>CM060193.1:50087682-50725182 GCA_030549335.1 Pontederia crassipes
GACAATGCCGATGTGGATAGGGGAACTTCGATCACGCGCTCTTCGTGTACGACAACATGCGAAGGCGCCGCTAGAGGCGTCAATGGGGCTTCAAAATCATTATGACAGTAGTCGAAGAAGAAAAGCGTGACTTCGAGATTGTTTCGATGGCGGGCGAGGAAGAAAAGCGTAGAGAGCGAACTTTGATCATGCGCTCCTAGTGTTCGGTTGCGGTCGAAGGCACTGATGAAAGGTGTCTGATCCAGCAAAGGGGCGGAGAGAAGAATCATGAAACTTCAATGGCAAATGAGGAAGAGGAGGAGGAGGAGGGGGGAGGGGGATCGAGCGGGATGTGGGAAAAAAGTTTGACCCAAAGGGCGTGCTGGATTTGGAAAAAAATTGAAAAAAATGGAGGAAAAGATTGACCGACTGAACAAACGTGCCCAGACCACATGTTATGTCGTCAGATCGTGCGATTTGCATCCTGTCGTCGATCCAACGATTGACGGCAAGCCACATTGGGTCCAGAGGCTTGTAAATTCCAATTTTTTTGCATAGATGTTATAGAGGAAGTATTGTCATAAATTTTCTAATTTAAAGATAATATAATGAAAAAGTAAATATATCAAAATCAAGTACTTGAAAGTACATACATCTATTCAAGAGAATAAAAAAAATGAGGAGCATCTCTAAGTCATCCATGCTTTATACAATTCTAACTCCTTTTTAAGGATGCTTTAACGATGTATTTGGTTAGGCAAAAATTTGTAACTTTTATGATGTTCAATGTAACGTACCATGTTTTCAAAAAAAAATTCAAATCCCTGCAATAACTCACGTAACCTCCCACCATTAATTTCCTAATCTTCAAGATTGGAAACTCCTTCCACGATCTCCCACAATCATGGGAATTAATGGCCAAAATAGTGCTATTTGTTGCCTTTTTCCTCCCATTTCTGCATCTCTTCTTCTCCTTCTCATTTTTCATTCATTGTTTTCTCTCTCCTGCTACCTTGTGCTCGGCCAGAGGACATAGGAAGAACTCCGACAGGTTCTTCGGGTGTACGTGACGCAGGACGAGGAGGAGGACGAGAGTAGGACTTGCTCCGGCGAAGCGACGAACCGACGACGGACAAGAAGGTGTGTTTTCGGGACCTAATTTATAGATTAGTTCTAGAAAGTTTTAAATACGTTTAACGAATCCATGGATATATGAAACACCAATCTGTATGACTCCAGTTTTGAAGGCCGAGTCACTGTGCATTAAGATGTTGATTCCCATGATTAGATCTCCGCAAATTCTAAACTTGTCAATCTACACATGTTATAGAATTATTCATATGATTAAAGATTTCTTTCTGTCGTGTTATGTCTTCTCTCCTAGCGCTCTACTTTTTATCCCAGAGTGCATTATATACCTCACCTATCTCATTTCTTCTCCAATGATATCTACTAATCCTAGGCGAAAAAAAAACAATTATATTACTATTGGTGTGCATCTGACTTATTATTGGATCCCATAAATTCATGCACATCAAGGGTCCATTAGCTCATACAATTGGCGCCCTACTCTAATCACGGGTGACAAATTTCCATTTCTTTTCATTACCTTATATGTCATTCGTATGAGCATCATCCTGATACTTGTAGCATATGGCAACATCCTGTAAGTTTGGGTGCATAGGCATCATTATGATGTTACTATAAACATTACAGTACATACAATGAAGTGACATTTAGTGAGTAATACATGATATGGATTTTTAGTATCTATTGCAGTTTTGTATTGGATGCAAATATGGTGTACTTTCTTGCATACTTGTGTTGGTGTCAGCTACATAATCTTTGCATGATTATGTGATGTTCCCCTCCAAAAATATATATTTATTTACTTATGTCATCATACATTACACCCGGGAATGTATTACTCACATTTTTCACCTACTAAATATTTTTGCCCATCAAATTCGTTAGCAGCATTAAAGACACACTCCATGCCCTTGAAAATGCGCCAGCAACATTTTTCATGACTACTGTGGCATATGCATGTGACTACGCATGATGTAGTAATTAGAGTTAAATCTTATTATCTTGTTATATGTGTGGTTTGGACTGTGCGCTTATCCTCGTATAAGTTTTATTAAGTTAATCCTTCCATGCCTCGAATTTACCCTTCCCATAATGACATTATTAAATCAGAACCTTAACATTATTAAATCATAACCTTGGATAGAGGATTTTATGAATATAGACTATCAGGAACCATTATGATTTGGTTGTCATCTGTCCACATGATCATATCTTTTCCCCAAGAATAATTCATATAATTTGGAGCCACTCTTGCTCCCTACGGCCTTGATTGATCTGAGTGATTAAAAGATAGGTCCATGATTTATAAGACATGATGGAGGGTTACCAATTGCTCTATTTAAATGGGAGTCTCTCCCCTACAGATGTTTCCATTTTATGCGAGGTCATCTTGCCCGACGGGGCACTCGCCGTGGCACTGATCCCCCACTGGCAAACCATGGTCTAGATAGATTCACACTTGTGTGCCTGCAATGGTATTCCCTAAAAGTGGAGAGCTCTTCCAACTTATGAACATTAATATGAATAAGAACCATGAATATGAATAATGAACTTGTAACTGAACATGAAGAAGAAAGAAAATGAAAAAGGTATGAACTATGATCCTCTTATCGACTCCTCCATTATGATTCTTTCTTATACTTGATTTCCATGATTACCTCATGCTTATTCTGATGGAACTAAGGTATGATTTATATGAACTCACACTTAACTTTATGCTAACGATTGAGCTTGCTCCCCTGTGTGATCCCCACAGGTACTTGATATGGATGTGTGTCGTGTTGACGTGTGTGCGGCGACTACAACTTGGTGGCGTGTGCACATGGTTATCGTAGGGTATAGATGGAGTCTTTATCTTTTAGCATATCGAGTTGTATTTTCATTTGGATGGAACCTATAGTGTTGTATTATGGCATGGACCTTTATATGCCTATGTGAGACATTGATGTACTTTTGTTTATTTAGCTTTCGCATTTCTTTATATTATTGTGTAATATTTTATTATTTAAGTCTTTCGCTTACGTGTCACTCTTATTGACAATTTAAGTCAATAAAAGAGTCAAAGAAAGGCTGAAGAAAGTAACGATCGAAAGGAGATCTCGCCATGTGGCGGGGTCGAATTTTGGGGCATCACATTTATGGTATCAGAGCCTAACGATAGAACTTTCTTGACGTCCTAGATATAGAGCATATGTTAAGTATGGTTCATGTGCACCCACCAGAGCTACCGCCACACTCAACCGCTGCAAAGTAAAGTAAGAAGTATTTTGATTTTTAAAGTTATGAATTATTTATTGAAATGAATTGTTATGTTTTATAGATGGCTCCTATGACACGCTCAGCAGCCAGACGCGGTAGAGGTCGTAGGCGTGGACTCAGAGGTGGTCGCATTGCGGCTACCCTAGAGATCGCCACTTGACTCTACTCCTGAGAGTCAAGTAGGGGAGGATTTGCAGCAGGAGCTCCCTCCAGTACAACAACCAGAGCTCCCACCACCTTCACAACAGCCAACATTCTCAGTGTCGATGTACCAGGCACCACCTCGTCCTCCAGCTGCACCAGTAACCACCGATGGCTCCTCCCAGAGAGGATACGATTCAGGAGTTTCTGAAACTGCACCCACCCTACTTCAGGGGGGCAGTGAATTATGAAGAAGCAGTCCAGTGGCTTACTCGGATGGAGAATTTGTTCGACACTGGCAGATGTGGCGAAGACAACAAGGTTCGTTATGCCGTCCACATGCTCATCGGTTGGGCCAGCGACTGGTGGGAGACGACATGTGCGACTAGTTTTCCATATCAGAGGACTATCCCCTGGAGTAATTTCAAGGAACTATTTGAAGCCCAGTACGTCCTTTCCTTTAGAAGGAAAGAGAAGTCCAAAGAATTCAAAGAGTCGCGCCAAGGCAACTTGACGGTGTCTGAGTACCATGCTCGTTTTATCCAGCTGGAGCGCTATAGTAAGGATAAGATGGATGAGACAGATCACGCCGAGCAGTTCATTGACGGTCTCCACCACACCATTAGTGAGAGAGCCGTCTACGGAGCTGAGATCGACTTGCATGGTGCTGTTCGCATGGCGTACAGAATCGAACGACAAATCCAGATGCGGAAAGAAGAACTGAAGAAAGAGCCGGCGTGAGCAGCAGAGCCGGCTAAGCCAAGATGGGAAGATCGCCGCCCAGCTCGCAGAGATGCACGTCGCGATCACCGCCATCAGCCCTATCAACAGCCACAGCGCGAGGCTCCCCGCCAGCCCGCACCTCGTCAGCCGCAGCCACAACCTCAGTGATATGCACCTGCTTCGCAACCACCGACACCCCAACAACAAGGTGTGCCCAACTGCGTCTACTACAATAGGCCCCATAGAGGGGAGCGTCGCATGAAGAACGGCGCCTGCATCGGATGCGACAAGGCTGGACATTTCGTCAGAGATTGCTCGACGAAGAATCAGAGAGGCACAAGAGGGATACAAGGACGTCTCTACAACGTCCAAGCAGATGCGGCCCCACAGGATAATGACGTTATCCGAGGTACTCTTCTCATAGCTGGTCTTCCTATGATTGTATTATTTGATTCGGGTGCATCGCACTCTTTTATTTCTGAGGCATGTGTTTCCACCCTTAGTGTACCTATAAAAGGGATGGAACATAGTATGAATGTAAAGACACCAATGGGGACTCTCCACACGGTGAAAGACCTTCCCGAGGTACCAGTGGTTGTGGATGGGAAAAAAATTTTCGCCGATTTGATTGTAATCCCCATGGTGGACTACGATGTCATCTTAGGTATGGATTGGCTATCATATCATGATGCATCGATTGTATGTAAGTAAAAGAAGGTTATCATCGGCAACCACGGCAATAAGAAGACGATGATCAGAGGTACATCGAAGCCGGACAGCGAAATCATACTATCCGCCATGAAGGCCCACAAGCTGCTACATAAGGGATGCCGAGGGTACTTGGCGAGCGTGACAATAGCCAACGCACAGACACCAACTCTGCACCAGATTGACATAGTACGAGACTTTTTGGATGTCTTTCTAGAGGACATCTCCTGACTACCGCCAAGGAGAGAGATCGACTTCAAGATCGACTTGACACCAGGGACGGCACCGATCTCCAAGGCTTCCTACCGCATGGTCCCGGCGAAGATGCTAGAGCTGAAGAAACAAATTCAAGAGTTACTCGACAAGGGGTTCATCCGACCTAGTGTTTCCCCTTGGAGTGCTCCGGTTCTGTTTGTCAAGAAGAAGGACGGATCGCTACGACTCTGCATCGACTACCGAATGCTGAACAAGGTCACGATCAAGAACAAATACCCATTGCCCAGGATCGATGACTTATTTGACCAGCTGTCCAAAGCCTCGGTGTTTTCGAAGATCGACTTGAGAAGCGGCTACCACCAGCTGAGAGTCGCAGAAGAAGATGTACCGAAGACTGCTTTTTTATCGCGCTATGGCCACTATGAGTTCACGGTTATGCCTTTCGGACTGACGAATGCCCCAGCAGCGTTCATTGATCTGATGAACAGGGTATTCAAACAGCATTTGGATCAGTTTGTGATCGTCTTCGTGGATGACATCCTGATCTACTCCTCCAGCCCAGAGCAGCACCGGGAGCACCTACAGATCATCTTGGAGACTTTGCGCCAGCATCGACTTTTCGCAAAGTTATCCAAGTGTGAGTTCTGGATGGAGCAGATGATGTTCTTGGGGCACATTGCATCCAGACAAGGCATAGCAGTAGACCCAGCGAAGGTCAAGGCAGTGACCAACTGGGTCAGACCGAAGAATGCGATGGAGATCCGCAGCTTCCTCGGTCTAGCGGGCTACTACAGGCATTTCATTCGAGATTTTTCGAAGATTACAGCTCCACTCACTCATTTGACGAAGAAAAATGAGAGGTTCATCTGGACAGATAAGTGCGAGAATAATTTTCAAGAGCTGAAGAACAGGTTGACCTCCGCTCCGATCCTCACTCTGCCATCAGGGAGCGGAGGGTACACGATTTACAGTGATGCTTGTGGCACTGGATTGGGATGTGTTCTCATGCAGCACGGGAAGGTAGTGGCATATGCCTCACGACAATTAAAGAAACACGAGGTGAACTATCCAACGCATGATCTGAAACTTGCAGAGATCGTGTTCGCTCTGAAGATCTGGAGGCACTACCTGTATGGTGAAGAATTTCAGGTTTTCACCGACCACAAGAGCCTGAAATATGTCTTCACCCAGAAGGACCTAAACATGCGACAGAGATGATGGATGGAGTTCCTCAAAGACTACGAGTTCGCGATCAACTATCATCCCGGCAAGGCGAACTCGGTGGCCGACGCTCTTAGTCGAAAATGGGAGGCTTCGCTGGCTTTCCTCCAGCTACGCAGGTATGAGATGATTGAGAAACTCAACCAGTGAAATCCTCGAACTACAGGACACCGGGCAATACTGATGATGCACCAGTTACAGCCAAGCATGATCAGCAGAATCATCACAGCACAAATGGCCGACACCGAGTATACGAAGATGTTCAAGAGGTGCCAGAATGAACCTGAAGACTTCAAGGTTGGCAATGATGGAGGGATTAGATATCGGAATCACCTCTGGTTTCCGAATGATGCTACAGTCAGACGAGAGGTGCTCGATGAAGGCCATAAGTCAGAGTTTGCGATACATCCGGGCAGCACGAAGATGTATAGGGATGTCAGACGCAGCTTCTGGTGGCACGACATGAAGAGGGAGATAGCAGACTACGTCTCCAAGTGCCTTGTATGTCAGCATGTAAAGGCCGAGCACCAGCGACCCTCTGGTCTGATGAAGCCACTAGGGGTACCGGAATAGAAGTGGGAGAACATCACGATGGATTTTGTCTCAGGTCTGCCCAGGACACAGAAGGGCCATGACGCCATCTGGGTCGTGGTGGACAGGTTGACGAATGCAGCCCACTTCATTCCGATCAAGTGGAAGCAGTCAGTTGAGAGCCTACTTGAGGTATATGTACGAGAGATCATCCGACTTCATGAGATTCCAATCTCGATCATGTCGGACCGTGATCTCCGATTCACATCAAGATTCTGGAAGAGTCTACAGAAGGCCTTTGGTACTAGACTGAGTTACAGTACAGCCTTTCATCCACAGACAGACGGACAGTTCGAGAGGACGATCCAAACATTGGAGGACATGCTCCGAGCATGTGCTTTAGATTGGCACAGCAGTTGGGACGAGCATTTACCACTGATCGAGTTCTCGTACAATAACAGTTTCCACTCCAGCATTGGCATGGCGCCTTTTGAGGCTATGTACGGGAGACCTTGTCGATCGCCTGCACACTGGGGCGAGGTTGGCGAGAGGATAGCTATGAGCGAGGAGTTGGCAGTCAGAGCCCAAGAGTATGTTGATACCTTGGAAGTAATTCGGAAGAGAATGAAGGCTGCACAGTCCAAACAGAAAAACTATGCTGACAAGAAGAGACAAGAGCAGATATTCAGAGCTGGAGACCATGTACTATTGAAGGTGTCTCCGATGAAGGGTGTTATGAGGTTCAGCAAACGAGGAAAGCTCAGTCCTCGATTTGTTGGCCCCTCCGAGGTTCTTGATTTAGTTGGCGATGGAGCTTGCAGGTTGGCTCTACCTCCTTCCTATGGAAGAGTCCACAACATCTTTCACGTATCCAAGCTCCGGAAGTACAAGCACGATGACGCCAACGTCGCAAGGATCGAAGAGCCGAATTTGAAGGAAGACCTGACTTACGCAGAGTATCCCACGAAGATCTTGGAGCACATGATCACTATATGTTTCTAGCCATTTTAGATGCAATGCATACATATCGAGTCCCACTTTTGCCTATTTTTTGGCCAATTGTACTTGGAATGCATACATTGTGATAACCAGTTGATATTCCTCATTTCATACTTAATTCCATGTGCATAGAAGTTCTGAAATGCCAAAATCCATTAATATTTAAATTCTATGCCAAGTTATCATTTTGAGGACAAGTTATCATTTCTAAGTGTCAAGTTATCATTATTTTGAGTGAACTGATTTTCAATGGTTTTCTTGCCCTAAATCCATCATTATCATGTATAAATCATATTTGGATAGTCACATCTCAACTTGTGCAGAGCTTTAAGTCCATTTGAACAAGTTATCATTTTTCCTTTGCCAAGTTATCGTTAAAGGGAAATTTTGTCATTTTGACATGCAAAACCATTAATTCTGCACAGAGACCTTAAGCAATCATCTTGTTATTATTTTAACTCGCTGCTGATCAAATTTCATCACATTTGGATAACAACAACTCAAGTTATCACAAGTTATCATTTTTAAGTCATATAAGTTATTGTTTTTGGGCACCCAAGTTATCACTCCTTAGAAATCTCATTCATATTTGATTTCTGATCTCACTCACTTGTCACTCTAATTCATTTGATGCCTGAAATACTTTGAACCATCCATATTTGGACATTTTCTAGGATATACTTAAAGTTATCATTCCGGGGCCCTTAATTCATTAATTTTGATACAAGTTTTCATTCCTGCACAACACCTAATATCATTTGATATTGGAGCCAGCAACTATCATTATCCTAATCCTTATTTGTCAAAATACTATTCAAGAACTTTGATGCTTGCTGTTTGGGTTTTGTAGCAGGGAGAAAAGGTGGCCAAAAAGTGGAAAAAGTAGAGGGACCATCTATTTTTTCCCGCACAAAGGTACCTGCAGCAGCTGGAATTTCATAGGGGTGGATAGGTGGCTGCAATCAAAGTATAAAGAACATTCTGATGCTGATCCAATGGTGGACATGAGTGATATAAAAGAGGGAATTTCTGGAGGAGAGAAGGGTGATCACTATATGTTTCTAGCCCATTTTAGATGCTTTTCATACATATCGAGTCCCACTTTTGTCTATTTTTAGGCCAATTATACTTGGAATGCATACATTGTGATAACTAGTTGATATTCCTCATTTCATACTTAATTTCATGTGCATAGAGGTTCTGAAATGCCAAAATCCATTAATATTTAAATTCGATGCCAAGTTATCATTTTGAGGACAAGTTATCATTCCTATATGTCAAGTTATCATTATTTTGAATGAACTGATTTTCAATGGTTTTCTTGCCCTAAATCCATCATTATCATGTATAAATCATATTTGGATAGTCACATCTCAACTTGTGCAAAGTTTTAAGTTCATTTGAACAAGTTATCGTTTTTCCTTTGCCAAGTTATCGTTAAAGGGCAATTCTATTATTTTGACATGCAAAACAATTAATTCTGCACAGGGACCATAAGCAATCATCTTATTATTGTTCTAACTCATTGCTGGTCAAATTTCATCACATTTGGATAACCACAACTCAAGTTATCACAAGTTATCATTTTTAAGTCATATAAGTTATCATTTTTGGGCACCCAAGTTATCACTCCTTAGAAATCTCATTCATATTTGATTTCTGACCTCACTCACTTGTCACTCTAATCCATTTGATGCCTGAAATGCTTTGAACTACTCATATTAGGACATTTTCCAAAATTTCCTTAAAGTTATCATTCCGGGCCCTTAAATTCATTTATATCGATATAAGTTTTCATTCATGCGCAACACATAATCCCATCTGATATTTGAACTAGTTACCAGCATTATCCTAATCTTTATTTGTCAAAATATCATTCAAAGGCTTTGATGCTTGCTATTTGAGTTTTGTAGCAGGGAGAAAAGGTGGTCAAAAAGTGGAAAAAGTAGGGGGGATCATCTACTTTTTCCTACACAAAAGTACCTGCAGTAGCTGGAATTCTGGCAGTGGACAGGTGGCTTAATCAGGGGTTGGAAGAATGTTCTGATGCTGATCCAAATGTGAAGAGGAGTCATATAAAAGGTGGAATTTCTGGAGGAGAAAACAGGGCTAGTCATTGAGGGTTTGGAGCAAGGAAGGAGGCTGCTATGAGGCTGCTACTGGACTTGCTGCTGTTGGCCGAGGGCTTCTATCAATAATGATTTGTATATGTTTCTCATTCCATTTGATGTCAAGCTTTGTAAACATGAGGAGCTAAACTCCATTTCTTCTAGAATGGGGTAGTAGTTTAGATTAGTTATGGATGGAAATGGATTGGATTAATTCCTGCACTGAATCATTGTTGTTTTTCAAATTTCAGAATTATTTAGAGTTAGTTCTTGCCATTGTTGGATCTCATTGTAATCTATAACTGAGAAGATATCATTTGATCTTTCCCTAGTCCAGAAATAGATTAGAAATCAATGTCAAGTTCTGAATTCCAATTTAATTGAAGTTCTGATTTCTGAAATTTTGATTTTCTGATTTCTATTTTTCTGAACTTCCTGAATCTGATTTATTTGATTTCCTTGAATCTGTTTGTCATTAAGGATTGGATTAATTGGATGTTTGACAACTTAAGATTCAATTCTATTTTCTCAAAATGCTGAATTTATTCAGAAATTTGTTCTTCTGATTTCTTTTTCTAGATTAATTGAATTCTGATTTCTATTGTCAATCCTCAATTTAATCCATTACTGAGAGGTAGTCTTTAGGTCATCCTTGAGATCCAGAGATGGACCAAGGAGCAATGGCAATTGTGATTCCTGTGGTCATATGCTTTGCATTTCCAATTGAGTTGTGTTTGTGTGGATTTCATTTTTCTTGCAATCGAGAGGTTGATTTTAAATCTCCTTGAAATTCAGAGATGAATCAAGGAGCACAAGCACTATTATTAGATAGATTTCATCATGGTTTGATTAATTGCAGTGATTTTATCTTTTTAAGATTGCAATTACAAGTTATCATTGCATAATTTCCTTGAATTGTAAAAATCAGCAATGAACTTCCAATTGAGCTGAATGATAACTTGATTTTCAGTGAGGATCCTCTATTGATTCAATCCAGCTAATAATTATATGACAATATGTTGCTTAGTTAAAGACCAATTGAGCTGTGGGAGCAACTACTTTTCAGGTTGAATCAAAATTAGACATTCAATGATAACTTGAACCGTTGCCGGGGATTTGATGTCAATTAGGTTAACTTAGATAGTTTAGATTAGTTTTAGATTAGTTTTTAATTTATTTGTTAGGCCAATTTTCAGTTTTTGCAAATTATCATTTTCAATTTTTCACTTTTGTATAGTTTTCATTTCTTTCTTGAATTTGATACTTCTAAATCTCTTTATGCAGGACTTGGACCATCAAGAGGAACATTACCAATCAGATCCTGAGCCTGAAGGAAGATTTCTAAGAAGAAGGAGATTGCAAAGGCTTGAGGCAAGGAGAAGGATATTTGAAGAAGAGGAAGAAGAGACACACAATCCTGAATTTCAAGAAGTTGTGAATCAGAATATGGCAGCTTCTAGGACTCTTAGAGACTGTTATTCATCAAGTAATGCTAGGAATCAACCAGGGGGAAGAGCCTTAGCACCTATGGCAAACTTTGAAGTTAATCCAGTCTTGATTTCAATGATAAGACAAAGTCAATTTGCTGGACTTGGGACTGAAGATCCGGCTTCTCATTTAGACAATTTCAAGGAGATGTGCAGCACTGTAAACTTCAACAACATTCCCATGAATGCAGTTTATATGAGATTATTTCCCTTCTCACTCAAAGACAAGACCAAGACATGGTACAAATGATTGAATCCTGAAGATGTGGCCACTTGGGAATCAATTGTCCAATTATTTCTTTCAGAATTCTTTCCTCCTTCAAAGACTGATAACTTTAGAGATCAAATAGTCAGATTCTATCAGTTGGACTAAGAGAACATTTGTGAGACATGGCAAAGACTACAAGGATTGTTAAGGGCATGTCCCCACCATGGATTTGAAAAATGACAACTAGTCAACTATTTTCATAAGGGATTGAACTACCCTAGCAAGGTGGCACTAGATACTGCTGCAGGAGGCATCTTTGCATCTAAAAATATTGATGAAGCATATCAACTCATTGAAAACATAGCCAAGAATCATCACTTTCTTACCCATGACAGAATCAGGAGGCCACCTATGGACAATTCAGTGAATCAATTGTCAACTCAATTTGAAGACGTGTTGTACAAGACTTTGGAGAGGCTGAACTTAACTCCCAATAGAAATAGGGCTTCTACTCTTGAAACCAGGTGCTGTGTATGTGGTAATCAAGGCCATGTGTCAGAGAACTGCAATTTAATTATGCAACAAGTGGAGCAAACTGTTGATCAAATCAATGATGTGGGCAATTATGAAATCAAACCTCCTGCTGAGTTCTATACTCCAGAGAATAGGAATCATCCATACTTCTCTTACAAGGGGAATAACTACCAAGGGGCTCCTATGTAGAATTCAAATTGGTAGCCTAAAATCCTGCCAAGGAATCAACCACCACCCTATGGAAATCAGGGCCAAAATGCACCAATTCAGAGGAATCTATATGAGCCACCACCTCAAGTTCAAGAACCTCAATTCTAAACTGAAATGAAGGAGATGCTTCAACAGATTCTGAAGAAGCAGGACAGCCAAGGAGAGGAGATATTGAAAATAAATTCAAGATTGGATACCATGAATGCAAATAAGAAATTGTTGAAAAGCCAAATTGCTCAATAGGCTAGTACATCAACTAGACCTCCCTTATTCTTTCCTGGGCAGCCAAAAGTGAACCCAAAGGAGCAAGCAAAGGCCATCCAGCTCAGGAGTGGAAAAATTGTGGAGGAATCAATGAAGAAAGTTGAGGATAATCAAGTCAATTCAGATTCAAAAGTTGCTGAAGAGACAAGTGAAGAACCTGTGGTGGAAATCAGGAATTCAGGCCCTCAGATTGAAGCAAAAGCAAGGGTTTTTGACAAGGTACCCTTCCCTCAAAGGCTAATCAAGGCAAGACAAGACCAGCAATATGGGAAGTTTTTGGAAATTCTAAAGAAGCTATACATTAATGTGCCTTTTGTTGAAGCAATTCAAGAGATGTCTTCATATGCGAAGTTCCTCAAGAAAATTTTAACCAAGAAGAGAAGAGTATTGGAGCATGAGACAATTGCATTGACTGAAGAGACTTCTGCAATTATCCAAAACAAGTTGTCTCCTAAGCTCAAGAATCCAGGGAGCTTTTCAATTCCATGTGAGATAGGGAATAGGAAAATTCAAAGAGCCATGTGTGACTTGGGAGCTTCTGTGAGGGTCATACCCTTATCATTGTGCAGGAAACTTGAATTTGGGGACTTGAAGCCAACAAATATATCCGTTCAGCTAGCAGACAGATTTATCAAATATCCACATAGAATTATTGAGGACATACCCCTCAAAGTGGATAAATTTTATATACTAGTTGATTTTGTAGTATTGGATATAGATGAAGATGTGAATACCCTCATTCTCCTTGGGAGTCCCTTTCTAGCCACTGCATGGGCTGTAATTAATGTTAAGGAAGGGAGATTGACCTTCCAAATTAGAGAGGAGAAGATTGAATTCAATTTGGCCAAGTTTTCTAGAAAATGATTTTGAAGATGGGCAGCTAGATCAAGTGGTGGAGCAAGTTTCAGCTATAATTCCTATTGAAGATCCATTGCAAATATGTCTAATGTTTGACCATTTGAGAGAATTGGAGGATCCAGAGGCTATGGCTTACAAAACAGTGCTGAACTCTTCAATATCAGTGAAAAATGCAGGAATCATTTACTCCATTTCAGATAGTGAGTGCGTCAGCCCAGTGCAAGTTGTGCCAAAGAAGGGAGGAATCACAGTGGTGAAGTCAGATTCAGATGAATTGATATCCACAAGGACCATTACAGGTTGGAGGATGTGCATTGACTTCAGGAAGCTAAACAAGGCCACAAGAAAGGATCATTTCCCATTGCCATTCATTGATCAGATCTTGGAGAGGTTGGCTAGGCATTCCCATTTCTGTTATCTTGATGGGTACTCAGGTTTCTTGCAAATTTCAATTCACCCTCAAGATCAACACAAGACTACATTTACTTGTCCATATGAGATTTTTGCCTATAGGAGAATGCCCTTTGGCTTATGCAATGAACCCGCCACCTTCCAAAGGTGTATGATGTCTATCTTTTCAGATTTTATTGAAGAAATTATGGAGGTCTTCATGGATGACTTTTCAGTATATGGAGATTCATTTGATGCTTGCCTAGAAAATTTGACCAAGGTGTTACAAAGATGTAGGGAATCCAACTTGATCCTCAATTGGGAGAAGTGACATTTTATGGTCCAAGAAGGGGTTGTCTTATGACATGTGGTCTCAAGCAAAGGGATTGAAGTGGACAAGGCAAAAATTGAGGTGATTGAGAGACTACCACCACCCACAAATGTCAAGGCAATTAGGAGCTTTTTGGGGCATGCAGGCTTCTACAAGAGGTTTATTAAAGATTTCTCCATGATAACTAGGCCCCCCCACCAAGTTGCTGGCCAAGGATGTTGAGTTTCATTTTGATGAAGAGTGTATGAAGGCATTCAAGAAGTTGAAAGAAACCCTCACCTCAACCCCTATAGTGCAGCCACCTGATTGGATTCTTCCTTTTGAAATTATGTGTGATGCTTCAGACCAGGCTGTAGGGGCAGTCTTGAGACAAATCAGGAAGAAGAAGCACCATGTCATATGTTATGCAAGCAAGACTCTAGATGAAGCTCAAATCAATTATGCAACTACTGAGAAAGAATTTCTTGCTGTGATGTATGCATTTAACAAATTCAGACCCTACTTGGTGGGATCCAAAGTCATTGTATTCACAGACTACCAAGCTGTGAGGCACTTGATTAACAAGAATGAATCCAAGCCAAGGCTCATCAGATGGATCTTATTATTGCAGGAATTTAATGTTGAAATCAGAGACAAAAGGGATAGTGAGAATCTAGTAGCTGATCATCTATCAAGAATGGAAGGATACCAGGAATCCTCTACATTTCTTATCAATGATGCATTTCCTGATGATAGTTTGATGACTGTGGCAACCAATCAAGTTCCCTGGTATGTTGACTTTGTCAATTACCTTGCATATGGAATTACCCCTCATGATTACACATATCAGCAAAGAAAGAAATTCTTTCATGACTTGAAGGATTATTATTGGGATGACCCCTTTCTATTCAGAAAATCTCCTGATGGCATGTATAGGAGATGTGTACCCCAATCTAAATTTCAGGAAATCTTGGAGGCATGCCACTCATCCCCTTATGGAGGCCATGGAGTCACACACAAGACTACTGCCAAAGTCCTCCAATCTGGCTTCTATTGGCCAAGTTTATTCAGGGATGCACACATGTATGTGAAGAGTTGTGATGAATGTCAAAGTGCATGTTCTATTTCAAGGAGGAATGAAATGCCACAACAAGGAATTCTAGAAGTGGAAATATTTGATGTTTGAGGCATTGATTACATGGGCCCATTCTCTAGTTCATGTGGTTACAAATTTATTCTTCTAGTTGTGGACTATGTGTCCAAATGGATTGAGGCAATCCCCACAATTGCAGCTGATTCCAGGGCTGTCATTAAATTATTCAAGGAGATCATCTTCCCAAGATTTGAAATTTCAAGGGTGGTTATAAGTGATGGGGGTAGCCACTTTATTAAAAAGTGTTTTGAGAACCTCCTAATTAAGTATGGAGTGAGGCACAAAGTTTCCACTGTCTATCACCCTCAAACTAATGGCCAGGCAGAGGTATCAAATAGGGAGATAAAGGTCATATTGGAGAAAACAATTTCATTGACAAGAAAAGATTGGAGTTTGAAGTTGAATGATGCTCTTTGAGCATATAGGACAGCATATAAGACCCCAATTGGTACTTCTCCCTACAAGCTTGTTTATGGAAAAATATGCCATTGGCAATTGAATTGAAACATAAGGCCTATCGGGCAGTCAAGGCACTCAATTATGATATGCATGCATGTCGGCAAAAGAGGCTTTTGTAAATTGATGAACTTGATGAAATTAGGCTAAGTGCCTATCACAATTCAAAATTCTACAAGGAGAGGACCAAAAGATGGCATGATGGCAGAATTCTGAAAAGGAATTTCAAGGTTGGAGACCTTGTACTACTCTTCAACTCAAGATTAAAGATTTTTCCAGAAAAATTGAAATCAAGGTGGAGTGGACCATTTAAAATTCACAAAGTCTATCCATTTGGTGCTGTGGACCTTCTGAATAATAAGGATGATGTATTCAAGGTGAATGGACAGAGATTGAAGCTTTACAACCCCGCAGCCATGGATTCAGTCAAGGAGGAGTTGATTCTCAAGGATTTGCCACAACCACCTAGCTGATTTCTCATTGTAACAATGTCTAGCCAAAGACATTAAAGAAAGACACTTTTTGGGAGGTAATCCAAGCCATTATCAACCTAATATTTCTATTTTTATAGGAATAAGTGATGAGGAACAAGTTCAATTCATAAGTCTAAAATTCAGGGAGTACCCATACCCCCTTACTTTTGATTTTTTCACTGAAAACTTAATGATAACTGATAATATTTTTTTCATTATGCTACATTGATTATATCATCATCTGAATTAACATTCATTTCAGTTATCCAAATTTATTATAGCCCAATTTCAGTGAATTTCAAAAATTCCCAATGCATTGTTGAAATCTGCACTAAAAAATCAGATTAGTTGCAAATCTGTCATTCCACTTATATCCTTTATTTCTCTGCAGGATTAGTTGCAACTAATGAAGATTGAACCACCCAAAGTTTATGGATGAAATACCAAGAGGATTCAAATGCCAAATTTCATGCATTTCACTCCCACCCTTCATCTCCCTTGCCTTTGATTTTCAACACTAAGGACCAGTGTTGAGAATAAGCTTATGGGAGGAAACCTGGTGCTTTCCTAACTTTTACACCATGTTTTCAATTGATTTTAATGTTCATATCATAAATTATACCAAGTTATCTGTAGATTTTGCAAGTTATCACTCGGTTATCATTTTTGGACCCAACTCAATTCTGAATTTATTTTGACTCTAAAATGGGTAGAATACTTTATTATGACAGTGGGTGCACTCCAATACCAAGTGGCCAACTTGGCCATTAGCCTTCTTGCTTTAATTGACATTATGAATTCAGATGCATTTGAATGAATTTTCAGCTGAAATTTTTCCTTTTTGTGGATTAACACTAGCTACATTCATGGATCAATTGGAAAGTAGAAGATGTCTAGAAATGAGTCAAGGATCTTGCTGCCATGTTAAATAAGAATTCTTGACTATTTGCATTTGAGGATCTAACCTATACTTGAGTTTGAACCATTGCTCATTTCATGAACAGAATGAAAAGAAAGAAAAAGGAAAAATGAAAAGTTGCATGCATAGAAAAAAGGAAGAGAGCAAAACTTCCAAAGGAATCTCTCTTCAATGCAAAAAGAAAAGAAAAAAAAAATTAGGAGAGCAAAACTTTCAAAGAAATCTCTCCTAAAGAAAAAGAATAAAAATCAAGTGTCAAAACCTGTTTATATGCATTTCATGAATAAAATGCAGGTGTTAAACCTGCTTAATCAATTAAAAATCTGTTCATGAAGAGATTGGTGTTTCAAACTTTTTAGTAAAGTTGACAATCCTTACAATCCAAATCAGTTAATGTTAGTACTTCTAACATGGCTTAAATTTTTATTAACCTTTGTGACTCCTCAGCTAGAATTTGAGATTGGAAAGAATGGGATGGAATGTTAGCCAAGTGAGAAACTCATTTAAGTCTTATTCAGCTGATTTTTCTATTCATTTGTGGATGACAAATACAAATTCATCCTTAATTTCTGAATGTTTTGCTTGAGGACAAGAAAAAGGCTAAGCTTGAGGGAGTTTGATCACTAGTTGATCACTATATGTTTTTAGCACATTTTAGATGCAATGCATACATATCGAGTCCCACTTTTACCTATTTTTTGGTCAATTGTACTTGGAGCATACATTGTGATAACCAATTGATATTCTTCATTTCATATTTAATTTCATGTGCATAGAGGTTCTGAAATGTCAAAATCCATTAATATTTAAATTCTATGCCAAGTTATCATTTTGAGGACAAGTTATCATTCCTAAGTGTCAAGTTATCATTATTTTGAGTGAACTGATTTTCAATGGTTTTCTTGCCCTAAATTCATCATTATCATGTATAAATTATATTTGGATAGTCACATCTCAACTTGTGCAGAGCTTTAAGTCCATTTGAACAAGTTATCATTTTTCCTTTGCCAAGTTATCGTTAAAGGGCAATTCTATCATTTCGACATGAAAAACCATTAATTTTACACAGAGACCTTAAGCAATCATCTTGTTATTGTTTTAACTCATTGCTGATCAAATTTCATCACATTTGGATAACCACAACTCAAGTTATCACAAGTTATCATTTTTAAGTCATATAAGTTATCGTTTTTGGGTACCCAAGTTATCACTCCTTAGAAATCTCATTCATATTTGATTTCTGATCTCACTCACTTGTCACTCTAATTCATTTGATGCCTGAAATGCTTTGAACCATCCATATTTGGACATTTTCTAGGATTTACTTAAAGTTATCATTTCGGACCCCGTAATTCATTAATTTTGATACAAGTTTTCATTCCTGCACAATACCTAATATCATTTGATATTGGAGCCAGCAACTATCATTATCCTAATCCTTATTTGTCAAAATACTATTCAAGAGCTTTGATGCTTGCTGTTTGGATTTTGTAACAGGGAGAAAAGGTGGCCAAAAAGTGGAAAAAGTAGGGGGACCATCTACTTTTTCCTGCACAAAGGTACCTGCAGCAGCTGGAATTTCATAGGGATGGACAGGTGGCTGCAATCAAAGGATAAAGAATATTCTGATGCTAATTCAAGGGTGGACATGAGTGATATAAAAGAGAGAATTTCTGGAGGGGAGAAGGGGCTTGTCATTGAGGGTTTGAAGCAAGGAAGGAGCTGCTGCTGGTCGAGACACTTGAAGCATCAATGATTCGTATATATTTCTCAATCCATTTGACATCAAGTTCTGTAAATATGAGGAGCTAAACTCCATTTCTTCTAGGATAGGGTAGTAGTTTAGATTAATTTTGGATGGATGTGGACTGATTTATAATCTTGCACTGAAATCAATCCTGATTTTCAGATTTCAGAACTATTTTGCATTGATTCATGCTATCATTAGATCCATTTGTAAACTATGACTGAGATGTATTATTTGATCTAATCATATTTCAGAAATGCATTAAGAGATAATGTCAGATTTCTGAATTTTATTTAGTTGTAAATCTGATTTCTGATTTTGGTTTCCTGAAAATCTGATTTCCTAATTTTTTCTGAATCTGATTTTCTGAACTATTTGAATCTGTTTGTCATTGTGGACCTGATTAATAGAGCAGCTGAGAAGTTGATATTGTCCCCAATCTTGTTCAGAAATGAATCAAGATGTTTGACATTCTTCATGATTCAAATCTGTTATTATTTCTAACCTGATTTTAAAATCTGAATTTTGTTTCCTGAATTCTTTGGAATCTGACTTGCCAATTGAACCCCTGATTCTATTCAATCACTGAGAGGTGAACCTTAGGGATTTTTTGCAGTCCAGAGATGGGTCAAGAAGCATTTGGAAAGTCTAAATTTCAATGAATAATGTTGCTGATTTCCTGAATTACTGATTTCTATTTTCTTATTTCCAATTGAATTCTGATTTCTATTGTCAATCCTCAATTTAATCCATTGCTCAGAGGTAGTCTTTAGGTCATCCTTGAGATTCAGAGATGGGCCAAGGAGCAATGGCAATTGTGAATTCATGTGGTCATATGCTTTGCATTTCCAATTGAGTTGTGTTTGTGTGGATTTCATTTTCCTTACAATCGAGAGGTTGATTTTAAATCCCCTTGGAATTCAGAGATGAATCAAGAAGCACAAGCACCATTATTGGATAGATTTTATCCTGGTTTGATTAATTGCAATGATTTTATCTTTTTAAGATTGCAATTACAAGTTATCATTGTAGAATTTTCTTGAATTGTAAAAATCAGCAATGAACTTCCAATTGAGTTGAATGATAATTTGATTTTCAGTGAAGATCCTCTATTGATTCAACCTATCTAACAATTATATGACAATATGTTGCTTAGTTAAAGGCCAATTGAGCTGTGGGAGCAGCTACTTTTCAGGTTGAATCAAAATTGGACATTCAATGATAACTTAATCCATTCCATCCTTAATTAATTTAGATGAACCCCAACTCCTAGAAGAACCTTCCTCATTGATAGTTAAACATTTTTAGAACTCAATTTAGCATTTATATCTCAAGTTTGATAAATTTTCAAAAACCAAAAATTAGTTATCATTTCACTTTTCATTAAAAATCTGTTTTCACATTCCATTAAAAAAATGTTTTTAGGCATTTGAGTAGAACTAATCTAGATTGTTTTAGGATATCTTAGACTTCAAATTCTTATGGATACGACAACTTGAGTCTACTACAACTTACCTATGCATTTGGAGCTAGTGAGTTGGGAGACCAAAAATTGAAAAAAAAAGTGACCCTTTACTTAATTTCAGTAAGTTATCACTCAAACACCCAAATATCACTATTAGCACAAGACACTGTAGCGAAAAGACAAAGAAGTATCATTAGTTAAGGTCGCATGGAAGTACCATCATGGGAAAGAAGCAACGTGGGAACTCGAGTCTGAGATGCGCAAAGAATTTCCACACTTATTCAGTGAGTTCTATTCGTTACAGGATTCAGGGACGAATCCTTTTTCTATGGGTATTATAATGTAACGTACCATGTTTTCAAAAAAAAAATTCAAATCCCTGCAATAACTCATGTAACCTCCCACTATTAATTTCCTAATCTTCAAGATTGGAAACTCCTTCCACGATCTCCCACAATCATGGGAATTAATGGCCAAAATAGTGCTATTTGTTGTCTTTTTCCTCCCATTTCTGCATCTCTTCTTCTTCTCCTCATTTTTCATTCCTTGTTTTCTCTCTCCTGCTCCCTTGTGCTCAGCCAGAGGACATAGGAAGAACTCCGGCAGGTTCTTCGAATGTATGTGATGCAGGACGATGAGGAGGATGAGAGTAGGACTTGCTCCGGCAAAGCGACGAACTGACGACGAACAAGAAGGTGTGTTTTCGGGATCTAATTTATAGATTTGTTCCAGAAAGTTTTAAATACGTTTAAGGAATCCATGGATATATGAAACACTTTTGAAGACTGAATCACTGTGCATTCAGATGTTGATTCCCATGATTAGATCTCCGCAAATTCTAAACTTGTCAATCTACACATGTTATAGATTTATTCATATGATTAAAGATTTCTTTCTGTCATGTTATGTCTTATCTCCTAGCGCTCTACTTTTGATCCCAGAGTGCATTATATACCTCACCTATCTCATTTCTTCTCCAATGATATCTACTAATCCTAGGCGAAAAAAAAAAACAATTATATTACTATTGGTGTGCATCTGACTTATTATTGGATCCCATAAATTCATGCACATCGAGGGTCCATTAGCTCATACAATTGGCGCCCTACTCTAATCACGGGTGACAAATTTCCATTTCTTTTCATTACCTTAGATGTCATTTGTATGAGCATCATCCTGATACTTGTAGCATATGGCAACATCCTGTAAGTTTGGGTGCATGGGCATCATTATGATGTTACTATAAACATTACAGTATATACAATGAAGTGACATTTAGTGGGTAATACATGATATGAATTTTTAGTATCTATTGCAGTTTTGTATTGGATGCAAATATGGTGTACTTTCTTGCATTCGTGTGTTGGTGTCAGCTACAGAATCTTTGCATGATTATGTGATGTTTCCCCCTCCAAAAATATATATTTATTTACTTATGTCATCATACATTACATCCAAGGAATGTATTACTCACATTTTTCACCTACTAAATAGTTTTGCCCATCAAATTCATTAGCAGCATTAAAGACACACTCCATGCCCTTGAAAATGCGCCAGCAACATTTTTCATGACTACTGTGGCATATGCGAGTACGCATGATGTAGTAATTAGAGTTAAATCTTATTATCTTGTTATATGTGTGGTTTGGACTGTGCTTATCCTCGTATAAGTTTTATTAAGTTAATCTTTCCTTCCACGCCTCGAATTTACCCTTCCCATAATGACATTATTAAATCAGAACCTTAACATTATTAAATCATAACCTTGGATAGAGGATTTTATGAATATAGACTATCAGGAACCATTATGATTTGGTTGTCATCTGTCCACATGATCATATCTTTTCCCCAAGAATAATTCATATAATTTGGAGCCACTCTTGCTCCATTGATTGATCTGAGTGATCAAAAGATAGGTCCATGATTTATAAGACATGATGGAGGGTTACCAATTACTCTATTTAGATGTGAGTTCTCCCCTACAGATGTTCCCATTTTATGCGAGGTCATCTTGTCCGACGGGGCACTCGTCGTGGCACTGACCCCCCACTGGCACACCATGGTCTAGATAGATTCACACTTGTGTGCCTATAATGGTATTCTTTAAAAGTGGAGAGCTCTTCCAACTTATGAACATGACTATAAATAATGAACTTGTAATTGAACATGAAGAAGAAAAGAAAATGAAAAAGGTATGAACTATGATCCTCTTAATGACTCCTCCATTATGATTCTTTCTTATACTTGATTTCCATGATTACCTCATGCTTATTCTGATGGAACTAAGGTATGATTTATACGAACTCACACTTAGCTTTATGCTAACGGTTGAGCTTGCTCCCAGTGTGATCCCCACAGGTACTTGATATGGATGCGTGTCGTGTTGATGTGTGTGCGGCGACTACAATTTGGTGACGTGTGCACATAGTTATCGTAGGGTATAGATGGAGTCTTTATCTTTTAACATATCGAATTGTATTTTCATTTGGATGGAACCTATAGTGTTGTATTATGGCATGGACATTTATATGCCTATGTGAGACATTGATGTACCTTTTGTTTATTTAACTTTCACATTTCTTTATATTATTGTGTAATATTTTATTATTTAAGTCTTCCGCTTACGTGTCACTCTTATTGACCATTTGAGTCAATAAAAAAAGTTAAAGAAATGTCGAAGAAAGTAACGACCGAAAGGAGATCTCATCACGTGACAGAGTCAAATTTTGGGACGATACACTCAACAATTTCAATTTTTTCCCTTAAAATTAGATTTGCCTTAAAATTAGATTTGCATGAGTGCCGATAACAATCTCATTGTAACGAAATGCATTTTTATAAATAATATTGTGATGGAATTAAACCAATATAGTAGTAAGATGTCGCCATTTATATGCTTCATGGAAGTATGAGTGGTATTGGTCAATTTTGCCCTGACGTCAAAGAAAAAGAAATTTTTTTTAATGAAATCACGTTGGAAGGGAAAGTCAATTTCAACTCGTCTTGAGATGATTTAACAGCATCTGGAGCCACACTTTTATTTGACATTTAAATGACATACGAATAAAAAACAATGATAACAATAAATGCAATTGACAAACTTTAGGACAACAGAATATAATGTTTATGCCATAATACATGTGATCTTACTGTTAAACAATTTAGAAAAATGGAATTAGCTATATAGACGCGTATTGTTTATCCCAAGCACCCGGACTTTTTCCACAAAAAAATAGGTTATTATATCAGAGAGAGAGAGAGATTTCCAACTTACAATAAGTAAATACACTAAATTTTTTATCATGATGTTTATGACTCAGGTTATTTATGAGATCAATTTTGATTTCTAAATGAAGATAGAAACAATATTCTGGGGACAACAAATTTCTTATGATTATTTTATCGCTCATGAGTTCTTATGTTACCAAATTATTATAATATATATATATTCTTAAAATATTTTATTATCATTAATATAAATTAATTTATTATTTTTATGTTACGTGTGTCTAGATAAAGCAATCCCATGCGCATCTTTTCTTGCCTAGATACAGATAACTTGGATTTAAGTATAAGATTTCCTATTATTAATTGCCTAAATAATATAATAATCAATCAATATAAAGTATATTCTGTTTATATAATTTTATATTAAAAAAGTCATATATATATTTATTTATTTAACCGCCACCAACCATATTTTTATAATTGAATGCAAAAGATATGCTTTGTCATATTAAAAAAGGGCACAAAAAACACACACCCCTTGTTGCGTAAAAATATTATTCCGCAATTTTCCCAGCTCCCCTCTCTTTCTTTTCCTCCTCCGCCGAGAAAAATCTCGCCTTTGCCGATCGAATTCGCTCGGGGAGAAGGAGAAATCGAGATCGATCGCCATGGTAGAGACCAGGCGGAGCTCGGCGTCCTCGAAGCGGCCCCTCTCGTCACCTCCCCCGTCGTCTCCGTCCGGCTCCAAGCGCTCAAAGGTGCGACCTTTCGCCCCCACCCCTCTGTCCTCCCTAAAATTGCACACTTTTTTGGTAGATTTGACGACGTTTTGGCGTATTTCTCGGGGGATCCGTCAGGCCGAGCCGGCGCTGTCGTCGCAGCGGTCTAGCAACCCCAAGGAGGAGCTCCCGCCGGCGGCGGCGTCAGAGGACCGCCATAGCGATCAGTCCGCCGCCGATCCGACGGTGGTCGCCCCCGTCGGAGGGGCGGCTGGAGAGACGGACGTGGATGATGAGATGACTGATGACGCCACCAGGCCGACCTGCCGAGAACCGATCCGAGGTCTAATCTTTTCCCTGGATATATATTGCGCGCACAGCAGCTGGAAATTCCAGTTTTTGTGATTTTGATTCTGTATTCTCGTGGTTTTAGATTTGAAAATTTCCAAACCGGAGGACGAACATGGGGATTTACTGCCCTTGGAGCTCTCTAGGAACCGAACCATAAAAGCGCAACCGAAGGTTGCATGGGCAAAGCTTATATCACAATATTCTCAGGTGTGCAGTGTAGACACAAGTAAACTAAGATAAACAAAGAAAGTTTTTCGTTGCTTCAGTGTGTACATAACAATAATATTTATAGGCTGCATGGATTCCTTGTGAAGGGGGTCTGATGCGTACTCAATAGTACAGCAGGTTGTTACACGTTCTGTTATACGACTTGATTACATAGGAAGACCGAGTATAACCATGTTTAGTTGTAACTTCATTAACATGCCCCCTCAAGTGAAGCCGGTAGGAGAGCAAGGCGAAGCTTGTTGTGCAAGAAAATAAACTGTTTACCCTTAAGTGCCTTTGTCATAATATGTGCAATGTTGACTTCCGAAGAAATGATACGAACCATGAGACGTTTAATCAACTTCAACACCATTGGTGCGGGCATGAAACACTAGATTGATAAGTGGCTCCAATGTTATCGCACCACAGGATTGGAGGCATTAAATAACCAAAGTGTAGCTCTTGGAGAAGAGATCACAACCATAATAGCTCTGCTATTGTGTCTGCAACTGCTTTGTATTCTTACTCGGTAGAGGAAAGTGATACTGTTCGTTGCTTACATGCAGACCACAATATAAGATTGCTCCCAAGAAAATGGTGTATTGGCTATTGATTTTTTGTCAAGGAGAAGATCCTTCCCAATCCGCATCTGAAAAAGCCTGAAGAGCTAAGGATTGTGAGGTTGTGAGTAGAAGTCCAAGTTCAAGTGTTCCTTGGAGGTAACAAAGAATCCGTTTAACGGCCTGCCATTGTCGTGTGGGGCATGCATAAACTGACTTACACAATCAACTGCATGCCTTGTGATGGTTATATATTGTAGTGCTCCAACAATGCTACGGTAGTGTGTAGGGCGGGTATATGCAGGGAGGCTTGGTTATGGAGATTGATGGATAAGAACATAGGAGGGCAACAAGTTTTGCATTGTGCATGTTGGAACGCACCAGATGTTCTGAGATATATTTCTTTTAGGTAGGTAACGAGCAATTAGGTTGCTGGAGAACCTCGATGCCCAGAAAAAAATTGAAGGATTTGAGATTTTTGATGGCAAATTGTTGATTCAAGTGACTAACAACGGCTTGAAGCATAGCACGGACATTTCCTGTAAGGATAAGACCGTCAACATAAACTAAAACATAAAGACACACATTATGTTTGTGATAAATAAATAATGAAGCATCAGCAATTGAAGGGACGAAGTGGAATTTCTGAAGAGCATTGTGGAGGTTGAAAAACCATGCGCAGGAGGATTGTTTGAGCCCATAGGTAGATGTGTGGTGGCGATGAACCAAGTCAGGATGAGCTGCATCAATGAAACCTGGGGGTTCTGACATATAAACAACCTCGGAGAGATTCCCATGTAGAAAGGCGTTACTTATGTCTAGTTGTAGCAAAGGCCAATGTTTAGAAATAGTGAAGGATGGAAGGATAGGAATGGTGTTCGGTTTAATTATGGGACTACATGTCTCAACAAAATCAGCACCGGGTTGTTGATGAAAGCCTTTTGCGATGAGGCTTGCTTTGTGTCAGTCTAAGGTAGTGTGTAGGGCTGGTATATGCAGGGAGGTTTGGTTATGAAGATTGATGGATAAGGACATAGGAGGCCGACAAGTTTTGCATTGTGCATGTTGGAACGCGCCAGAAGTTCTGAGATATATTTCTTTTAGGTAGGTAACAAGCAATTAGGTTGCTGGAGAACCTCGATGCCCAAAAAATAATTGAAGTATTTGAAATCTTTGATGGCAAATTGTTGATTCAAGTAACTAACAATGGCTTGAAGCATAGCACAGACATTTCCTGTAAGGATAAGACCGTCAACATAAAGAGACACATTATGTTTGTGATAAATAAATAATGAAGCATCAGCAATTGAAGGGACGAAGCGGAATTTCTGAAGAGCATTGTGGAGGTTGAAAAACCATGCGCAGGAAGATTGTTTGAGCCCATAGGTAGATGTGTGGAGGCGACGAACCAAGTCAGGATGAGCTGCATCAATGAAACCTGGGGGTTGTGACATATAAACAACCTCTGAGAGATTCCCATGCAGAAAGGCGTTACTTATGTCTAGTTGTAGCAAAGGCCAATGTTTAGAAATAGCAAAGGATGGGAGGACAGAAATGGTGTTCGGTTTAATTATGGGACTACATGTCTCAACAAAATCATCACCGGGTTGTTGATGGAAGCCTTTTGTGACGAGGCTTGCTTTGTGTCAGTCTAAGGACCCATCGGCAATGAGGTACGAGGATCTAATGTCCAAGTTCCAATATGAATTAAGGTGATATTTCGTCAGCCATAGCCTGACACCAGTTTGGAAATTTGTGAGCATTTGAATAAAAGTTGGAGTGCATGAGAGAGCTGGTGTAAAGAAAATTCTTGATCTTTTCAAACGTACTAGTGTCCGATATTGATAGGTGGGTGCGTGCGCAGCTGCATGGAATGTGGAGGGACATGCATGGGTGGCGGATGCACTTGCGGGGGGCGATGACGACATCTGGATGGATTCTGACGGTTGTGCTGGCATTTGCATGGATGGATAAGAATTGTGTACAGGTGGAGAGGTAGTAGGTTGGGGAAGTGATGTACATGTGGTGGGAATAGAGAGCCAAGGTTGGGGTGGTGGAGAACCAAGAATGGAGGAACTGGTGTGCTGTTTGTTACGGAAGGGAAGAAAGTTACATGACAAGCTATGTAGATACGTCCAGTTTTATATGAAGACAGATATAGCCTTTGAAGTTGGAGGGATATCCAAGAAAAATATACTCAGCAGGTCAGAAATTAAATTTATGTTGATTATAAGGAGAAGGTAAGGAAAGGCAGCACAACCAAATACTAAAAAAATTATAGTTTTTTTTTTTGAGAAGGAGAAAAAAGTTATTGTAAAGCAGTTCATATGGAGTTTTATTGTTTAGCAGTGGCATTGGAAAACGATTGATTAATTCATACAAAACAACGTCAACCACTGTATTCCAGGGATGCCATGAGCACAGCGCGTCAAGCTTGCGTGGAGGGAGCGTCGGTGACAGATGGAAGCTCGCTGGCCGGCGGTGCTACCTAGCCGCCGATCGGACTCCGCCATCTCTCTCTTTGTCGGGCGAACGGCGTTTCCTAAGTCCCTTTTCTTTCTCGGTTCTCCGTGGCGTGCCCTCCTCTTTCGATCTCCTTCTCGCCGGCGTTTCTGGCCTTTGCCAAGCTGGGTGAGCTCGCTTGGCAGGCCGACTGCGTTGTGCTGGAAGTGCGACTCTGCTCTGCTCCACCGACGGATACCCGCTACTTTCGACGGTAGCTTCTGGTGTGCCGTGCTGGGTGACGAGCGGTGCTCCTCTCCCCATCCCACATTGGTCGCTGATTGCTCACTGTGGTGCTTGTGTGCCGCGACAGGTGACGGGCATCGCCCCACTCCCTGCCCCACACATTTGGTTTCGCTCGTCGTTGAAGCTAGGCTGCTCCTCGTCGCAGCTGGAGAGATCTTCACGGTGTTTTCGCCCTTTCTTTTCGTCTGGTCCTCTGCCGCGATCTTCACTGCCCCCTGGCGGCGATGGCCCCTGTCCGACTATCCCGGGGCTCTGAAGGACACCTTCATCACAGGCGAAGTAGTGATATCATCTGTTTTCGCTGTCGGGGATGTGGTCATTTCCAGGCCGCATGCCGTGACCCTATTCGCTGCCTCAATTGCAATCGCCTGGGACATCGCCGTGCTTCCTGTCCGGGACGGGCTGAGGCTCGCACCGGATGTGTTCAGCGCCACGTACGAACTCCTCTTGGCCGAGCCGAGGTGCATCAGGTGCCGGTCTGGCAAGCTGCAGTTTTTGCTCCGTGGGGACCTGACGCGCGGGCAACACGGGATTTTCTATTGCAGTGCTTAGTTGGTGAATCTTCTGACCCTGAGACCACTGTAGACTCCATACAGTGAGCCGTGGAGGGGTACAGCTCTGGCCCCCTACGCCTGGCACCATCCAGATTTTCACAGCGACACTTCCTCATCTGGCCGGATGGTGATGCGCAGTGGAAGTTTTTGATTGACCACCCTATGCCAATGTCTGTGGGCCCCCCGATGCATTGGCATCCTTGGTCGGCCGGGCAGGGTGCTTCGCTGGATGGCGATACTACGGTCAAGGAAATTCTCATTTCTGGGGTTCCACTGCATCTTCGTTATGCGGAAGTCCTTACCGCCATCGTTAGCCATATTGGCTCCATCAGTGCAATATCGGTCCCGGCTATTGGGTCACCGGACATCTCCACCATTAGGGCTTCGGTACATCTGAAACCTCGGACGCTGCTTCCCTGCCGAGTGCGCCTCTCTATGGGGTATCCCTGCTTCCGGCGGCCGGCGACTCACTGCAGCGGACATGGTTCGAGGTGGTCGCTGGCCACGGACCAGGGGCGCCGGCGTCCTTTCGGTGGGAGTGGAGAAGGAAGACGCTGCGTGCGAGAATCGAGGAGCCGTCTGAGGTGGCGGAATAGATACAGGGTGCAGGCGCCAAGCCCCATGGAGGATCTGGGCGATCAACTGGCACCTTCCCCATGCAGCTTGTGGATCTCAACGGTACACCTTCTGTAGACTGCAGATCGACAGCTGCCCCATCACCTGAGACCTCTGTGGCGTCGCCGGCTGGCGGGCAGGAGCGCCATGCAATGGTCACATCACCTGGAACGGCGGCACCTTTTCGTTGTCCCGAGGAGGTTTCTGTTGAGCGGCGCACCAGGACAAAGGAAAACTCGGCCGTATTTGTTGAAGAGTTAAACCCCAAGCGGCTTCTTGGGGGGCCCACTCTGGGATGACGTGTGCTGACCCTGACCTTGGGAAGTCAGACGGCGCCTCGGGGACAAGCACGCACACGGAGATGAACCTACACAATTTTGAGTTCTCTTTGGCCTCTTCGCCAGCTACTGCTTTTGGCGGCGGGGAGCCTGAACACGTGGAAAGCAATATTGGTGGTGGTGGTGGGCTGGGTGATGCCATCTCTGTTCTGGCCCAACCCAAGGGTGGACCTGCTGTGGACACCTTACAGGAGGAGAATAGTGAGTCTGAATGAGATGAGCCTACATTTGATGATGTGTGGGATCCAGCAGTAGTGGCCCTGGTAGCACAGGCCTGTGGGATCAGGCGCAAGCGCAGTCGTGGTGCACAGGCGCATCGGCGAGCGGTGGGGGAATCTGCAACTTCTCAATGAATATTTTGTCTTGGAACGTCAGGGGCCTGGGGGATGCTGAACGCCGCAGATCCCTTGGCAGATGTATTCGGTGGTGGGGAGCTGATGTCGTCTTTCTGCAGGAGTCCAGGTTACCTAGCTGTGAAACGAATGTGTGGGAGCAGATTGGCGCAACGTGGCTGCCCTGCTATGTGGCTTTGGATTCCAATGGCAGGTCGGGGGGCTGCCTGGTGGGGTGGCGTGAAGATATGTTTGAAGTCATGGATACTAGACGGAGGCCCCATGCGATCTTTGTTCTGTTACGGAGGAAAAGCGATTGTTTTGTCATTTCATTAACATGTGTTTATGGGCCACAACAGCCAGAGGGACAACTGATACTATGGGAGGACCTCAGCAATTTGAGAAGCATTTTCCCGGAGGTGGCATGGCTTCTGGGCGGTGATTTCAACGCCACCCTCAGTGAAGAGGACCGGTCTGGTGACGGCCTGAACAGATATACCAGCTCGATGGATTTTAGAGATTTTGTGGAGCACCATGGCCTTCAGGACTATCCGATCCAACTGCAGGTACACGTGGCGTGGGGCGGCGGGCTTGCTGTCGCGCCTGGACAGATTTCTTGCCAGTTTCAGTTGGCTGAGGTTCGGGCGCTGAGGTTCGGGCGCTGGAACGACCTTTCTATGACCACACGCCAATCCTTTGTTGTTCCACCGAGACCCGTCTGAGCAGCACATATTTCAAGTTCGAGCGGGCCTTGCTGCTGGAGCCGGGCTTTAAACGTGAGGTTCAGGAGCAGTGGCAGAGTTTCCCTGTTTTTCGCTCTGCTTTTGCTACGCTGGCTGGCCGCCTAGACTCCTTATGGATTTTCCTCCGTAGCTTCGGGAAGGAAAATAGGAGAAGCAGAGACTTACGCCGCCAACACGTTCTTCGGAAGATTAAGGAACTGGATGAGGGAGGAGAGCCGTATCTTGACTCCGGCCGAGGTCAGGCAGAGGAGAGAACAGATTGATATTGTGGGGGAGGAGGATAAAAAGGATGAAGTTGCCTGGAGGCAGAGGTCAAGACAGAACTGGCTCAAGGAAGGGGATAATAATACTTGTTTCTTCCATGCCTGGGCAAGTGGTAGGAGAAGGCTTAATCAGATCAATAGGATTAAGGTCCAAGGGGTGGAGATCTCTGGACAGCATCTGATCGGGGAGGCTGTTGCTGGCCACTTCAGGGAGTTCACCAGAAGACGTGGAGGGGGAACTTGGGAATGGTCAGGTGTTGATTCTCCTACTATTGAGGAGAGCCAGAAGGAGATGCTGATTGCAGATTTTACGGAAGACGAGATATGGCGAGCTGTCAGTGATTTGAATGGCGAGGGGGCGCCGGGTCCGGATGGCTTCCCCATCCTTTTCTATCACGTTTTCTGGCAGACTGTGAAGATGGATTTGGTCGCGGCCATTAATGAGTTTACTGCTGGGAATGCTGGATTTGAACGACTCAACAGATTCTATCTCTTCCTCATCCCAAAGACCAACCTGGTGCAATGAACATTGATGAGTTCAGACCCATCGCACTGTCCAATGGCACCTATCTGATCATTGCCCGGATGTTGGCTAATAGGCTACCGACTTCTGCTTCCTAACATTATACACAATGTACAGTCGGCTTTTGTGGGTGGCAGGTCCATTGCGGACGGTTACGTGATGGCGCTGGAGATTCTCGCGTCTTGGCGCAGGTCCAAGACTACGGGGTTCTTGTGGAAAGTTGATTTTACCAAAGCGTATGACACCATCTCCTGGCCATTTTTGTGGTTCTCTCTTCGTCGACGAGGTTTTCCGGAGAGGTGGGTCACTTGGATGCGAAGGTGTATAACAACGACATCTTTCTCGGTCCTTATCAATGGGCGTCCAGAGGGGGGCTGGGTGCAGCCTCGAAGGGGGGTCAGGCAGGGATGCCCTCTTGCGCCAATGCTATTTGTTATTGCGGTGGATGCTCTGGCCAGGATTACCCTTGCTTCCTGCACCTCTGGGGTTCTCTCCGGCTTTCAAGTTCCTGGTAACGCGAACATTCCTATTCTTCAATACGCCGATGACACTCTTTTTTTCATTGAAGGACCTGGCTGGCGGCACAGAGACTGGCAGTTCTTGTTGGAATGTTCGGGGATCTCTCGGGTTTCAACATCAATTATGCCAAGTGCAGCTTCATTGGTTTCAATATGCCCATGCCCACCTGCCAGGACTGTGCTCGGACGCTGCGCTCTCCTATTGGCACTCTCCCGCTGTGGTACCTGGGTCTGCCGCTGACTGATAGACGTGTTGCTTCAAGGGACTGGACGCCAGTAATCAAGAGGGTGGAGCAGCGCTTGACGGGATGGAGTTCTAGGTTGCTATCCCGGGGTGGTCGGCTGATACTGCTTCGTCATGTGCTCTCTGCTTTGCCTATCTATTTCATGACGGTTTTGAGAACCCCGCGGCAGGTCGAGCGCTCCATAAACTCTTTGAGAATGCGCTTCCTTTGGCAGACCAGTTCTGGAGGACAGCGTGTGCCGTATCTTGTGTCCTCTGAAGTTGTTTGCCGACGCACTATGGAGGGCGGCCTTGGCGTTCTCAACCTCCGACGCATGAATGCTGCCCTTCTCACTAGGTGGATTGTGCGCATTATGGGGCAAAAGCGGGATGTGTGGTCCTCTGTTTTCTATGCATGCTATGGCCACAACCTCAACTGGGATGCGAGAATGATGGTGGACAATGGAGCTTCCTCTTTTTGGCGGGGGGTTGCGGAGGTCATGCCCCAGGTCCAGCAGTTCTTTCTGCCTACCCTGGGCAGGGGGTCTAACTTCCTGTTTTGGCAGGACAGCTGGTCGAGCATGAACCCCCTAGCTTTGGACTTCCCCAGACTGTTTCAATTGGCATCCGATAGAAACCAGAGGGTGGCAGACTGCTGGTCTACCCCCTAGCTTTGGACTTCCAACTTTTTCTACGAATCTGTATGATCAGAGGCTTCAGGAGTTGACCTGCTGGGCGGATCGCCCACAAGGTCCCTAACAATGATATGGAGGACGGCTGGCAGTGGAGATCGGATACATTTAGTGTGCGCGAGGCTTACTCCCTGCTTAGCGAGGACCATGGTAATCAAAGTAATGAGTTCCTAATGACGTGTAGACTAATCTGGAAAGCAAGGGCCCCCCTCAAAGTGCAGTTCTTCTCTTGGCTGCTACATCGAAAAAGAATCCTGACCAAGGTTTACAGATCGCGCTGGGCTGTTGGCGCTGACACTTGCTGTCCACTGTGTGGACAGGCGGAAGAGGATACCACCCACTTGTTTTTTGGATGCTCGGTGGCCCGACAGATCTGGACAGAGGTAGATATTAGATGGATTGACTTTTCTTCGGAGACGTCTTTTTGGCGGTCTTTCTGCAATGGCTGCATAAACCTTCACCAATGCGTTTACATCTCCAGGCGTCAGAGGGCTCATCCTTTGGCCTACATTTGGGCCATTTGGTTGCAACGGAATTACACCATATTTCGTAATGGACATGTTTATGCTGAGAATGTTGGTGTCCATGCTAAGGCGATTTTTTTGGAATGGAAAAAGTATCTGTAATGTCGTTTAAGTTGTAATCTGGTGGAGATTCTTTTCACCTGTGTTTCGCTTTTGTTTCCTATGTTGCTGTAACTCTCTCTTACATCAATGAAACTTGGATGACTACCCTCTTGCTAGTCATCCTTTCTCGTTTCAAAAAAAAAAAGAAAATAGACAGAAGTTTCAGAAGCAAACTGCCAGTACTTCTGTGGAGTGCAAGAATGTGCCAAAACTGCTAAAGTAGTTCATTTGACATGTTTAATTTTGCGCTCGACAACACCATTTTGTTGGTGTGTGTGAGGAAAGGACAAGATAAGTGATGAAGGATGCCACATTTTTGAAAATGAGAACTGAGGCTACGAAACTCTTCACCACAATCCAACTGAAAAGTTTTTATTTTGCAATTGAAATATCATTTGACAAAGGCTTGAAAGGAGTCAAGGACAAAAAAAAAACAGAAACTACATTGGACTTAAACTTTGTGAAGTCATCGACTAAAAGAAGAAAAAGGGTGGCCATCTGTCAACAAAGGCTCCCAGACGTCTGCAAATAGTAGTTGAAAAGGCATTGTACTACGAGGGTCGGAGCCGCAATTGACTTGTTTTTGCTGGGGCGGCAAGAAATGCATTGAATTTGAAGTGGCAGAGGTGGGCTGAGTTTATGTTGGCGAAGTAGTTGGTTGGAAATGCGAGCTATTGGGTGGTCGAGGCAGAGATGCCAAGAAGGCTGGTGTTGGACTATGTTAGAAGATGACGACTGTCATGGGTAGCGGTCCTAGCGGATGCGGTAGAGCCCGTGCTCAGCTGGACCTGTGGTGGATGTGCCGGGTGGTTCTGGCCTTGACAAAAAAATGAGATCCATGAAATTCCAGGAAATGCCAAGGAGCATAAATGCCAAGGAGCATGTTGTTGGGTGGTATAGCACAGGACCTAAGCTACGAGAAAATGATTTGAACATCCATGCATTGTTCAATGAGTAATGATATCAAATCCTTATTCTTTTTTTTTCCTGAGACTGAAAAACTTGACAAGCCAGAATTTTAATTCTACAGAAATTGGGTTGTCAAAGTTTACAGATACTTTTACAACCTATTCACCTTGGTTGCATTTTCTCCTCTAAAATTATGATGAAACAGTATCGTTAGCTTTTAAGTTTGATTATCCATCCTTTTCTCCTCTAAAATGGGTGTAGTTAATAGTCTTTGCTTGGCCCTCTAAAAAATTAATCTTTGTTTGGCCCTCTTAAAAATTAATCTTTGTTTGTCACCTTAATTATTTTGTGGTTCTGTCTCCGCCTATGTTTTATAGCCGGTCCCAAGCCCAGATAAAGGAGGAGGGTTGTGTTAGGCCTCGACAGCCAGCGTAAAACCCTATCGAATCTCATTAACATGGATCAACGAATATGGCGTCGTATGATCCATTTAGCCGACCCCACCTAGTGGGATAAGGCTTTGTTGTTGTTGTTGAAATTCCAGGAAACAAATTATTATCATGAGCTAACTTTTGAACTGAGAGTAATGATTTTTTAGTAGCAGAAACATGAAGAATATTATGGAGAGCCAGAGGCCGAGTAGAGGTTGGAAGAAAAGAAGAACCAGTGTGACATATGGGCAGGCACTTACCATTACCGACTTGGACAGAATCGTTACCATGGTACTTATCACATCTGTGTAATGCTTGTAGGTCAGGCATCACATGATGAGTGGCTCCTGTGTCCAGGAACCAGTTAATGTATTGGCCAAGACCTGATAAGGTGGCTGACTGAGGAGCAACTGCGCCGTAGGCATGCGAAACTGGGGCAGCTTGGGAAGAGTTGTTGTAGGTAGGATCACAGAAGTGGGATAGCAGCGGAATTGACATTGATCAGGACTACGTCCATACACACCACAGATTGGGCAAGGATCTCTTTTTTTTAGGAGATTGGGCAAGGATCTCTACGACCACGCCCCCTACCTTGTTCTTTGCCATGTCCTCGTCCATGAAAGGGAGAGCTTGTGGAGTTGTTGGAAACCATGGCTACATTTGCACTTGAATCAGAAATAGGAGTATTCTGAGAACTAAGCCTAATCTGACTTAGCAAAATGCTATGGAGATCAGGGAATGACACAATATCTTGGCGGGATGATAAAGACGCCACAAGGCTGTTGAAGATAACTGCATTGAAGGCCAGAGATGACAGAGATTGTCTGCCTGCCACAAGCTCATCGGCAAGGAGATTCTGAAGCTGCATAGAGATCTGTAATATACGAGTTTGGGACATTGTACTGAAAGCTTGTCAAAGAGATTCCCAAACATCACCGGACGTTGAAAGTTCGACTACATGTGGAGTCACCTCTTCAGATAAAGAAGAGATGAACCAGCTAAGAAGTAGCTGGTCTTTCCTTGTCCTCTGTATGTGCTGGGTTAGAAACTTTGCTGGGCAACATGGAAGGAGGACAGGGGTTGGTGCCATCTACAAAGCTCTTGAGTTCTAAGCTTTTGAGCAGCGGTATAAATTGTGTTGTCCACAGCAGGTAGTTATTTTTGAGAAGGGGAAGGATGGTTGCCAAAAGGCGCAACCAACAACAACAACAACAACAAAGCCTTATCCCACTAGGTGGGGTCGGCTACATGGATCATACGACGCCATTCCGCTCTATTAGTAACCAAACCTTTCGGTATATTATTCACCAATAGATCTTGCTCTATTAGTTCGCCAAGTGTCCGCCTTGGCCTCTCTCTCCCTCTTTTAATCGGACTCCAGATTATTTGATCTACTCTTCTTACTGGCGCATCTAGTGATCTTCTCTGAACATGACCAAACCATCTCAAACGATTCTCTACCATTTTCTCACTAATAGGAGCCACTCCGACTCGTTCACGTATATGGTCATTCCTAATCTTATCTAATCTTGTATGACCACACATCCATCTCAACATCCTCATTTCGACTACCCCCACTTTACGTTCATGTTGTCCCTTCATAGCCCAACATTCACTACCATATAACACTGCTGGCCTTATAGCAGTACGATAGAATTTTCCTTTAACTTTATTGGGTACTTTTCTATCACAAAGAACTCCAGTGGCTTTCCTCCACTTACACCAACCAGCTTGAATTCTATGATTAACATCGTCATCAATCTCACCATCTTGTCTTACAATTGATCCTAAATATTTAAACTTTGTCACTTGAGGAATTATATCCTCCCCTAGCCTAACTTTCAAATCGTCTCTAAGTTGTTTATTTGTGAAATTACTATGCATATATTCTGTTTTATTCCTACTTAAACGAAAACCCTTTGACTCCAACGTATTTCTCCATATTTCCAATTTTGTATTAATCTCTTCTCTTGAATCCGCTAAAAGTACTATATCATCCGCAAATAGCATGCACTTAGGTACCTCCTCTGTGATACTCTCGGTTATAGCATCGATAACTAAGTTAAATAGATACGGGCTTAAAGCTGATCCTTGATGTAGGCCAATTCCTATAGGAAATTCATTTGTCTCACCTCCGGGTGTCCTAACCCTAGTCAATGCCCCATCGTACATATCTTGTATTACCTTAATGTAGGCAACATTCACCCTCTTCTTTTGCAAGGCTTTCCAAAGTACATCCCTTGGTACCCGATCATACGCCTTCTCTAAGTCAATGAAAGCCATATGTAAGTCTCTTCTCCTACTTCGATACTTCTCCATCATCCCCCTTAGTAAATAAATCGCCTCTGTAGTGGATCTTCCTGGCATGAACCCAAATTGTCTCTCAGAAATACTAGTCTCCATTCTCAATCTATGCTCAATCACTTTTTCCCATAATTTCATAGTGTGACTCATAAGTTTAATCCCTCTATAATTTGCACAATTCTGAATATCCCCTTTATTTTTGTAAATAGGAACTAATGTACTTAATCTCCAATCATCAGGCATCTTTTTCGACCGTAAAATCTCATTAAATAGTTTACATAACCACAACACACCTTTTTCTCCTAAACATTTCCAAACTTCAATCGGTATACCATCCGGTCCAACGGCTTTACCATTCTCCATTTTCTTAAGAGCTTCGCTAACCTCCGAGACTCTAATTCTACGATAAAATGACCTATTAAGCTCACATTCGCTAACTGTCAAGTCCTCCAAATCACAACGCGAACCTTCACATCCATCATTAAATAGCTTATAGAAATACTCTTCCCATCTGTTCTTAATATCTCCTTCAGTAATTAAAACCTTGCCAACTTCATTTTTTATGCATCTTACTTTATCCAAATCTCTCGACTCCTTCTCTTTGTTCCTTGCAATCTTGTAAATCCTTTGTTCACCCGCCTTTGTCCCTAACTCCTTATAAAACCCCTCATATGCTTTAGCACGAGCATCACTAACTGCCTTCTTAGCCTCCCTTTTCGCCAAACGATACTTTTCCCAATTGTCAGAACTATTGTCCAAGTGTATCGCCTTGAAACAATTCTTCTTATTACGCACCTTTTCTTGGACCTCCTCATTCCACCACCAAGTCTCCTTATCTCGTGGTCCAAAACCTTTTGATTCTCCTAAAATGGCTTTAGCAACCATTTCAACCTTTTTTGCCACATTCTTCCACATGATACTAGCATCTCCTTCTAACTCCCACACACTTTCCTTTAATAACTTACTTCTAAAAGTCTCTCGCTTCTCCCCCTTTAACTGCCACCACTTGATCTTTCGATCAAAAACTGTTCGGGATTTTGGTTTTATACATTTTATTTGCATATCAAGAACTAACAATCTATGTTGTGTAGTCACCCCATGTCCAGGAATTACTTTGCAATTAGTGCAACGTCTTTTATCAGTATTTCTTATCAAGAAAAAATCGATTTGAGACCTATGAGTTCCACTTTTGTATGTGATTAAATGTTCCTCTCTTTTCCTAAAACAAGTGTTGATAATCTTAAGGTCGTATGCTAAAGAAAAATCAATAATAGTTTGTCCTTCCTCATTCAACTCCCCAAAACCAAAACCACCATGAACCCTTGCATGTGGTCCTGCCTCTTTACCAACATGTCCATTAAGGTCTCCCCCAATATAAACTTTCTCAGTTGTTGGTATACTTTCAATCAAACCCTCCATATCTGCCCAAAACTTCTCCTTGAGATGTGATTCTGCTCCTACTTGGGGTGCATATGCACTAATAATGTTCATAGTCTCCTTTCCAACAATTACTTTCACGGATATGATTCGATCCTCAATCCTTTTAACTTCCACAACATTCTTCCTCCATTCTGCATCCGCGATAATACCAACACCATTCCTTCCATTTACCTTACCTGTGTACCAAAGTTTGGAACCATTTAACCTAATCTCTTTACTTCCCTCTCCTACCCATCTAGTTTCTTGCAAGCATAAGATACTAATCTTACGCTGGTCCATTACTTGTGCCACCTCGAGGCGCTTCCCATTCAACGTCCCAATGTTCCAAGAACCTAATCTGACCTTAGTCTCATGAACTAGCTTCTTTAACCGCCTCCGTCCATTAGAGTGCGGTAGCCCTTGCTCATTTAACACTGCATTCAGGCGAGGATGCAGCGGCTCTTGCTCTCTTATCACTGTACCCGAGCTGTACAGCGCGTTACTTACGGGTAACGACCTAGCATTAACACAATATATTCTTTGATCCATGTTCATAAGATTCGACATGATTTTATGTTGGCTGTCGGGGCCTAACACAACCCTCCTCCTTTATCCGGGCTTGGGACCGGCTATAAAATATAGACGCAAAAGTCAGCTACATTGGATCATATCATTACAAAAAAACATGTTATATTACACCATCCAACTATGCACCATATGCTTAGCAGATGCCACAACGTTTTCAATGTAGATCCGTTCGCCTCTAAATGTGACTATTGCGTTGAGACCATATGGACCACAAGAACACAATTGGGATTGCTCGCTGTTGCTTCGATGTATAGATGATGATATCTCGTTGATGACCTCCAAATCGGTATGTTCTCCAAAAATCATGTGCTGAAGTTGTGTTCAACCAGTGACATCTTGCCTCCCTCCATATAACCCTTGCCACAAAGCAACCAAAAAAGAGATGATCCGAATTCTCATCACTATCCTCACACAACGGGCACGTGATGCTTATTACAGGGTACCATTGTGATATAAAGTTTTTAGTTGGCAACCACTGACGTCTGAAAAGCCATGCAAAGATTTTAATACGGAGAGAAATTTTCAGTCGATCCATCCGCAATTCATCATCATTCGTCCTATTTTCCTCATCCAGCAATTTATATACAGCATTGACTGAGAATTGGCCTGCAGTTCATACCCAAGAGTCTCGTCAGGAATTGTCTGGTGCTAACCCGTCCAACCTCTCTAATAGGCAAAGAGAGGTCGTCTACTCGTTAATGCTGCGATGCTAACCCCACAGCAGGTAGTTTGTTTGTGTTAACTTGAGGCTGAGGTAGTGATGAACTTGATTAATGATGGAATGGTGAGGGGGGATTTAGTGTTAATATGAGTAGAAGTAGCTGTAGTAGGTGATGAAAAGGACGAGGCCATTGGTTAAGAGATGTCAGAGAACTAAAGCTCTGATGCCATGTAGACACAAGTAAATACACACAAGTAAAATAAGATAAACAAAGAAAGCTTTTCATTGTTTGCTTCACTGTTTACAAGACAATAATATTTATAGGCTGCGTCGATTGCTTGTGAAGGGGATCTGATGCGTACTCAATGGTATAGCAGGTTGTTACACATGTTCTGTTATACAACATGATTACGTAGGAAGACATGTTTAGTTGTAACTGCATTAACAAGGTGAATCTTTTTTGTCACTGTCTTTCTGCAGGAGATAGTATGATTTGATTAAACTTAGAGAGCTTGCTAAAATTTAAGGGTGCTTACTAGTGAAAACCGAACCTCTAAGTATGCTGCCATGCTTGCGCCACAAGATAGATGCTTAAGGATTATGAGATTATTTTGTAACCATGAAAAATGATTATGAGATTGTTTCACGTAGAAGAACTATATTCACACATCTCTTCACATTGCATTTTAATTGTTGAATTTTTTTCCTCCTATTTAATGTAAAAATTTGCATCTGACATAATTGAGAGTTGTGATGATTGTGTATTTAAATAATTCTTTGAAAAGATTTACTAATTTCGTCCAGTTCAGGCTTGAAATGTAGGTTATGCAAGTTAAAATGAGAATGATATTTAAGTACCGTGGTGTTGTGAGTGATAGCCTAAGTTCAGAAATGTAGAATATGCCAGTGAAAATGAGAATGATAATTCAAGTACTGTGGTGTTGTGAGTCATAGCCTAAGTTCAGAAGATTATGTTGATTTAGCCATTTTCTAGGTGGGTATGATTTTGAAATGAGTATGCAAGTATCCACTCTAAGGAAAACTCTGGCATGATAATCAATACCTCTGAAATGCACATTAGGACTTCTCATTGGCAAGTGTGATGTTTCAGATCCCTTGGGGTCAGTATTTTTTTTGTTTGTTTGAGAAGATTGGGTCAGTAAACTTGGCTAACCATTGAGGTTATTAGAGTAGATGCTGGAATACGAAGTGCTTGTGATCCTTTATTTGATGAATCGGGATCATTCTAGTTTTACAGTTAGCTAGATCCAGTTATGATACAAAACTGGACGCCAAGAGTAATAATTGGGGAACACTGTATAGGTAGATTGACTTTTCCTTTCTGCAGTATTTCTTTCTTACACATGCCATCAAAGGATTCCATTTAGCTTGTTGTGCAGATCTCTGAAAGGTCAATAATCGAACAGTAATTAACTACTAATTATAATGTTTGACTTTACATGTCGATAATTGTAACCAGGATTGCTTTCCGGATCATCCTAAGATCCTACGATCCAATAATCGACTTGCGATCTCGATCTCATTCTAAAGATCGAAAACATAGGATTCTACGTAAGATCTCATCGATCCTATGATTTTATTTTTTTAAAAAATTAATTATTTTTTAATGAAAAACTAAAAAATATAATATTAAAAATAAAAAAATTGTCAAGAAAGAGGTAAGATTCTCTCTCTATCATACAGATCCTATGATTTTTTTTGAAATTTTTAATTAATTTAAAATTGAGAAATATAAAAAGGTAGAATATTAAAAATAAAAAATGGCAAGGAAGTAGATACGATTCCTCTCATTTTCTTTATTCATTTTTTTATGTATGATCTAATTCTAATTAATAAACTTATGTGAAAGAAAAATATTTAAAAGAGAAAAAATCATCTAAATTTTTATAATTCAGATGAAGAAATTGATTTACTATTGTTAATTATTCATAATTATTATGTGTTACTAATAGAGCGGAATGATGTCGTATGATCCATGTAGCCGACCCCACCTAGTGGGATAAGGCTTTGTTGTTGTTGTTGTATTATGTGTCCTAACTTTCTATATGATTATGCAACCCATAAAAAAATACTAATTAAGTATAATGTCAGTATTGAGAGTAAAATATTTAGCTGTAGTTATTATTATTATTACTGTTATTATTATTATATTATTTTTTAAAAAAATATTTTTTTATTCATAAGGTAGGATTTTACGGTCCTCGATCCTTTGGACCCCTTCCGATCCTACCTTGGAAAGCAATCTTTTTTTTTTTGAGGAGAAAAAGGATGACACACCAAAGTTGTGGTTGTCATCCAGGTATATATATATATATCTATGAAGTGGATGTCATGTACAAAAAGAAGCTCTCAAGAAAAGAGCGGCAAAAAAGAGAGATGTACAATGCCTACCCAAAACCCCACTCTCGAAGAAGAAACGAGATATGGTGTACAATGCTCTCAACCTGAGAGCAATCTTGACAACCTTGGTTGTAACTTCTTGAGATATTGGTTTATTTTCATGTTCTGATAACGGGCTTACTTGGTTGGTGCTAACTGGGGGATGGAAACGACCTTGTCAAACATGGTTTCTGTTAGTTGACTAAAATCTGCATATATTCTCCAGAGAGATGTATGTGAGTTGGGCATTAGACTTTCATCGATCGCTAAACCTATTTAGGTGAACATTTTTTATTTTTCTGTCAAAAGATCTAAGATATGTCATAATATTACTTGGTGAAATGATTGCTTTGCTTTATTGTGCCATTTATTAGTTAACTTATAATTTCTGGCTTTAATTAGCATATGATCTATAGCATATGCATGCATTACTTGATAGTCGTTGCTTATATCATTTGTCATTTCTTTTTGTGGTTACTTCATATCTTTTGTCTATTTGAACACCAAAAGACATACTGCATTTTTTGGGAACCTTGATTGATGATTAATGAAAATGGTTTGCCTTCCTTTCCGTGGAGTGTATTTGTTCACGATCAGATGTGAGAATGCATGTGCTGGTGATCTCTATAAAAATTTGGTTATATTTTTCCATTTGTTCTTTTGGTAAACTTTCTAGTCAGGTGTTTCATCTTGTTCTGTCCAGAATCCGCATCATTTTATATATGGTTCCCAATTCTCCATTGGTCAAAGCCGAAGCTGTAATTTGTGGTTGAAGGATGCATCTGTGAGCAAAACTCTTTGTAAATTGAGACATTCCCAGGTATGTTTCTGTATTCTCAAAGCCTTTGAATGAAAGCAGGACCTTGGTACTTATCTTGTATGACACTGGATTATTATTGCTTTCATTGTGTTAGCGCGGAGATGCATCAGTTGCGTTGCTTGAAATAGTAGGAAGAAAAGGGTCTGTAAAAGTAAATGGAAAGATTGTCGATAAGAAGTCCAATTTTATTCTCACCGGTGGAGATGAAGTCATTTTTAGTACATCAGGGAGACATGCTTATGTATCCTTATTTTCCATGCAGTTTTAGATTTAAGGTTATTTCTTACTGTTGGGAATCACCATAGTGTATCTTTTATCCTTTTCCTATGGAAAAGAGTTTCCTTATCTATTGCAGATATTTCAGCAACTTAAGAATGAAAAATCTGCAATGATGGTGTCATCCTCATCACGTGGTAATGCAGAATCTCATGGTGGTCCTGGTAAAGGAGTTCAAAATGAAACCAGGTCAGGAGATCCTTCAGCCGTTGATGGAGCGTCAATATTAGCATCTCTATCTAATAATGCGAAGGACCTGCAGTCAACTCCATCAACACCAAATGTAAATAATGCTCAGGAAGGCATAGAGACACCTGAGGTGGTGGCCGGTTGTGATGCATCAGAGGGATGCAGTTCTGATGATAAAGCCTGTCAAACTACAAAGGATTGTACTGAACATGATGGGAGCAATGAAGTTCCTTCCAGTGATAAGGCTGCTGTCTTATCCCATGATCGTGGTGCCAACATGACTAATCAGCATGAAAATATTGGTTCGACTGTTCATCTTGATGCAGACATTCATAAAGCTGCTGGTATGAAATATGAATTAAGATCCCTTTTGAGAATTTATGGTGGACCATCTTCCACTTCTGAACTGGATTTAACTGGCAATTTGCTTAAAGTCTTTGAGGATCAACGAGAACTCCATAGGCCAGAATCACCCGGCTCCTTGCCCACCACTAGATGTCAAGTATTCAAAGATGGTTTGAAGCAAAGCATTCTTAATCCAAGTGATATTGAAGTCTCCTTTGAAACTTTTCCCTACTACCTAAGGTGAGATAATTTCTTAATATCAACTTCATTTGACCATGTCCATTACTGTTTGATGTAATCTGCTTTTCAACTTCATCTTATATTTTTGTTAATCTATTATTCTGCTGCCACAACCAAGATGTTATTTCTTTTCCTTTATGTATATTCTCCTCAGACACACAAAGTATAGTTTAACGTGGTCTTGCTGCTTGCTTTCTACATGGGTATTTTTTTATCTTGCTGAGTGCCTTTTCTTTTTGTCTGGGGTGAGATATGCCTTTTTATTTTGGGTTCATGCTATTGAGAAGTATCTATGATGTCTTCAGAATCTCCTTTTTCATGGACAATCAAATGAGAGGATATCCCTGGCTCCATTACTAAAAGAAGGATATCTGTGGAAACTGAAAAGATTTCTGTATGCAGCAATAATCTGATGTTTATGTGCCCTGAACTGAGGTCATTAGAATTTTGACAAGATTTGATTGAAATTGTTTGTTTGGAAATTTCCTGAAAAGCTGATTAGAGGTATTTGATGTCAGCATAGACGTCAAAGATAAATGAGATGAACTCGCACTGAAAGAAAGCACAAAAGTACTGAGATCAGATATCAACTATATCAAAACAGTTGAAAGACATTCAACTATGATTGTGTCAGCAGTAGTAAATAACAAACAAGTTCATGAGGGTATAAGAAATCGGTAGTTCATAGAAGTTCATGAAGTTCCTTAACGTGAAGCAAGCACAAAAGACAAATAAGCAATTCTTAACGATGAAGAATATAGTATGTTCCTTTCTTGTGCTTGATTGTGTGTCCATAACACCTACTCAGAGAACAATTTTCAAACATTAATGCCCATAGACTAGAAGTAGGAAATTTAGCCAAGATCTGTTTATATGAGTATGCTTGACTTGGCGACTTGTCTTCTTTACTGCGGTTCTGCACGCTTTTCTCCATTCTTAAAACTCATATGGGATTGTCAATGACTTATATTCTTTTCTTTTAAATTGTTGCTGTCATAAAATTCTTTCATCATACTGAGACTTACGAACCAGCATATCTGCAAATGGTGATGTGCTCTCTAATCTGACACTGTAGCTGTATGGGTAGTTTGTGAATTTCATTTCTAAAGGAGTTTAATTATCTATTCTTTTCTCTATTTCTCTTAAATATTCAGTGGGAATACGAGAAACACACTCACATCATGTACATATATCCATCTGGAGTGCAAGGACTTCTTAAAATATACTGCAGGCATCTCTTCTGTGAATCAGCGAATTCTATTGTCTGGACCAACAGGTATTGCCATGGGTGTCAAATTTCTGCCAAAACTTTTAAATGGTTTAGTTGCTTCTTGTCTCAGCTAACAAGCTTATGTTTTATTTCCTCTAGGCTCTGAAATATATCAAGAGACTTTGGTAAAGGCTCTGGCTAAACAGTTTGGTGCTAGATTACTCACTATAGATTCTCTTTTGCTGCCTGGTGTAAGTTCATTCCACAATATTGGTCAATTGATATGATATCTTTTAGTTTTTGTCGTGGGAATTCTATTTCATATGTCTTGTTTGGAGTTCATGTGCCCAACCATTGGTCATAACCTCATGTCATGCTTAATATCAAGTTTCCAAGTCTCGTACTGCATTGCCTTTTCATTTAATTTACCAGATGATCTGTTCGTAATTTCAGTTTGAGGGTTGATTTTAACTGCAATACAGCAGTCTATAGTGGGCATAGCAGGCGGTGCCATTAGATCATCGTGCATTAGAAAGTCAATACATGACAAGGGAATTATAATTTGCTATGCAATCATCTGTGTTGAATCTTACTGATGATTTTTCACCTTGAGTTGTTCTACGTTTCAAACTGTAATATTCTATACAGTATATACTTGAATGTTAATGAGAATGAGATGATAGGACTTCAGCTTATCAATAACTACTTATTTGCAGGGTTCATCTTCAAAGGATTCAGAATCCATCAAAGAAGGTGGCAAGATTGAAAAATCAAATATCTTCTCTAAGCATCGATCTGCACTGGCTGATTCTTTACAATTTCGGAAACCAACGTCTAGTGTAGAGGCTGATATTATTGGGACTTCTACTCTAAATTCCCAATCATTGTCTAAGCAGGAGGGATACGCATTTAAAGAAGGTATGCCATGCTTCATTATATCTTGGTCTGTATCATCTACGCTTATGTGGGTCTTACCATCCATCATATGGCTATAGGTGATAGGGTCAGATATGTAGGGCAAGTAGCTTCCTCTGGTTTTCCTCTGCAGACACCACAAAGGTTTGGCCGCACTATCAATTTCTACATCATTTTCCTAATAGTTACACCCAAATTTTCTGTGCGCTGTTTTGATCCTTCTCCATGTAATATGAGAATCTTACAACAATCCTACATGAAGCCAAGTGCCTTTATGTTGGTGCCATGGTGTTTTGTCTTTTTCTTATGATGGTTACTTCAGTTGTATGTATATTACTTGGATGGCTAGCAATGATAATAATTCTTTTTCTCTTTCAAAAAAAAACAAAAAAGATTGGGCACCTTTTTTCTTTGTATTAGGCAGTAACATTTCTCTTTGTGATGTCAATCAGATTGGATTTGTGGCTGTTAGCCATTTCTGTGCTCTAGTGCCAGGGTTAAGAAAGACCTTTGTTTCAAGCTCCATTCTAACATATGTGCTGTCAGTCATCTGGCATGCGAATATGTACCCAAAAAGCAATTTGATTTCAATTGTGAATGATTCCAAAGAATTGAGTAACAGAATTTTTTAGTGTACTGATAGGAAAATTTAGCTCACACTTGATCATACTTCTCATTGGGAGTTGATCGATAATGAAGCATGACGAGATGCAAAAATTTTGAAAGATACATATTAATTTTTTTCATGATTATGTTCATTTACCATTGACTTACATCCCCACAGGGGTCCAAACTATGGGTACAGAGGAAAAGTTGTTCTTGCATTCGAAGAAAATGGATCCTCAAAAGTTGGTGTTAGGTTTGATAAGCAAATCCCTGAGGGCAATGATCTTGGAGGCTTATGTGAGGAAGATCATGGATTCTTCTGTACTGGTAATTCTCAGTTGATTTTCTCTTCTTCATATTTGTTTTCATAAGGGTGTTTCTCATAATTATATACCTTATGTCATGTTTGCCTTCTGATTTTTACCTCAAGCAATTTTATTTCATCCTTTCAGCTGATTTACTTCGTCCGGACCTTTCTGGGGTTGAAGATGCTGAAAGACTTGCCATCAATGAGTTGCTAGAGGTGTTTGCACTTTCCCTTGCTGTACAATAATCCATTGTCCTTTCTAAAGTTTGCTAAAGTTGTTACTTTTGTTTCTCTTTCATAGGTCATTACTGAGGAGAGTAAAAATGGCTCTCTGATTGTTTTCATAAAAGATGCTGAGAAATCTGTGGCTGGAAGTACAGATTCGTATATGACTTTAAAAACTAAGCTTGAGCGGATCCCAGTGGGTGTCCTTATAATTGGATCACACACCCAGATTGACAATCGCAAGGAAAAGGTAACACTTTGTTGTTGGTATCACATTATATATTTTCGTATTAAAAAACTTCACGTATATGTTTATGATTATTTCCTTTTCAAAATAATGGTTATTCATTTTAACCGCTGATAAGTTTCTTTTCATGATATATATATATATATATATATATATCCCTGGATGACAACCACTTTCGGTAGTCATCATTTTCCTTCTCAAAAAAAAAACCGCTAATAAGAATATACACATGAAATAAGTATCTTTACATGAAATTTTGGTGGTGTTTCATTTGCTTGTTATTATTTGATGACATTTTGCAGTCACATCCTGGAGGTCTTCTTTTCACAAAATTTGGAAGTAATCAGACAGCACTACTCGACTTTACTTTTCCGGTAGGTTCTTCAGTTATCGAACTATGTAGTAGCTAGGTGTGAATTTATTTTTACTTGTCATAAACTTTAGATAAAAAAGTTTCCAGAAGAATTTTGGTAAAAATGAATTTCAATAATTGATTTATTATCAATGTAATATACAATGAGATGCTAAAGTTCTAAGTAAACGAAGACATTAGTTTTTCATATGTAACTTTTTGTATTTGCCTTTCAGTTTCCATTAATTGTTGCTGGGCAATCTTAGATTATAATCAAGCAATATAGGGCATATGATATTCATTTCTCAACTGTCTAGAACGAAAAATCGTTGGGGCTACCATAGTTTTTAAATGAATTTCATAGTTCTTGACACAGTACGTGTCATTGGTTTAATTTTCTGGATTTTATTTCGAGGGTAAAAAGGATGGTTGCGAAGAAGCCGATCATCCAACTTCATTATACATGCCCATTTTCTAGTGTAGTAGCTTTAATTTTCTTGATGCTTTCCTCTCAAAAAAAATTTTCTTGATGCTTTGGTGTAACTTTCCTTGCATAATCATTTTGAAACTGCTCATCTTTTACTATCTTTTTGCTTGTATTGTAATTTATCTTTTGACATATTGCTGAACATATTAAGGTAATTAACTGAATATAAATTCATCATAAATTGTTTTTTAAGTAAAAAAGGATGACTAGGTTCTTGTAGTTATCCAGGTATATATATCAGTGATCAGAAAATTGCACATGTGTGATTTCAAAAAGTGCGAGGGACCAAAATGAAAAAAACAAAAGAAAAAGGGGTGGTATGTGACTGCAACTATCTACCCTCCAACTCTCTCGCCAAAATGTCAATATGATGTACAATGTTTTCTATGTAGCAATGCTCGTCCTAAAAAAGTGTGATTGCACTGACACCATATAGCCCACATGATTGCAAATGTCATGATTCACAGCCGTCTCCATCCATGGTCTCTCGACTAACGAGTAGCATGTAAAGACATCCAAAGTGTATCCATATGTGAAGCGTCAATAGTAGTTCGCTGGATCCGTCGCCACACCTTTGAAGCAATAGGGCAGCCACAAAAAAAGTTACCAATGTCCTCAGGTGATGATCCACATAGCACACATGCCGAGTCTGTGGTAGGTGCCCATCTCAATCTGTACACCCGTGTGAGAATCCTGCCACGCCTCACAAGCCAAGTGAAGATCTTGACCTTGAGGGGCAACCAAGACCTCCGGATGAGCCAACAATCTGTTGTGAATTCCTTCGGTGCTACACCCACTGGCAGTAAATGCAAGTAGATCCTCCATGCCGAAAAGTGACCAGAGGATGACACCCAGCCATCCGCTCTGGACTAGTCTGGTCGAAATCCACCAATCCACCTCAGTGGAGCAAGCAACTCCAACGACCGCTGATCCGAAAGGACTGTGCAGAAATGTGGGGTCCATGAGTACCCTGTCCAGACATAAAAAAACTGACGTGTTCGAGTCTGCAGATAGAGCTGCCAGTCTAGGAAATGCCTCTGCAAGTGTGCCGCTTGTTGTCCACTCATGCCTCCAGAATGAGAAAGCTGTGTTAGAGCCAAGGGAGGCGGTCAGTAGAGGTTGTATCAAAGGAAAAATCCTGGCGATACCTCACCACAAGTGTGATGCACCTAGAATGAGATGTGTGCGGAAGTCCCAGGGGAGATCCCTGCCATAACATGACATAGAAACTGTACTCCCTCTGGCCCCATAATCCATCCAATCCACCTTGCCAAAAGCACTTGGTTGGTCTGGTGAAGATCCCAGACACCAAGACCACCAAGTGAGATAGGGTAGCAGATATCACTCCAGGCCACTAGGTGGATGCCCCGCCGCTCGACACTGCAGCCCTGCCAAAAAAAGTGACTCCTAGGGTGGACCAATCGAAGCAGTACGAGGCGTACCCAAGGAGATAGAAGTCTAGCGCTCCACCTCTGTAGTCGATGCTCCATGTGCTCCACGACTGGGGTCCACCCTCGGGAGTCGACGTGGTGATCTGCCCAAGTACATGAACGATAGAGCACCGACCAGAGTGCGTAGCTCTGTTGCACAAGTGATAGCCTCCTCGCGCACTATGCTAAAAGGAATGAACAATGATTTGGCATGGTTGATCAATAGGTCTTATGCAGCACCAAAAAACTCAAACTAAAATGGCTGGCTGCCACTGTGGAACCCTCGATGAAGAACGTGTCATTCGCATATTGAAGTATCGGTACCAATGAACCCTGCTCTGGGCTTGGCCAGAATCCATCTAGAATCCCTGCTCGGTAAGCTGAAAGGGCGCAATGAGCTAGGGCATTGGCCGCCAGAATAGAGAGCATGGATGCTAAAGGACACCCTTGCCGGACCCCACAATGTCACTAGACCCAACTTCCTGTTTGCAATCCATTGACCAAAGCTGAAAGAGTCTGTCGTGACGCAGTGCTTCATCCAATCAATCCATAATCTAGGGGAACCGCACTCCTGCAGGGAATGCCATCGAAAAGGTCACAAAACAGAATTATAAGATTTTGAGAAATCCATCTTCTAAAGGAACTCCTGACGCGTTGTCCATCTCCGATGCTTCATATGAGATGTGATCGAATAGCTGTCCACGATGGAGCGGTCTCTAATAAAGGCCGACTGCACCGTGTGCACCAGTCCAACACCTCCCTCAGCCAGTTCACTAATACTCTAGCCACAATGAGATTGATGGCATTGGATAAGGCAATCGGCCAGAAATCCTCAATTTGTTCTGCTGGCATGTGATTGGGCAACATGAAAAGCAAGAATTGGTTGAGGCACTCGAAACTTCGATTTCCGCTTGCAAACTCATGGATTACCGCCATGATTTCCTTCAATAAGGACCAAAACACATTGCGTTTTATGTGGTGACGCGGAGGAGGCGAGGTGGGCACCCCAGGCGGACACACATTGCGTTTTATGTGGTGACGCGGAGGACATTGCACATCTATTCTTTGGTTGCACTGTAGCCCAGGAGGTTTGGATGCGGTTGAGCTTATTTTGGGGTCCTCCTACTACTCTGGAGGACCTATGCCACTCTCTCAGAGCCCTCAGCGGACGATGTCAGGCGACTTTTTTGGCGACTTTTCTGGCCGGTGCCTAGGCCATTTGGCTTCAGCGCAACCGGATTATCTTTTGTAGTGAGACTTACCAGCTCGAGGTGATTGTACACCATTGCTCATTCCTTCTTCGGGAGTGGGGATTTGGCCAGTGATTGTATTTTTTCTCCTTTTGCTGCTCTCATCTTGAGGGCTCATAACAACAACAACAAAGTCTTATCCCACTAGGTGGGGTCGGCTACATGGATCATACGACGCCATTCTGCTCTATTAGTAACTAAACCTTTCGGTATATTATTCACCAATAGATCTTGCTCTATTAGTTCGCCAAGTGTCCGCCTTGGCCTCCCTCTCCCTCTTTTAATCGGACTCCAGATTATTTGATCTACTCTTCTTACTGGCGCATCTAATGGTCTTCTCTGAACATGACCAAACCATCTCAAACGATTCTCTACCATTTTCTCACTAATAGGAGTCACTCCGACTCGTTCACGTATATGGTCATTCCTAATCTTATCTAATCTTGTATGACCACACATCCATCTCAATATCCTCATTTCGGCTACCCCCACTTTACGTTCATGTTGTCCCTTCATAGTCCAACATTCACTACTATATAACACTGTTGGTCTTATAGCAGTACGATAGAATTTTTCTTTAATTTTATTAAGTACTTTTCTATCACAAAGAACTCCAATGGCTTTCCTCCACTTACACCAACCAGCTTGAATTCTATGATTAACATCGTCATCAATCTCACCATCTTGTCTTACAATTGATCATAAATATTTAAACTTTGTCACTTGAGGAATTATATCCTCCCCTAGCCTAACTTTCAAATCGTCTCTAAGTTGTTTATTTGTGAAATTACTATGCATATATTCTGTTTTATTCCTACTTAAACGAAAATCCTTTGACTCCAACGTATTTCTCCATATTTCCAATTTTGTATTAATCTCTTCTCTTGAATCCGCTAAAAGTACTTATCATCCGCAAATAGCATGCACTTAGGTACCTCCTCTGTGATACTCTCGGTTATAGCATCGATAACAAAGTTAAATAGATACGGGCTTAAAGTTGATCCTTGATGTAGGCCAATTCCTATAGGAAATTCATTTGTCTCACCTCCGGGTGTCCTAACCCTAGTCAATGCCCCATCGTACATATCTTGTATTACCTTAATGTAGGCAACACTCACCCTTTTCTCTTGCAAAGCTTTCCAAAGTACATCCCTTAGTACCCGATCATACGCCTTCTCTAAGTCAATGAAAGCCATATGTAAGTCTCTTCTCCTACTTCGATACTTCTCCATCATCCCCCTTAGTAAATAAATCGCCTCTGTAGTGGATCTTCTTGACATGAACCCAAATTGTCTCTTAGAAATACTAGTCTCCATTCTCAATCTATGCTCAATCACTTTTTCCCATAATTTCATTGTGTGACTCATAAGTTTAATCTCTCTATAATTTGCACAATTCTGAATATCCCCTTTATTTTTGTAAATAGGAACTAATGTACTTAATCTCCAATCATCAGGCATCTTTTTCAACCATAAAATCTCATTAAATAGTTTACATAACCACAACACACCTTTTTCTCCTAAACATTTCCAAACTTCAATCGGTATACCATCCGGTCCAACGGCTTTACCATTCTCCATTTTCTTAAGAGCTTTGCTAACCTTCGAGATTCTAATTCTACGATAAAATGACCTATTAAGCTCACATTCGCTAACTGTCAAGTCCAAATTACAACGGGAACCTTCACATCCATCATTAAATAGCTTATAGAAATACTCTTCCCATCTGTTCTTAATATCTCCTTCAGTAACTAAAATCTTGCCAACTTCATTTTTTATGCATCTTACTTAATCCAAATCTCTCGACTCCTCTTTATTCCTTGCAATCTTGTAAATCTTTTGTTCACCAGCCTTTGTCCCTAACTCCTTATAAAACCCCTCATATGCTTTAGCACGAGCATCACTAATTGCCTTCTTAGCCTCCCTTTTCGCCAAACGATACTTTTCCCAATTGTCAGAACTATTGTCCAAGTGTATCGCCTTGAAACAATTCTTCTTATTACGCACCTTTTCTTGGACCTCCTAATTCCACCACCAAGTCTCCTTATCTCGTGGTCCAAAACCTTTTGATTCTCCTAAAATGGCTTTAGCAACCATTTCAACCTTTTTTGCCACATTCTCCCACATGATACTAGCATCTCCTTCTAACTCCCACACACTTTCCTCTAATAACTTACTTCTAAAAGTCTCTCGCTTTTCCCCCTTTAACTGCCACCACTTGATCTTTCGATCAAAAACTGTTCGAGATTTTGGTTTTATATATTTCATTTGCATATCAAGAACTAACAATCTATGTTGTGTAGTCACCCCATGTCCAGGAATTACTTTGCAATTAGTACAGCGTCTTTTATCAGTATTTCTTGTCAAGAAAAAATCGATTTGAGACCTATGAGTTCCACTTTTGTATGTGATTAAATGTTCCTCTCTCTTCCTAAAACAAGTGTTGATAATCTTAAGGTCGTATGCTAAAGAAAAATCAATAAGAGTTTGTCATTCCTCATTCAACTCCCCAAAATCAAAACCACCATGAACCCTTGTATGTGGTCCTGCCTCTTTACCAACATGTCCATTAAGGTCTCCCCCAATATAAACTTTCTCGGTTGTTGGTATACTTTCAATCAAACCCTCCATATCTGCCCAAAACTTCTCATTGAGATGTGATTCTGCTCCTACTTGGAGTGCATATGCACTAATAATGTTCATAGTCTCCTTTCCAACAATTACTTTCACGGATATGATTCGATCCTCAATCCTTTTAACTTCCACAACATTCTTCCTCCATTCTGCATCCGCGATAATACCAACACCATTCCTTCTATTTACCTTACCTGTGTACCAAAGTTTGAAACCATTTTAACCTAATCTCTTTACTTCCCTCTCCTACCCATCTAGTTTCTTGCAAGCACAAGATACTAATCTTACGTTGGTTCATTACTTGTGCCACCTCGAGGCGCTTCCCATTCAACGTCCCAATGTTCCAAAAACCTAATCTGACCTTAGTCTCATGAACTAGCTTTTTTAACCGTCTCCGTCCATTAGAGTGTGGTAGCCCTTGCTCATTTAACACTGCATTCAGGCGAGGATGCAGCGGCTCTTGCTCTCTTATCACTGTACCCGAGCTGTACAGCGCGTTACTTACGGGTAACGACCTAGCATTAACACAATATATTCGTTGATCCATGTTCATAAGATTCGACAGGATTTTACGCTGGCTGTCAGGGCCTAACACAACCCTCCTTCTTTATCCGGGCTTGGGACCGGCTATAAAATATAGGCGGAGTTATCTTGAGGGCTCACACTTGTACTTTTTTTCATAGCGATATATACATACGGATGATACCCTAACTTGGTGCTCATCCTTTTTCCCCTAAAAAACAAGGACCAAAACTCCTTGTAAAAGAGAATCGGGAAGCTGTCAGGCCCGGGGCCCCCTCGTTGTTGAGGTCCCTCAATGCCCTCGTCCTCTGTAAAAGCCTGAGGCAAGAAAGAAACTTGGTTGTCAGATAAACAAGGAATTGCACGATCTAACCACCTCTGATGGCTCGGTGGCTGCTGACTCCTTGATGCCTCCTGATAGTAGGAGGCGGTGTGAGTGGGGTCTTGGATAGTGGTTGTACTTTTTCAGCATTTTTGCCGCTCTCTTGTGAGAGCTCACACTTGTACATCTTTCACAGCATAGTGATATATATCTACGGATGACACCCTAACTTGGTGCTCATCCTTCTCAAAAAAAAAAAAGGTAGGAGGTGGTGGCAACTACAATCTGTCTATGGTCGGTGACTGTGAGGCCCTGAACCATGATCCTGTCGATCCAGTTGACCCTCCGTCAGCAGATTGCATGCTTGTGGAAAAAATCTTGTGTTGGCATCTCCCTTTCAAAGCCACGTCTGACAGGAGCATTGTCTCCATTGGATTTCCACCTTCATGTCCTCCACCTGTATCACCTGGAACTGCCTCCTCCCTTCTGCCTCCTCTGTGGTCAGATTTCGCTTGTCCTCCATCTGTCTAGTCATGATATGGCCGCCAAAGCCTATGTGCGGCGCCGATCCTGGTCTATGTGAATGCCAGCAGGAATGCTTGAAGGGTGAACAACCAATGATCCTTAACTGGTTTCCTGAAGCCTTCCTCGAGAAGCCATGAGTGGTTGAAGCGACATAGCCTGTGGGCTGCCCCTCGTTGGACTGCCAAAAAGGATGCTCTAGGGCTTGCACATCTGCTAACTGATGAGCCTTCGCGAGCTCAATTGACCCGAGTAAGCGATCCAAACGTGGCATCGCCGATGATGTTGCCGTGATCCTCCAGGTGAAGCGATAATTTGTTGCTGGAAAGTCCAACGAAAATGTCATGATGAAATTCCAAAACTCTCTGCCTCCAACACATTACACCACGGTCCTTCCCATACCAGCTCAGGGCGTTTGGACTTTCTGAGGAGCATATTTTTCCAGCAGGGATGCAACTTTCAACGGTGGGGTGTCCACCTTGTTGCATGGAGTAGTGTTTGTCAGCCCACCTCCCAGGGAGAACTGGAGGCCTGGGATCTCCCTTGTACTGGGCTCTCCTAGCGTGGTGGGTTGGGTGGATACATGGGTCCTGTGGACAGATAATGCCACACGCACACGGCCTTCTTCACATTCTACGGGCACGATCTGTCTTGGTCATCGAGCATCGTCCTGCCCTAAGGGACCTCATCCTTTTGGTAGGGAGTGGCAGTATTAATCTCTCGGATACGCCCACTCATGGTTCCTTCACTCGACTTCGAGGATGACTTAATTTTTTGGCGGAATGACCGGTTCCCCGGGAGCTCACTTGCAAAGGCATTCCCCTCAACTATATGCTTTGGCGGTGCGTCTTGGTGCTACGGTGATAAAGACTTGGTCCGAGGCTGGTTGCTTAGGCTTTGGCTCATGGACCCCTCTCTTCAGCCCACCTCTCTCGGACTAGCGTTTCATTGAGCTCATGGCACTTCACTAGAGGATTGCCCCCTTCCGCCCCCACCACTCCAGGTCTGACGGATGTGTATGGCTATCGGAGTCTTTGTTGGTGCACCATCTTTACATCAACTTTTTTCCGGCCATTACGATGCTGGAGGATTTTATGATAGATTGCAAACTCATTTGGCGATCCCGGGTATGGTTGAAAGATAAGATCTTTACATGGCTTATGCCGTGTGACCGATTTCTCACCAGGAGGTACAAGATGAGATGGGCATCCCACACCGACATATCCCGTGTTTTATGTGGCGAGCGGAGGATGACATCGTCTACCTATTCTTCAAGTGCTCGACTATGGCATCTGGCGGCAGACGACCATTTCAGGCATTTTCCCATTCGACTCAGAGTGGCAGTCACTTCATGGTTTGGCTTGATAGAGACAGAGGTGGAGAGCGTCGTTGGTGACTTTTCTTGCGGAGAGCGATGTTGAGCATATTGTACACCCCATCTCTTTTCTTCTTCGAGAGTGGGGCTTTGGCTAGCTGATATACTTTCAAGATTTTGCTACTCTCTCTTCAAGAACTCACACTTGTGACTTTGATTCATAGTTATATACATGACTGACAATCACAAATCTTGGTGGTCATCCTTTTTCTCCTCAAAAATAGAAACCTTTTGCTCCAGCATCTCTGCCCTGTCATGCCATGGGGCAATCATCAATGACAAGGTGACATTGCAATCACCCCCTATGAGCCATCACACATCTGGCAAGTGTGATCTTGTACCCCAAACCTCCTCCCACATTGTGTCCTGCAACAATGCCGTATGGTGCCCATAAACACAGGAGATGAGGTACTGCTGATCATCTGCAGGATGGTGCACATGTACAGAGATGATTGAATCGATCGCACCATACTCTCACTAAAGCGGTCAGCTCACCACTTGATAATGCAACCGCTCGAACGTCCAACTGCTGGGAGTACCATGTGACTAGTGAGCCAGGCCCCCCCATATGACTCCACATTGCTGCACTCCGCCAACTTCATTTCCTGAAGAACGATGTCTAGGCTCCAATCCCTTCGGCATCCATGAGATGACTTTCATTGGGGGGAGATGTTGACCTGTCATGGAGTGAGTACGGCTTGTGCTCGGGTCACTACCTCCTTTATGCACTCGAAACACAGCAGCTGTGGCAACTGTCGTAACCTCATTATCACAGGCAGGTAGGACTGGGAGGCCTGGTGGGTTTGGGGGGCTCATGGGTCTGGTTCGGCACTGGGTTGGGTTCCGGTCCACAAGAGGCTAGGGCTGGATTGGTGAGGGGTGTGGAAGGTAGCTGTGGGACTCCAAAGGTTGGGACCAACTGGTGGGGGTGTGGTGCTGGCCCAGGCAGGTGGACTATTCTGGGCAGCTTGGGGGCAAGGTGGGTTTGGGATGAAAGGTGATCTAATGCAAGGGATCAGCATCGCAAGGGGCTAAATTTGGGTGCAGGTTGGTGATTAGATTGGTTGGCAGGACGTGGAGAGATGGGAGTGGATGTGGGTTGGTTTCAGTTGTGGGTGTTATTGTGGCGGATTCCGTGCTCAAGTTGATGCGGCTGCTGGTTTCGATAGGAATAGCTGATGTGGCTTGGGGCTTTCCAGCTGCTTGTGTCGAAGTGATCCTCCTGAGCTGCTGCATGCTTGCTCCCAGCAGCCATAGGACCTGCCGTATTGTTGCTGTCCTTTCAGGCTGGCTGTGTAGGGTTGGATCTCCTGGCCGCTGCCCATGATGTCTTCTCCGTCGGCAAGAGCTTGAGGAATATTTTGAACCTGTTTCCAGCTGCATTAATGATGATAGATGTGGGGTGGGGGAGGTGAAGTGGGATGCCAAAGAGGACGATCCGGCGAGTAGGGTGTGTGTGTGTGTGTGCATGTGTACTGTCCCATCGTTACCGTTCCCTCCAATCAATGTCACTGCCATCTGGGAGCACAGCTTCTGAGAGAGGAGGGAGCTGCGGTGAGCAGGGGAGACAGGGAGGAGGATCTGGTGAGCAGCAATCCGCGACAAGTGGAAAGGAGCACCAGCACCTGAGGGTTTGAGCAATGCCACCCGTACAGGTGCAACATCCTTAAGTTCCACCAAGGCATTCCTGAAGTATGGTTGTGTTTTTTGCCATAGTGGGGGAGCAAGGATGGAGATTGTGATCGGTGCGGCGGATGAAGAGGGGGAGAGGTGGCTGGAGGTGGTTTGGCGGCTGGCTGTCGCTTGCTGGTAGCTTTTGGGCTCTTGGGTGCCAGCAGTGGGTAGGCAGCCTGCCGATGGCCATCACTGCCACACTGTAAGCACTGTTGTGGGAAGATGCAGTTCCGGACAACATGGCCAGAGCGCCGGCACCTGAAGAAGCATTTCTCCTTAGATGCCGGCTTTCGGTGCAGAGGTCTGACTACCTCAATCCAGTCATCATCAGGGGGGCGTGGCCAAGTACACATAGTGCCAGCTGATGGCAACCTCTCCGGTGCTGAGGTCTGGAGTCAGATGGTGCAGCAGGGAGGTTGCTCTGGAGCAAGAGGGTGTGGCAACCAGGGGGTAAGTTGAGCAGGAGGCTGGAGTGGTGATGGAGGTGGAAGGGCGGGTGAGCAGCAAATGGTGTGGCGAGATGCAACAGAAAACGGAGAAGCAGAGGCGGCGGGTGTTTGGGGGGGGGGGGGGAGAGATTGCCCGGGCGAGAGGGCGTGGTGACGGAGGGAGGAAAGCTGAGCAGGAGAACGGGATGATGGGGTGCAGGAGGTGGCGGGAGTACAGCAGGTGGTCCGACGAAGTGTTGCAAAGCGGCAAGGCAGAGACAGTAGGAAAAAAAGAGGCAGACCGCAGTTGGTGGCGATGGCAGTGGCATCGCCAGAGGGGGTCACCAGCGATGGTAGTGGCACGCCAAGGTGGAGCCCCTGCTGCTGGTAGCCTTATGGGTTGAGGTGGGTCGCGGGTGCCCTAGGCACCGGAGCGCACTGTAGGTCTCCAGTAAGGGAAATTACTCAAACCTTCATAAATTGTTGGGTGAACTATTGTCATTAGATACATGCAACTCCTTATGAGATGCACTACATACTTTCTTTGTCTGTCCCTTAATGAGTTTGAATATTGATGATAGTAATAAATTTGCTCCATTCCTGTTTATTGAACTCCTCTAATTCCATAATGTATCTCAATGTACAGGACAACTTTAGCAGGCTTCATGAAAGAAGCAAAGAAATTCCCAAGGCAATGAAGCATCTCACGAGACTTTTTCCTAACAAAGTGTCAATCCAGCTTCCACAAGTATACTCTTTTCCTGCTGTTCTCAGTTATGTTATCCTTGTATATTCTACAGTGAACTTGCAATTGCAAAATCATTGTAGGATGAAACCCAACTTTTAGATTGGAAACAACAGTTGGATCGTGATGTTGAAACTCTTAAAGCCAAGTCAAACATCCTCAGTATTCTCTCTGTAAGTTTTTCAGGTGTCTAGTCTTAGAATCGTTTATGCTACCTAGCTGTTCATTTTTATGCATTGTAGCTACTAAAAATCTGAAATAACCCTGGCTTTCAACTGTTCTAACCTTTCCATCTCTGATTTTTATAGTTTCTGAATCACAATGGATTGGATTGCACTGATCTTGAAACAATCTCCATTAAGGATCAAACACTCACAAATGAAAGTGAGTGCTTTTTTTCTTTTCAGTAAAATGATAACTTTTTTCTTTGATCTGGTTACTTATGTTATTATCCTGCATTTGGTGTTCATAATCTTATATGTGAATTACAGGTGTAGACAAAATAGTTGGCTTTGCTCTTAGTTATCATCTTAAACACAATAAACCTGATGCTTCTGTAAAGGACACAAAGATCGTGCTTTCTTGCGACAGGTTTTTTTCCTACTGTTATTAGTTTTGCTATTTTAGTAAAAAATTGATGTTGACTTCATCGTTTGACGCAACAAATAATGTTGTTTTCATATTTGGCAGCATTAGACATGGTTTGAATATGCTTCAGTGCATCCAAAATGACAATAAGAGCTCGAAGAAATCACTTAAGGTCACTTCTTGCTCTCATATACAGACATGCACAGAGACATAGAGATGGACACATGGGCGCACAGATAAAATTCATTCATCTAGCTTTTTTGGCTTATACAATCAACTAAGCATAATTTTTGCCTTTTCTTTTGCGTTCCTTTTCTTATGAAACCTGACCATCTTAAGTCTCTGCAGGATGTAGTCACTGAGAACGAATTTGAGAAAAGACTTCTCGTTGATGTTATTCCACCAAATGATATTGGAGTTACTTTTGATGACATTGGAGCCTTGGAAAATGTGAAGGATACATTGAAAGAGTTGGTGATGCTTCCTCTTCAAAGGCCAGAATTATTCTGTAAAGGGCAATTGACAAAGGTAATTCCTATTCTTGAATACAACCTATCAGCAATGTTATTAAAACCGGGCCGGACCACCCGGTTCAACCGTAACCGTGAACCGGCTGCTAATCTGGTTTGGTTGGATGTCAAAACTGTTTTTACCTTTGATTTGGGAAAAACTGGTCGAAATGCGATCTAGTATGGAGGCCGGTCCGGTTCTGAAAACATTGCCTATCAAATAATCGTATGTGTAATTCATCCAATGTGAGAATCAAGTCTATATTTTTAACAATAGTTGCACTTTGTTATTGCTTCTCGTTATGTGTGCGAGAGTCCTTCATGAGGAATCCGCTTTGGTCTTCTCTATTTTCTTGTTTTTTTTTGTTAAATGTGTATTCTAAGGACCCAAAACTTTTCCAGCGTGAATTTTCAGTTGCTAATAGTTATGTCGTTCTCAAAAAATTAGTTGTTACAATGAATCACCTTCCACTTGTCTTGTTCTGATGCAAAACCATCACTAATTTCTATCAAATAATATGAACTTGAATGCCCAAAATATAATTTTAGTTCCAATATAAATCTTTATGCAATCATGAGAATAATCATGGAGAACCAGTAAATCAGGGCAGGACTAGTGTTTTCTCTGTGTCCTTGTTTGGTGAAGTAGCTTTGTACATTTGTGGATGCATAGAACCAGTGGAAACTATGTTTCTATTTTATTTATCAATATTTGTGTTCCTATTCAACTGCATGAAATAACTCTAATGCAACATGGTGTATCAAATTTTTTTGAGTGAAATAACATGATGCAATTCTAATGTGACATGTTTTTATTTCATCATGTCAAATGCAGTTCACGAGGTATCAAATTAATTTCACATGTTTTATTCTCATGAACATGGATCAACGAAGCGTCGTATGATCCATGTAGCCGACCCCACCTAGTGGGATAAGGCTTTGTTGTTGTTGTTGTTGTTGTCAAATGCAGTTCACGAGGTATCAAATTAAATCATCATTTTCCAAAGAGTATTTGCATCACATTCATGTGTAACCTGAGGTAGCACAATCTCAGTATATATGGTGCATGAACTGCATTGAACCTATTTTTCTCGAGGATTTGAAGCTTCATGCATAAGACCACCCTGGTGATCCCTTACTGTACCATGCTACAACATATTGTATCATCCTTATATATAATAATATGGTAACACATGCTTATTGTCAAAGGGTGCTCATCTTGTATGTTAGCATTATCTTGACAGCAGGGTTCTGATTAATCACCTTGCGAACCCCAGTAAGGGACAAGTGCCACATGTGATACTTTCATGCTAGACATGATCACGCAAATTGATATGCTAGTGATCTAGTGCACATTATTTTTTTCCCATTTGGAACCTGATGCACGTGCCCCCTTTCAAACAAAGTCCTTTTTTTTCCTGAGGGTTAGCACTGTAATTTTTATTTCCTGCCCTATTAGTTATATGCTTTTACATATGAAATTTTGTTACAATCATCTTTTAATATCCAGAATTCATTATATGGTCGTATTCAACTGTTATTCTGCACATCTTTAGCTTCTGTTTCTGGTTTTCAGCCATGCAAGGGAATACTTCTTTTTGGCCCTCCTGGTACGGGAAAAACCATGCTCGCTAAAGCTGTTGCTACTGAGGCAGGTGCTAATTTTATCAATATATCAATGTCAAGTATCACTTCAAAGGTACCAAATTCATGCATTCAGAAGTTAATTAAATATTGATAGATCTTTATCCTATTCTACATCACTTTTAACATTCACCTTTTCAATTAATAGTGGTTTGGAGAAGGGGAGAAGTATGTGAAAGCAGTTTTCACATTAGCTAGTAAAATTGCTCCCAGTGTGATTTTTGTTGATGAGGTGAGTTACAACATTTTTCATGCTGAGAGGCTTTTCACTTTATTAACATATAATGATCTTATGTTTAAAAGTGGTGTATGATAATTTGTTCTCTAACATACAGGTTGACAGTATGTTGGGTAGGAGAGAAAATCCAGGCGAGCATGAAGCCATGAGGAAAATGAAAAATGAGTTCATGGTCAACTGGGATGGGCTTCGAACAAAAGACAAAGAGAGGGTACTCGTTCTTGCTGCCACCAATAGGCCTTTTGACCTTGATGAAGCTGTTATAAGAAGGCTTCCACGAAGGTAGATGCGGGTGGTCTATTTTTGTAGATAGAAGTTGTAATAGTTTGCAGATAGATCTATATATCTACAATGATTAACAAATGTTGTTTATTGCTGCAGATTAATGGTAAATTTACCTGATGCATCCAACAGAGAGAAGATTCTCAGAGTAATATTGGCAAAAGAAGAGTTGGCATCAGATTTTGACTTTGAAGCTCTTGCAACTATGACGGATGGATATTCAGGAAGTGACCTGAAGGTTGGTATTTATAATTGAAATCTGAGTATTTTATCAAGGTCTATTAATTGTAACATTCTGTTCTACTTTTCTGTTCTTTGTAGAATCTTTGTGTAACTGCTGCGCATTGCCCGATCAGGGAGATTCTAGAAAAGGAAAAGAAGGTTAAAGTTTAACCCTTAATTTTTTTCTTTAAAATCTAATGTTCTCTTTTTTCTAAATCCAAACTTGTAAGCATTTAAAAACTATGGTCTTGTGTGACCTACGAGAACCAAGGATATTTCGAAGTATTTGACATGGTAAACATGGCTGTAGCTGCTTTGCATTTAAACTAACTGCAGTAGTAGGTCCAGGTGCCATCATGCCATCACTGTTAGATGAGTTGATGATGATCATGAGTCTTGATGTTCATGCAATGCTTTGACTCCATTTTTTCAGAACTCCATTATTTTACATGGAAATCCGCATGTAATTTTTTAAAAGAATTTACATGCAGATTCTTTTACATGTCCGTGGTTGTCTCTATGTCCATGGTTGAAATTACATTTATCTGGGAATGCAAGACAGTTTCCCGTATCTATGATGTTACTGCAGGATGCAGATGCATTTACTAGTCGACCTCAATAATGTTATGAATCCAGGCACTCTAACTGGTTCATTGACGCATAAAGCTTGTTTGTTTTAACCAATAAGGGGAATGTATAAACATGCTTTATTTCTGTAATCAAACCTGGTAAATATGTTTTTGTTACCACAGTTGTGCTTCTCCTGCTGTGATCATACATCTATTTTCTTGTGAACTTAGCTGATTATTCGATTTATCTATTTTGTTATTTATAGGAGCATAGTTTGGCGATCACAGAAGGTAGACCTCTACCCTCATTACATGGAAGCGAGGATATTCGTCCTTTGAACATGGAAGACTTCAAATACGCACATGAGCAGGTAAACTTATTCCTACTTTGTTTCCAGTGCTCGAGGGTTATTTAGCTTTCTCAAATTTCAGCCTGGTTGTGCGTGCATTTTATTTTTCATCTAATTTCTTTAGTTGAAAGTTTGCAACTTCTTATTATGCCTTCACATCACTGTTGTAAGGCGTGATCGGATAGTCAACTGTGAGATGGATCCTTTTCCAGTCACGATACAATTGAGTTAGTCCAGATTGAACCTGTCAAGGCCAGTCAAACAACTGGTCCAACTGTAGGAACCGGACAGTCTTCATTATAACTGGATGGTTTGATCAGCACTACATGGATAGCTTTTAAAAAAAGAGGAAAAAGGATAAAAGATGTCATCGCATGCAATTTCTTCATCATCGTACATTCTCCTTGCTTTCGGTGCTTGATTGACAACTAAGGCTTTTTTCTGGGCATATCAATGTCACAAATTCCTCTTTCTCTTTGTTCTCCCAATTTTTTTGCCACTACAGCCATTGACTCTTCCACGCCAAGTTTTCCGCATTAGTTGGGGTTCTTCATCATATGGGTTTTTTTTTCTCTCTTCCTTTCCTTTGTTCCCTCACTGTCTCACCTGCCTCTTTCCCTCTGCGTTTTCTTTCAACTAGGATGGGGCATGGAAATGAATATAATAACGTGGGTGGACTTGGTAGCCTCTTTCCCATCTTTATCTTTCAACCATATAGATGGGACAAAGAAGTGGAGTATAGTCTACACGGAGTAGGTATCTTTTTTTTTTGTCTGGAGAAAGAATGACCATTGTGTTTTAAGGTCATGGAGTGAATGTCTTTAGCAAGCTACCATCCCTCCCGTTGAGGATGTACAACATTCTTTATGTAACACCTTTGTCCCCAAAGATAATGCAATGTGGGGAAATGGCCCATGTAGCCACCAACGACATTAGTCACAACTGCCTCCACTCTTCGCCGTCCTACAGAGGGTTGGCAACCAACCTTGTTCCGGACGGGGATATTGCCCCTGAAATCTGGGGTATAGGAGCTCAACAAGATCTCTGAAGTTCATAACTCCAGCTTTCCCGTTTTGGGCGGAACAGATCTAAGAGATATGGACCCAAGCTGACAGGTGGAACATCCAGCACTCTGGAAACCAGGTTGGTCAGCTAGAGCAAGGTGTGCAAGAGCATTGGCCACACTATTGCCTTCTCTGTAGATGTGCTTGACTGCCACTTGCCAATTGCATCTCAAAAGTTCCCAGCCATGAGAGAGCAAGCGAGAAAAAATGTCTTCCTGGCTCTGCCCTGTCTGTCAAAAAATCTACGACTTTACAATCCAATTCCAATTCCACATATTTAAATTCATGTTGCCACGCCAATTAGAGCCCCCATTAAGGCTCCACAGATTGCTGCTTCAACTGCAGTGGTAACTTCAAGCCTTTGGGTGAAACCCAATAGCCATTGTCTTGTATCGTCACGGAGGAGGCCACCTGCACTTGAAGCCACTGCTGCCCCATCTGTATTAATCCTGATTCAACCCTTTGGCGGTGGGTTCCACTTGGTGAGGGAAATCAAGTGATCCCTCCCTCTGCTTATGGAAGGAGAGGTCGAAGAAGAAAGAGAAATAAAATGTTAGGGCCTTCTAATCTTTCTATTTATATTCAAAATCTAACCGCATTGAATATTTATATGTGCGATGATTGGGAACCCCACGGGTGGTTAGGTTGGGGGAGGGGGGATTCCCATGCCTTGTTATAAAATTGCTCGAAAGTGGGGTGGGTCCCTGACCAGGGATTCCCCGAGCTTCAAGGAATATTGCCATTCCTACTCCTACACAACCAATGTTCATAGCAAACCCTAAAAACTACACATTGTCCGAGGATCGATGTTAGAGCACTGCATTCATGGACATACCTTTGTTGTAATTGGGACAGTGAAAGGAAAGGTAGGCAATTCCTCTGACGCTTCACACAATGGACATGATGTGTCAAAAATAGGTGTTGTAAAACTAGGTATTGACCTATAAGGATGTTGCCTTGTTTCAGTAGTCAAGCAAAAAGCTTTTTGGATTGAACTAAGTTCGACCTGAGCTGAAATTTTTTGGCTTGATTTCCAGTTTAGCTCTAACGACATTTTGCTTCACATAAACTGTAGTAAGCATGTTGCCTTCTTATAAATATATGTTTACCCTTTAACCATGCATTATTTGGCTGGTTTCAGTGGGGTTTTCCATTTAGGAATGCTAGTTTGCTATTACTACATTTGTAGTAAAATTCTGAGATGTGTAATTGTCCAGAATATTTTCTTGGGGATGAGCAAATTCTTGCTTTGCAAATGTGCTGTTGCTTGGCCTCTTTTTCTTTTCCCCTACTGATATTTTTCTACTCATGTTGTTTGGCATCTTTGTATTGTTGTTAGAGAACTTCATACAATATCCTGCATTTAGACATTCGAACTCTTAAGCTTTTGTTAGCTTTGAAATGTTTATCATGGAGCTTTCACGAGCGAAATTATAATCTTATATTTTACTAAGTCTGTCTACTTTTCTCACTCATTTTTGTCAACTATTTCTTGATCTTCTCTAGGTGTGTGCTAGTGTCTCATCAGAATCTTCAAATATGAGCGAGCTAGAACAGTGGAATGAGCTCTACGGCGAAGGGGGTTCACGAAAGAAAAAGGCATTGAGTTATTTCATGTAGAAGGCATGCATTTTGTACAGTCCTGTTTGTTATCCAAAATCCCTTATGAATAGCTGTCACTTTGGCAACCAAGGACAGCGGCTTCTGGCGACCTATGTAATTTATCTTCCATGTCAAATTAAATTGTACCTGTTGACTATGCGAGAAAGTAAGTTATTTATTGTGGGTTTTAACAAAGTAGTATAATGATAGGCATTTTGTAGTTTGTAGTCTGGCACTTAGCCATGGCCAAGGCCTATCTATTGTACATACTTAGAGCCCTCAAAAGCAATAAAAATGAAAAGTTTGAGTTACATCTCGTTTGTTTGATATTCTGTAACTAGAGATGAATCTGAAGTAAGTTATTCTATTCCCTGTTACATGTCCCCTTAATTATTTTCCTGTTATGTTTGCCTTCCTACCTGTTTGTGCATGCCACCAGTTTCTTTTTGTGATTATTTCTATTAGTTTTAAAATAGCCGGTGGTTGTTGCAGTATTCAAAGTTTTTCTTTAATCTAAAATTCTTTTTAGCAACATACATCCGTTGATCACTAGCGTGGACGTTTAGCAGCAGGGGCCGGGTCTTCAGAATGGAGGATAATGAAATCTTATTTATTGATAAAAGAGATTCATTTTTTTAAAAAAAAAATAAATCTATCACTTTCAACATTTAAATTGCATTTCATGTCAAATTAATCTATAAGTTATATCAACATAATATGCATAATAAAAATGAGGACGAACGTATTAATTTCATCTAATTGAATTATTAGTCATGAATATGTAATGTCATCTTCTCTAAGTACGTAGTGATAATCGAATGATCATTGTATCATTTTCCAGTCCTTAAATTCTATCTTCTTTAAATTGCCGCCGTAATCTTCATCAAATGATATATCACCGTATAAGTTGTAACATAAAGGAGCAAAAGTGCAAGCCTGTCAGCTGCATTTGCAAGAATTCACCGTTCACCATGAGTTAAGTGCATGGCGGAAAAAGAAGCCTCTCTCCAGGGCAAAAATTCGAAACGATGACAAAGAAGAGAGAAAGAAAGACAAGGTGAATGGAGAGAAAAAGAAACAAGAAGGAAAAAAAATCAAAACATATTGCATCGCAGTTGTTTTCTTCGAGTCTTTCCCAGTTATAGTTTTAGTTCTATTTTTCTTTCTTTTACATGGTGTTCTTGAACTGTAACGATCCGAAAATCCATCCTAAAAGTTTGGAACAATTAGGGCAATTTTTGCGTCGTTAGTTCGTTCGTCATGACATCATAATAATAAAATGATAAATATAACTATTGTGGAAAAATCATTGATCATGAGAATAAACTAAAACTTTTCTTTTCAGCGGAAGTCTTAACTAAAAACCATTTCAATTAATGTCACAAAAAAAGCTAAGAGTTCATTAATAAGGAAAACATCTCTAAAATAATAGTCCAAAAGAGTCATGACATTATTCTTAGCCTAGACTCAACATCATCATCATGAGTTGTGTCAGCCATTCATCCAAACATATCAGTTACCTGCACGGATCTAGGATACAGGGTTTCCCAGTTAGAGTATGTAAAGATCATGCAATGATATGCATCCTAAGCAGATACTACATGACATATATGTATAGTTCATATGCATGAAATAAACACGCATGAATGCAGTCATAATCATACGATGCACATGTCAATACCTCATATCATATCATCAGTGTAAATCAGTAACAGTAGTATGAATAGACATATAATCATGTAACAGTCAGTACATCATTCAGTCAGTAACAATAGGCATACCAACTGACTAGCACTTTTTCTTACCTTGCCTCAGTAATATTCTCAAGGTTGCTTCATAACCCATTGGATCCCATTTTCGTGGCCATTAGTCCTTTCAGTTCAGTCTTTGATATTATCAGTAATTGACTAATCAAGTCGTTGCCCTCCAGTAGGCTAGTTAGGCCTTGGAGCCGAGGCTCCGTGAGAATATACCGTTTCCGGTAAGATACAGTTATTCCCCCAGGAAATGCTTACTCCAAAGTACAGGGCACAATAATTTTCTGATGGAAATTCTAACACAATGGAGCAGGGCTCAGTATTTCCTGTCATCAGTTTGAGGGGCGACAAGTAACAGTATTCTTCAATTGGGTTCATCATTATCACAATCATCAATTATTTTATGTCGCCCAATCTTCAGATTTTAACCTAGTTACGGCTGTCCATGCAATTCGTGTATCTATGTTCATATACAATCATCAATCAGTAATACATAATAGTAAACCTTAAAAATAATATAAATATAACATAAATCAATTTTTCGATTTGTCACGGCCGTTATAGGGTTCGTCACGGTTGTGATAGAGACCTAGTTTTCTTATGCCCTATGTCACGATCGTGACCGACAGAGTCACGGTCGTACTATATTGTCACAGCCGTAACAACAATTGTCACGGGCGTGATAGAATGATGGATTTTACCCCCCTTTCGTCCTTCTATCACGGTCGTTCCGGGACGTGACATGATCGTGCCAACGTCCTAGAAGTCCGACCTTCCACCCAAAAGTCTCGATTTTTTAGATTAAAATTTCAATAAAAATAATTTTAAAAAACATAAATATTTCAGATATGATCTCTTAGCATTTATGCATCATAAAACACATTAAAACATAAAATTATCACTCATTAACAAGAGTTGGGACTTTTCCTTAGGGATTCATAAAACTATCAAAATTTATTCTCTGTATAGTATTCTGGCAGCATCACTAAAATATTAATAACTTAAACTACACTTGTTCTTTTCAGATGATTCTAATTTTCGCAGAAATATAACATGAACATTTAACTTGGGAATAAATTTCAAATCCTAATTCATTATTTCCAGTTTACTATATGTTTTACAATTTGGCCTTGTTGTTACCCGAGACAATATGACACCAGTCCGATATTTGGATCATAACTATTTGTATTTAACTTCAAATTATATGAAACCATTTTCTGTGAAAACTAGACTTTGAGTTATTTGCAAACATATATTACTTGTAATTTTTGGATAAGAAAACATATCCAAACAATTATTACAAAACAATCACGAATTCCCGAGACAGCATGATACCAGCTCGATGTTTGGATCATAACTATTTATATACAACTTCAAATCATGTGAAACCAATTTCTATGAAAACTAGACCTTGAGATCTTTCAATACATATATTATTTTAATTTTTGGATAAGAAAAACTTTTCCAAACAATTATTACAAGACAGTCACGAATTTAACATATTTATGCAACACAAATCATGCAACCCTCAATCAAAATCCCGATCAAGAATAGGATATTCTTGAAATTCTCAATCCAAATAAAAACATCACTGAGAGGGGAGAGATGAATTTGGATCCCCTTTACATACCTTTAGGGTTTATCCTTGGAGAGGGGTGCTGGCCGTGAGGGTGGGAGGAGAGAAAAAGAAAAGAGAGGATTGTGTGGCTTAGGACATATAAGAGTACTTAAAGGTTGGGTTTTGGGCTTGTTAGACTAGTAACTTCATAATTGGACCTTAATTAGCTATAGATTTCTTTTTCTATTTATTTTTTTCCTTTTCCTTTTATTTTATTTTTGAGGATATTACATGAACAGACCACAGACGACGATGAGCCCCATGACGAGCAGCCGATCCATCTTGTTGTAATGTCCGAGATCTCAAGGAAGGAAAAAGAAGAGAAAAATAAAAAGAAAGATAAAATAAAAAAGGAAAAGATAAAATCTGAAACAAATCAGGGAGAAGTTTGTTTCGTTATCAACCCCTTTTATTTCTTTCACGAGTCGGCCCTAGATTTCTCACCATTTGTGCACCCCTTTCGTCTCTTTATTGTCCTTGATTAGCCGCCGCCGACAGGGGACACGTCGGAGAATGTGGACGCCACCGATCATGCAACTAAGAGGAATGGGCAGAGAAAGAGGAAGAAAAAGAAGAATAAGAAGAACGAATTAGTTTCTTGGACAGAAACTTGCAAGGTATGGAATTAGAGTAGATTCATCGAATCTTGATTTTAAATTTGAAGTATGCTCTAGTTGATCCCTAGATATGGTACTATGATTCATGATAATTTATTTTGATCTCCTTGATTTTCTTATGATATCGCATGGCTATATAATTGACCATATTATATGTCACTTGATGACTCTTAATCTTATGATCGACGATGATCATGTCATATATTTATGATTATGATGATCATTTTCATGGAATCACTCATGAGATAATATTTTATTTTTTCCATCGATTCTTGTCGATTTTATGTCATAGTTCATAATGACTTCTATTGTTAAAGATGATTATGACATTTGTAAGATTTCCTTCGAGATCTTGTATTGGGTACCATACCACTTACCTATATGTGGGAATGAGATAAGTGAAAGAAATTATCTAAATGCCAAAAAGTTAGAATAGACAAAATGAACATGCCAACAAAAAAATTGATTGATATAAAGAGGATGAAGACAGCTCAGGCATGATAGAAATTTTTATGCTAGCAAAGACGGAAATGGATAGATCTTTAAATCAAATGATAAAGTTGTATTAGAGATTGCACTTAACCAAGAAGGTGTTTGAACCAAATCATATGATGATGTCACTACCCACAATAATGGACAACGTCTTAGTGAGCCTATTGATTCTTTTCATGACATAGGCTACTTTGAGGATGATGACCCTATGAAAATAATTTCATACCATAAAGTATGTCCAGTGATACAAATGAAGATGGAAGATAAGATATTTTCTTCACATCAGTTAGAAATTCTTAGGAGGATTATGATGGGATTCTTAGTGTCAATTGATTTTCCTTCTAAGATGTATAAGTATTATGCAATAAGAAGATAGTTACCAGTACCCAAGTGAACTAAAAGCTATAGCTAGAAGTTGAGTGTCATGTTGACCTCCTTTACCTCCTTTCAAGCATGACCCTGATTTTCAAGGCCCCTTAACACATGAATTGAAGAGATAAATTTAGTAACTTTAAGATAAGGAGTTTATGAGATCGAGGGTCTCATTTTTAAATGTTTCACTTCTTTTGTAAAAAAGAATGATGACTCTATAAATTTAGAGATTGATTAGCAAGTTGTTAAATAAAATAACCATCAAGACACAAATGTCTATTTCCATATATAGATGACCTATCTAAAGTTTGGATGTTCTCAAGATCGACAAGTGAGTACCAATAACTTCGGGTTGCTAAAGAAGATATGATGAAGATGATTTCTATGTCGATATATGATCACTATGAATTTAGTGATGCCACTGGACTAATGAACACCCCTCAAACTTATATGGACCCCATGAACATGGTGTCCGGACTATCTCCGGAGCAATATAAGGAACATATGAGGACTGATACTGATGGTACTAAGATAGCATGGTTCATATACAAAAGTAATAAAAGGTGAATTCTAAAAGTATAAGATGAAACAGCTAACTTAGTAACTCAAATGAACTCAAATAAGTTATGGTATTATCTTTAATGATTCAGGAAGGATTTTGAGGTTATATTATTATCCTGAAACACTACTTATATGAAGTTTCTAAAAGATTTTGAGTTCCTCATAAATTACCACCATGGTAAGACGAATTCTATTCCACATACACTCAAACACAAGAAAGAAGGCCCGTTAGACTTCAATGAGACTGTGTGAATATGAAATGATGAAGGAACTAAGCATGCGAAACCCAAATGATGAAGTCTTAAAGAGAGGATTCTGGATGAATAACATAAGCTTGGGTTGCGTTCCATTTGGGAATAAATCTTATAAGGAAAAGTATTAGATGAATATTATAAGTCTAGGTTGCGATCCATTTGAAAAGTGCAAAGAAATATAATGATGTAATCATAAGCTTAGGTTACGATTCATTTGGGAAGTATAAAGATATTTAAGGATGAACAAATAGCAATGACATGAAATATGAAGATAGAAAAGTATGTTCTAAGTACCTAGTATGTTAATGTGAAAAGGGTGGAATACCAGAAACCTTATGAAAAGATGACGTATGACGATTATGATTCTATAGAAATATTGCCTCACCTAGGACCCAAATTTTATTTAATGATGCCAATGCTAATCCAAAATGATCTTCATAATCATGTATAAGATTTTATGATTTATGATCAATTTTATTCCATAAATATGACGACTACCAATGATGATGGATTATGTGCACACCATTGATTCTTTTATGATGATCATCCATTCTATAAATTGATGTACCTTTTGATGCTATCGACCTTAATGACCCTCGTGATAATTTTCTCCCACCATGCTAGGCTATGCTATTGTCGATCTTAACGATCCACATGATGACCGGCCCATACTTAAGGTAGCAGAGCCTAAAGTTAGGGCATTCTCATGTCCTAATACATGATGTAATGGTCCATGTGCAAAGTGCCACGAACAGTCACCACACCACCTGATGTAAATCCAAGTAAATTGTCTTCCACTCATAAGCTAAATGATTATGATGACGACTCTTAACGTATGATAATTGATTATGCTAATATAGGATCTTATTAATCCTTAGGATTCTTTCTTAAATGATCCAAATTCATGATGATTAATGATGAAGTGCTCTATGAATATAGAATGATCCTAGAATGTGACAATTGGCATGCCTCATATGGCCTCTTTATATCATTTTCATATCACACTTACATTGTCCATTCTGCTAAGATGATGAAGTATTGATTCAAGGATTTGATCAAATACATATTCTTGATCTCTTATGTGATCCCCTTTTTATATCATTGATTTGATTACCAATGAAAGAAGTAATTCTTTTTATGATGATGTTTAGGGAAGGGTCACATCAAATATAGGTCATAATGAAAGTTATTGATATAGATTAATCTTATAAAGATGATGATTGACATGATTCCATTATCAATCTTACTAGATCTTAATGATGAAGGTAACCAACGGTGACAGATTGAGCTCGTGGTGGCAGCACATGAGTATCCTGAGTCATTTACTTGATGTTCTAGTTTACTTTCTAGTGTTAACATGATGATGCATTAGATGAGTTTCTCAGGACTCATAAGATCATTCTTTCATTAGTCTTCTGCCTATTTCATGATGATGTCTTCCGTATATTATCACTTATTCATGATGTCACTTTTTCACATATGATGTTGTTCTTAGTTGACCAGTCAAAGTCTTTTTTTTGTCAATATAATGTGCAGTAAGAATGACATGTAACGTCCTCGAAGTGTATTTTGTCACGTGACGGAGTGCGATTTCGGGACGTTACACTTGTCCTCCCCCACCAGCGTCAAGACATCATCCCCGAGCACCACTCCGCGTGCTGCATGCTTCCTTTGAACCTGTCAGCAACAAATTAATTCCATCTTAATTAATTAATTAATTAGTTCCACTTAATTATTTCAGTGTCATGCATGAAAAGTTTCAACTTGTTTGAGATCATGGTACCTCTACAACTAGCTTTCCTGCCAAGTCCATGATCTTGTAGCCAGACTTGTCATTCTTCAACCCCTGCACCTGTAATCAGCTACCTCTTCCTCTTTGCTGCCTTTCCCAATCATAATTCTCAACTCCGGTGAGACGACGACTTGCTGCTGTTGTTCGCAAACACACCTCCATCCTTCCGCACTCTGAACCACGTCCTCTTCTCCGGTGCCTCGCCGCACATCCGATACCCTTCTCACCCTCCATTCAAGACAAGCTTCTTCTGCGAATTAAAGCGGCCAAGGGCAACATATTAATTGAGATCCATGCAAGTGTATGTATTCATCTTAATTTACTTATTGCATATGTATATATATATATATATATATATATAATCTGCTTGCATGCAATTAATTACTTACCCTTCTCAGTATCTTATACATGACGTTTCCGCTCCGATCCATGAGGTAGATCTCGTTGCCGCCCCTGCAACCGTAGTTGTCCACTCTGTAGGACACGCTGCCTGCGGAGTCGTACACGGTGCATTCGTTTCCGCTCAACACCAGTGACTTCATCCACAACGTGGTCTTCATCTCCCCTGCTGCGCGTGATCAGAGAACTGCTCCATCGCCCTAAGAAGCTGGTCGACCAGAGGAAGAACAACGATAAAGAGAAGAGAGAGAGAACATGGGGCACAACTGATAGGAATTCCGACGATCCAGAGCAAGAATCAAACGCGAAATACAGGTGGGTGAATCGAAATCACCTTGCATGATTTGAATAGATCTGATCCATGCCCTCTTTTTTTCAAGATTATTCCACGTTTAAAAGCATGAACATGAAGATTGATATGTATCGATTCGATAGCCCTGCTTTTTGTTTAATTGTGTGATTGCTTGATTTATTTCTTGAAAGAAACTTATTGATATTGTTGTTGATCTGCTTGGATGATTGCTAGGATGTAGAATTTAATTTATAATGAAGTTATGTTAAGGATTGGAGAAATTTTCATGTTGAAATCGACTGGAACCCCGCCGTCACGGCCGTGCCATCTTTCTGGCACGCTCGTGCCACCACCGTCATGGCTGTGCCGCCCTACCGGCACGTCCGTACTTTGATTCAATGAAACCCAAGTAAAAGGCTGGTCGATGCTGGTTGACCGAGCGTCCAACTGACACGATCGTGCCATCCTTCTGGCACGCCCGTGTCATGACCAGATTCAACTGAACGTCGAAGCATAAAATCGATTGACCGACCCCTTTGAACCAGTCCACCGCCCTCACCCTCTATCACGACCGTTCCCTCTTATGGCACGCCCATGCCACTTCGTAGAACCTGATTGTGCCTCAAATCGGCATGGACATGCCACTATGTTGTCACGATCGTGCCAGGCTACAAAATAGTCCCTGATTGCAAGCAAATAATTTCCCTTGACCCTGAATTGAATGTTATCGATTTGTCTTATGATTAATTACGATTATGATTGATTGTTAATGTCATGTCCTCACCGAGATCCATACTTGATTAAGACACGAATCCTCTTACTAATTTACTACTAATCTTATTGCCTCCAATTGTATGAAGAACGAAGAATAATAAGTTTCTAAAGTGATTAATAAATTAAGATAGAAGATGAATAATGGGTTGCTAGTCCAAGCCAAGTGCCACAAGATAAGGATCGCTCTCTTGGTCATGGTTTGATCACCCATTGATCCGCACTCGACTGTATCGTTTGCTCAGCGTACCCCAAGAATTTAAAGGCATCTAAAAGTCACCGAGTTTTTAAGCATGATAAAAAAACAAGAAGTATGTACAAGTAAAACAAGCATGAATGTCAAGTCAAATATTGTTATGATTTATGTCAGGATTAATAAGCCTACTATTGATTTCAAGTTTATTATATCTCATCATGATCTTACTGTTTATCAAGATTTATTGGTTCTTAATATTCTGATGATTCCATGCTAAATTCCTGACTAAGATAAGTTATGTCATCTTTCTTATTTCTTTATTCAAGTTATGCATTGTATACTTGATTGCTATTGTAAATACCATTAAGCAATCGAAATATCATTACTATTGTCATGTTATTTATGGTTTAATTATTTACATTATGTGTTGATTTAATTATTTACATGTTGTATTAGTTTAATTATGTACATACTGTATTGGTTATTTATTTACTTCTAATTTTGATTATTGTGTACTTTGCACATTAATTTCAACGGCAAAACAGATCAATGGGGTTACCATAATGGCGAGGTGGAGGGCAGTCTAATATCTCGCCAAAAAGATGGAGGGCATCGTGAGTTTGTGGTTAAAGGTTGGAGGGTAGTCCATATTTAGAGTTAAAAGTTGGAGGGTATTCCATGTTTAGAGTTGAAAGTTGGAGGGTAGCCTTTTTTCCATCTTGAACATCAGTGTTCTACTTGTTTTCCATTCGATACAGGAGCTACTCCACAAATCCATTCAACAATTTGTTCTAAACGTATGCAATGAACACAAAAATGGTAATTTCAAAATAAGTGCCACAAACAATAAGATTTTGATAATATATTGGCAGAAACAATAAAATTTCTCATTGAGAAGAAAATACAACTAATACAATCTCTGAACATACCATTAATACAATTCAAAGATACAACTTAATACAATCTGATTATCTACATAAGAGTCACAACATACAAAAGAAGGATGACTAAACATAATACAATTATGTTTTTCAAAATTCAATAATATTTAGCATTCACAACTTCAATTTTGATTTTCAATCTTCGAATCTGAACTCTTTGATCTTTATCTATAACTCCAACAGCAGTAGATTCCTTTCCTTCGCCTCCTCAAGCGCATGGTCCAACTTCTCTGATTGAGTCCTCTGAAAGTGTAACTGCGAGTAGTAAAACATGAACAACAACCAAACATAAAGGAGAAAACGATTTGGAAACTCATACCAAAATTTCGGTAGCCATAAAACATTCGGCCAGGGTTACTTTCCGTCCACGACGTCCTAATGATTGCTTCTTCTCCGTAGTCATACCTCCTTACGGCCTTCCACGACGCCATTCTTCGAAGCAGGGAATATTAGAGCTCTGAAACCCTAACGGGTCGCCGACGTAGAAACACCTTTGGAATCGATAGTAGGGGTCGCTGGCCAATAGGAAACAACTTCAGGGAAAGACGACGAAGCGATCACCAAAGAAACGATTGTCAATCCGGTCACTACAGCTGCCGACCACCGAATGGAGGAGATCAAAATGGTGAATTTGAACACCGATTAAATCGCATGAATTAGTAACTCACTCACGTGGAGGAGATCTTGTGGAGGAGAGAGAAAACTAACTTGCCACGTCAGACGGCTTCCAGTGTGGATGAGAGAAAATGGCCGTGTGGACGTCACGTCGATGGGGCAACCAGAGAACGGGTCATGTCCGGTTAAAAGGGCATTCCGTGCATTGAATTAAAAGATGGAGGGCACATGTTACAAACTAAAATTGGAGAGTAGCATTGGGAAAACGTCCAAAGTTGGAGGGCATTTGGCGTAATTTACTCTAGTTTTGGTAGATGCGAAAATATGAAACAATTCAAGAGATAAAAAAATCCTTAATATTCATTCAAAAGAAAAATATCCAACTACATATATATATATATATGTATGTATTCACTAGTATGTATAAACGATAATGTTTTGTATCGGGATAGATCAGAATTTTGATAAACATATTACTATTATTTTTTTAAAAAAATGCATTATTCAGATGATACATTTGAGAGAAAAATAAAGTACCCACTATGATTTGTCTTAAAAAAAAGGTATTATTTTTTCATTAAAAGGTATCATGCGTTGCATTGGAATATCTGTCTCCTTTGTTTGCTCAAAATGAGTATATAAAATAATGGACCTGCAAGCTTCCATTATTAAAGTTGGTAGCGTCATAATCCATTACCATGCACCAAGTATAATAAAATTTCAAAGATTAAAACGGGAAAGTTATACATCAAAATTAGGTTTAACGATGATGAGAGTCGTAAATAATAACTAAGACGATTACTTCAAATGTCAAGTCGGCTAATTAATCGAGATAATCTATATCTATACTGTATTAAAAGAAGAGTCTTTTGCATGAGAGAATGACATTTGGCATTATAATATATTGTCATGTCCTTAAACTTTTTTTATAATTTTTCAAAGAATATATGTGTAATAATTAAATGTGGTAACCGTACAAGTAACTAATTATCATTAAAATAGCCAACATCTAATAATAATAATTATAATACATATACATATATTATATTATATTATATTAGAGTAGTGGATAATAATTATTCATAACTTGACTCCACAATTTTCGTCATATTTTTTTCTTATCACTCATCCTTTTGCTCATGATTTAACTGTATACAGCTATATAACAAATCTTACCACATAATGATTTAAATATTATATATATAGTTTATGAAACCTATGATCCTACGTACCTGATTAAAAAACATTTATTTACTAATTAAAAAATATAATTGCAAGGAGAAGAAGTCAACTTTTGAATAAATTATGATTAGTAAAATAAAATAAATATATTTAAATCCGAATTATGATATTATTAAAAAATATATTTTTTGAATAATAATTGTATATATTATTTAAGTGTTAATGTGTTAGTTTCGTTTTATTCTACAAATATTTTATTTTAGTTATAGATGTAATATAAATATGTATACTATATTGAAAGGAGAATATTCGATTTTAGTTATAGATAACATATAGTGTAATATATATATGTCAACTATATTAAAAGGAGAATAATAAGTAAAGAGAAGTTGACACATTGACATATCCAAAATTAGAAATAAATACATTACTGAAAAATTATCGGATAGTTATTAATATAAAGTATGGTAATTATGTAATAAATACATAATTTTATTATTTATACAGTTGCAATAACTGTATAAAATAATTTGTTAAACATGAGATAGGTAATTTGATATTTATATTATAAAAATAAATAAATACAACTTAAATAAGTAGTAGTTTAGTTAGAGATGATTCTAACCGTCTGCATCTCGATCATTTTAAGGTTTGTCACCCTATAAATATGTGCAGCAAGAGAGAGAAGGTGCAAATGTTAGTGTCTTTTAAATTTAGTGTACTTCTATTTGATGTTGTCCAACACTTCATTTTTATATTTTTAACGTAATTATTAGACTTCTTTTATCTTAATCATGATAAAAGATATTTGGGTTAGTTTTGATCTTAACGGTGCACTCATGATTTAGGCAAAAATTAGTTTATTTCTCAGCCAAATAATCCTAGATGCATTCTTTTTTTAGTAATAGTTCACAAATACATCTAACCTTTCTATATATTTTTCAAAATATTTTCGCATATAAAATAGAAAACTCTTTTGTATGTCTTTAAATGCTTAAAATTAAATTTGAATTTTGTAGAATTATTTTAGAATACTTTTGCAATTTAAATCTATTGAAAACTAACACTTGTGCCAGGTCCTAGGTAGTAGAGTCTTTCGTGGATGGAGCAACGTTGCAAAAAGTATTTGCTTCTGGTAAATTTTATGATTTTTTTATTAATTTTTTTAATAAGTATTTTTTGTCAATACTTTTTATGAATTTTTAGAACCATTTTAAAATTTGATATGAAGACAATGAAAATAAATTTTATTAACCATTTTAAAAATTTGTCCCAGGTTGTAGCAAATTTCTCTTACGAGTTGATTATACAAGATGGGTGTATATTCTCTCCATTTTGATATGAAGATGTGACTTCCTTTTTACTATTTTTTGCATATTTTAATCATATTTACTACTAATTAGGATGCCTACATAATTGATGATATTTTAATAAAATAATTAAAATTTTTGCATTTTGTATTTTTGTAACATTCAGCCGACCCCACCTAGTGGGATAAGGCTTTGTTGTTGTTGTTATTGTATTTTTGTAACATTCCCCACCAGCGTGTGATATTGTCCGCTCTGGACCTCGGCCCGCACAATTTTACCAAAACGCGTCACCTAGTATCAGAGTAGCGCAGCGGCTCACCTCTATACTCAACGTGATATTGTCCGCTCTGCCCCTTCCCTGGGCTTACGATTTTTTAACGCGTCACACTTAATGAAGGACATGTTCCCATATATACCCAGCATCTCTCTCATGACTTATGCATGTGGGACTAATCCAAGGCATGCCCCATGCATCCTTCCCCCCATAGGGGACTCAACGCCCTCATTGAGTGATCGCACCCCACCATGCACAGAGGCTTACGCGGAGTGGCTCTGATACCATATGTAACATTCCCCACCAGCGTGTGATATTGTCCGCTCTGGGCCTCGGCTCGCACGGTTTTACCAAAACACGTCACCTGATATCAGAGTAGCGCAGCGGCTCACCTCTATACTCAGCGTGATATTGTCCGCTCTGTCCCTTCCCTGGGCTTACGATTTTCTAACGCGTCACACCTAATGAAGGACATGTTCCCATATATACCCAGCATCTCTCCCGTGACTTATGCATGTGGGACTAATCCAAGGCATGCCCCATGCATCCTTACCCCCATGCATCCTTACCCCCATAGGGGACTCAACGCCCTTGTTGAGTGATCGCACCCCACCATGCACAGAGGCTTACGCGGAGTGAGTCTGATCCCTTAGGGGAAGGATGCATGAGGCATGCCTTGGATTAGTCCCACATGCATAAGTCACGGGAGAGAGACTGGGTATATATGGGAACATGTCCTTCACTAGGTGTGACGCGTTAGAAAATCGTGCGGGCCGAGGCCCAGAGCGAACAATATCACACATTGATGGGGAATGTTACATATGGTATCAGAGCCACTCCGCGTGGACCACTGTGCATGGTGGGGTGCGATCACTCAACGAGGGCGTTGAGTCCCCTAAGGGGGGAAGGATGCATGGGGCATGCCTTGGATTAGTCCCGTATGCATAAGTCACGGGAGAAAGACTGGGTATATATGAGAACATGTCCTTCACTATGTGTGACGCGTTTTGGTAAAACCGTGCGGGCCGAGGCCCAGAGCGGACAATATCACACGCTGGTGAGGAATGTTACAATTTTTCTATAAGCACCTACATAAAAACCATAGAAACCTAAAAATACTATAAAGAAGCCATAAAAACCTGTTATAAGTAGAAAGAAGCCACACTAAAGATTAATGAAAAAGGAAATAAAAAAGTTAACTTTTGGAAGGAAAATACTAGAATATATACATTGAACATAAAAATCTTGAAACTTAATTGGAAAATATAACTTAATGGCTATAATTGAAAGCGGTCAATTATAGTTTCTTAAAAAATAGGTTTTATCACATACAATAATTGTGGCTGTAGTGCAGTTGTGGAACGATTTTGGGAAATGCATGCTATTTTAATTATAAGTATGTACTTGAATTTTTTTGGACATTGCATGGACTCTGTCCTCAATGTCATGATGTCTCAAGACTTCTCATAGTTGTGACAATAAGAGCATTTGATGTGTTTGTTATAACTTTTTGATGTTCAATCTCTACTTAAATTCTTCACCATTACAATTTACTCCTAGATATCTTTTTATGTTATATATTTTGCAGTATTTTTTGAGACCATTACCATAATATCATATTTATGATCATATTTCACATTGCTAATTGATCTATATGAATATTTTTATTTTATTGATTCAATAGGTAACATATTAGGATTTTCTTTTTATGTCTATCCTCCTATATTAAGATTTTTAAATTTTAAAAAAAATTATGATGATTCAGTTTGTTTATAAAAATTACTACGTAGATGTCTATCAATATATGGTACATTACTTCTCAAAACAAATTATGCTTGATTAGTGTATCTCATTAATACAAGTCCAAAAATCAAATATCTTAAACTAATAGTAAACAATATATGGGAATTACAAGTGATACTGATATTCATATATTTTTTATAACACGGTGTCATAATAAAATATATATTTCGTCATCAATCATATACTTTACTTCTATAAGTAATTTATTTTCTATTAAATAACAACACATAATATTAATTAGTAAGAAAAATGCCACCTATGAATATTGCATGACATGTTTATATCAAATGAAAGGATGGCATAAAATTTGACAATTATAACAAATTATTAAATAAAGGAAGTTTTTAAACAACAAATCATGGGAAAATTAGGTAATGAATTAAGTTGTAATTTGACATTATCTACTTATTTATGAATTATTTTAATTATCACCTAATATTGCTGGAATTTTTTAAACAAAAAATTATTGGATCTTTTACGTAGTATACATTAAGTTAAAATCTCTACTATTTTTTTGTACTCTTTCTTGAGTGTCACATAGATATCAATATTTATAACGTGCAAATAATCATTATTTATAAATAAAAATATTCAATTTTTTAATTTATCAAAGTGAAATAGAAAATGTTTTTTTATGCAATTTTACTATTTGTATAATAATTAATTGGACACTTAATTAGTTGCCAAATTGATTATTGAACTATTAACTATTAGAGATGGTTACAAAATTTCTTTAACTATATAATTTTACCAAATATTATTATTAACCAAATAAAATTTTATAACAATTTCATTGCATTTTTGTTTTTAGAAATTTATTTTTAGTTTTAACATAATATAATATACATTAAGAAATGTTTGTGTCATGTAAAATAACAAGAACAACGATTTCGAAGGTGTGTGTTAAAGATTTCATTATTCTATGGAGATCAAATTACTTATTCTTATTTTGTGTCTTGATAAAAGATTATTTATTTCCAACAATTGTTATTTATTTGATAAAATAAAAATGTTGACTATAAACTTATATAATATCATCATTCAAGTCATTTGAAAACAATAAGGAATCAACTTATGAGTTAGAATTCTTGAACATATATTAATGCTATTTAAAAAGGATAACTAAAATATAAAATAAATGTACTTGGTAGAATAAGAAATAATAAGCCTTTACATGGATCTGGGTTTATATTTAGTTACATTTAACTAAATATTAATACTGCTATTAAAATTTTTGACAAAAAAGTTAATATAAAGAGAATGATCTAACTTGATTACAAAAGGTTAATTATTTCTTCCGTTAATACATGTATACTGTACCAAATACATACATACATACATACATATATATATATATACACACGTAGATGTCGACAGTGCAACGTATCGAACATAAATTGAATGTATAAATGATAATATTTTATTTATATATTTATGGATACCCAAAATATATACTTTATTTTTATATATATCTTAATTATATATTTGTAACTATGAATCGAGGGATTTCTAATTTTCATTTGTAACTATAAAAATATACTTATGTATAAGCACTCTTTGTCTAATAAAAATATTAAATATTATAACTCATAGATAATGAAATCTTAAAAAATATGTTATTATATGAATTTTGAGTCAAAGAAGTCCATCTCACACTCCAAATGACAATATCTATTGATGATTAATATAAATATCATCAATTTTTTAATACATTATGATAATATGTATCTATATCTTATATATCCATTTATATTTATATGTCTTATATATAAAGGCAGAATTAGGAGTTGTCACATGTGGCTCTCTCGATAAGCCATGTATCATTTAAATTATTTTTTAATTATATTATTTCTAATTGTTAACAATAACGGGTTAAATAATACACATTACTTATATATCCTAACAATAATATATTGTAAACAAGATATAGTATAATATCTATATAATTTTGTTATCAAGTAGTTGCTAATTTAATTAATATTATTTTTTATATTCTCTACAGTTGTAACTATAAATATGGTGATGGAGAAGTTGCAATGGTGCATAATGCAAAAAAACACATTATACATATGTGTGCATGCTCTCTCAAGAATAATTTTTTTATAATACACTATATGTGTGTATCAAAAGAAATATATTATTATACCATAAATAGATACTTACAAAATCTATAGATTTTTCCATTGTTTTCATTTTGCAGGTAGGTCGCATTCAATAATTTGTTTATTCAAATAAAAGATTAATGAATTAGGATAGTATGCGATGAAGAATTTTATGTTAGGACCAAATATTTTGTATTTGAAGTATAAAACATATAAATTGATACTAACTTTCATGCAAAAAATCACTGGCATAAAAATAGAATATTCAAATTTTTACATGAATATCTTTGAATTACGTGCTTATGGGCAGGTAGATGAGAATGAACTATTTGGTAATTACTTTTATACACATTTATTTTTTTCATTATTTATTACGCTTTATTTGTTGATAGTTTCATATTTTCTTTACGATTAATATAAGTTTTAAACTTTTTATATAATAAATTTAATATGCCCCATGCATCGCACGGGTGTTACACTAGTTAAATTAAAGTCGCAAAAGCTCACAATTTTTATTCAAACTGCGAATCAATCTCCACGTGTAAAATTCTTAATCAAAATTTGAGGTAATAATAACAATAATAATATTTTTTAGATATTGATCCATTTTTTTTTCTTTGAGAAAAAATTGTTAAAAGCATGAGAACATCTGTAGTTAATCTATAAGGGGTCATTCAACATTATTTGACAATATAAATTATCTCTCAGAAAAATTATCATTTGTTAAATTATCAGCAATGTAAATTACATTATTTAATATGCATAAGTAATCTTGCAATCTACATTAGTTATTTATAAAAAAATAAAGATTTATGAATTAATATACATTTTTTACCAATATATCCCTAATCAAAAGAATTATTTTTAACTTCATAAACTTAAATCATAAATATTTATTCTCATCCATAAAATTAAAATTTATAAAATATTTATTTTTTAAAAATATTATAATACTATATTCATAGGAATTACCTAATATTTATTGATTAATTTTATATTCTATTTATTTAGTTTTGTAATTTATTTAATGAGTTTTATAATTTATTTAAATAAAATTGAAAAGGGCAAATAGAGAAAGTGAAATTAAAAATTACAACTCAAGTGATAATGAGAATTGTCCCTCCTCCCATCGGCAATATGTATTGTTTCGACAATCCACTCCCCTATTATGATCACAAGTAAAGATGATAATGTGTTGGGTCCTAGACAAATCTACAAAAATTGTTCGTAGAGAAACACGCCCTAAAGAATGGTTATTTGGGAAGCTACTCTTAATTTTTTAAAAAAAAATAAAATTTATACATCTTTTTATTTATCTTCGGTGATGTGCACAAATGACAAAAAAAGAAGGATGATTTTATTGATAAATAACATATATCTTAACATTATACTTTTTATTATATATTACTTTTCCTCTGAAAATCCAATATATTATTTTAACTTTTTTTAGTATATTTATTATTTTGGTATAATGTTTTCACCAAATACTTAATCTTCTTTATATATATATTGTGCAATAGCTTCAAATGCAGTATAATTGGGCCTCTCAAAATTTGGTTTCTATCTTCGGTCATAATAGTTTTAAACGGGTACACCGTTGGTGTAACGCCTCCAAAATTCGATCCTAATTTAATTGCTCAACCCTAGGTGGCGTCACTTATACATTGACCTAATTACATAAAACTTGCAGTGAAAAACGTAATAATCATAAAAAGTCCAATAACTTAAAACAACAGCGGAAGACTTCATAGATAAATAAAATAAATCCAAAATACATAACTAGCACATGGGCCACATAGGCTCTAACGTAATACCCAACAGTTCATCATACATAAATGAGTTCATATCAAAGTAAATGACTCAAAGGCCCATAGGCCATACATACTTGACTCTTATAAGAGTTCATCATGACATCATAAATAAGATAACTTGTGCCGTTGCCCGACCAACCCTTGTGCAATGTCTCTGTCATGAGGCCATCGCCGCCGAACCTATGCCTCGTCCACACATGCACGGATCCATGGGGTACATGAGATTTCTCCCGTTAGAATATGTTGAGGCCCATGTATGTTATGATCCTATGACATAATCTCTACATGACATATGCATATCATCATCATGAAACATAAATCATATGCATGCTATGAGCTACTTATGCATATTATATGACATATGAACATATTATCATGGCAAGATAAGATAAGCATATAACATCATAATCATTATGTCAAAGCATATCATAACTTATCATTATGCTAAGACATATCATCATTTATCTTGCTTTACTTTAACATCTTCTTTCATAATATCTTATGACAAGGGGACATACATTAGCAACCTATTGGTGCTTTCATCACCATCTTCATCTTGATGTCCCAAGTCATCTTTGGAAAGTACATACATACTTGTAAGACTTTAGTTTCCACTTTGCTTCTTCTTTTCATCTTCTATCTTGATAAAGATAGCTTATTATCTTGGTGATTAAGAAGACCATGTTTATTCGTGGAACCTTGGCTAGCTAAGCCGGGACGATTGCCCTCTTTTTGGAAGTATTCTTCCTCGGGAATACGATACATTAGCTAGCATGTGAAGACTTTATTCCCCTTCACGATTATAACAAGACATCTTCATGCCAATCCATCTTTTACTTACATTCATCAATGCATACATTCATTCATCACATGTGAATATTTTAACCCTATTTAAGGTCATACATACTTCAAATCATACTATGTGTGGACATTCAATCATAACCAATCATCTATCCAAAACGGACGACCGTTTCTTTAGCGATCGAACTCTGGACAACTTATCGGGTGATCGGTCGGTTTATTGGTCGACCGATTTGGTCATTTCGGACGACCGAAGCTGAGCTTCGGTTCGATCGCTAATCACAAAATATAACACTCTTCTAAATCGGACGATCGCTGAAATATCGGTCGATCGATACATGACTTTCGGACGACCGAAATAAGGCTTTCGGACGGCCGCTAAACACAGAATGTAACAGCTATCAAATCGGACGACCGCTGGAATATCGGTCGACCGCTACATGACTTTCGGACGACCGAAACAAAGCGGTCGGACGTCCGCTAATCACATAATGTTTCGACGCCTCCAGAACGGTCGACCGATAAGGAATCGGTCGTCCATTCCGAGATGGCAGACACACAATTTTTACATGATTTCTTTCCAAATCTTACATACATTAACATCTTGAATACATAATGACTTCCACACATCATATGGGACACTTCTTAACATTCTTAACACTCTAATCATGAAACATAATGAGATTTTCACATAAGGCATCCAACATGCCAATCACACTTATAAATGTACATAAGCTTTACATGATTTCATAATGAGCTAATATAACCACAATAGACATTATACATCTAAACATGATTAGAAATAGAATATTAAATTGATAATACATAAAGCACATGAGATTCTAAACATGATTTGCAATGGAATAGTAACTAAAAATCATTAAATGCACATTTTCCTAATCCTTCACTTTAAGAACAAAAGGTTTGCTCTTATGTCCTAATTTATATATTAAAACATCATTAGGATGAAGCTAGGGAGGTTTGGATCCTCTCAAACATATCTTAATAACTAAGCTTAACCCTAATCTTCTTCCTCTAGCTTTAGCACTCTTTCTTCCTCTCTAAGGTTGCTGTCCCTGAGCTAATGATGCTGCCATGGTGAGAGAGGGAGTAGTGAGATGAGTGAAGTGAGCTAAGAGAGATTAAGAGAGGTAAGGGAGACTTACTGTAGCTACAGTAACACGGTTACTGTAGCTCCAAGGAGCTGGCTGAGTGAGAGAAGATGGGGAGAGATCATCGTAGCATGGGGGTTTCTTTGGAGTGCATATGGCTGCTGTCGTGAGGTTGGTGGGAGGAAAAAGGGGATTTGCCTTTTAGGTTATGATAGTTAGGGAGTTGGGCTTTTTGGGCCATGTGCGGCTGGGCCTTTCTTTTGTTTCTTCTTCTTTTTTTTTTAATTTACAGGATGTTACAGTTGGAATGTTGCTTCTCGTCATCTTTGATGTCACACGCTGTTGTAGAGTTGCAGAGTTTATAATTTGTAACAGTTCTTGTAACAGTGTCATAGTATCATGTTATTAGCTTCATATTAGTTTTGCTTTAGTATAAATAGATGTCATCATGTAATGATTTGTGAACTTTTGAATGAAATTAGTTTTTATTTCTTGCACTTCTCTACTTTAACTTTTCTTCTTCTCTACTTTAACTTTTCTTCCTCCTCACGATTCTACACCTTCCTTCGGTGATTGTCGGCAAGGAGCTCTCCGTTTCCTAATATGGTATCAGAAGCCTCATCGTTGAAGGCCCTCTTGAGCTCTAGCTTACCGTACGAGATCGCTGCCCTACTACCACGGCTACCAGAGGCTCTTCGCCGATCTTCCCTTGTGTTCATTGTCGACGAGTGGATTGAAAGTAGATTCGATGTCGCCTGAAAGTCCTGGCAATGACAAGAGCGAACGAAACCAGATCGTGCTTCACCGCTCGCTGATCAGGATTGACTTCTTCAGCTCGACAATTTTGAGCTGATCTGACATGCGCAAGAGCAAGCTCGATGTGCAAGATCGCCCTTCATCTTCGACGTGCAACAAGTTCCAATGTTTTACTCTCCAGCAACCTCTAGGTGTTTGACGAATGTGTTGTATGTGTCATCTTCTTCGTCATCCATGAAGTTTGTACAACATCTGCATCAACCGCGATCACGACCTTCTTGACGGCCACATTTCTCTGCACATCTTGATGGTGTTCGATAAAATGCCTCTTTAGTTCTACAACTTCCATTTTCGTCTTCCTTACTTCCAACATCTTAACGGAGCCATGGCACAATGATTCTATTGTCTGACATTCTCTTCTTTGATTCTTTCTCGTTCCCTACCTACCTCTCTAGATTTCTCGTGGGGTTTTGTTTTGCCTTCTTACAACTCTGATCGGCGACTCTTCCAGTTGTAGGGTTATGTGTTAGCATCTTAGGATCTTTGGCTTCTATGTCTTCAATTGTGGCATTCGGATCATGTGCTCGCCATCGACGATGGAAGCTCCATTTCCTCAGGTCACCGGTGATGGAATAGCATTTGGAGTTCCTCTGGTCGTCGAAACCATGTTCAAGCATTCCTCACATCATCTTATTTGGTGATGGATCGTGGTTCTTTCCGTCAAGTGTTTGGCGTGTAACTTCTTCCGGCGTCTTCAACTTATCTTCTTCTCAGAGCCTCGATGCCTTAGATGGATCTTTCCCTTTGCCTTCTCTTCGGTGTTGGTACTTAGTCGGATGTTTTGCTGCTGCTGCTCAATATCGAAGCTGATCGACTCGATTCCTTGCTATCGCGAGTGATGCGCATTTCAAGTGATCATAGCATTAAATTTTTGCTCTCCAGTTGCATCTTACAAATGTTCGACAAAAGGTATCATTCTAACGCCGACGACGAATCACTTCAAGTTGCCGCCATCCAAGCTTCTTTCCCGGTGAGGGGACAGTTGGAATGTTGCCTCTCGTCGTCGTTGATGTCACACACTATTGTACAATTGCAGAGTTTATAGTTTGTAATAGTTCTTGTGAACAGTGTCGTAGTATAGCTTCCTTTCAGTTTTGCTTTAGTATAAATAGATGTTATCATGTAATAATGATATGTGAACTTTTGAATGAAATTAGTTTTAGTTTTCTTGCACTTCTCTACTTTAACTTTTCTTCCTTCTCACGATTCTACACCTTCCTTCTTCTCCTCTAGTGACTGCCAGTGATCCATGAAGGAGTTCTCCATTTTCCAACATACATATTTTTTAAAATTCTTGAGTAGAGTTGAACAAGATCAATGATCGAAAGAAGTAGTCTCCTTTTCTTCGCTCTTACAACAGTTTAAACTAGCACTAGGCTGCTTTCCATGCCTTCTATTTGTCTTTTTTTTAATACTTCGAGATGAAACTTGATCTAAGAGGTAAGGGTAAAAGTGGTTCGTTAATTTTCGTTTAGAAATTAATCTTTAACTTTTAGGTGATTTTTTAAATCATTGTCATTTTTTCACCCTACATTCAAATAATATTTTTTTCTAAAAAAACTAAAAATTAACTCAAATTCAATCTTTCAAGTTAAATTATCGTAAATATTATCACTTTATAATTTAAGATATTCGAATTAATATTTTATAAAATTCATTAAAATAGATTATTTACTATAATGAGAAATTATGAAATTATTTAGCTCAATAATATCCTAATATAATAAGAAATTATGAAAATATTATTTGAAAGTTGAAATAAAAGAGTATATTTGATTCGAGCTGGACTTCCATTTTTTTTATAGTTTGGAGTTCTAAGTTAAATGAGTGATTTTATGTGTTTAAAAAGTTAACTTAATATTTAATCGGGTCTAATTTTTTTTTATCTTTTTTGATTGATTTTTTCGAATTCAATTGATTTGCCGGGTGGATAAATTTTCATCTATACCCCTATTAAATGGAGGTAAATTGAATGTATAAAAGAAAAAGAGAATAAAAAATGTTCAAACCTTTTGTTTTTATTTCAGTCCTATGGTGGATCATGTGATCTGTATAGGAGGAGGGTTGGTATATTAATATGAGCGAATATAAGGTGGAAAAAAAATGTTAATGTTACCTGAGATATGAAACAAAGACAAATGTAAAGAAGGAGAACTCAAAAATTGATAAAAGGAGTGATGAATACTTAATCTTATTTGGATGGCATAAACAAATAAAAAAGGTAAAATTTAAATGATGATTTTATTTTAACAAAATTTTTTATATGCACATTTATATGTTCAATTTATAATTTCAAATATGAAAATATATGTTAATTATATTACTTTTTTCATATCTTTGCATCAATTTAAGATTTTAAAAAAAATGTGAAAGAAAAAAGGAGGAGGTTTTACCCTCTATTCTTCTCTATTTTAAATGATAAATTTGTTATTTCTTCTTTAACTTCCTTCCACCGTTAACCCTTAATTAAATGTAACAGTCTAACATTTTCGAGCTCACATATATAAAGTCTTAGGATATTATTAAAATAAAAAATATAATATAACACAATAAAAAAGAGTGATTAAGAATGGAAAAAATAAAAAAAGTATGGAACGAAATAAAAAAAATTATATTATTTTAGTTATGTTATAATTGTTTTAAATTGATTTGCTTTTATTAAGTTCTCTTACTCATTTGCATTATCTTATAGTGAGTTTCGCTCACAAATATTTATTGTTTGAATATCATGTAATTAAACAGAAAAGATGGGAGACATGTGAAGCACAGTCATTATATTTCTTTTTTTATTATAGTTATTTGATGTAATAGAACGATTGAAAGAATTATTAGGAGAAATGTGTTAATTAGTTCAGGAAAAATGCGTTAGTTCAAGAAGTCAGAGCGATTAATTTATTATTATTATTATTATTTGTGAAAGTTCAAGAAGAGATATTTGTAGGAAATGTTAGTTCAAAAAGAAAAACTTAACTGTCGCGTATGAATTTCCAAAGCATTACACAAAGTCAGAGTGTTAAGAATAGATATAGTCCTATCCCATGTTTTGTATTTGGATTGATGAGAATAAAAATTGAAAACATCATTGGCGATGGATCAATATTTCCTAAAACTAAAATATTGAAGTATTAATAATTGGCGATGGATCAATATAAAATTAATATAATATTATGTAATTTAGGGGTGAGCCCAATCCGACCCGGATTTTTCGAAAATTTTTCCGACCCCGTTACCAATTGGGTCGGGACCGGATAAACCCGGATTCGATTCCGACCCAATTAAATATATTATTATTAATATTAAATTATTTTTAAATAGTATATTTATACTTATTTTAAATAAAAAAATATATTTTATTTGATATATATAATAAATATATATTATATTATATTATAATATATAATTTAATTAATAATTATAATATTTATATAATAATATTATTTTTTACTATTATATTTATTATTTTACCTTTTTTATAATCAAATCGAGATAATTAGAAATTTCTGATTTAACGGTGACGTCCCGATCTCCCATCTGGGACCGGATCGGCCAGACCCAATTTCGGACCCGGACTTCACCCCTAATGTAGTTAAGAAAAGAAAGTTAAAAAAATGGTTTAAAGAAGCGGAATGTAAAGCATTTGAGGAAATTGTACCATCGAACGGACTATAAGATGGTTAGATAGAATAGAACGGAAGTATTTAGCACAATTTTAGCGTATTATTGAGTATAGTGCATTAAAAAAATAGTTCTACTGTGCATTCAAAACATTTGATACATAATAATAAATACGTAATGTACCCCACAAAAAATAAATGCATAAACTTTATTTTCGATACAGATTAAGGGCTGTTTGGTTTAGCTGATTTAAAATCTCATAAGTTAAAATATTGATAAATATTTTATTAATTAAAGTTTATTTTTAAAAATAAATAGTTACACATTTAAATAAAATTACTTATATTATTAATAATTAATTAATTGACTTATTTTTTAGAAAAATAAGCACATTTCTCTATGTTTGTTTTTTTATTTACAAGTAAATTTAATATTTTCTTATCAGTTATCAAATATTGAGATTTTTTAAAATAATTTATACATTGTTTATAAGCTTAAACGGGATCTAAATGACACACTATACGATAGTTTTGGGATTAGATATTTAATGATATTATTTCTTTGGATTAATCCATTATTATATTTTTTTATCAGAAAACCCATTACTATTTTTTTATATAAACAACTTGCTCTTCCTTTATATTATTATTGTTATTATTTCTTTGTATATAAACAAAGGAACAACAAATGGTTTGGCGCCGAATGGTTGTTAGGAATTGGGGAACCGGGGTTTATTCCGGCCCTCTCTCGCGCGCCGAAAACCTCTGCTCCATCGGATTTCGTACTTCTCCAGCGATTCATCTCCGATCGATGCGAATGTCGATTCCTTCTTCTCTGTTCCTAATCGGTAAGAAAAATGCTTTAGGGGAGTTTGTTGGGTATAATTTATTCTTTTACCGCTGCTTCTTGGACCAAGAACCCTAATTTTTTTGAGACCTTCCGTTTTTTCACCTAAAATTAATTGGTGATACATCTTTTTTGTATATGGTTTTGATTCTTACTCCCAAGCTGGATGTAAAAAGAAAGCTTCTTTCTCCTTTTTTTTTTGTGGTTCTTCCGTGTTTGTAGGTTGAAATGTTTGCGTGACATGGGACTGCGGAGGTGAACTTTGGAGAACATTTGAGGTCGACTGGTGTGTATAGTTTGATGGCTGAGGAACTGGTGTCTTCGGTTATTAAGCCGATAAATAAGGCGGTGATCCACAGAATTTGTTCTGGACAAGTTATTTTGGACCTTGCTTCTGCTGTGAAGGAGTTGGTGGAGAATAGCTTGGATGCAGGTGCAAACACCATTGAGATCAGTTTGAAGGAGTATGGGGAAGAGTACTTCAAAGTTACAGACAATGGATGCGGAATTTCACCGAGTAATTTTCAGGTACATTTAAACCATTTCCAGTAGACAATTGGTATCTGTTGCATGTTTATGTCATAATCAGTTGGATATCTTTACTCCCATATGTGGAGAAAGGTTGATTTTTTCATATAGCATATGATATAAGATTTTTCCCCCGTAGTGGTGTTGCATTAATTCAAGAAGTATCCCAATTCAATTTTCAGTAAACTGTATTTTCAGGGAAAGATAACCTAATTTGTTATTGATGCTTCATTATATTGTTTCTTTGATAACCGTCTGCAGGTCCTTGGTCTTAAGCATCACACTTCTAAGTTATCAGACTTCATTGATCTTCAGTCTTTGACAACTTTTGGTTTTAGAGGAGAGGCCTTAAGCTCTCTTTGTGCATTGGTGAACTTGACTGTCGAGACGAGAACCGAGGATGATCCAGTTGGCACACATTTGACCTTTGACCATTCAGGTTCAGTGGCAACCGAGAGGAAAACTGCACGGCAGGTTGGAACAACTGTGACAGTAGAGAAGTTATTTTCCACATTGCCAGTGCGAAATAAGGAATTCAGTCGGAACATACGGCGCGAGTATGGGAAGCTAATTTCTTTACTAAATGTGAGATTAAATTCTTCCTAAGGAAGAAAAATCATATCTTTCTCGTATTTGATATAGATCTCTCAAGGTTATTTTTCATTTGGTTCATTCTTATCCTAGTCAATGAACTGTGCTATCATATTTGATGTATCTTGTTATGATATATTCAATATTTTCCACTGTGTACGTATTGAATTCAATAACCATTTTTTTCATGTTAGGCATATGCAGTAATTGCTAGAGGGGTTCGTTTGTTATGTACAAATGCAACTGGCAGAAATGCTAAGTCCGTGGTCTTGAAAACTCAAGGAAGCAGTTCAATGAAAGACAACATAATTACTGTGTTTGGACTAAGTACTTTCCAGTGCTTGGTGCCATTGAATATATGTATATCAGAAGGTTGTGTAGTTGAAGGTTTTCTTTCAAAGCCTGGACATGGTAGTGGTCGTAATTTGGGAGACAGGCAATACTTTTATGTCAATGGTAGACCTATTGATATGCCAAAGCTTGGCAAACTTGTTAATGAACTATATCGATATTCAAACTCTAAGCAATTTCCCATTGCAATCTTGAATTTTGTCATACCAACCACCTCATATGATGTCAATGTCACTCCTGATAAGTGGAGAATTTTCTTTTCAGACGAGGGTTCCCTTATGCTCTCATTGCGTGCAGAAATTGGTAAAATTTATTCTCCAAATCAATGTAGTTACTCTATTAACGATATTAAGGAACCTGATAAGGAAGAAGAGATACCCTGTTCAGATACTTTTAACAGTTGCTGTGATCCTATTGAAGCATCAAAAGATCTTGAAGGCTGTGAGCATTTAAGAATTATGTCTCCTCAGAGTCTCAAACATAATTCACGAGCAACACTAAAAGGCGCCAATGAAGAATTAGATGAAAATAGGATTATTCATGGAAAAAGGAGCTCCCCATTGAAGGAATCATCTACTAGTGGATGTGAGATGAAGAGACATGAAAGTATTTCCCTTTGCCAGTTTAAACAGTCAAGAGATAATATGATCTCTGCATTAAGAGTACAAGGGTCAAAAATAGGTTTGTCAAGCCATTCAGGTCTTGTTCAGTCTTCTCTCACAAAGTTTATTTCTTCAAATAAAAGGAAACACGAGAATAGTGTTTTATCAGAGGTGCCTGTATTGAGAAATGACATGTCTTCATGTCAATCTAGGAACACCAATTTAAATATGTGTGCTTCAATCTCAGACCTAATGACTAATTATTCAGCAGAGGAGTCACTTGAAGTGGATAGAGAGGAGCTTCGTCAGCATCATGAATCGCATAACTTTTCTCATACGGTGGAAAAAGTTTCTGTTGGCGACGACTGTGATTCCCATGATACAAGCTCCACAGTTGTAAGTGGAAATTTTGTCAATTACATGCACTATTTTTCTCCAAATTTGTTCTTTCCTTCTTTTTGCTCTGCCTTGGATTTCAGGCATAAAAAGTTCAACAATTTCATCTTGAGTTGGTGTATTCTGGCTAAACTTGCCCACTCACCTCTAACTATCACTATCAGTAATTTGGTTGGCCCATTCACATAATGGATCTACAATTAACTGTATAAGGTTGCTGACTTGGACAACTATGATGGATCTAAAAATGTATATTTAGAGCTCAAATCATTTTAGCCTTCTTTTTCTCTGTCTTACTACAATTGAAAGCGTAAGTGGATCATTTTTTGTGGGGAGCAGGTTGAGAGCATTGTACACCATACTCCGTTTCTTCGAGAGTGGGGTTTTGGTTAGGCATTGTACATCTCTCTTTTTTTGTTGCTCTCTTCTTGAGAGCCCCTTTTTGTACATGACATCCACTTCATAGTTATATATACATACTTGGATGACAACCACAACGGCGGTCATCCTTTTTTCTCCTCGAAAAAAAAGGATTTCTTTTAATACCAAAGGGAGTTGGCCCAGTTGGTAAACAAAGTGAGCTCCAATTTGAGGGACACAAGACTAATAGCCTTGACTTTGAGTCTGAAGACGCTGTTGAGAGAGATATCTCTTTTAATCTTATTCCATCTATTGGTCCATCAAGCCTTCAAAAAAAAAAAAAATCTATTGGTCCATCAATTTTGCTATCGTATCCAACAGCTCCTAATATGTTAGTCTTACTGGAAGTTGTGCGTGTGAATAAACATTTAGAGGATCAATTTAGGGAGTTTTGCTCATATGATTTGATAAGGCGTGATATAACTAGTTTCCTCTTTTTTATTTCTTCATTCATAGAGCGAGTAGGTTGCCTAAGCTGAGCTGAATATAACATTTTAACTATGGCTGGATGCAGGATATATCTTTATCAATGTCTGATTCTTTGACAGAAGATATTAAAAAAAAGTCGGAGAATATTTCATGTTTAACTCCATGGGAATCATGCCATGGAGGAAATGTTACCCTTAAGTTTTGTTCTAACTCCATAAGTCATTTCACCTTGCAATTCAAAATGGACGATCTCAGAAGAAGAAATCAATGGAAGCTGACAAGAAATATTTCTACCCATTCTTTACATGGTAGGAAAAGAACAGGAAGGTATTGCTGTAGAATTCAGTATAGAACTATGTACAACTAATAAATTCCTTTTGGGGAGTGTGCTACTAACTGGATGGTTCACTGCTGGTTATCTTGTTTTGTGCTAGGTTTTATGATCTTGCAACAATTGAGAATTCTGAACTTGAAAATAATGAGGCAAAGGCACCTTCTTTGGCTGCAGCTACTGTTGAATTGGACAGATTATTCAGAAAAGAATATTTTTCACAAATGCAGGTAGTATTTGCAGCTATGCTGCATCATAGCTACCTGTCCCATTCTTTTGTCCATAATATTCTTGATCTTTAACTATGAGCACATTCTTCAGGTCATTGGACAGTTTAACCTTGGTTTTATTATTGGAAAGTTAGACCAAGACTTATTTATTGTTGATCAGGTGGGTATTTTTCCATTTAAATTTCAAAGCCCCTTTTGAAACTGGTTTGTGATGATGCATTTAGCTCTTTTCTGTGTGTAGAAACAGAAATCAATTTTGATTGGCATATCTACTGTTACCCTTATGTTTTTTGGCTTTTAGTAGGGACCTCTAATATAATTAGATCACTGAACCCTGTCTGATGCTTCCCTATAACTTGCAGCATGCTGCTGATGAAAAGTACAATTTTGAGCGGCTTTCACGATCAACCATCTTGAACCTTCAGCCACTCCTCCAGTGAGTATGATGCTAATATGATTCTACTTGAACTTGTAGCCTAACTGTTCAGCCGTCCTTGCCTGCCAATTGGAAACAAAACTGATTTCTGGAATTTTTTTTCTATTTCTTGTTAATGTAGTAGAAGGCATCAAAACCTAAACTCATTTCTCTTTTTTTTTTGTTTCATCAGTTAATATGCTATTTCTTTAGGAGTTAGGAGTCTGTTTGGCTAAGCTTATAAGTCAGTCAAAATGATTTATAAGTACCTTGTTGAGATATGATTTGAGAAGAAAAAGACATCACCTGTTATGTGTGAGGAGGCACCCAAGTCGGCAATCCAGTCAGATTGAGGACTAGTAGAGAGAGCTAAGAGTACCTGAATGATGCATAATAGTAGCACGATAGATAGAGAACGAAGGCGATCATATTCTTCTTTTGATATTAGAATATCCGACTCATTAGTAGTGGCAAAATGGTGGAGGATTTGAACGTGATGGACTTTATTATCTCCAGCCATCTACCAAAAACCTCACAGCCTACACTACCAGCATTTCCCTACAGCTCCATCATCGCTTAGGTCATCCAAGTTTGACTATTCTTCGTCGACAATTTTCCAACATTTCAAGTACTGAAGTTCTTGAGTGTGAGGCCTGTCAAATAGGAAAGCATCACCGTACTCCTTTTTCACCTCGCCTTGACAAACGAGAGAAAAGTCCATTTTCATTTGTGCATGCTTATTTGTGGGGTCCTTGTCGAGTTTCCAACAATAGGCATTTCAAATATTTTTTGGTTTTAGTAGATGACTTTTCTAGAGTTACTTGGGTTTATATGTTGCAAAATAAAGCAGAAACTCGTATTGTTAGAGAATTTTTTGTAGAAATAAAAACCCAGTTCTCTACCTCAATTGAAATCTTTCGTAGCGACAATGGACTTGAGTTTGCAAATTCTGATCTTTCATCATTTTTTAAATATGTTGGTGTAATTCATGAAACGTCATGTGTAAAAACATCTCAGCAAAATGGTGTTGTCGAAAGAAAACTTCGCCACTTGCTGGATGTTGCTCGCACCCTCCTCTTCCATATGAAAGTATCCTCCACCTATTGGCCAGATGTTGTTCTCACCGCTAGTTATCTCATTAACCGAGTTTCCTCATCCATTCTAAATGGACATTCCATTTCGTCTACTATTCCCATGCAAGTCTTTGTTTCCTATCCCACCTCGTGTTTTCGGGTGTTAATGTTTCGTTCACCTCTTTCAAATTGATAAGTTAGCTCCTAGAGCAATCAAGTGTATCTTTTTGGGATACTCGCGAACTCAAAAAGGTTACACGTGCTATGATTCCATTTCTCGCAAGTCCTATGTTAGTGCTGATGTTATCTTTTTCGAAGAGACACCTTACTTTCAGAACCCTACGAATAACCACGAGAGTCATCCAATTCCAATTCCTAACCCATCACCGGATCTACCGCCACAACAACCACAGTCTCCTCCTCCATCACCCATACCACCCCTAAAAGTTTATAGCCGCCGACATACTCATCAACCTCCACCTGATCTTGATGATGAACCACACTCCACGATTCCATCACTTAATCCTTCAAACATTCTGGACTCGTCGGAAGGGGATCCTCCTCAGGTAACTCATGATCTAGATGTTCCTATTGCACATCGTAAGGGCACTAGGTCTTGTGTGAAATATCCTCTATCTAATTTTATGACTTTTGATCACTTGTCTCCTGCTGCCAAAGTTTTTTTAGTTTCATAGTTATTTTATTCCCCGCAACCATTCTGAGGCATTCCACCATTCGTGCTAGAAAACTGCTATGGATGAGGAGATGTCCGCTCTGCAATCTAGAGAGACTTGGAAACTTGTAGACCTCCCAACTAATGCAACAGTAGTTGGTTGTCGGTGGGTGTTCACCCTAAAATATCTCCTCGCTATAAGGCTCGTTTAGTAGCAAAAGGTTACACCCAAACTTGGAGTAGATTATTTTGAGACTTTCTCTCTAGTTGCTCGCCTTAATTCTGTTCGAATCTTACTTTCTGTTGCTGTCAACTCTGGGTGGCAAGTTCACCAACTTGATGTTAAACATGCTTTCTTATATGGTGATCTTACTGAAGAGGTTTACATGAAACAGCCTCCTGGGTATATTACTCAGGGGGAGTGTTCAAAGGTTTGCAAGTTGAAGAAAGTAATCTATGGACTCAAACAAAGTCCAAGAGCATGGTTTGAAAATTTCAACAGAGCTATTGAAGAATATGGCTTTAGTCGATCTTCTTTAGACCGTTCAACATTCTCTTTACATACTTCTAAAGGTTCAGTCATCCTCATAGTTTATGTAGATGACATTTTAATATCTGGCAGTGACATTGACGGTATTATGGCAGCAAAGAAGTTTCTGCAATCACAGTTTGTGACCAAAGATCTTGGTCTAATAAAATACTTCTTAGGCATTGAAGTAAATTAGTTTGATGATGGATTCATTCTCTCTCAAAGGAAATATGTCTTGGACCTATTAAAGGAAGCTGGTATGATGAGCTGTAAAATAGCCACCATTCCTATGGATCCACAATTACTTCTAGCTGATTTGAGCAGTCTTATTCCAGAAGATGTCATCAGATATAGAGCTATGGTTGGTAAACTTCTGTATCTCACTGTAACTCGTCCTGATATTTCTTATGCCGTTGGTCGCCTAAGCCAATTTATGCAAGAACCACGTGAAGTACATTGGGCAGGTGTATGTCAGGTTTTACGATCTCTAAAAGCCTATCCAGGGAAAGGCCTTCACTTAAAAAATCAACAACAACAACAACAACAAAGCCTTATCCCACTAGGTGGGGTCGGCTACATGGATCATACAACGCCATTCGTTGATCCATGTTCATAAGATTCGACAGGATTTTACGTTGGCTGTCGGGGCCTAACACAACCCTCCTCCTTTATCCGGGCTTGGGACCGGCTATAAACATAGGCGGAGTTTAAAAAATCATGGACATTTAAAAATGTGGGGTTATTCTGATGCATATTATGACGGGGCTCATGAAGATAGAAGATCAACCACTGGTTATTGTACTTATGTTGATGGAAATCTTGTAACGTGGCGCAGCAAGAAACAAGATGTGGTCTCATGCTTTAGCGCTGAGTCAGAATATAGGGCAATGGCTCATACTACATGTGAACTCTTATGGGTCATCTCTGTTCTACGTGATTTTAGAATTTTCGGTACTTCTCCAGTACCTATGTATTGTGATAACAAGGCTGCAATATTTATTGCAAACAATCCTGTGTTTCGTGAGAGGTCTAAACACATAGAAGTGGACTGTCACTTCATTCGTGATGCTATTACAATTAAGAAGATATCCACTCCACACTTGGCCACTGAAGATCTAACTAGCTGACATCTTTACTAAAGCACTTTCCAAGAAGAAACTCCTGGTTATATGTTCCAAGCTGAACCTAAATGATATTTATGCTCTAGCTTGAGGGGGAGTGCTGAGATATGATTTGCATATCTCTTCATATCTTTTCATATCTTCGTATATCTTTGTAATATTAGTTAGGATTAGTAACCCAGATTTCTTGGGATAGTATCTCAGATATTTTGGGATAATATCCCTGATTTTCTGAAGTAATATTCTCCTTCTTGTATTGGCTATCTTAATTATCAATAGGAGGCACTAGTGTTTGGTGAATTAATAAGAGAAAACATGTTCTTGAACAAGGTTGTCAAAAACGCGAGTCGACTCGTAGAATCGTACGATTCTACGAGTCTACCCCGGCCAAACGTGTTCGATTCTATCCAGAATCGCGTTTCGTCAACACGCGGTGGAATCGCGTGTCAGTGCGTAGAATCAGTGGAATCGCGTGTTGACTCCGTGTCCGCCGATCCCTTTTTTTACCTGCTCGTTCACCCACGTATGGTGTACCTTTTATAACTTGTGACGGGCACTCATCAATCTTTTCCTCCTTTTGTTTCCTGTCCGCCGATGTTGCTCTGCCATCACCGTCGCTGACCTGCTGCCACCGTCGCCGCTGTCCTGCTGCCGCCGCCGCTGACCTGCTGCCATCACTGCCGCTGACCTGCTGCCACCGTCGCCGCTGTCCCGCCGCCGCTGCCGCCGATGCTCGTCTGCTGATGCTGCCATCACTCATCTTCTGCTGTCACTGATGTCTTTACTTCGCCGCCACCGCCGCTCTCTGCTGCTGTCCTGATGCTGTCGCCGACCAGGTACGCCCTCTCCCTTTCTCTTCTCTCCCTCTCCCTTTCTCTCTTCACTCACCCGAGCAGGCCTTCTCTCCCTCTCCTCTCTCCCTTGCCCTTTTCTCCCTCTCCCTTCGCACACCCTAGCATTTTTTCCCTTTCTCTCTCCGCGCACGTGAGCGGCTTCTCTGTTATTATTCTAAATTTATTGTTGTCTTATTTTTTTATGAATTGATCACGAATTTTTTTTATGAATTGATGTGCTAATTTTTGTTATTATTATAATTTTAATGATGTATTAGTTTTTCATGAATTAATTGTTAACATTATTTATTGATTTATCAATTGCCATTAGTCTGTTCTTATTATAATTTTTTGAGGTGTTAATTTTTCATGAACTAATATTTTAATATATAAGAAAATAATTGTTAATGTCATGAATTGATCTTAAAATTAGAATTTTGCTTATGTAATATTGCATTTGGTACTTATAAGTTCAAAAGAATTTGCATCTCACCACTAATTACTTATATATACATATATATATTTACATGTATATATATAATATATATTAAATAAAAATCTGGTAGAATCGGCTGTGTCGTGTTACGTGTTCACGATTTACGTGTTTTGCCGACCCTCCGTGTCGAGCCCGTTTTACGTGTTTGACAACACTGTTCTTGAACATACCTGCTTATAAGTAAAAAAAATAAGTTGGAGGACTGACGCAGCGTTAAGGATGAATTCGGTATAAAAATTTAAATACAGCCAAGAGCAAACCCTAGGCCCGAAGAACGGTGTTCTATTGCACCGTGCAAGTATCGCCGGTTCAAGTGGACGATAATCGACAAATAAACTACCAGGAATCCACCAGCACCTTAGAAGAAATCCAAGGCCAAGATCGTGCGTACACGAACTCAGAAATTCAGAAACCTCTGAACTGGAACTTTAATTAAAAAGATAAAGATGTTTTTAACTCTTACGAGTCTTATGATAGACATGAACATGGATCGACGAATATAGAGCGGAATGACGTCTTATGATCCATGTAGCCGACTCCACCTAGTGGGATAAGGCTTTGTTGTTGTTGTTGTTGTTGTTGTAACTCTTACGAGTCAGACCAATATATAGGGACTCACAACTTGCAATACTATTAGTACTAGGACTCCTATAGCAAAAGGAAAACAGAATCCCACCAGCATTAGGACTCTTATAACCTAACAGAAATAAACTAATAGGAAATAACAATCCTAATAGCATTAGGACTCCTAAGAAAAATAAACTAAAAAGGAAATAACAATCCTGTCAGCATTAGGACTCCTAAAAAAAATAAACTAAAAAGGAAATAACAATCCTATCAGCATTAGGACTCCTAACAGATTCGTCAAATCTGAATCAAACTAAGTTGATGACTATTAAAATTCTGTACAGCAGCAGAATTCTCTCTTTTCTTCTCAACAGGATCTACATCAGGCTCCCCTGCTTGAAAAGAGCTCGACCCCGAGCTCGGTAATAGCAAATCCGGTGGATGGTACATAAAGATATCTGAAAAATTGACGATAGATGAAATTCCTAAGTCTGCTGGCAGGTCGATGATATAAGCATTATCATTGATACGCTTCAAAACTTTGCAAGGACCAAACTTCTTGTTCATTAATTTATGATAAGAACCCTTGTCAGCACGCTCCTTATACTTAGCATTAGATTCTTCCAACTTCTTCTTGGTTTCTTCATGGATATGTTGGATACGCTCAGCCATATTGTCAACAGCAATACTTTTGCGCAAAGTTTCAGGTAAATTGATGAGGTCTACGACCTGGCGAGGCATTCTATCATAAACAATTTCAAACAGTAACATGTCATCCAATCTAGGAATTGAAAATCTATACTTGATTGTGATCTTGTTTATAGCTCTACTATCAACACACATTCTCCATGTGCCATCTTTTTTTGTGCAAGGAGTGCTGGTATTGCGCATGGACTCATCTTTTCTCGAACAAATCCTTTCTTTATTAATTCATCCACTTGATTTTGTAAAATCTGATTTTCTTTTGGACTTAATCGGTAGTGGGGAAGGTTTGGAAGACTTGAACCTAGTATTAGATTAATATGATGTCGAATGTCTCGCATGGGAGGTAATCCCTCAGGTAATTCTTCAGGAGTGATGTCTTTGAATTTTGAAATTAAATTTTGGATTGCCTCTATAGTGTGTTCTTGATCTGGAGGAACCTCCCCTATGCACATAAGTGCAAAAGCCTTTCCACGGTCTTTTACCTCAAAAATGAACTCATCTGCCCGTTCAATCTAGTAGTCATTCTTCAAGCTATTTTCTTTAATTACTGAATCATGTTGTATGGTAATAAAGAGATGTGTTTTCCATCTTTAGAAAACTTGTAGATGTTGTCTTGTCCTAGATGGGTTGCATTAACATCAAATTGCCAAGGACGACCCAAGATGATGTGGCTTGCATCCATATCCAATACATCACATGTGACCACATCCTTATAACTCTTGCCAATTGATAAAGATACCTTACACAATTGTGTAACTTCTTTGTTAGTGCCTTTACTAATCCAACTAACTCTACATGGTGAAGGATGAGGTTCTGTTTTCAATTCCAATGCGTCCACCATTTTTTTTGAAACTATGTTTTCAAAGCTCCCACTATCAATAATGACTTTACAAAGTTTACCTTTCATTGTGCAACGGGTTCGGAATATTTCATGTCGCCGTGGGTACTCTTGTTTCCTAGGCATTAATAATAGGAGTTGCACGACACTCGAGAGATGTTCTCCATCTTCATCAGCCCAGGTTTCTTCTTCAATATCATATTCATCATTAACCTCTTGATCATCATTTTCTTCTTCATCCTCTATTATTCGTGCTGAATGGAGTGTTGGACGTTGTGGGCACTCATTGGATCGGTGACCTAATTGTCTGCAACGATAGCAAACAATAGAATTGGACTTCCCATATGAGTTAGAAGTCCTCTTAGCATTATCAGCACCCGCAGGTTTTGGTTTAGAGCTGGCTGGTAAGCTTTTGTCAGCACTTTCAACCTCTTCAATTGCAGGAAGTTTAGATGAATTGCGTGCACTTGCCATCTTACTGGTCTCAGCAGAATGAAATTGTGTCTTAGCTCCTCGTTCTAGTTGACGTTCAGCAGTTTCTGTCAAGGTGATTGCAATAGCCATGGTGCTAGGAGTCTGCATCTCTACTTTGTCTCTGATGTTAGACATCAAACCATTTAAGTATTGAGCCACTTGTTGTGGTTCTAGTTCAACTAGGTTGTTGCGAGATGTTAGACGATCGAATTCCATTGTATAGTCCCGCACTAGCCTTCCGCCCTGTCTGCAGTTGTGTAACTGCTGTAGAATCTGTTGATAGCTTGTTGGAAGATATCGATCCCACAACATTTGCTTCATTTTCCTCCAACTCCGTATTGGTTGTTTATTTTTCTGCACTCGCAAAGATTGAATTTGCTCCCACCACGCAGATGCTCCGCATTTTAAACGATATGCCACCAATTTTGCTTGCTTATGTTATGGGATTTCCATGTACTCAAAGAATCGTTCGACCTCCGAAATCCAATCCAAAAAGTCTTCAATGGGTAGATGACCATTGAAGTGAGGTAATTCCATTTTCATCCTAAAATTAGGTTGTCCGTGTGCAAAATTTCTTCTTGATTCAACAATTAACTCTTCTTCGCTATCGCTGTCCACTGAAGAAGTGGCTGTTCGTTGTCGTCGATTTTCTTGGGTTGCTTCTGGTTGGACACGTGTGTGAATAGGACCTTGATTCGTAAGCAATTTTTCGATGGCAGCAGTAAGGAGATCTACCTTTGCTTGTAATCCTTCAAACTCTTTTCTAATTGGAATATCAGCTATGATCTCTTCCTCGCTCTGATACAACTTGACGCAGCGTTAAAGATGAATTCGGTATAAAAATTTAAATACAGCCAAGAGAAAACCCTAGGCCCGATGAATGGTGTTCTATTGCACTGTGCAAGTATGCCTCTAATATGCTTGAAAGATCTGCAGAAAACAAACGTTCGCCGGTTCAAGCGGACTATAATTGACAAATAAACTAGTAGGAATCCACCAGCACCTTAGAAGAAATCCAAGGCCAAGATCGTGCGTACACGAACTCAGAAATTCAGAAACCTCTGAACTGGAACTTTAATTAAAAAGATAAAGATGTTTTTAACTCTTACGAGTCAGACCAATATATAGGGACTCACAACTTGCAATACTATTAGTACTAGGACTCCTATAGCAAAAGGAAAACAGAATCCCACCAGCATTAGGACTCTTATAACCTAACAGAAATAAACTAATAGGAAATAACAATCCTAATAGCATTAGGACTCCTAAGAAAAATAAACTAAAAAGAAAATAACAATCCTATCAGCATTAGGACTCCTAACAGATTCTTCAAATCTGAATCAAACTAAGTTGATGACTACTAGAATTCTGTATAACAGCAGAATTCTCTCTTTTCTTCTCAACAGGATCTACATCAAGGACCCCAGCTTATTTTGTGAAAGAAAAAATATTTAACAAATGTACTATTTTGTCTTTAGAATATACGTAACTTTTTTTCACATCCTTTCTCTGTAATAACATTGAGGACTTTTTAGTCATTTGACTAAAATAATAACTTCTAAGTTTTCTTTATTTCCAACATGTAACTGCTTATTTTTAAAATTAGCTTCAGCTATTTCATGTCAGTTAAGCCAAACGGGCCCTAGATATGCTTTTTTTATATTGACTTTTTAATATGAAGAGAAAATAGAGGGAATTAGTGCACCATCGGTTGCCACTTTGATATGCTTTGTTGTTGGCTTGATTAATGGGACAGGTTTTGAACTTACGCTATTTGCATCATTTTTTTTTAAATTCTAAATAATTTTTATGAGTGGTTTTTTGCTTGTAACTTTTGGACTTGTGAGGACTCCAATTCTTATGCAGCATCTTTGCTTAGTTCATGAAAGTAGTTTGATTTGCATTCGAGAAACATCAGTGCATTTATTCCAGGTTTATCCATACTGTTGCTTTTGCAAATACATGCACTTTTTTCTCAGCTGTCCTCTTTGTTTGTTTTATGCCTTCAGAAAGTAGCAGCTTTTATGCATTTTCATCAGGATATATTTTTTTGTTATTTTCTTTCTAATTGTTGCGTTATCTTTTCATATTCAGGCCATTGAGGTTGGAGATGTCCCCAGAGGAAGAAATAGTAGCTTCCATGCACTTGGAAATTATTAGGTAAAACATAATTACTGGATACTTGTGGATTCCATTTCAGAAGCAAACTTCTCTCTCCAGTATGGACAGTTTGTTTTATCACTAATGAACTAGAGGCAGAGGCATCTTCTGAAAATTGTTTTTGCTGGTCAACTTTAATCTCGTACCTGTAGTTTTTTTTTAATTATGCTGCTCCTTGTACCATATATGTAGTTTTTTTAATCTCCTCAAAAAAAGAAAAAAAAAGTAGTGTAAAAAAGAAGTCTTAAACTACATGGTTACAAAGCGATATTTTCAGATTAAACCATATATGTAGGTTGCCCAGTGTTCATTTTGGCTTTAACTTGTGTTAAACTGCTTTCTTGCGAGTAAACACTTTCATATGTTCATTCTACGTTATCCATTTTTCTAACTTGGCCACGATATGTAACAAAATGGTCATCTAGATCTTAAACTATTATTATTGGTTTCCCTATTAGCTCACCTATGCTGATGAATTCCTCCCTCCACCACATTGGCACTCATTGTCAAAATAGATTTCTCTCCTCCACATCATCTTATAAGTCAATAAAAGTCCAAAAAAATGTAGAAAGAAAAAGGAAAAAAGATGGGCGGCAACTCCTATGGGGCTGTCGCCCGGGTGTCGCCCCCTTGCCGACGGTGGGGGGACAACGCCTCTCTCCTTCAGCTGTCAAATGAGTGTGTGGTGGGTAGGGGTTTAGGGTTCACTGCCGAGATAAAAGCTGGATGACTGACGACACCTCTCCTTCAGCTGTGAAATGAGTGTGGGGTGGTGGGGTTTGGGGTTCACTGCCCGAGATAAAAGTTGGATGACTTTTCTTTACAATTAAAGTGACCGAGTTGGGAAGGTGAGTAATGTTGTCAAAATCGCGAGTTGACTCATAGAATTGGACGATTTTATGATCTCAGCACAGGAAAATGAGTCAACGCGCGATGAAACTCGTTTTGAGCCAGCACGCGAATCACGTGCTGGCTCGTAAAATCAGTGGGAACGCATCCCGTTGAGTCCAGCAAGAAATTTTTTTCTTTATCTGAGTTCTGTCACGATGCCCTAATCACTTCTTACTGATGCCCCAAATGCAAACACGAACTGATCCTTCTTGAAGGTGTTTCGTTGGCTGCTCCACTAGACTATTCCCGTTACCCGAGTTCTATGCCACGATGTCCTTTATCATCAGCTTCTGTTCGCCGCCGCCATTGCTTGCTGTTGCTGCTAATCGCTGGTGCCGCTTTTGCCTCCGTTGCTCCCTGTCGCTGCTGTTTGCCGCAGCTGTTTCTCACTGTTGCTGCTGGTCGCCGCTGCCATTGTTGCATTGTTGTTCGCCACTGCTGTCTTTGTTGCTTTTGTAGTTTGCCTATGCTTTCATTAGCCATGCTACTGCAAGAGCTCGCTGCTACCGTTTGCCATTTTACCTGTAGATATGCCTTTCTTTTCTCCTTCCTCTATCGTCCTCGAAGCTTCTCATGTTCTGTGTTTGCTTATTGATGAGGGAAGAACAGCGGCACAGCAGCGGAATTAATTCCTGCGGGTCACCGTAGCAACCTGATACGACTAGCGTATCAAAATTGGCACGCAAAGAAAACGAGACACAAAGGTGTCAAGAAAACACAGCACGAAACGAATCTGCATTGTAATTTGGAGAACACCAAGAGAAAGAAACAATTGTTTCTAAAAAGTAATATCACCAAATAACTCAGCTATAGTGGACCAGTGGTCCTTGTTCGAGTTTGAACTTTCTTAAAATTGGAAACCGAGAGAGCAGAAATAAATTCTTTTTTAAGTTTTATCTAAAATAAGAGGAAAAACGTACGATATTCCGAGAGCTTTCGTCTTATATTGAGCTTAGTATATTGCATAGTACAATTGATCTACTTCTTTTGTGTGAATCCCCAAACATCTTAAAAATGCATGCATTTTTAAAATGATTTGGTTGGATTTTAAACCGTGAGATCTTAATTTAACATACGATTGTTTATTATTAATAGGAATCAATATTCTTATAATATCTTCAATTTAATTCAATTATAAATCGATTTGGTATCGTCTCCCCTTCCATATGATGTTTTATCCTCGAAGTCTAGATTATTATAAAATGTTCTCAATCCTCGAAAGCCAGGCGGTTATATCCATCGATCGCAGACAAGGTACCTTTGTAGTGGCATTCCGAAAATTGACATTCGGCGACTGGCATGGAGAGGCGGTATCACAAGAATGAGTAGCCTTGTCTACGATCATGCTGATCATGCGCTTCGATCATTTTTGGAGGTCGTCATCCGTGATGCAGCTGCTGTCATGGATTTGGCGAATCGGAAAACACTGACTGCAATGGACATCGTACATGCTCTCAAACATAAAGGGCGGACGTTGTATGGATTTGATCCTTAGTTTGTTTTTGCTTAGGATTTATTCTCACTGTTCTTTAATAAGGAAAGAGGAAAGTTCCTTCAACTTTGTTTCATTCAGTGAAAGCTAATGTTGTGACTTGTGAACTTTTTGGATAATTCTGACTGTCGCCAACATTTTTATAGATCATATTGGAACTATTGGGTATACTTTTGTCGATCTTTCTTTTCTTATTCGATGTACCTTTGCAGAAGTACATCAAATTGTTTTAACCAATTTTCTTCATATGCCATTGTTTGCCACCTCTAAATGCTGATGTCTTGTGTGATGTTGATTACTACAAATCTCTGTCAGCATTTATACTGCTTCTATATTTACGTCATAACTTGCACAGATTGGAGAGAGGAAGATCTCTCCATCATTTTCAAAATAAATTTTCAGCATCAGTTGATAAGTGCTCCTATCAGCTTTTTCGTTTGTTATGGTACTTGCTTGTGTAGGCCTATGCTGTCATCAATAGAGCTATGCCATGCCAGAGTCCACTCGTGGTGCCAATTAAATAACCAAGTGAGTTTGCTCGATTTCTTTTGATCTCCCCTGTTTCTTTTGTTTTTGCAAAATCTCGTGTGAATATTTTTCTTTTGTTTGCTTTGAGTTAAATTTTTCTTTAACTCCGCCTATGTTTTATAGCCGGTCCCAAGCCCGGATAAAGGAGGAGGGTTGTGTTAGGCCTCGACAGCCAGCTTAAAACCCTGTCGAATCTCATGAACATGGATCAACGAATAATGGCGTCGTATGATTCATGTAGCCGACCTCATCTAGTGGGATAAGGCTTTGTTGTTGTTGTTGTTGTTATTATGTGTTGGCCCTATTGGGACTTCTTATATAAACCTATTAAAGTTTGGAAAAATTACGCCAAATGCTTTTCAATTTTAACGTTTGATCGGCGATATCTTCTAACTTCACTTTATAATATGAACGCCCTCCATCTTTTAACTCGTTTCATTCGACACCCTCCTTATTTGCGATCGGTCGTTTCCCGGTCACGGAACTGATGTGGCCTTGGCACAACGTCTTCTCTCCTCTCCACGTAGATATTGCAATGATGTGACAATATAAAAATTTTAAAAAATAACTAAAAATGCCAAGTCGCTGGAGGGGCGATCCACCTTCTCTGGCGCATCGACCCTTCTCATTGGAGCCCTCGCCGGAGCTTGGGGGGGGGGGGGAGGGAAGGGAAGCTCCGGTGGACGCTCCACCGAGAAGGGCCGGCGCGTCGGAGAAGGAGGGTCGCTCCTCTGACGACGCAAGCAGGTGGGGGGGGGGGGGGGGTATTACCTTAATAAAACTATATTCTCAATAATCAAACTGAAGTAGCCTAGCATATGTTTATTCACCAATTTTATATTAGAAGCTCAAGCATTTAAAACACAAAACAAAAGCCAACCTGCTTCTCAAGCTCCTTTGCTCGGGATTCAGCTTCTTGATATCTCCGTTCAGCAAGCCGCAACTTAATAACAGATTCAGATAGATTAGCTTCTTATTCTGCGTGGAAAAATCTGTACAATTCTCATTAACTTTATAGCAAACCTTCTCAAGAATACTCCCATTTTCCTCCTGAAGCATATCAAGCTGCAAAAAGAACAAATGATCCATCAGACACAATTATTTCGCCATAATGGAGTGATGATTGTTTATGATGGATCCATACCTCATCCTGAAGAGCAGAAGCCTGACGCTGAATTCCTGATTCGCCAGAGTTCAGATGTCCCAGGTCAGCTGGAAATCTGTAGTTTTTTAGTCAGACTTTGTATAGTAAAGTATAAACAAAGTAAGCCTGTGAGTGACCGGCAATCTATGAAGAAACTAGCAATAACTAAAATATAATAAAATGGAACTTCAAGATACAGAGGATATCATTTTCACCCATCATCATGATGTAGAAAATCTGTAAGACGAAAGAACAGAATGATTTTCACCCATCATCATGATTTTCACCCATCATCATTTTTAGTAAAATTATTGTTAAATAATGCCTTGAATTCTACTTTAACTGAAAATCTGTTTGGATCCAAAGAAGTAACAGGGAGACTTCGAGAGATGCTTGGACGAGAAGTGCAGGGTCGGAAGGATTCCTACTCCTAGTAGGAATAGGAGTCGGCCGGTTTCTGATGTCGAGAAGGACATGGCGGATTCTTGGAGGGCCGAGCTTCCTTCTTGGACCTAGGGGCACTTGGAGTCGAAGATCTACTCCTAGAAGGGCTGAAGATGTGAAGGGGCCGTCCAGGACTTGTCCTAGTCCGAGTGGGACTAGGACTGGGCGCGTCCGGGCTTGGCAGGGTGCCAGGCAGGAGGCCTGGCCGAATTGAACTTCAAGATGGACTTTGAAGGGGGCTGGATTCTTCAGGGACTCCAGGAAGTTAGATTTCTACTCCTACTCCAAGGAGGTTTTTCTAGAGAAGGGGCTTGCATGCCTAGTAGGATTAGGTCCTTAAGTTAGAGTATGAGTTGTTTCTCCAAGGCCCTATAAAAGGACATGTAATCAAGGCTTGTAAGACCATCCTGGACAATCCTGGATCAATCTGATCTTGTAATCCTCTTCCGTTTCTTCCATCTAATACAATTCTGCGTCGCCTTAAATTTCTCGGGTTTTCTCGTGGTGCATAATTTCTCTCGTGCAGAAATCCTAACAAACTGGTATCAGAGCGAGGCTTCATCATCGATCCTCCGTCAGGCGTAGAGATGGCATCGCACAACGTAACGTCAAGAAATTTACAGGACGAAATAGTTTCAGTCTCTGGCAGATCAAGATGCGGGCACTTTTGAAATAATAGGGAGTATGGGCGCCGCTCGCGAACGTGTAACAAACCGAAGGGAGACTCGAAGGGCAAAGAAAAGGAGTCCGACCTCGCAAGTTTGACGGCACAGGAAGAGAAGGTGCACTCTATGATCCTATTGTGTCCGACGGACGAGGTGATTATCGAAGTCGCCAATCATGAGACGGCGGCCGGTCTGTGGTCGAAACTTGAGAGTCTCTACATGACCAAGTCTCTGACCAATAAGTTGCTATTGAAGCAACGTTTGTTCGCCCTCCGCATGCAAGAAGGTACCCCTCTGAAAGATCATCTTGATCAGATGAATACTCTGTTGTTGGAATTACGAAAAATAGATGTGAAGATCGAGGATGAAGATGCTGCCCTACTTCTGTTAGTGTCTCTTCTTCTGTCGTACGGAAGAGACAATTACTCTGGAAGAAGTAAGATCGAGTCTACATACTCGTGAACTTTGTCATAGGGCGTCTGGCAAGGCTGTGGAGATTCAGGCCGCAGGGCTAGTAACAACCACAGAAAAGACAAACCTAAAAAGGGTAAGTCGAAGAAGAAGAACATCAATCCGAAGGACATCTGCAACTACTGCAAAGAACCGGGTCACTGGAAGGATTGCCCTAAGAAGAAGAAGAAAGACACGGTTGCTGCAGTAGCTCACCAGAATAGCGAATCTGATGATGATTTGGCTCTTATGGTATCTGATCAGATATGTTCGGAAGAGAATTGGATTCTCGACTCAGGATGTTCTTATCATATGACTCCGCACAGAGAGTGGTTCTCAACTTATCAGAATATTGATGACGAAAACGTCATCATGGGCAATGGTGCAGCCTGTAAAATAGTTGGAATCAGCTCAATTCATATCAGAACTCGTGACAATCGGGTGAGGACATTGACAGAGGTCCGTCATGTTCCGCAACTGAAGAAAAATCTGATATCATTAGGAGTTTTAGACTCCAAAGGATGTCGGATGGATGCCGCAGAAGATGTTCTCACGATCACCAAGGGTGATGTTAAAGTCATGAGAGGAGTCAGGCAAAAGTCCTTGTATATACTACAAGGCACAGTAATTTCTGGCGTGGCTGCAGTAGGTAGTTCATCCAAATCAGAATCAGAAGCATCTAAGTTGTAGCACATGCGACTTGGACATATGAGTCAGAAAGGGATGGATATCCTCAACAGACGCAATCTTCTGGATAGTCAGAAGATATCTGAAATCGGATTCTGCAAGCAGTGTTTTTGGCAAACAAAAACGACATCAATTCAGCAAAGCCGTGCACAAGACGAAGGCAACACTCGATTACATCCACGCTGACTGTTGGGGCCCCTCTCGTGTTCCATCTCTAGGAGGTTCTAGATACTTCCTATCTGTGATAGATGATTACTCAAGGATGACATGGGTATTCATGATGAAGCACAAGAGCGAGGCATTTGAAGCTTTCAAACAATGGAAGACTCTGGTGGAAAATCAGACATCGAGAAAAGTGAAACGTCTTCGTACCGATAACGGCTTGGAGTTCTGTTCGTCTGACTTTGACCGATTCTGCAAGGATGAAGGCGTTGCCAAACATCACACCGTGTCAGATACACCACAGCAGAATGGTGTAGCAGAACGCATGAACAGAACTCTTCTGGAGAGGGCACGGTTAATGCTCTCTAATTCTGGACTGAACAAGTCATTCTGGGCTGAGGCTGTTAGCACAGCATGCTACCTTGTCAATCGGAGTCCTGCAACCGCAATCGATTTGAAGACTCCCATTGAGGTATGGTCAGGAAAACTCGCTGATTATACTAATCTGAAAGTGTTTGGCTGTCCAGCATATTATCACGTTAGCAAAGGAAAGCTGGAACCAAGGGCCAAAGAAGGAGTCTTTGTGGGATATGGTGCATGTGTAAATGGCTTCAAAATTTGGTCTCCCTCAGAGCAGAAGGTTATTCACAGTAGAAATATATCTTTTGATGAGATGTCTATGCTCAAGCAGAAATCAGATGTTGACTGGAGGGTGTCAACAAACAGGTGGAGTTTGGATTAACTCCAATTCAGAATGGGCTAGAAGAATCTCATCAGGTTGAACAACCAGAGTCTGAGGAGTAAGCAGAGGAAGCAACGATAAGTCTAGCTGCAGGACGTGCTCGCAGGCAAATAGGTCCTCCTAAGCGTTATGGCTTTGAGGACATGGTTGCATATGCATTCCAAGTAGTTGAAGAGGTGGAATCGCCAAATCAAGCTACAAGGATGCTATCGCATGTGCAAAATCAGAACAGGGATTGGCGGCGGCAGAGAGTGTTAGATATCTGATTGTAGGATTCAATTCAAGGTGGAGATTTGTTAAATAATGCCTTGAATTCTACTTTAACTGAAAATCTGTTTGGATCCAAAGAAGTAATAGGGAGACTTCGAGAGATGCTTGGACGAGAAGTGCAGGGTCGGAAGGATTCCTACTCCTAGTAGGAATAGGAGTCGGCCGGTTTTTGATGTCGAGAAGGACATGGCGGATTCTTGGAGGGCCGAGCTTCCTTCTTGGACCTAGGGGCACTTGGAGTCGAAGATCTACTCCTAGAAGGGCTGAAGATGTGAAAGGGCCATCCAGGACTTGTCCTAGTCCGAGTGGGACTAGGACTGCCCTGGCGGGCATGCCCCGGGCGTGTCCGGGCTTGGCAGGGTGCTAGGCAGGAAGGCTGGCCGAATTGAACTTCAAGATGGACTTTGAAGGGGGCTGGATTCTTCAGGGACTTCAGGAAGTTAGATTTCTACTTCTACTCCAAGGAGGTTTTTCTAGAGAAGGGGCTTGCATGCCTAGTAGGATTAGGTCCTTAAGTTAGAGTATGAGTTGTTTCTCCAAGGCTCTATAAAAGGACATGTAATCAAGGCTTGTAAGACCATCCTGGATAATCCTGGATCAATCTGATCTTGTAAATCCTCTTCTGTTTCTTCCATCTAATACAATTCTGCGTCGCCTTAAATTTCTCGAGTTTTCTCGCGGTGCCTAGTTTCTCTCGTGCAGAAATCCTAACAATTATTCTGAGAAAATCTAACAGTGCTAATGAAGTATCCTTGATATTCTAACGATTGTCTTTTTATAGAGTTTAACAATACAAATTTTACCCTAAGTAGGACTCTCAATAGACTAGATAAGGAAATATTGACTCAACCGAAATTAAATACTAACAACAACTAAATATCAGAAACTAAATACTAATCAGCAACTCAACTCCTAAAATAACTTAGACTCAACTCCTAAAATAACTCAAGCTTGGACTCCCAAGTAATCTCATGTCCTGTAATCACCAACTCCATCTCCTACATCAGTCCCTCCATCTTGAAAAGAGCTCGACCTCGAGCGAGTGGGGAACATACCCAAATAAATCTGAAACATTGAATGAAGAAGAAATTCCAAAACTATCTGGCAAGTCCACAACATAGGCATTGTCATTGATTTTGTGAATAATTTTGCAAGGACCAAACTTGTTTTTCATTTTGTTGTAAGTGCCAGCTGGGAATCTCTCTCGTCGGAGGAAACCATGACCAAATCTCCAACGTTGAAACTCGTAGCTCGTCGATGTTGGTATGCTTTATACTTGGCATTAGAGTGTGCAATGATAGTTTTAGTTTGGGCATGAATCTACAACATGTTGAAGATGAGATCCTCCACTGAGGCAGGGCTATCATCTCTCATAACGTCAATAGCCAAATCAAGAGTTTGACGAGGTAAGCAGCCATAAACAATTTCAAAACGGCCATAAATAATTCAGCTTGTGCAAGGGCAAGATCCCACTGCATAGGCCAGTCACCGGAGATTGCACGTAACAAATTACCCAAGGATCTATTGACGACCTCGGTTTGACCATCTGTCTGAGGGTGACAGGCCGTGCTATAATTAAGAGCAGTGCCAATCACTGCCACAACGTTTTCCAAAAGTGAAAGGAACTTGGTGTCACGATCAGAGGTAATTGAATTTGGAATTCCATGGAGACGCACTATTTCGTGAAAGAACAAGTTGGCCACGTTGACGGCATCTGCGGTGCCCTTACAAGGGATGAAATGAGCCATTTTGGAGAAGCGGTCGACGATAACAAATATAGAATCTGCACCTTGTTGTGTACATGGCAATCTGAGAATGAAATCCATGCTGATATCCTCCCATGGTGCGGTAGGTGTAGGTAACGGGAGATAGAGACCTATGTTTTGAGAAGATTCTTTTGCCACTGGAAACGCCTAACGAAGTTAGCAACATCCTTCTTCAACTGAGGGCAATAGAATCTTTCCTGGATATCAGCAATGGTTTTGTCGCCCAAAGTGACCTGCCAATCCTACCGCATGCAAGTCGCGTACAATTTTCTCCCTTAAAGACGAGCATGGAATACAAAGCTAGTTACCTCGAAATAAAAATCCATTCTGGATATGCATCCCATCCGTTGGTTGGTTCAATTGACAATTCTCCCAAATATGGCTGAAATCATCATCCATCACATAGAGATCTTTCAAACTATCGAACCCAACAGTTTCACTTTGTAATGTGGCGAGTAGTAGCGTACACCGACTAAGAGCATCTGCAAATCTATTAGTGACTCCAGATTTATGTTGAATCACATAGGTAAACTGTTGTAGAAAAATAACCCATCTGTCGTGCATACGATCAACACGTGACTAGGAGGCAATGTGTTTTAAAGCTTCATGATCAATGAACAAAACAAACTCTCACTATAGCAAATAGTGCTCCCGGTGTTTTACAGTTCGAATTACCGCATAATATTTTTGCTCATATGTGCTCCATCTACGTCGTGTTTCATTGAACTTCTCGCCATGGAAGGCAATAGGATGTTGGGCCTGGAATAGGACTGCTCCAATTCCAATCTTGGAAGCATCACATTCGACCTCAAATACTTTTTCAAAGTCTGGCAATGCAAGCACGGGCGGCGAGGTCAACTTGGTTTTGATAACTTCAAAGCTTCGTGTTGCCTTTGCTCCCCACTGAAAATTATTTTTCTTGAGGCAAGAGGTGATAGGAGCCATGATTGTGCTGAAGTCACGAATAAAGCGCCGATTGAAAGATGCTAGACCATGGAAACGTCGCACTTTGGCAACATTCTTTGGTGTCAGCCACTCGGATATAGCTTGCACCTTGGTTGGCTCGACTTTTATGCCGTCAGCTCCAACCAAGAACCCCAAGAACAGCGGCTGTGACTGTATGTAACAACATTTACGAGGATTAAGATAAATTTGTGAATGCGAAGTTGTTTGGAGTACCTCTCGGAGATACTAAAAATGCTCGATTGTTGATCGAGTATAGATGAGAATATCATCAAAGTATACCACCAGGAATCGGCCAATGAACGGCTTGAGGACTTGGCTCATGAGACGCATGAAGGTACTTGGTGCATTTGAAAGACCGAAGGCATAACAAGCCACTCATAGAGGCCTTCTTTTGTTTTGAAGGCTGTCTTCCATTCGTCTTCCTCTCGAATTCGAATCTGATGATACCCACTCCTTAAATCAAGCTTGGAGAAAATAGTGGCTCTACATAACATATCAAGCATATCCTCCAATCGCGGAATTGGGAATCTATATTTAATAGTGATTTTGTCGATGGCTCTACTCACACACATTCGCTAACTTCCATCCTTCTTAAGTACCAACAATGCAGGTACAACACATGAGCTAATGCTCTCTTGTACGTAACCTCTTCCAATCAACTCTGAAACTATCACTTGCAGGCAGCATGCTCTTTAGGGCTCATTCGATAGTGAGCGAGGTTCGGAAGGCTTGCACCGGGTACCAGATCGATTCGGTGCTGAATGTCTCTTAATAGTGGTAAACCAGGTGGCAAATCTTCTGGCATGACATCTTTAAATTCGTCTAACAGATGTTGTAGTGAGCTGAGGATGTCCGAAGAGCTAAGGCTGTCAAAAGAAGCAGAACTCTTTGGCTTCACCAGAACATCAAACAACTTTTGAGCAAATCAAATTTCTGCGCGAAATTCTTTAGGTTCGACTATCATACATGTGCGGTTGTTGAGTTTAGGTTTCCATTGAATTCCTTTGGTAAGAGGAGCTAATGTGATATGGTGTCCATCCTTCTGAAAAGAATAAGAATTAGTGCGACCATTATGAGTAACATTGCGGTCAAATTGCCAAGGTCGCCCAAGAATCAGTTGACACGTATCCACAGTCACTACATCACAGATAAGTTCATCTTTGTATCTTTTACCAATAGAAAATGCTACTTTGCATGTAGCGGAAACTTCAATATCAGTATTATTTTGAATCCACTCAATCTTATAAGGGGAGGGGTGAGGTTTTGGCTCTAACTTTAGACGATTTTGCCATCAGTTGTGATGCTATGTTGTTCGAGCTCCCGCTGTTAATAATTATATCACAGAGTTCTGTCAATAACTTCAGACGGTTTACCATAGCACGATTACTTTATACGGTTGGCTGAGGGCAAAATTAGGGTTTGAGATGAGTTGTGATGCTATGTTGTTCGAGCTCCCACTGTTAATAATTATATCACAGAGTTCTGTCAATAACTTCAGACGGTTTACCATAGCACGATTACTTTATACGGCTGGCTGAGGGCAAAATTAGGGTTTGAGATGAGGGTGGATCTTGATTGGGTCTGATACCAATTGATGAGGGAACAACAACGGCACAACAACGGAATTAATTCCTATGGGTCACCGTAGCAACCTGATACGACTAGCGTATCAAAACTGGCATGCAAAGAAAACAACGAGACACAAAGATGTCAAGAAAACACAGCACGAGACGAATCTGCACTGCAACTTGGAAAACCAAGAGAAAGAAACAATTGTTTTTAAAAAGTATGAATAACAATAATATCACCAAATAACTCAGCCGTTCTCTTTTATAGGGTTCAGCAATATAAATTTTACCCTAAGTAGGACACTCAACAGGGTTGATAAGGAAATATTGACTCAACAAAAATTAAATATTGACAACAACTAAATACTAATCAGCAACTAAATATCTAAAATAGCTCAGACTCAACTCTTAAAATAACTCAAACTTGGACTCCAAATAATCTCATAACTTGTAATTTCCAACTCCATCTCCTACATCACTTATGCACGTGCTGACTCCATCTTGAAAATGTCCCTACCCGTGTGCAGTTTTTTTTTTTTTTTGCTCCATCTGCTATGTTTGTTTTTTTAAATAACCTTTTGTATCCTTTTTTAAACAACTAGGGTTGTGGTTGTTATCCATCTATATATATATATATGCTGTCGAAAAAGTGTACAAGTGTAATAACTCTGAAAGATCATAAAAAACTCCAGTCTAGCCAAAACCCCACTCCCTGATAAGAATTATACTAACAATGTATTTATGCTTTATGAATGATGTATGCAATCATTTTAGACTAATTGTTTCTACCTTATTTAGTTCTTAGAAATTTAATATATTGAACTTTTTAATGTTTTTTAATCTCGTAGAAAATAAATCGTATAAATATTTTAAAATTAAAAAATTGGTAGAATCGTCTGATCCGTGTTACAATCTCACGATTTACATGTATACCTCAGCTTTTCGTGTCAAGCCCTATTTACGAGTTTGTGAACATTGGTTAGAAAAAGGAAAAAAGATGGGCGGCAACTCCTATGGGGATGTCCTCTTGCCAACGGTGGGGGGACAGTGCCTCTCTCCTTCGGCTGTGAAATGAGTGTGTGGTGGGTAGGGGTTTGGGGTTCACTGCCGAGATAAAAGCTGGATGACTGATGGCACCTCTCTTTCGGCTGTCAAATTAGTGTGGGGTGGGTGGGATTTGGGGTTCACTGCCCGAGATAAAAGTTGGATGACCTTTCTTTACAATCAAAGTGACTGAGTTGGGAAAGTGGGTAAAAGTTGGATGATTGTTTGGGAGATTTTACTCCCAGTGGTGTTATGAAAAGTTTAACAAAATTACACTACATTCTTACTGGTGGTGTTATTATGTAATCAGTGGATGCCATTGCTAACTTTATGCCTGAATGTTCTATTTGAGAGGGAACTTTATGCCTGAATGTGTAAATGTTGTTAGCCAAATCTAATTCAACAAAATAGTAAGCAAAACTGTTCCTTTTCTTTTAAAAAAAATAGTTGTCGTCAAATACAGAATCTTTGTGGGTTCTGGTAAGCACAATTCTCGTGTTGATTTCACGAGTTGTTTGTGGACATTTACTGAAGTGAAGAGCCTGTCCATGATGCAAGCTTTCTGCAGCTTGCTGTGTCCATGATGAATCTTCTGTGTAACTAGAATTTATTTAGTGTTATCAACAGAAAGAAAGTTCTCATTAAGTATAACTTACCCTCCCATTTTTTACCCTCCCGTTTTTATGAATTTCTGTTTCGTGTTTTCTCTATTTGATTTTTTATGGATACATTTCTTTCCTTTTTCAGGAAAAATGGTTTTATCTTGATAGAGGACATTCAAGGCCGACCTGGCCATAGATTCCTGCTGAAAGCTGTACCATTCAGCAAAAATATTACATTTGGAGCTTCTGGTGTTTACACTTCATCTGAATTCATGATTTGTCAACAGAATTGATCTTGTCAAAAGTTAGTAATAACTAATAAGATTCCTCTAAAGAATAATAACTAATAAGATAAACTCTTTTTCTGATTTTGTTTCATTTGACATATATGTGAAGGAGTTGATTTCTACTCTAGCTGATAGTCAAGGAGATTGCACAATCAATAGTAGTTATAAAATGGACACTACTGATTCCATTTGTCCGTCAAGGGTCCGTGCGATGCTTGCTTCACGTGCTTGTCGTACATCTGTGATGATCGGGGACCCATTGACGAAAAGTGAGATGCAGAAGGTATTGATAGCCCTTCTAGTGAATAATTTATTCACTGTTATTATTTCTTTAAGGTTATGGACATACCAAACAGTGCAGCAGTACATGCTGGGTACCATGTGCACTAGTCTGATGTGTCAAAGTATTTTGACAGAGTGCACTGTGTATGCTGCATAACCAGTCGGCCTTTTATTTTAGTATGATTGTGTGTTAACTTTTAATTTGTTGTCATAGAAATCTGACTGTCTTTCATCTCATCCCCCTAGGTACTTTGTAATTTGGCTGATCTGAGTTCTCCTTGGAACTGCCCGCATGGTAGGCCAACAATGAGACATCTGGCAGATCTAACCACAATTTGTAATGCAAGGTGAGAATGCTTTGCTTATCTTCAACAATCAATTCCTTGAATAATTCTACTTGATAAAAGAAAAACCCTTTCTTATCATCTTAGTTGGGAATTTAGTTTATTTATATCTTGTATAGTTCTTGCTTGTGTCGGTCATGGAAGCATCTTCTCTCCCCTCTTCCTAAGCCGAGCAGAGCCCTCAGAGCCCAAATCCTAGCTTTGCTTCACCATTTCCATCACCATCTCCTTCGCCATTGAGGTTGTGGCGCCCGGCAGCCCAGAGGAACCTTCGGAACCAATGGTCTAAGCTGGTCTCTTGCAAAGACTGGTGGCTCGCTGCAGCATCGGAGGGGAGGTCCCATGCCACCGACCTGGTGAACACTTACCTTCATCACAAGTATATGTCGTCGATGGATTTGGGGGCCTTGAGGGACATGCCATATATTCGACTGAAAGCCTCTGAGAAATTGATGCATAAGCAGGAACTGTGCTGCAGCATGCTTGTCATCTTACCAGGACATGATGTCTATGATTCTGCCATAGATAGCTATCACTTGCATCATCCTTTGGGGAAAGTTGGGAGATCCCCCTTAGCAGCAGCAGCAACTCATCAAACCTTTGGTCCGAGACCCTCCGATTCAATACTATAGCAAGCACCGCCTAAACTCCGCCCGTCGCCAGCAGCAACCCCTGCTGGCGGCGCCACCGCCCCGTCTCTGGCAGCCCCTGCTGGCGGCGCCAGTCCTAACCGTAAACTCATCTTCCATTCCCGTAGGATGAGGCCAAGGCTCCAGCAGCTGAACAATGGCTGGATGGCCATCTCTTGGTCCAGATCCAGCCGCCGGCCAGCAACCCATTGTTTCCGCTGTCTGGGTGAGGGGCACTTCGCGAGATCTTGCTCCGCTCCTCTCTGATGTCTGGCATGTGGGAAGGAGGGGACATCGATGATCACTATGCCCTCGCTCCCCGCGGGAGAGGCCGACCCGACCTCTGCCATGGCGCCCGCTCCTGGCGGAGTTGTATCAAGCGAGCCGGCGCCCACTGTCATTGTCCCTTGGACGCCTCCAATACAACGTGCTACGGATTTCCTCCGCTTGTGCCTCGTCGGCGAACCCACTGGAAGTCCCCCCGACCTGCCTGCCATCCGCACGGCAGTCACAGCAAGCATCGGCACCTCACCGCCCTTTCACCTGAGTTGTATATCACCGGCGCTGTGGCTTCTTGTTCCTGGCTCGCCACAGCAGTGGGAGGCCCTCCTGGCCTCGCCGTCCTACGTCGCGCCGGACGTCTAATTGCGGTGGCAGCCCTGGCGGGAGGAAGACGGCGCTACGCCTGCATCGGCGCCGGCGAGAGCAGTGATCGACATCCTGGGCTTTCCACTTCACCTCCTGCAGTCAGACGTCGTCCTGTCCATCGCCGAAACCTTTTGAGACCCACTGTCTCTCTCCCTACCGACAATGGGGTCGCCGGATTTATCTGCTGTCTCTGTCGAGGTTGTTCTACGGACTAGTGGACAGCTCCCTCCATCAGTCATCCTAAATGTCGGCGAGAATCACTATCTTCTCCACCTCTGGCACGCAGGATCGGGAGTTTCGTGGGCCGACGTGGTCACCGGCCGCTCGGCGGCGTCTGCTGAACGGTCTCCTCGTCCACCGCCCTCCGAGCAGCACGTGAGTGAGACTCGTGCACAGTTGTACGGAGAAACTTTAATTCAAACACCCCATACAAGGGCAGCTGTCACGGCCAACCTATGCCCTATAACCCCTAATTAAAAGCGAACACAGTTCCCCCCTCTGCCATCTCATCATACCACTTCTGCCCACGCCTCTAACTCGAACTGCCACATGTCCCTCCACAGCCAGATCAACCTGTCACATCTGTCCAAACACTCAACCCATCGCCACCAGCAACCCGAGCCCAAAGCATGCCCCACCCGACCCCCCCAGGTACCCGGTCCGGGCCCCACCCCTCGAACCACACCCGATCTCCCTATGGAACCCGGTCCAGGCGTCCTCTGGGTTGCGCCGCCGCATCACCTCCAGCATCACATCCCGGCCGCCAGCCGACCGTCTCGCCCTCAGCCAGATCTGTCACATCCTCCTCCGGCGAGCACTTCGTTGGCGCTCTGACTATGCGGCGAGGCACAACCCCCTCCCCACCCCCATCTCCCCCCGCCGACCTCCCGCCCAGCCCCAGCTCCCACGACGTTGCCAACCACCAGCAGCAGCCAGGGCCTTCCCCGCAGAGGCCGGCATCTCCGGGCGATGGACAGGTGCCCGCGCGGAGCCCCCCTCCGCGAGCCTATAGGTGCCACCTACCTTGTCGGGCCGCCGCCTCTGCAGGCAGCTTCCATGACACAGGGGCCTTCACTGTCGATCGTGACCACTCGGGCAGTTGACCGGGCTGACAGCGAGCCCGCCTTTCTCCCTGGATGGCCCGTCGCCGACGTCCAGGAGGTGGCTGCCGCAGCCGGGTTTTGGTTTGTCAGCCGGCTTCCGCGGATGCGACCTGAAGCTCCCAGGCGGCCTCTAGGAGTCCTTCGCCCCCCTCAGCGTTTCTTGGTGCTCGCACGGGGTGGCTTTAGACGGCGAACAGCAGGTAGGGGATCGCCCACACGCGGGACAATGACGATTTCCTTATGAATGTGCTAACATGGAATGTTCGCGGCCTCCGACGAGGAAGGGAGGCGCCGAATCCTTGGTCGCTACTTGAGGGAGTGGAAGGTTGATGTGGTTTTCTTACAGGAAAACAAGCGTATGGAGTGTACTACACAGGTGTGGGAGCAGATCAGCGGCTCCAGACTTTCTCAACACATTTCTCTGAGTTCTGTGGGGCGGTCGGGGGGCTGTATTATCGGTTGGCGGGCTGATCAATATACCCTGGTGACTCTGGATGGCTCGCTTCTCGATGACGGCCCACTTGAGGCGTTGCACAGACGGATCTTGCGTCTACGGGCCTTTCTTGGACGCCCTCCAGCTGTGAATGTGGGAGGAGCTATGGCGGCCTGCCTCCACCTCCCTAACGCCTGATGGCTGATTGGGGGCAACTTCAATGTCAAGTTAGGCATTGATGATCGCGCCATTAGGCGCCAGGGGAGGGATCCTGGAGCTGAGGAGTTTAGAGATTTCATTGATTCTCAATCGTTGCTCAACCTTCCGACAACAAACTGTAGATTCACTTGGAGGAGCACGATGGCACCATCATCCAGATCGCGGCTTGACCGATTCCTTGGCTCTATGGAGTTGGTCGAGGCCCACCGGCTTGCAAATGTTCAGGCTATGGACGGACCATTTTCGGACCACACCCCCTTGCTGGTCCTGCGATCTCCCTTTCGCTTTGTGCGGTCTTGGTTCCTGGAGGACGGCTTTAGACATATTGTGATCGAGCATTGGTAGAGTGTTGTGGCCTCGGACTCGGCGGTGTGGACCCTTGCCTCCAAGCTCCACGAGGCGCTTCCTTCAGGACCACTGGAGATGGATTCGGGCGGCTCGAGAGGCGTAGAGGACCGAGGCTTTGGAGGTCATCGTCTAGCTTGATCGGGAGGACTCCTGTCACCTCACGGAGGCCAAGGTGGCGCAGCGCGGTCTGGCAGAGGCTACCATCCAGTTGGAGGACAGGAAGGTGGAGATCTAGTGGAGGCAACACTCTCGGTAGACCTGACTTCAGGGGGGATGCCAACACTCGGTTCTTCCACCTCTACGCGAGCTCACGCCAGCGGGCAAACCGGATTGACTAGGTGGTGAGGGGACGGCAGATCACTGGCCATCATCGCATCGGCGCCACCATCTTTCTGTCGAGATTTCTCTAGGTGGCAGCCCGCACCGACCTGGAGGTGGTCCCCTAGGGGTATTCCTTCTCTTACTAGATGATCACCATCATCGAGGTCACCGATGCGCTTCGGGACCTCAATGGCAAGGGTCCCCTAGCTCTGATGGCTTCCCAGTCTTCTTCTACAAGGAGTTCTGGTCTGTGATGTGCGAGGATGTCATGGCGGTAATTCAGGAGTTCTCTAGTGGGAATCGGGGCTTTGAACGCCTGAACTGGTTCCTGTTAAGGAGTGGAGGAGAGGACTTTCGGCCGATCGTCTTATCAACGCCATCTATCTTCTGGTGGCTCTGGTACTGGCCAATCGGCTCTGTGAGGTGCTCCCCGACTTCATCCACCCTGTTTAGTCAGCCTTCATCCATGGCCGATCCATCACCGCCAGCTACTCCATGGTCTTCGAGATCATCGCATACTGGAAGGTCGACTTCTCCAAGGCTTATGACTCCCTCTCATGGTCTTTCCTTTGGCATTCTTTTTCAAAGGTTTTCCGAAGACATGGATTTCTTGGATGAAGCGGTGCATCATCACTGCTTCATTCTCGATCCTCGTCAATGGGTTGATGGCGGGTGGCTGGGTGCAGCCTCAGAGGGGCGTACATCAGGGGTGCCCCCTCGCACCCATGCTCTTTACGCTGGCGGTCGACGGCCTCGCTAGGTGCACTCAGGCTGCTTGTTAGGCCGGCCTTTTCAACGGTTTCGCCGACCAGCTGGTGCCTTTGCTACATTACGCGGACGATACTATCTTCTTTGTGGAGGGATCGATGGCCATCTTGGTGGAGCTCTTCGGCGCGACATTGGGCCTTGTGGTCAACCATGCTAAATCATCCTTCACTCCCTTTGGCATGGTGACGGAGGAGGCTTCTTGTTGTGCGATGGAGCTGCGCACCCCTGTTGGTGCACTACCCATCACATATCTCAGCCTCCCGCTTTTGGATCGTCATATAAGCTCTCGAAGGTGGACCCCCGGTTATCGAGCGTCTGGAGCATCGCCTTAGAGCTGGAGCTCTCGGCTTATATCCAGTGGGGGTCGTCTTGTCTAACTCCGATTAGTCCTCTCATCACTCCCGACCTATTTCATGTCAGTGCTTCATATGTTTGCCCAGGTATTGTCTCGGATTGATTCCTTGAGGAGCAGGTTTTTCTTGGCAGGATGCAGCTCTACCTGCCTGGTACACCTTGTTGCTTGGCACTGTAGGCCCACTTCTTAGGGCAGTTTGGGCGTCCAAGACCTTCGTGTCCGACACTCCTTGTCCGATGTGTGGGCATGATCATGGGGCTTGAGAACAGCCTATGGAGAGAGGTTCTCTTCACTTGTTATGGCCGGGATCTTTCATGGGACTCCAGGCCCACTCTGCTTCGTGGAGCTTCCTCCTTTTGGAAGGGGTTGGCGCCGCTCTTCCCTCATGTGCGCCCCTTCATGATTTCATCTCTCAGTTCCGGGGTGGCTTTCTCATTTTGGCGGCACGACTGAACACTCGGGGGCCCCATAGCAGACTCCTTCCCTAGTTGTGGGCCTTTGCGGCACATCCTGATGCCAATCGGTGGCTGAGTGCTGGGCGAGCACCGGCTCTTGGACCCGCCTTTTCGGTTCTCCACTATCTGATCAGCGGTTCCCTGAGCTTTTGGCGCTCCACCGGAGGATTGCCCCCTTGCGGCCGGACCCAGTGCGGTTGGACGGTTGGATCTGGGCATTCGACTTTTTCTCGGTGCATAGTCTCTATCTCTGCTTTCTCCTCGTCTCCACAATTTCAGAGGACTTCAGTGCTGACTGCAGGCTCATCTAGCACTCTCAGGCGTTGCTGAAAGTCAAGATCTTTGCTTGACTTCTACGGCGTGAGCAGATCCTCACTCGTGTCTACAGAGCACGATGGGCACCCCACGCGGATACTTTCTGCGTCCTATGCGGGGAGATGGAGGAGGATGTGGCACACCTATTCTTCAATTGTCGTGTGTGTCCCAGGAGGTTTGGACCCGGGGGAGTATTACAGGTGGCATCCCCTTGACAGCGGGGCATTTCTAGCAGGCTATAAGAAGTCTTGGTAGACAGAGACAGGGCTGGAGAGTTCTTTTTGTGACCTTTTTGCTAGTGCTTGGGCCACCTGGCTTCAGCGGAACCGCGTCATTTTTTATGGTGAGAGATGTCAGGTGGATAATATTGTACATCACATTTTTTGTCTTCTTTGAAAGTGGGGTTTTGTTTAGACATCTTTCTCTCCTTTTTTTGTTGCTCTCGACTGGAGAGCATTCTATATATCTGTACATGGCAGTTTCATTTCAGTGATATATATATACCTGGATGGCAACCTAACTGGTAGTCATCCTTCTCCCCCTCAAAAAAAAAATTTCTTGCTTGTGTCCGTCATATTTCCATTCTTCATAGAAGATTTTCTGTGACATTTTCTTCATTTTAGATTAAATCACAAAAGATAGTTTCCCTGAAAGTCAGGTCATTTCAGAACGTTCCACTACAGGATTAGATCCATGGAATCTCTCTCATAGCAAAGGAAATTCCTTTGAGATCCTCAAGACTTTGAATAAGTTGCAAATTTACCATTCACATCATGAGTAGTCCTGGGAACGCCTAATTTGTGTGATACAAGACCTTGAGAAGAAGATTCTATTCTCCCATGACTAGCAATATTGACTTTCTTCAGTTTTCCTCTGCAGATAATGGCACTGTTATGTAAAGCAAGCAAAGTCTTGTTCACTTCGGCCACTATCCATATCTGGTGATACTTCTTTGCTTTGATGATATTGCGTGTTTATCACTGACGCATCTCAACTTGATTGATTTTGTTTGTCCTGTGAACGGAAAACTTGAGCTAGTTTGATTGATTGGCATTCATCGTTAACTGGAACAAACATCATAAACAAAAGAAACAAATGACGATATAATGAGAAAAAATGTTTTTGAATATATGCAGTGCTTTTTGAATCAAAGCTTTCTATGCATAAAAAGCCAACCCGTAGTAATTAAATGGAACTTTATTTGAGATAATGTGGAAATGGATGCAGCAATCAACTGGGCAGCATGGGAGGTTTCCTCTGGGTTCATTTCTTCAGACTATAGAACACAAGTGAAGTAGCTTGATTTGCGCAGCTTCCTCCTTGAATTAAATGTTGGTGTGCCATGATGTATTCCTTGCTGCAGGATAATCCAAGCTTCAACGCTAATCAAATGGTTCTACATGCATTTTTTCGTTCCCAGCATTTGGTTGTACATATTTTGCAGCTGTGAAATGTCTTTAGGCCTCCAGCAACCACGATGATAAATTTTGGGTGATAGGTTAAGGAGACATACTCCAGGCTTCTTGTAAAATTCACACGAGCTCTCATGGATGGATATGCATCCTGGAAAGAGGATTAACACAATTTTATTTTTCGCCCAATGTACAACCATATTGCGCCAATATTGTAATAGCCCTTCTTTTCAAGGATACCGCAACACCAAACATCTAATTCTTCTCTTCCTTGGGAGATTTCACTTATTTAATTATTATCCAATTATTTTGGGAATTTTTTTTGAGATAGTAAAATCATTTTTTATTTGTCTTCTATTCAGAAACCTTGAATTTCGCAATTTGAATTTTAGTCCGGTAACTAGGAAAAACACACAAGGGTTTCAAATGAGAAATTGGAATTTTAATCTCGTAATTTGTAATATTGGAAATGGTGTTTACTTTTTTAATTTATTGGGTGCGCCTCCGGTGTTCTACTAGCATTCAGGATGATTTATTCCTTGACAAGACTTCCGACTACTAACACCACTAAATATGCTTACTGACTTAATCCTGCTTGGTTGGAAATGGTGATTCCACGATCATAGGCTTAAACCTAAATCGGCTACGGTTGCCGCAGGTAAGTTTACCTCTCCCCCGATTTCAATTTAGCGTTGACACGGTCGAACAATGTTAAAAGGAAAATAATTCATTCTCCTAAATATCCTCTTAAAAAGGATTATTAAAATATGTTAGCAGGATTACTAGTTTATAGTCAGTCCCAAGTTCAGATAAAGAAGAGTTGTGTTAGGTCTTGACAATTAGCGTAAAATTTTGTCGAATCTTATAAACATGAATCAATGAATATATGATTACTAATAGAACGAAACGACGTAGCCGATCCCATTTGTTATTATTAGCAGGATTATTAGGAGGATATATCAATGCTCATGTTAAAAAGAGCCTTCGAAACGGTGTTCGGATCTCGTTGTGTGTTTGACGGGTTTCTTTGTGTTCGTTGCGATGCAAACCCTCGTCACCTCGCGCTGAGCGAGCCGCCTTCCGGGTGTTGGGAGCATAAACCCAACGCCCCGCTGCCTCGCATTCCTTTTAATGGCGGCGGCGGCCCCCTGCCCTTCCTCGTCCGTCTCCTCCTCTCTCGCAGGCGACGTGTCCCCGGCATTGCGAGCCCCCGTTCTCGACGGACGGCTCAAGGCGAAGCATCCGGTCTCAGGCTATGCAACGGCGCATCCATTCTAGTACTGACCTGACCGTATCCTACTGCAGCGATCGCTGCTTCTTTGTTGAACTCTCATGACCTTAGTTTTGTCGATCGAACTGAACTAGTAGCGCGAGCAGATTTGTCAACGTTTTTTCCTCTTGGGCGGTGCAATGTTTTGGCTTGCGACACATATTGTTTGCCTGATTCAAAATATGATCTTGACGGTAGCTATGAACCACTCCAAGTCCAGCTAGTGTTACGGGTTGGATTTTATGCATCAAAAGCTTTGATTCAAGTGCAATGCATAGATTCGAAACCATTATTCTCATCATGGACATTGTTTTTTTTCCTTTTGTTTGTTCTTATGATTTGTTTCCATTGAATGATGAATGTCAATCAATCAAAATAGTTCTTCGTTGTTTTTTTATTTTCAAAACTAGTCTTTCTGGAATGATGCAAATTAGCCAAATCAGACATGTCTGAGCTCCTATAGGCTTCCTCTTTTGCTGCAAGCTTTTGGTGAAAATACCCTTATTGGGAAATTTTTGCTAAGCACTGTGTCAGAAGAATCCCTTAGTTGAAGCTCTTCATATCTCTGATGATAAAACAACGAGATCGGTTTCTTGCTGACCAAATGTGTAAATGTGTGAGCACTGATAATGTGCTTGGAATGTGATTTGCACTTTTGTTTTATTCTCAAATATTTGAGCAGAATGGATGAGAAAGCATTTGCATTAGTTTATCAAGTTGTATGTCCTTTGTTCTTTTTTCATTACGGAGAATTATTTCCTTGTAGTGTAATTTATATGGTTTCCGTTTTGTGGGTGTCATTCATTCATATCTATGTGATTGATAATAATCAAGAATGTCACCAAATTTGTCATGCATCTTATTCTATCCTTGCTTTTTCCGATAACCACAGACACACAATATAGTGTATGCTCCAGTGATTGATAATAACCAAGTGTTTTGTGCTCCAGTGTTGGGCATATTTCCTTCACAGGGATCAAACATAGTGTATGCTATTTATATGAATCTTGGTGTCTCCGATTATCCATAGATGGGGTGTGAGTGCCCACAGATATTTTGGTGATAAGACTATGAATGATACTTCCTTACCAAGAAGTTGTGGTTGTTCTCGTTTCAGATTGATAAACATATGGTTTTGGAGCTCCTTAAAAAATGGTCATGGTATTCCCTTAAGATTTTTTATTTCAAACATCTGTTCTATTATGGGTATTAGGTGAGAAAGATCAAATGTAAAACAGGACAGGATTTTACAAGGTTTGCCCTTTACCTAGCACATGCCCTTGGCCAACTGCTGAGTTTTACTTGGACTTGAGAAATCACAAACAACCTATCCCTAAAACACCATAGGGAGGGTCATCATGATTCATGAATCCTCATCTCCAAGACCATTCCTCCCTCGGGCTCGTTGATAGATAGAAGGAGAAGGTCATCCTAGATGCAGTTCTTATAGGGAATGCAAACAGGGATTACAAATAGGATACATCAATTTCTTATTGATAACTTCTTGAATTCTGAACTCTTACCAAGTAGAATTCTAGCCAAATAGAAAGTTAAGATCTTAATCAAATAGGAAAACAAAGTCTTAAACAAATGGACTACAAATTAAACTCTAACATTCCCCTCTCCTACTTGAATTCCTCGTGACCTACCTGTCCATTTGCGCTACAAATGGGCATGACTTGCCTGATCGGCCTGACTTCCCACTGATTCTGATGGATATAACCCTCTTAGCAGTTGTATCAGTATTCTTAGATGGTCAATTTCATTAACAAACCATCTACAACCCACATCGCCTACATTGACACTTATAGTGGAGTCTGATAGTGTCTGACAAAGCTTACATGGCACAGAGTTGATCCCGGTCCTGCACAACGCCCGCACAATGTGATCAGCACCATTGCACGTCTAGCAACGCCCATGTTTCCTGTGCAGCACTTGCATGCCCCCTGCGGAAGGACTATTCTCTCTTTGTAGTAATTGTTGCTGCCGAATTTGTCATCCCAGATAAACCTAGAATCTTTGATACTACTTTGTTACGAATATCAAGCAAGAGATGAGGAAGCACATTCACATGAGATTTTACTAGATTCACCTTTAATTGGGCTAGATATCCTTGAATGACAATTGAGTTTTTTTGTGGTGGCAACAACCGAGTTTTATTTGAGTTTAGTGAATTGCATATACACCACCCCTGGAATCCCCATAGGGAAGGTCACCATTGATCCCTGAAGTCATCCCTTGGGGGCTGGGTGGGTGTCCAAAGTTTGACTAATGGACAAGACTACAATTACATGGCCATGGGTTGGCATGGCAGAGTGGAGTTTGGAGGAATAGAGTGTTTCTCCTCAAAAAAAAAAAAAAATAGTGTTTGGATGAAAAATGATAGGGGAGGATGCACTAAACTAAAATCTTGCTTGGATAAAACATTTAAAATACGGAATATGAAATGTTAATTTGGGTACAAGTCATTTTACCCTTTATTATAAAATAAGGAATGAGCCATCCCTCAAAACCCCTTGTGACTTCTATAAACATTCAATCCAAAGAATGATTTTGAATTTTTGATAGTTCCATCCGTCTGACTAATAGTGACTTCCACTTCATCCCTCCAAATCCTCCAATCCAAACATTTCATATTTTATTTTTTACATTTTTTAATCCAGACAATATGTGATTTAATTAAGGCCATCCTCCTCTTTAATCCTTTTTATTCAAACACGGGCTTACTAATAACACACCACACTTCTCCACAAACTCCGTTACCCCAACCCATGTCTCCATTGAACAAAGTCTAAGGTTTTTTCCATGAATGGATCCTACCTATCTCAACCTCCTGGCAAAATCCTGATCTAGCATTAACCTTCTAAACTTTCTAACATTGTGTGGTTATTTCTGTTAAATCTTCCAGTGTTTGGAATGGAATTTGTAAAAGAACTAAGTTTTGATTCGTAGATGTATATAAAATGCAGAATTCAATTTCCCAATAATTTGCATGTCTTTTCTTTTTGTTCTGTTCCTAGTCTTGCATGTCTCCTTGCTAAGTGATGCTGTTAATATGTCGAAACTTCTGACATATTTTGAGCACATTTTTCTCAATGAACTTTAATGATCTTAGTACTTGGTTCTTGTTAGGTAACAGCACCGTAATTTGTTAAACTGAGGTAACTAGTTTGCTGAGTGTAGATATTCATTTCTCTGCATGTCTTTGTACAATGTTTCAAATGTATTGAGGATGCTTTGCCACGTCCCCCTTGATTGTTTTTAAGTTACTTCATTTTGACAGGCGGCTACCTGCCTATCTGTGGTGCATTGGACAGCAGGAGATATTGCATGTGCACGCCAAACAGTCTTGCTTGCTTTCTGTTTTCTTCCTTTGAAAAGAATTCAGCCGGCAAAGACAAACCAGAAGATTACCAAAGGACTTGGTTTCCTTTTTCTTCTTTTTCCAGAACAATTCAGACAGCAACTGCGTGGGCTTCTTCATACATTGATGGTGGGATTGTTGGAGATCTGGGAAAATATGTCTTTTGTCTCCCATGCCCATGTGTATTATAGCTACCATTGATTCTAGGAACAGGAAACATGGTTTCAAAGGTCTTACCAACAATTTATTTTTGTGGAAGTGTGCTTAGAATCTTGAAAGAAGCAAATTTATTTATCTATACTCTTTTATTCGATATTCATCATGTGAATTTTTTTAGTTCGTTTTCTTGCCATAGCCCTCAGGGTCGGGAATGGAATCTGTAATTAGAAAGAAAACTTAAATTTTGATTCATAGAGATATATGAACTGTGAAATTCACCAGTTATTTGCATGCCTTTCTTTTTTCTTTTCCTGACTTTGCAAATCCTTCTCCACAATCATTCATTTAAAGTGGGGAATGTGGTCCCTTATTTTGGAATGCTGATTTTATTTCCTCAAAATTGCTGTGTTTTCCCCCCATAGTAAGATTTTTGCTCCTATGGAAAATCACTTAAATCATTCAGTCACATGTTAACTCTCTCTCTTCCAGCATCATAACCACACATTGGCATCTTCACACAAAAAACATAATGATCCTTCGTTCATCCATGGATGTAATACCTTTGGCTAGATGTTTCTTCCTGTAGCCACAAATAGTTTCATGACTGGGTAGCTGGCTGGATGGGGATTAGATTCTCGCTCCCTCCATATATATATATTTATATAAGTGGTAATATGAGCCCTATCAACATGTTGTGAGGGTGGCTCTTTTTCTTTTCCCAGTCTGAAGCCCTGCTAATGACACGACACCACAATATGAATTCAAAAAGTACATGTGGACACTGTTATAAGGTTCAAAAAGAAAGATGAGGAGGATCTGAGCCTTGTGTGCCTGTGAGAGCATTGCTTACGTGGGAGGCCAACATCAATGGCGATATTACACGTCTCATTTATCAGCACCAAACAAATTTTTTTTTCTGGGGGGTTGAAGACTGAGACATGGTACGTCGCGTAAACTTCAATTTTGTATCATGGCATGCATCTTATTAGTGTGCACTCTTCCAAGACGGTCCTGATCTTGAAGCCACAAAATATATGTACGCACACTTGATTTTCCTTCCTATAGTTTTATTTTGACGATTGACCACATTTTCACAGGGTGCTACGAGTTTGGTATTAAAATTTGCTGGTAAGTACGCAATTGTCCTTCAACAATGGGCTATTATCTCAAGTTGATCTCTCTAACTTTAATTTTAAAGATGAAGGTGTTTTCGGTCTTCGATTCTTTTTAACAGCAACTGTTCTCCTAAATGTTGACATGATTAACACGTTATATTTTTTCAATACTATTAAGTAAAATATATTTTCCAATTCTAAAAGGCGTCAATGAGGGGGTTGTGGGTAGAGAGGAGGGAATCATGCATGGTCCCAGTGTAAGGAGGGATGGCGACCCTCCCTCTCTCCTCTTATCGTGTGCTGATGAAAAAGAAAATATGTTAATATTTTAATTGTTAAATCATTGATTTATCAAATAATATAAGAAGAAGAAGAAGAAGAAGAAGAAGAAAATAATGACCATAAAAGATGCCAAAGTTGAAAAGAATTACCTAGGAGAAAGAATCGAGGTCAATCAGGTATCGAGTATGATACTATGCATATACAAATATTTTCGTTGTGATCGGATGCGACACATAATAGGCGAGATGATAGTGATATAGATTTTTATTTGATCACTTTTGAATATTAGGGTCGTTATTAACAGAAAAGTTGAAAATGATATGCGACAAAAGTATGCTTGAAGGATATTTACTCAAATTGTTAGTCTCCTTCTGTTGGTAACTAAATAGGCTTGGATAAAAGGATCAGAGAGTCTAATGAAGAAAAGCATTAATGTTGTAATCACTGATTAATAAAAAGTTGTAGTCCGGTGCTTAATCCAATCAAAACAGATTTCATTTCGAAGATCTGATCGTGAGGTTTATACCATTATTATTATTATTATTATTATTGTTGTTGTTGTTGTTGTTGTTGTTGTTGTTGTTGTTGTTGTTGTTGTTGTTGTTGTTGTTGTTGTTGTTCACTTTCACACTTTTATCTCCCTTTTGGGTAACAAATCTGATTGGAGAAAGAAAAAACTGTGTTGAGATTGCATCTTTTGTCATATCTCATTGGTCGCCTTTGCTTTTCCTTTTGTCACTTTGCCGCGAGGGTGCCCTTTCCGTTCCATCATTCGCGTCTTTTATAATTAACAGTGTGCTTCCCCGTGCATTCCGACTCATGTGATTTGCTAGCGTCACTTAATCATGGTTGAACAAAAAGTAAGTTGACGAGGAGCTACCCTTAGTCATAATTTAGACCATTGAGAATGATTGAATATATGTAACATTCTTGTCCATTTTGGAATTTGGCCCGCACGGTTTTCATTTCTCATGCACCATTCTCCCTCAAAGACTCAACGTCCTCATTGAGTGATCGCACCTCACCATACACAGAGGTCCACGCGGAATAGCTCTAATACCATATGTAACATTCCTAATCAGCGTGTGATATTATCCTCTTTGGACCTTGATCTGCACGATTTTCTCAAAACGCGTCACACCTAGTGAAGGACATTCCTGTATATACACAGCATCTCCCCGGAGACTTATGCATATGAAATTAATTCGGCATGCCCCATGCACTTGACGTTGAGCAAAAAAGGGGGTGTTGCCCCCCTACGAGATCCTACCCTCCTTTGTTTCGCTCTGCGTGCTGGGGACGCAGACATTGGGATGACGCTCTCTCTCTCCAACGCCCCGACGACGGTGGGGTGGGGGTCCTTTTTATATTTTTAAATATATTGTATATTATTTTAAAAATTAAATGAGAGGAGAAGGATAATTTAGTCTTCTTATAAATAAAAAAATTAAAATGAAAAAGTTAAGGAATTAGACGGATGGACTAAAGTGGAAATAAGAAATAATTTAGAAATATCCTGCGATGAGTTCATATATTAGGATTAGACAGGAAAAATTATTATAATTCATAGGAGGTTCAAAGAATTAATCAAACATCTATATAACGTCACCATGAGCTGAATTTGTCTACTACCTGAATGATAAATATCTCATTAGCTTTGACACTAATATAATTATGAGTTTGTGATACTTAGAAAGATATAGTGGCATCTTTGAAAGAGCATGATAATTAAGATAAAATGATATCATACAACATTTTGTACAAAGAAGGCAACAATCAATGGTGGCTTTTGCCAATTGTTGTCATCAGATAATTTTTTGGGCTGTGTTTGATATGTGAATATTGAGAGAACATTAGTTCTCGAGAATTAGTTCGATTTGAAAGAAAAGTTTGGGTTGGTGTTTGGATGAAAAAGTGTAATGGTGATGATTTAAAAAGTTGATTTGATAGATAAGTTCTAGTGGGTGTTTGGTAAAACAAAATAAGAACTAAGAATATAATTTATTATTTTATGAGATATAAAATTATAGTAAATAAGAATATGTTATAAATATTGTAATATATGTAAATCATTATATTATTAATATTATTTTTATTTACTTTGATTAAATCTTATTAATATTATAATATTTGTACATCTTACGGCCCAAATATAATGTAATTTTTTTAAAATATAATTGAATAGTTTAATTAATAAAATATTATTAATTATAAGAATTAATTATTTCATAATTTTTAATTAATTACATTTAATAATTTATTTTATAAGATGATTAATAATGTAAAATTATATATTTAATTAATAATTACATTTAATACTAAATTATATATACATACATTATAAAATAATTAAAAAATAGATGAAAGAAAAAATCAAAACTTGCGACCGACAAGACGTAAAGTAAAAGAAAAAAAAGAAACGTTCTCACCTTCGGTAAGAACTTCAAAAGTTCTTGCCACCGAAATATTTGGCCAAATGTTCCGACCGAAGGTCACGTGACGAGAACTTTCACAACCTGTTTGGCAGAATAACGTTTTGTTCTCACGTTTTATTCACAAACGCAACTTGATGGCCAACATGTGTTCGCTGTGAACTCGACAAACCGAAACAAATCAAACACTTTTGGGTGGACTCGGATCCATCATCAGGTCGGACTCGACCCACTCGATGAGATTCGGCCAATGAACAGGTCAGTTAAGAATTGAGAAATCTCAATATGCTTTAAATTGAGCCTAACCTGAACACCCAAACCAATATTCCTAATTAAGGCATTCAGTTCATCAGTTTGACGGGTAAAATGAGCGTGCTCAATGATTTGGTCTAGAATTTTAAGTATGTTTAAATGATCATTAATTGTTTCGGTGCACTGGATTACTGTTTTATGTGTGTCTTTTAGAATGTTTTTCTATGCATGATCATCAAATTAGAAAAAAATGGTTTAAATGTCTTTATTTGCTTTTAGTTCAAATTGCGCCTTTGGAATTAGAGTCAATAATATTATTTAAATCACATGCACTATTTAAGACTCCAATAATCTTATTTGCTTTATATGACATCACTAACTTCGGTTATTTTAAGTGTGTTTTTTTTCATGATTAGCAGTTAGTCATATGAAATAATCAAATATAAAAGGATTTTATTTGAAGGATCCTATTTATTTTAAATGGCTTTAATTTGCTTTAAGTTGTTTAGCATTAAATGATACTCTTTAAATGATATGATTTGCTCTAATTAACTGATCTTGATTTGCTCTTATAAAAAAGAACTAATTATAAATTAATTAAATTGTTTTAAGATGAATGAGCTGTGAAATTAAAAAAAAAACGTGCTAAAACATGAACTTTGAGAGCACAAAAAAGGATTGAGTGACTAGACCTGACCTAAATCACATTCGATCTAGTCAGACTAGGTCGAGTTTTTAATCAAGTAAAGTTTTTAATCAAGTAAAGTTCAACCCGATTCATGAACACTCCTAATAAATACTTTAAAAAATTAAATTGAGTAAGTATTATTTTTTAACGCATAATATATATTTAGAAAATAAAGTTAGTCAACTCTAAACTAAGATAAAAATAAAACATTTAATGTAAAATATTATTATAAAGAACAAGAATTTTTCAGTTTAAAAAGGGAAAAATATTGAATGAGAAATCATAAGAAAAAATAGCTTTAAGAAATAATTATTGGAGAAGAATTAAAAATATACTGCTAGAAAATTTGAAAGTCAAATATATAATATTGCATTGTAGGTATTATATAGATAATAAAAACATAATAATATATTTGTAGCTGTGATTTTGAACAAATATTAATTTTAAAATATGACAAATGATATTTTCATATTAATTTATCACTACTAGTGATTTATTATTATTTTATATATTATATTATGTTAACTGTGATATAATATTAAATAAAAAATATATCATTTTAATGAAATTCGATTTAATCCGGTTGAATCCAATCGAACAAGTCGAACTGTGACCTAGTAAGTTTTTCGATCTAATCCGGTTATGACAATGATGATTGGGACAACATATATTCTACGGTTAAGGAATTGTTAGAATGTTATTAAAAAGATGAAATTAAATGTTATAAGATCACCACAAATCTATTGTGGTCTACATATGTCCAAGAGATAGTATTTCTTGTTTGACCTAAGAACATAAAGAAGAAAGTAATTTATACTATGAGAATACACACTACCAGCATCCTACTTAGAATCAAAGTTTCATAGAAAATTTAGGGTTATTTCTATAAACCACTCCTAAATATCATGATTTTTTACATCTAACCGCAAACTACAAACTTATTTTTTTTTGTCCCTAAACTATCGCGATTTTTTCAATTTGATCTTTCCGTCGACTTTCGTTAAATTTTCCGTTAACTTTATTATGAAAAATCGAAATTACCCTTCATCTATTAAAAATATGTTTCACACGGGCAAACTCGTTAAGTTTGTTGCGATCGGCGAAGCTAAGGCCGCTAGTCACAATTGGGGCGACCCCCCTGCGACGGCGACGATCGCAGTCAGCGTGCGCAGGAGGAAGGAGGGGGATCATCGCGCTGATTGCAACAGACCGGATATGACTATCGCCAATCACAGCAGGGGCGATCCCTAGCGAGTGCAGGGGGTCGCCCCCTCTGCTGCCGGCACGTGCATGGGGGTCGCCCCCACAACTGCTGGCGCACGCAGGGGGACGTCCCCTGCTGCCTCACGCAGGGGGGTCGCCCCTTGCTGTCGGCGCGAGCATGGGGGTCGCCCCCTCTACTGTCGCCTCGCACAGGGGGGACGCGCCTTGCTACTGCACGCAGGGGGGTCGCCCCTTGTTGCCGACGCGCAGGGGGGTCGCCCCTGCTGTCGGGGCGCGCAGGGGTGGTCGCCCCCCATGCTGGTGGCGCGCATAGGGAGGTCGCCTCCTGCTGCCAGCTCGGCACGTGCACGGGGTTCGCCCCCTCTGTTGCCGACCCGCGCAGGGGGGTCGCCCCTACTGCCGCGCAGGGGGGGTCGCCCCTACTGCCGCGCAGGGGGGGTCGCCCCTACTGCCGCGCAGGGGCGGTCGCCCCCTGCTACTGGCGTGCACAGGGGAGTCGCACCCCTACTGCCGGCCCGGCACGCGTAGGGGGTCGCCCCCTGTTGTCGGCCCGTGTTTTTCTTTTTTATTTTTAAATATTAGAAGAGATGAGAGAATGGGATTTTTTTGACATTTCATAAATAGAAAAAATCAATTTTAATTGAAAAGTTGATAGAAGTGGGCGGAAGGATCAAATTGGAAAAATCACGATAGTTTGGGGACTCAAAAAAATAAGTTCGTAGTTTGGGATTAGACGTGAAAAATCGTGATAGTTGAAAAGTTAGAAATTTGAAAGTTATAGTTGAGAGCAAAGTTTTAATATTTTTTTTTAAAAAAATTAATAGTTGAGGGTGGTTGTTCAAAATTAATCGTGAATTTCTTAACAATTGAGATTGACTTGATGATTTTTGTAAAAATAAGAATGATAAAAAATATGTTACTAAGTTACTTTTTTTGTTGATGATTCTAAATTAGACTTGATGCCTTTTTGAGTTCAAGATGGTATCAATTTTAGTTTGACACCATTAAACGAAGTCAGATCCTAAGATCTATATGAAGTTAGCTCGGATTCCTGTATTCGAATTTGAAAATGATGGTGTGATAGTGGATGTGACACGAACCGGGTAAAGATCAACCCAGCTAGGTTCTTCGGATAGAATTGTATCAAAGAGGTTAGCGCATATTTTATCACATGATTACACGAATCAAGAATAATTTAAGAAAAAAAAACACCATTCAGCGAAGTCCATCTCAAGAGATTTAATGCTATCACTATCAACATTCTATGATATTCAATTTGTGAACTATAATCATAGCATAGTTGAGGGTTAACCAAATATCAATTTAGAGACAAAATCAAATGCATGAAGAACTCGAATCATATGGTTTTATCATAAAGAATATCACATCATCGTTAAGGATTTTTGGCATATTTTACATACTTTTGGGAGATCTAACAACCTTCGTCTTCTTCTCGAGTCCTCATTAATTATATCACCTCCCTCTTGAGAAATAGACCAAGAGGGGGAAAAAAGAGGGGGTGGGGCGGGGAATGTTAAAGTATTCAACAGGCAGGCAAACATATAAGAACTGAGTTGATCAACTAGTGTAATACCTCATATTTTAATCATGGGCAATTTGGACTTTTAGTCAAACCTTCATGTTCTCCCTTACATAAAGACTCATATTCTCATTATTTACCTCTTTTCTCCACGTCTCTTGACGGTTAGGGTTTGAGGAAGGAAAACAAAAGGAACATGGAGGAAGAAGAGGAAGAAAGAGGATAAATATATGAAATTAAGGTATATAAAGGAGATGCAAATCCTTCTCTCCTTTCTCAATGATTTTTCATGATTAGATTGAGAGCATGTCCTCAGATTGGATCGTGATGAGGATGTTTTTCATTTAAAACATTTTCCATATGCAAGTATTAAGATTAGATCTATTATTAGGGTTCATGTGTTTTATATTGTTCATGAATTGGGGGATGACCCCTAGATCTAGGAATTGGATGTTTTTACATGATTTCTGGTGTTCTTTTGATCCTATATTGCTTAGAAAATATGCATATATCGTCCATAATGTTATAGAGTGTTTTTCCCAAAGTTTTGAATAAAAAGATCGTGTAAAATCGAACCTGGCGACGAGTTTGCAGGATTCTGTCACGGACGTGATGCACCCTATCACGACCGTGACAGAGCGAAGGGTTTTTTAGGGCTTATGATCGACTGCTGAAGCCTTATATCATATTTTAAATTTTATTTTCAAAGTATTAAAAGTATGTATTGATATTTGTTGATTGTATAAGAATACATATACGTATATGCATGTTTCCTACGTAATTAGGTTAAAATGTGAATATTGAGCGACATTAATGATTGTTGATTGAAAATCATAATGAACTTAGTTGTGGATGACATTACATACCCACCCTCTATGGCCCTTATTGGATTTTTCTCCGGAATAATCATTACACACATTGGCAACTGTGTGTCATTTTGATGTCGTTCTCGAATGAAAGTTCTCTAAAATGATTGTTACACACATCGATAACAGTGTGTGCGATTTGATGTCATCTTCAGACAATAGGGGAGCGCTATATAAGGCTGAACTAGCCTATTGAAAGAGCAACTACATAAATTCTAACTATATAAAGATATAACATTAAGAAGGGCCAATGATCGATCGAATGGAAATGATGTCCCACGAAAGTGAAAGTCCAGAATGATTATAAAGCAATCCTGAGAAAAGTTATGAAGGCAATGGATATGGTAAGTGTACTTCACTTATGCGCCTACAGATTGAATTGATGATTGTTATGAATGTCCATACTAAAAATATGATGATAGTGATTTATGTCTTGCCATGCGTTTATTTTATTGCATAATGATAGAAATCATATGAATGAATGACATGTTGATCATATGCTAAGAACATGGTATGTATGTTGTTTCCTTCTTATTATTTGAAGATGATGATGCATATCATATAATATTCTATTATGGATCATGGCATTCCATTGCATAGCATTTACATACTTTAACTGAAAAAATTTGTACCATGGATTCATGCATCTACCCAATGAATGGATGAATACGACTCAGCTCCAGATAAGACAAATTGCACATTGGTTTAGGAGCATTAGAGTCAAGTTTTATTGAGTCTATTGGACTATGAGTTTTAAAGGGATGTTTTGACTATGATTTTAAGATGTTTTAATTGTTATTAATAATGTTTTAAATTCTATAATACTACTTTGACGTTTCATGAAGTCTTCTACGTTAATTAAAAAAATCTTTTATCTTAATTAAATTATTTTATGCTTTCATTGTATTAATAAAAAAAGTATATTTTATTATTATGTAATAACGAAAATCTAATTGCACTTGACATGGAAATGAAATTTCTAAGTGTTTCTGTAAGAGATGGCTTCAATGCTACAAGTGAGACTTAAGCTTAGTGTTACATCCATTTCAATGATTTGTCGATCCCACCAAAAATAATTGATCGAGTAAAGTTGAGGAGAGTGAGCATATAATGATTATTGGGTTTTGTTTTTTTTTCTTCAAATGAAGAAAGTCGCTAGGCATATTACATAGAGAAATGTGAAACCATGACCTACTTTCTTCTCACTCTCCCACAAATGATTAGTCGATTTATTCTTCTTGTGTATGATTGAGAAAAATAAAATTGATTGTTGGGATTGGTGTATTCCACAGTAGAGACGACGACAAGAAGAAGGGGCCATTAATTAATTTCATGTCCACATGTGTAGCAGGCAATTATTGTGCAGAAAGCCAAAATTAATTTATCTTGAAAAGAATGAGGTGGAGTGGAACTTTGACCGTCAATCCAACAACTCTAAGTTAATTTATCTTGTGAACTGTAGTGAGGATAATCGTTTAGTATGATAGTTGTGATCAACCCGTTTCCCTTAATCCATTAATCATGATTTATTTTTATGCACAATTTGTAGATCATCCATCAGACTTCATGCGTTAATCTATCTTATGAGCTAATTAATAAGTTTGATCATGATACGTAGATTAGTTCAATGTCATAAAATGTTGTGATCTTATTTGTTTCATTGTGTTGTTCTATTTCTTTGGCTCAACGAATATTGGGTCGATGGCAGATAACAAATCAATCATATGAATAAAATTAGGATAATATGATATGATTAAGGTTGGACCTTGGAGCTAAACATGGTTTTGCTTAGCTTTTCTATCGAATCAATCGCAATTTAAATTAGGATGATTCGATTATTTGTATTTAATTTTTTATTAAAATATCTTTAAAATGAAACATTTATTAAAATATTAATATAAGTACTTAAAAAGTCCGAGACCGGATCACATGGAATCAATCACAATTTAAATTCGCTTATATGAATTTATTTTAACATCTAAAATGAAAGATTTATTAAAATATTAATATAAGTGTAGAAATTCTTTTTTCTTGTAATATATTAATAATAATACTATTATCCAACTAAAAATAAATTTCTGTAAATTTTCTCCAACTTTATCTTCTTTCTTAATTTTTTTCCTTGGAACGAGATTATCGTCCAACAATTAACTTTTATCTCTTTACTGTGCGCGACTCACAAACAGATGGGTGACGAACCCCATCCTCGGCGCCTACCATTGCACGACAGAGGGTCAGCGCCCACCACATGATGGTAGGCGGTGCAAGAAAAAATCGCTTTCCAAGGTAGGATCGTAAGGGGCTTCGAGAATCGTAAGGTCGGATCGAGGATCGTAAGATCCTATCCTATGAATAAAAAATATATTTTAATAAAAAAATAAATTAGTATGTTTATTCATAAATATTATGTTTATATATAAGTTAATTAAATTTTGACCATTAATACTTTATTCATATTTTCAAGTCTAATAGATACTTTTGATATCATTTGAAAGACAATATCATATATTCTTAAAAAAACACTAATATAATAATCTATAATATTTGAGCTTAATGAACTATAATATTTATTAAAGTGCAACATAATTCTTAGTATGCGTGCAACAATAAAAATTAATTTTGATGTAAGATAATATAGTATTAGATTCATAACATAACATTAAATTATTAGAACATATTAAACTTCATGAAAGTAAGACTAACATATACAATATATATAAATAAAATAGTTAAATCTAATTTTCTCAAAGACCTTCATGTTTACTTTTTTTATTCGAATAAATAAATTTATACCAATAACGTAGGATCGTAAGATCCTACTGCAAGAAGCTACCGATCTTAAGACCCGGCTCTAAATCCAATATAGATTCTATGTTTAAGATCCTTTAGATAGGATCGATAACGTTTTCTGTCTGGAGGATCGTCCGTGATATCATACTATCCGGATTGGAATGCTTTGTGGATTGTCACACCACGCTCGATGCACAATGCTAGGTTGTCGGAAGTTTTGAAATATTTGTTGATAAATAGAATGATTACAATGGGCTTCGAAGGAGCACTAGCGGGTCTCCCCTAATATATCATCATTTCGAGATATAGGTTTGTGACGTGTGATATGAAAGATAAGTTAGGGGTGTTGAAGTGCATATTACAAAATTACCATCACACTTGAAAATAAGACTAGGTTATGAAAGTGGGCTAAAATAAGAAAAAAATACAATGAAGTAAGATAACTCGACGGCTCCGAAAAAGCCTTAGGACATTCTCCCCCACTCAAGTCAACGACGTCCCCGAAGCTGCAGTTTCGAATTCTTCAATCTTCTGCTTGAACTGCCACAAAGCTTTAGCAGTCTCCCAATTTGTGTCGGATGTCCGGTCTTCCGCTCCATGAAACAAGATTCTCCTTCTTCTAATTCTTCACACGGACGGCGAGTACTTTTCAACTTGATCAGTAAACTGCTGAAGATGGCTGACGGAGCACAGTCTAAAACCCCACGCTCGAGATCTTCAGGGTTATTTATGTAGAGCTTGAGTAAGCTGACATGAAAGACGGGATATTGTTGCATCTGCGATGGGAGCTCAAGCTTGTAGTGTATGTTACCTACCTTCTTTAGAATTTTGAACAGGCCCTCGTAACACCTAATAAGGCCCTTGTGATGATTCTTTCCGCTTAGCCGAAGACCAGCTTCACAAGGACCAAATCTCTAACTTCAAAGTTGACATCCAATCATATAGGGTCATTTCTTCATGTGCTTCGATGCCTTATACAAACATGTCCGAACCATATCATTCTGCCCATGCCATTCCCTTGCCATATGATGAGCGGCAGGGACTTTGCCACCATAAGAAGTGGTGATGGCTTGTGGAGTGAGGGGTTGTTGCCCTGTCACTATCTCGAAGGGATTCCGATTGGTTGACTCGCTTTGTTGCAGGTTATAAGAGAATTGTGCGATGTCGAATAGCTTCGCCCAATCCTTATTGGCACTGACATAGTGCCGCAAGTAAATCTCCATGATACAATTCACTCTCTCAATTTGGTCCTCAGTTTAAGGTTGACGTGCGGTAGAAAAATGTAGGTTGAAACCCATCATCTTAAACAGTTCCTTCCAAAAGTTGCCAATGAATCGTCCATTTCGATCGCTGACTATGCTTTGGGAAGGCCTCAATACTTCACTACATGCTTCATGAATAACTTTGCAGCTTTAGTGACAGTACAATTTGCGGAGCCGATGACGAAGATGGCATATTTGGAGAAGCGATCAACGACCACCATGATGGTACCCACCCCTTCAGACTTGGTCAATCCATGATGAAGTCCATGGAAACATCTTTTCATGGATGCTCTGGAATAGAAAGAGGTTTCCAAAAGTCCATCGGGCGCTTGGTTGATACCTTTATGTTGTTAACAAATAAGACATGTCTTCACAAAAGCTTCAATATCATCATCGTTCAAAAGTAATTGTCCTCGAGTGCCAAAGTGCGGTGGATGCTCGGATGTCCCTCCCAATTGGAGCCATGGCACTCTTGGATGATGGCCATCGTTCCTTGATGAAGATCAGCTCATCTTCCACCCAAAATCGGTGCGTCTTTTTCTCATTTGCTTGCTTAAATAGATTCTTTGCCATGGGATCCAACTTCAATCCTTTCTTGATCATTTTGATCAAGTCGGCCTGAGAGGAACTCATGGTTGTCAATTTTGCGTGTCAGCTGAGAGCGTCGACAATGACATTCATCTTATCGAGCTTGTACTCTAGGACATAATCGAATTTTTTCATGAAATATTGTCATCATGCCTGCTTCGGCGAGAGCGTTTTCTGTGTCTCAAAGTAGTTTATCGTGACATTGTCTATCTTGATATAAAATCACGACCCGAGGAGGTAGTGCCTCCATGTCCTAAGGTAGTGGATCACCGCGGTCATCTCCTTCTCCTGAACAGCGTAATGCCACTCTGTGTGGTTGAGTTTACGACTCTCGAACGCCGAGATGCCCCTCTTGCATAAAAACTCCTCCGATAGCATAATCAGAAGCATTTGTCTGTATCTCGTAAGGCTCGATGTGGTCTAACAGGATGAGCACCAGTTCCTCTATCATGATCCTCTTGAGGGTGTCAAACGCTTTCCGGCATATAGGTGTCCATTCCCACTTCACATCATTCCAAAGGAGGTTCATCAAAAGGGTTGTCACATGTGAATACCCCTTGATGAACCACCTATAGTAGTTCGTCGGGCCAAGAAATGAATGTATATCGGGAACCCGCTTGGGTGGCTCCCACTCCATGATGGCTCGTATCTTCACGCCATTCATCTTCAATTTGCCACTTTCGACGACATGTCTCAAGAAGTGCACTTACGATTGAGCAAAGACACTTCTCCCCTTGATGTAGAGCTAGTTCTGCCACACTACCTCGAACACTTGTCGAATGTGCTCGATGTGCTCCTCCAAAGTACGGCTCTAAATCATTATGTCATCGAGATAGACAACCACGAACCTGTCAAGGAAGAGTTGCAACAATTTGTTCACGAGGGTACAAAAGGTTGTCATCACAAGGAACTCGAAAGAGCCGTATCTTGTGACACACGCCATTTTTTGTACATCTTCTTCGGCGATCTAGACTTGCTAATAGCTTGAAAGAATATCCAACTTGGTAAACCATCTTGCGCCGCCAAGTTGGTCGAACAAGTCTGCCACAAGGGAAATGTGGTACTTGTTCTTCACCGTAAGCTTGTTGAGCACTCGGTAGTCGATGCACATTCGAAGAGATCCATCATGCTTCCTTTGAAAGAGAACCGGGGCGCCATATGGAGATGAACATATCCTGCATTCAATAGTTTGGTAAGTTGCTTATGAAGTTCTGTGAGTTTCGGAGGAGATAGTCGATAAGGGACTCCATGTGTTGGCTTTGATCCCGAGACTAAGTCGATAATATGGTCCACTTCACACTTCGAAGGCAACCGCTTTGGGAGTTCCGGGGGCATGACATTCACAAAGTTTTCAATGGTCTCAAAAACTTTGGGAGGTGTTGAAGTGGAGGGCCCCGAATCTTTCAAAATGGCGATCGTCAGAAAAGTGTGCTCCCGTTTTCACAATCCATTTGTCACTTGCACGGCAGAGAGGGTCTTCTACTTTATATCTCTGCCTGACTTCATGAGAACATTGTAAGATTTCTTGGGATCAAAGGTGACCATCAAATTTGTGAGTAGGATGAGATGCGTCGCAGAAAAGAGATATATGCCACCACTTCGTAGTCATTCACGGGTGCCACCATCACATTGAAGCTTCCAACCACTTGGCGATGCATACCTTCACTCTAGGAGAGATTCTGGTGGTCGAGATAGACTTTGCATTCACCGTGTTGAATGTTGAGGAAGTCTTCCTTAGTGATAACTTCAACTTCTTCGCGGCCGCTTCAGACATGAACAACTCTGATGCTCTCATGTCGATGAGGGCATTGAAGACTTGCCCGTTCAACTCGATGTCCGCATAAAGTCGAGCGACCGAAGAGGAACCCTTTGAGGCATTGATGGCTCTGAGGACGTGCATTGAATTGAGACACGCCTCCTCCTTCTCCTTCTCGTCGGGGCAATACATGGCATTCACTGTCGCCTTTTGCGGGCAATCACTTGTCCAATGTAGAACCTTGCAAATGTAGCAAGGCTTTAGTAGCTTTCCATCCCTCTTAAATCGATCATTGAATGACCTCCTATCTTGGTAGCCCTTCCCTTTATCTTGATAATATGTCTTGCCTCCTTGCGACTTTGGCTTATCTCCCCCACCATTGCCCTTGTTGGACCTTGGTGGTGGAGCACTCCTTTTGGCATACTCCACGAACGATTCGACAATGGTGACTAGCAAGCGAAGGTTGGAGCAATCTCTCCAACTTCATCCTAGCTCAAGGTTTCAAATCTTTGACAAAGACCGTCAGCAACGTGTCTTCATCCACTTGGTAATTTTGTAGTTGGAGTTCAGTGAATTCTTTCACGTATTTCTTTAACTTGTCCTTCTGACAAATATTGAACAACACAATCTTGGCATCCAATCTTGACTTGACAGGGCAGAAATAGTTGGTAAGCTACCTTTTAAAGTCATCACACTTCTCAATGGGATCGATATTGTCACATTCCACATCGTCACAATGGAATCGCCACCATAAGCTCATCGCATCTTGCAAGTAGAAGGATGTAGTCTTCATCATCCTCACTTCCGAAGTCACGTCCAAAGCCTCCATGTACCGTCAGACATTTCACAAAAAGCCATTAATCTCCTTTGTTGTCCTCACGCCCTTGTATGACCTCAGCTTTAATACATCGATTCTTGCTTCATGCGGGACGGGCGTCTCGAGACGTCGTTCATCTCCATAGCGTCGCTTGAGCTTTTTCTATAGGGCTTGAGATCTTATTTCATATCGAACCTCATGTTTCAGAGTCCATTGTCCAAGGACTCCCGCATTCCATTATTGTTGCCTCCATGGACTCGAGCCACGCATATAACAGTGCGATCTCATCCCCCACCATTGTGATGTCCACTGTCTTCTCCAACTCCCGTTCGTGGGTTGCGAGTTACTTGCATCTCGCCAACGTCCAATTGAAACTGGCTGAGGCGTTGCTCGAAGGTAGTGATGACGTCCTTCGAGCGGGCACGCTCTTGCTTTGGGCAGCCCTTATCCGGTGTGGCAGGCTCTTGGGTCATTTCCAAGTTTGACATCATTCCTTCTTGATCGTTGAACGCCAACGCTCAGAAAAGTGCCTCTGATACTACTTGTCGTAGAATCATTTTTCGTTCGATCGGCCCATGCGGAATCTAGACGTGCCTAACATCTAGACAAGCTCTTTTGAGCGCTTTGTAGAAGATTTCTTATGCCACTTTCTTAATGTCACAGTTTTTGGGACGCTTGATCCCAAGTGGACGCTTTGGCGGAGGCGTTTGTTAACAAACGGGAGTCTAGGTGGAACGCTCGATCGCTTAGGACGTTTTGTGAATCGTTACACCACACTTGAGACACAATGTTAGGTTTTGGGAAGTTTTGAAATCTTTGTTGAGTAAATAGAATGATTACAAAGGGCTTCGAGGGAACACTAGCGGGTCTCCCCTAATATACCACCATTTTGCGTTGTGTGATGTACTTTTCTAGAGTGCATATTACAAAATTGCCATCACACTTGAAAATAAGACTAAGTTACAAAAGTGGGCTAATATAAGAAAAAAATACAATGAAGTAAAATAACTCGACAGCCCCGAAAACTCCCGGGACACACGAAGGGGTCGATGATAGATGAGTGGAGGCGACAACAGTGCAGAGGAGACAACATGTTGTGCACCCACCGTCATTGATGACAGTGGAGAGGGCGACATGCCCAACATCGACGATGATGGAAAGGGGTACGCAAATGATTGTGACATCCCCAGCTATTTGTCTCAGAGGAGGAGAGTCATTGTCGCGAGCACGCTCGCCTAGCGTAGCTCGATCGTCGGGCAACAATCGTCAACACACTTGTTACCGTCTATCGACGCTGCAAATGGCCATGACGTCACCAGCTATTTGCCGGAGGAGGGAAGCCACTGCTCGCCTGACGCCTCTCGATCATCGGCAACAATCATCGACACCCTTGTTGTTGTCCATCAGAGCTGCAAATGGCCGTGACATCACCAGCCATTTGCCGGAGGAGGGGAGCCGTTGTTGTCACTCTCACCTAGCGCCACTCGACCGTTGGGCGCCGTAGGTTGGGGCCTATCACTGAAGCGCATCACGCTCACATGTAGACACAAGTCATTGCCGCCGCATGAGCAAATCAACCACCCTATCCGCATTTCCTCCAGCCGCCTGAGTGAAAGCAAAATGATCGAAAAATTGACTATACCCGATAAAACAAAGTAATAGTTTGAGAACAATTTGATTGTAAAATAAAATTGGGTGACAAAATTAGAAAAGAGAATAAAATTCGAGCACAATTATTGAAATTTATCATTTATTTAAAGTAAAATATACAGTATAATATGTAAATAATGCATATATTCATGTACTATAATATGAAATAACTTGAACGACCAATTCGATCCGGACAGAATTTGAACTATTTGAAATTTTAAAATTCGAAGAGTCAAAACTATAACACCTCCGCCCCAATCAAGATATTGTTCGCTTTGGGCCATTGGTCCGCATGAATTTAAAACGCGTCTTTAAAGGTGAATAGAGTAGCTATATATAAGCTCATGACCACCTCCGTATTTTGCTCATGTGGGACTATTCGATGAAACCCATGACCCGTGTTAGCCTCCGTATTTGTCCTCGTTGAGCAAGGTCCGTGTTAGCCCATGACCCGTGTTGGTTCGTGGTCCGTGTTTTCCACATGGCTCAAGTGATCATGCGAGGTCGGTTCTGATATCATTTTGTAACACCCTCGACTCAATCAAGATATTGCTCGCTTTGGGCCATTGGCTCGCACGAATTTAAAACGTATTTTGAAAGGTGAAGGGAGTAGCTACATATAAGCCAATGATCACCTTCGTGTTTTGCCCATGTGGGACTATCAATAAGATCATCTTGGTCCTTAGACCTCAGATCGTTACAATCTTCCGTCCATAAAGGGCTCCGTCCTCGTTGAGCGGGGTCCGTGTTGGCCCATGGCCCGTGTTTTTCACATGGCTCAAGTGAGCACGCAAGGTCGGCTCTGATATCATTCTGTAACACCCTCCGACCCAATCAAAGATATTGTTCGCTTTGGACCATTGGCCCGCATGAATTTAAAACGCGTCTTGATAGATGAATGTGGTAGTTACATATAAGCTCATGGTCACATCCATGTTTTGCCCATATAAAACTATTCGATGAAACCATATTGATCCTTAGACATCAGGTCGTTACAAAAATATTTATCAGTATTGTTATATAATATTACATCTCATCTCACTATGAACTTGCGATGTAGATGTACGTCGGCCATTTTTAATTGCAAATAATTTAAGTTAATGAGACTCACTATACATATCACAATTACTCTACTACTTCAAACAACACGAAATAAATATCATTTTCCTAACAAACCGAGGCATTGATCCTTCTTTTTCTTTCCACTTTAGTTCTAAATAAATCAAAGACCTAAATAAAATTTTCTCTTTAGTCTTACAACTTAGAGACGATTTGAAAGTTAGGTTAGGGGAGGATATAATTCCTCAAGTGACAAAGTTTAAATATTTAGGATCAATTGTAAGACAAGATGGTGAGATTGATGACGATGTTAATAATAGAATTCAAGCTGGTTGGTGTAAGTGGAGGAAAGCCACTGGAGTTCTTTGTGATAGAAAAGTACCCAATAAAGTTAAAGGAAAATTCTATCGTACTACTATAAGGCCAGCAGTGTTATATGGTAGTGAATGTTGGGCTATGAAGGGACAACATGAACATAAAGTGGGGGTAGCCGAAATGAGGATGTTGAGATGGATGTGTGGTCATACAAGATTAGATAAGATTAGGAATGACCATATACGTGAACGAGTCGGAGTGGCTCCTATTAGTGAGAAAATGGTAGAGAATCGCTTGAGATGGTTTGGTCATGTTCAGAGAAGACCATTAGATGCGCCAGTAAGAAGAGTAGATCAAATAATCTGGAGTCCGATTAAAAGAGGGAGAGGGAGACCAAGGCGGACACTTGGCGAACTAATAGAGCAAGATCTATTGGTAAATAATATACCGAAAGGTTTGGTTACTAATCGAGCGGAATGGCGTCGTATGATCCATGTAGCCGACCCCACCTAGTGGGATAAGGCTTTGTTGTTGTTGTAGTCTTATGTTGAAGTTTCGTTGCAAGTGATTTAGCAATTAGAGGTTAGAGATTTATATTTTTTTTACAATTTTACTCTTGTTCAGATGCATTACTTCTTTCTCAACTTATCTTATTATTCTCTTATTTTTATTTTATCATCATTCAATTATATTTCTTTTTATATTCATATTTAATTAAATAAATTTATTTATTTATTAATAATGAATATAATTAATTTAATAATTAATATTTTAATATCATATATGCGCTATATCAAATTTATCGTCAATATAGATTTTATATATTTTAATTAAAATTTAGTTGTGTAATTTTATTTTATTTTATTCAAATATAAATAATTTAATTATTACATTATAATAAAGTGTATATAGTACCTGAATTAAATAATCTATCATATGTCTGATTATGTAATTGTTAATATCCTAAATAAATATTTAATTATTAATCATCATCCACTATCCAATAATTAAATCATTATCATGTGCCAAATTGTTAATCGTGGTCAAATCACTATCCACTTTTAAAATTATTGATAATGCTAAATGGAGCCAAAATTGACACTGAAAATAATATTTCATACTATTTTCCTAGTGAAACCAAATGGAGAACTCGATCTCCCAACTTTGACTTTGTGGTGCCTCGTGCAATCCATGACAAAATTAAATCCCAATGTACATTATGAATTCACTTCCAATCGATCTATGAAAATTATGCATATATCAATTGCTGAAAGCGATGTGTTACTTTGAACAAGTTATCTAAATGAATAAGATTAACTATTTCTTCACCATATTTTGAGGGTTCTTATGCTCTTTTGGGTCCATTGATGCGTAATTTCCGATGTTCGGTTGGTGTGCATCTGTCGCTGCTGACCATCTAGAAGGAAAAAAATATTAATTAATAAATTGAAGAAAATAACATATTAGAAATATAATTCATAATTTTATATTCAAATCAAATTTTTGCCTGGATCATTTATTAATGTGGTATATGAAATATAATTCTAATTATTATATTTTAAATTTGTGATTATTTTACATACTCATGGATGGTGGAATTTCTCACTCAAATAGTTCTAATAATATTTTACTATCATAAATTTAAATTCTGGTAATCTATTTTTTAATAAAAGCTTAACTTACAAAATTGCTACCGGTGCCTTAAGTCTAGAGTTGTTCATGTGTCGAGTCATGTTCGACCCGATCCAAAATCCGACCCAAACAGATCTGAAGAGATTGGGTTGGGTTCTACAGAATCCAACCCATGAATCCGAACCAATTCGGCCTGGCCCTTTTCGGGTCGGGTCAAGTCGGGTACTTGGGTCGGGGGCGAAGTGCAGCAAGAAGTAAGGGCCGAACTAGGGCAGCTTGGCGTCGAGGGAGGGAGGGAGGACGAGGGCGAGGGCGAGGGCGATCATGGAGTCCCAGTGGAGGTTGGAAGAGAGAGAGAGAGGCTAGAGCACATTTCGTTGGGACTATGGTGGTAGGGAAATGTGTCTCCTCATGTTGGCAATGCAGACATTCGGAGACTGGAGTGACCATGGAAATTTTGGAGACTGGAGCGTCTCCTTGTGTCTCATCTCGTCACCTCTCTAATCTCCTTTGCCCTAATATGCGATCGCGGAGATTGGAGCACGGCGCTAGTGGATTGATCTATTGTTGACGGACAAAGCTCGAAGGCGCTTGCGGAGATTGATCTTTCGACTTCGGAGGCAAATGGGAACGAGTGAACGAGGGGCAAAGACATTTGTGGGCTGGCCCGGGCGAGACCTCATTGATCCATTGGGTGACTGGATCGGGTCGGTTCATGTCGGATTGCAAAAACTTGAACCCATACCTGATCGCATCAGCCCGGGTTTGTTTAGTCATTGTAACGCTTCTAAAAGCATGTCGTGAATCTTAACTGTGATTTAAATTTTTTTTTACTTTGATAATATATAATCAAAAGACTCAATACAATAATCCTATCGTATTAAGAAATAAACTATATAATATCTAATGACATGTAAATTATGGGTTCACATCTAGACATTATTTTTTTATCAATTCTAATCATTAGATCTATTTTTATGTGCTTATTCATATGCAATTCGATCATGAGCATCAATCGTTGAATACAAAAAAGTTTCGAAGAATATGACACTCAGTAATTAAGATCACACAAGAATAACACATGAATCATGCATAATCATTTATCATATTTCTTATCAATTAAGAGTGATACTTGGTACTATCTCTCTTAAGCAATGTCTAGAATTTAATTTCTTATTAATACAAAAAAAATTGAGTCTCGAGACATGTGATGAACTAATCAAATTAATTGAACTTGATGATGAGTCAACATTTGTTCACTATTGCCGCACGAGTTGATCAATTGACACCATTTCCTAGATATCGTAGACTAGCTGCCTAAAAGAAGAAATAAACAATCTATTTTATTATCATAATCATATCAATTGTCAATTAGTAGTAAATAATACATCATCAATTAAATGATGAACGATTAACATCAATCAATTATAATTAAATCATGAGTTTTCAATTATCGTTAAATAAATCATCAATTTGTAATAGGTCAATTTGGATCTCACTGACAATTCATCAAGAACCATTATTTATCAGTCATAATGATTAGCTGTCTATAATTTTTAATTGATTCTTTTTCTGTCATGCACAAAGACTGTAAAAATTTATTCAATTAATTATTATTTTTCTTATACTTCAACCATTAAAAGTGGATTTTACTATTGTTTAATTGTTAGGCGTAATCTTCCGATCATTAACTTCTCGAGTGTCAAGTATTCCATGGAACATGTGTTGGAGTGTAGAGAATTAGAATTACTTCTTCCCATTTCTCTGGTTGACGAAAATACATATTTTATGTGTGGGTGTAGATAAAGTCATACGTGTGCACGAAACGGCCTCCAATTTTGAGCCCCCTCCCAATCACTTATGCGTTTCTTTTAATTAATGTGTTATTTATATATTATATTAGAAATATTATATACAACTAATTAATTTGTTTCGTCAATAGCCGATGGACTCAAATGCAAATCACACGCACCACACAAAACACAACAAGGTATAGAAAATTAATTAATATTGGAGAAGAAAACTTCCATGCATGCATGTCATGTGACCATGTGAGCCATTATATTAAATTAAATTTCCCACACATGCAATGCATATGCAAGTTGATCGACGAACGAACCGGTCAACTCGCTCGGTGAACTTTTTTGTTTTGTTTTGGTTACTTTTCTTTTCTCTCACCGAAATTAATTATTAGCCAGTCAGTCTCTATGTTATGTGTTCTTTTCGTAGCTACGAGCCCACGAAGGCAATCACTTTATCTCTCTTTTTTATTCTTGTCTAACAATCCACACACATGATTTAATTATTTCGCTGTCACGATGACATTTGAGAGAAGCAAAAAAGAAATTGGAAAAGAGAGATCACGTATTTGTATCCTAATATTTTATTCTTCGCTTTAGATTTTTAATTCCCACGAATTTAGAATGCATTTTAAAAGACAAGGAAAGATATCACTAATAAATTCACGACGATTTTCTTATTTTGATCTTTTTGAAAATACCCCATTAGTTCCTTAAGATATTATTCCTTTTTTTTTACCCATACAAATTTAAAATACATTTTGAAAAATAAGAAAAGAATCTTTCTATTTTTTTATTTTTGACCCATACAAATTTAAAATACATTTTGAAAAAAATAAGAAAAGAATCTTTCTTATAAGCTCAATACTATCTCGTATTTTTATCTTAGGTTTTGTTTGTATAAATTTCACTGAGGAATATGAAGGTAAATAGATTTACTTCATTTCGGAAAGGAGAAAGAGAAAGAAGAAAAAAAAGTTAATGAATAAATAAATGAGTAATTGTATCTTTAATTATATTTTTTTCTATTATTATTTAAGTGAACAAATATGTAATTTTATATATCTAATGTTTTGGGGATGGAAAAATGGAGGAGCATTTCCCCTCTATTTTCCCTGATGAAGCAATCCAAACAAGGGGGAAGAAATTTATTTTTCCTTCCCTCCTCCTCCTCCTCTTTTAACCCCGTACCCTTTTAATCCAAACAAGTGTTGGTTAGTATTGGAATAGAGGACATCAACATGATGAATATAAAAATGAGAAGAAAGTTTGCTAACTACATGTCAAATAATTTACTTTTGCGCATACACGATTTTAATTTAAATATTTTATCAATTAATATATCATGTTGAGCGATTGCATCCTCAAATAAAAACGCCCTAATTTAATTGCTTAGTAAGTTAGGCTCCAAAATTAATAGTCTGACAACTGCAGTTGCCATGGATTTGCCATATTCCTTTTACTTGAATTAAAGAGGAAATATTATTTTTAATTTTATTTTTGTTGTGAAATATTCATTTTGTCTATTATTATGTTTATTAGACTTGCGCATTAAAATAGGGAAAATAGTAATCCTTCTCCCCGAATATCTATTATGTTTACTTGGGGATTGGATTGGATCACAAGGATCTAATCAAACGTGGGGACAATTTCATCTATCTTTTTTTAAAAAATCTTGTTGAAAGCGCATGATCTATTCATTTGTAATTGCATCTATCATTAAGCACCTGCTCTGCTTACGATACAATTTGTACATAATATTTATTATACGGGATTTAATGTTGGTCCTCCCTACTCTGACATCCGTTGGATGCATGATCGACGGACGCCAGAGGAGGGCGTGGTTCACTGTTTATGAGTTCATGGTTCGTCTAATTTTTTCAACCGATTCAAGTGTGTGCGAGCGGTTTTTGCAAATGAAGCATTTGTTTTCTCTCACAATCTGCCCTATCGAACTCGGATCGTGGACTACACCGCCGGCAAGCGCAGCTCCCCTTACGAGGGCTTCTATCTCGTCGGTACACTCCTGGGGGCCAAGTTCGTGGAGGTGCTCTGCTCGCACCAGTACAACTTCCAGTGCCAGAAGCTGGGCATGCTCATCCGTTCCACCCTCATCACGGCGATCTACCGCAAGGGCCTCCGGCTCTCGTGCTCCGCCCGGCAGCACCACGGCGTGGGCACAATAGTCAACCTCATGGCCGTGGACGCCCAGCAGCTCTCCGACATGATGCTGCAGATCCACTACCTATGGCTCATGCCCTTCCAGGTGGGCGTGGCGCTGGCGCTTCTCTACACCTACCTCGGGCCATCAGTCGCCGCCGCCATTGTCGGAATCGCCGGGATCATGGTGTTCGTCCTGATGGGCACTCGGCGCAACAACCGGTTCCAGTTCTCCCTGATGGGGATGCGGGACAAGCGGATGAAGGCCACCAACGAGATGCTCAGCTACATGCGGGTGATCAAGTTCCAGGCGTGGGAGGAGCACTTCGAACGCCGCGTTGGCGCGCTCCGGGAGGGCGAGTACGGGTGGTTGGCCAAGTTCATGTACTCGGTCTCCGGCAACATCATCGCGCTCTGGAGCGCCCCGGTCCTGCTCTCATCGATCGTCTTCGCGACGTGCGTGCTCGCCGGCGGCGTGGTGCTGGACGCCGGGCTCGTGTTCACGGCCACGTCCTTCTTCCGCATCCTGCAGGAGCCCCTGCGCAACTTCCCCCAGGCGCTCATCTCGGCCTCCCAGGCTGTAATCTCCCTGGAGCGCCTGGACCCCTACATGACGAGCGGCGAGCTGGACGAGGGCGCCGTGGACCGCGTCGCGTGCGACTGCGACTGCGACGCCCCGGCGGTCCAGGTCCGGGACGGTGCCTTCTCCTGGGACGACGAGGAGGCAGGTGCCGACGCCGTCACGCCGACGCTAAAGGGGATCGACGTGACCATCCCGCGCGGCGCCCTGGCCGCCGTGTGGGCACCGTCGGCTCCGGCAAGTCGTCCTTCCTCTCCTGTATCCAAGGCGAGATGCGCAAGATCTCCGGCAAGGTACGTGACCACTATTACAACCATACAAATTTTTATTATTATGATTATTATTATTATTCTCTTTAATTAATTATCATCATCATCCTATACGATACGACCCACCAACTGGCAACTGCAGACTCCGTCGTTACACAATTAGCTTAGTTTACTCAGATTATTATTTCTAATATAATATAATGATACAAATCATTTATTAATGCGGGCATCTCTATATTAGTTAGATAACAAATTAAATGATGCATTTATAATCGTGTTTCAATATATATACATATTATTTTTACTGTAATGCATGCACATAGTCCACGCTCATATTAAATTTTTATTTTATTTATTTTTTAGGTTTTACACTTTTACTAGATTAGGTTTTAATTGTCCCATTCATAAATAAATATATGGATGCAGCCAGACATTAACTGGTCTCTCCATAAAGAAACATATCTCGCGATTTAAAATTCAAGGTGCATTAACTTGAAGTTTTTATTGAACAAATATATTTATATATATGCCTCGAAAGTCGAGTGTATATTTCTCTTTCGATTAATATATTAATTCCCGACTCAATAATGTTTCTTTATTTCAGCTTTAAGTGTTTTTTTATTCCAAAATTTAATTCGTTGGTTAAATGACTTGATGATAAAACTACAACACCAGTAAATTATGCCGCGACAACATGTTTGTACTAGTTGTGATTAGTGGTGGCCGTGGGTGGGATCTAGAGAGAGAGAGAGAAAGAGAGAGACTTCTCAGGATGACTTGAAACGAATGGGACTCATCACCGTAATTATATTAAAGTAGGGGTTTTTTTTCTCAAAAGGCCCTAATTAAATTTAAGAAACTTTTTTGCCGAGGATAATATTCTTTTATGAAGGAAGCAAAATAATAGATTCATTTAATTCCGGTAGGAGTGGACTTTCGATAAAAAAAATTTACCCGGTTATTTTTCGGATTAATTTTTTAAATTAAAAAATCACCTTAATCAAATTAAAGTTCAATAGAAAAGTATGAAATTTTATACAAAAAATATTATATATTTTTTTAAAATGAATAGCTTATAAATTGATTATATGAATAAAATTTATAAATAAAAAATAGCTATTCAAGAAAATCGCGATTTTTCGACGGATAATTTTCAACGGTTCTAAATCCGAAGCAATTTGCGACGGATTTTTTGACGGTTTGATTTCCGACGGATTTTTCGACGGTTATGACCGTCGAAAATCATTTATATTATTATTTAATTTTTTGACGATTAGGAACGTCGATATTTCCGACGGATATCCATCCGTCACAATTTCCGACGACTTTTCCGACGGTTACGACCGTCAGAAATGAAAAAATTAAATTATGTATTTTTTTATATTATTATTTAATTTTCCGATGGATTTTTCGACGGTCATGATCGTCAAAAATAAAAAAATAAATTATATAATTTATTATATTATTATTTAATTTTTCCGACGGATTTTCTGACGGTTACGACCGTCAAAAATAAAAAAAATAAATTATATATTTTTTATATTATTATTTAATTTTTCGACGATTAGGAACGTCGATATTTTCGACGGATATCCATCTGTCGCAAAATCCGTCGCAATTTTCGAAGGTCGTAACCATCGATAAATGTATAATAATATCATACAAAGAATATTTTATTAATATAACTAGCGACGGCCCAAACCGTCGTAATTTTTTACAGTCACAACGGTCGGTAATTATAAAAATAGTTAATATTAATGTTTTCGACGGTCGAAACCGTCGGTAATTAAAATTTCGTTATCCCGCTTCTTTTTTCCCTTTTTCCGCTTTCGTTATCCCTTTATATTCCTCCTCCTCCCTCTTCTCTCTCTCCCTCCTCCCTCCACTCCTCTCTCTCTCCCTCCTCTCCTCTCTCTTTCCTGGCCGCGAGCACCCTCTCCCGCGCCGAACGTCGGCGACCCTCTCCTGCACCGGCGACCCTCTTCCGCGCCGACGTCTCTCTCTCTTTCTCTCTCCGGCCAGAGGCCGCTGTCTGTCGGATCTCGCCCCTGACGGTCGGATCCGGCCGTGGCCTGCCGGATCCGGCCTCCAGCGGCCGGATCGGGCCGCCAGGGGTTCGGATCCGGCCGCCTGTCGGCGGATCCGGCCCCTAGCGGCCGGATCGGCCGTCGGGCGTTCGAATCCGGCCCCCAGCGGCCGGATCGACCACGGGCGGCCGGTTTGGCCGTCGGACGTTCGGATCCGGCCGCTTGGCGGCGGATCCGGCCCCCAGCGGCCGGAGCTGGCCGCGGCCCGATCCGGCCGCTAATTTTTTTATATTTAAAAAATTATTTGCGATAGTTGCGACCGCCGAAAGATCGACGATTGCAACCCCCGTCGAAAGTTTCGACAGTTGCGACCGTCGAAAGTTTCGACAGTTGCGACCGTCGAAAAGTTGCGATGGTTCGAACCGCCGGCCTTCTCCGGCGGTTGCAACCGTCGAAAATATCGACGGTTCGGACCGCCGGCCTTGTCCGGCGGTTGCAATCGTCCGAAATTTCGACGGTTCGAACCGCCGGGGACTTTTCCGACGGTTGCAACCATCGGAAAATTTCGACGGTTCGAACCGCTAGGGACTTTTTCGACTGTTCTGACCGTCGATATTTTCGACGAATTTTTTTCAACCGTCGCAAATCGGTTTGCGACGAGCGTTTTTTCGATGGATCGATTCCGAGTAAAAAACCGTCGATAATTATGTTACCGACGATTTTCGAGCTGATTACCGACGGTCTGGACCGTCAGTAATCAGCGTTTTTCTAGTAGTGTAGGTTCCACGGGCTCTATGGTTCTTTCAATGGAGCCCTTATTTTAGCGGATGGATTTTAATTTATAAAAACTTATCTTAAGTCATAATCGGATCCTTAATTTTTTATTTTTTACAATTCAATTTTTTTAGATCGGGTAGATTTTTCGAGTGGTCAGATTTTTTTTACACAAGAGGATTGAAGTTTGATAACAAAACATCTTAGTATTAGGAAAAAAGGGTTAATGTGTAATGTTTCTACCTCGAATGTTAAATTAAATGTCAACATATTAAAGAGTAACAAATGAAACGACACAAGGAAATTGTAAATGTAAAAGGGATCCCCTGTTACAAGTGAGTTTTGTTTTGTGTGAAATAAAGAAGCAAGTGATGTTTATGACTAAAGGCAGTGAACTAATAAATCGTGACTAAATGGTAAATTTTAATAGTTGAATTTGGGATTAATAATTTTAGTCGATTAGTGGCTATCAATTTAAGACAAGCTAAGTTTAAAGACCACACTACACATGATCGAATAGTTTGTTAACTCATTAATTCGACGAAAATATTTTTTTCCCATTTGGAGTCTTAGATTGGTCAGTTAATTGTATATCAGTTTATCATATGAGTCCAATAATTATTTGGATGATACAAAAATCATGCTATGCACCATTGTTTCTAACTCAACTTTAAAATGAGATATTTGTGTATCTAAACTTTCAACACTAGCATTTAATCCATATGATTAACTTTTCTTATATTTCAAATTGTATATCCTCATATTATACTTTAATTTGAGAAAAAAGAAAGGTGTCATGCACTTGTAATTCTTGTGATTAAATTTTGGAAATGTAATGTAATGACTCAAAATTCACCCTAAAAGTTTTGGTCATTTAAGTCAATTCCGCGTCGTTAGCCCGTTCGTCATACATCATTTAATAACGAAAGACTTGACAATTTAAAGAAAATTATAATAAATACAAACTTTTTATTAATCATATCATAACTAATACTTTAGAAAATATTAAATACCTAAATCATCGGTACATTATTAACTTCAATGTTCAAATAGAACTATAGGACTTATTTAAACTTAAGCATGTGCAATACTTCATTATGAGCTTGAGCTTCCATCATACTTAATCTTGATTACCTGCACGGATCCAGAGTGCAGTTTCTCAGTTGGAGTATGTAAAGGTCATGCATGTCATGATATACTATCACATAATACTACATGTGATGCATCATCATTATAATAACTATAACATATGAGCATGCATGCCATGAACTATATCATGAACTTTACATGACATTACGTTATACTTACATTATTCTTCATATAACATTCATGAAATATAAACATCATGTCATACATGCTTAACTTCAGATCCATTATCTGCAATTATCATGCAATAAAAAACATACATTCATATCATTCATCACATACATGTTATAATATATAATTTTGTTTTACTTTCATTGTCATGTACATTCTAAAAATTTCTTCATAACTCTTTGATCCTTACTTCTTGACTTCTTTCATACTTGACATCTCCTCATGGTTGATTTATAACATTTTGGATCTCCTTTCATTCTTCTTTTCTTTCTTTATTATGTGATCCTTCATGTATCATCTTCGTCATTCATCTTTATCACATAATATCATCTTGATTTTAATTCCATATCATAAGTAGGAACACACATCATAATAGTAAGAAACTTTATTTCTAATCATCTTTAGGAATATACACAATTTATTATGAGAGACATTGTTCCTTGAAAAGTATATACACAGACTTTACTTATCAAGTTTAGATCCTCTTGAAGTACATACATAAGTGTTGAACTTTACTTTCCATCTTTACTTCTTCATCATCTTAATTTTCTTTGTTATAAGATACTTTGAACTTAATTTCACTTTCATTTTTACTTTATCTTATAACATCTTTGATCTTAACATAGTTGAAAGAATTATATCACATCATCACATTAGTTACCTAGGCCACATCCTTGGGAACACACATCATAATAGTGAGGGACTTTATTTTAAAAAATATGCACACCATAGTGAAAGACTTTATTTTAAGAAATACGCACACTTTCTGATGAGACATTTTGTTCCTTGAGAAGCACATATACAAATGTAGGATTTTGATGAGAGACTTTCTGATGAGAGCTTAAGTCCCCCTTGAAGTACATACATAGGTACAAGACTTCGCTTCTCAACATTGATGAGTGACAAGGACATTCTTCAACTTTAGGTGCATTATGCTTTGTAATACATCTTCTTATCAATCATTCTTCATCTTTTAACCTAATTACGAACATGTCTAAATGTGTATCTATGTGATCGTCAATATACCAATCAATGTTTCATGAATAATATCATATATAAAATATGGAACGTCATAAAGCGTTATACATCAACAACTAAATGTATTTAGGATTTATATAAACCATTTTAAAAATGCATAATATTAACATAACAATTGTTGACATAAATAATATGTTAACTTTCCTTATTTGATTATTCTCACACACAATCAAATAAAAATTATAACTCAATACACAAATGTTCATTTTGATTGATTCTAATTTTCTTGCAAACTATATTTTCATAGTAAACACATATAAAATTTATGGATTTTATCTTTTTGGCATTTAATCACAGAAATGCATATAACTACCGAGATATATTCTTTACATAGTATTCTAATAGCAGACACTAAAATATTAATAATTTAATCTATATTTGTTCTTTTCAAATGATTTCAATTATCACAAAACATATTGTAGTACTTTTCGAAAAAAATATCATAATACAAACTCTTAAATTGTGCATAAATTTCAAACCCTAATTCAATATTTCTAAATTAATATAGATTTTACAAATTCGTCTCGGTGTTATCCAAGACAGCACGATAGTAGTTTGATTTTTGGATCATAACTATGTTTATACATCTTCAAATATGATGAAACAATTTTTTGTGAAACCTAGACTTCGAGGGCTATCCATTCATATATTATTTGTCATTTTTGGATAAGTAAAACATATCCAAATAATTATGAAAATACAGTCATAAATTTAACAATTTATGCAACATAAATCATGAAACCCTCATTTACGCAACCCTCATTTTTGCAACCATCAATCAAAATTCCTATAAAAAATAATGTGTTCTTAAAACTCCCAATCCAACCAAAAATATCATTGAGAAGGTAGAGAGAGGTTTGGATCCCATTTACGTACCTTTTAAGTTTTAGATCTAAGTATTATTTTTCATCATCTAGAAGCCTCAAGGTCTTCTTGTCTTTTTTTCTTATAAACATTGATCTTCTCTTTGTTGATCTTAAAAACATAGCCACCGTGAAGAATAGGGCTCTAGATCTCTTAGCCTTAGAATTTTCTTGATGGAGAAGAAAAAGAGAGGAGAAGAGTTGATGGATGGATTTTTAGAGAATTAATAAGGTTGTTGATCCTTTATATAGGATTTACATTAGGGTTTTGGTCAAAAGGCCCAAATACCCTTGGCCCAAAATTTCGAGTTATTACATGTACATTAATGACATTATACATAGGTGGTGTAATTTCTTTTATTAATAGATCAAAATGTCAAACTTCTTCGATGGATCTCCTTTAATATATAAAGTGTAATGTGAAGATGGATCTCTTTTGATATATAAGTTGTAGGGAGAAAAACCTCTTAGCTATAAAGAGCTTGATTGAGCAATTGTATGGTGAAGTAGGGGTGACACCCAACCTTGTTCGAGGTGGGAGCTATCCCCCCATCCCGACCCTATCAATCGGCCCCGCCCTCGACCCCGCCCCGATTCCCGCGGGGCTCCAAACCCTCGTGGAGACTCTGATTCCTCGATTTCTAGATCCATGCACAGCGCTCCTACGTGCGAGCTCTCATCGGCCAGATCAGTCGTGCAGCGAAGTCGTGGTGCCTTCCCCTCTGCTCACCCTGTAGGCGGCCTGACGTGACTGGTCTACGACGTGGAGGGTGGAGTTCTTCGCGGCTCAACGTGGCGTTAGTGAACTGAATGAAGGCACTGCGCCGGGTCAAGAGGCGACGGTGGAGGGACCTCGACGCCTCCTTCGACCTCGATGACCTTGCCTCGAATGTCTCCGTTGTCATCCCCTTTGTTGACCGTGACCCGGAGCTCTTCTCCACCCTCCTTCGCTCCGTCCGCTCCCTTCTCCTCCTGCTCCTTGTCCGCCCTCTCTATCGCTGAAGCCACCCTCTCTATCGCTCCCTTCAACGCCCTGCTAAAGTCGACCACCAAGCTATTGAAGGCGGCGGAACAAGGCTTCGAGGTTGTTGAGGGCGACAACAAGGAGGTCTCCATCAAGCGGGGAAGCGGTCATGGACGGCAACGAAGACCTTGAGGATGGCACTCGAGGTCGTGAACGGTGTCAAAGACCTTGAGGATGGCAGCCACGGGGCCAATCGCATGGTCAATGTGGCCTCCCGCCATCCTTATCGACGCAGCTATGCCACTGCCTCCGCATCGGTGACCGGACGTCGTCGGCGCCGCCCGTGAGAAGGATGTCGCCTGCCGCCATGACGAGAAGGGAAAAAGAGATTAGGGTTAGGGCCTTGGGTTGGGAGTTTGGAAGAAAAAAGGGATTATGTTAGAGAGGAAGAAAGAGAAAGGAGTTAGGGATTTTTTTATCTTATATATGATGAAATGAATAAGATTTAATCTGATGATTGATAATTATAATAATTTATCAATTAAATATTATAACAAGGATATGAGGATCCGATGCAACGAGGTAGCCGACCCCGCTCCGATCTCCGAAAAAGGGGGCGGGGGCAGTTTGTCCCCCATCTCCGCTCCTGTAGAAAAAAATTTCCGAATGTGGAGCCCCGAACAGGGAATCCCCACGGGCCCGTAGGGGGCGGAGGATATCGCACCCTAGAATGAAGTGGTAAGTAATTTCTTTTTTAAGTTTATTTTTAAAAAAAAACTAAATTCTCAATGTCACGTACCATAGTCAATTATGCTAACTCAGATTATGATAAATTAGTTAGGTTCTATAATAAGTCCAGACTTCAAAGTTCAACATGTTCATAGTCCAGACTTCAAAGTGCAACATGTTCATAATCTTTGCGCGTGAATTGAACAATGGAAGTAAGTTTTTGGATATTATGATGCGATTAATTATAGGGAATCATATTGACCCTGGCAAACACATTATTGCCATTCCATTGACCCTGGCAAACACATTTTTAACACTCACATGATAAGTAGCAATTGTATGGTTTAGAGTGGCACTAGTATTCCCTTAGCTATTTTTTAACCTATAATAAATAAAATACAATAGAAGTTAAAATAAAACTTAAGACAACAAATGTTGGATTTTAAAGTTTCAGGGTTGGATGTAGAAATTTCCATAGTTTAGAAGAAGGCAAAATAAATGGCTCTAATTCTATTTGTCCGAAAAGAAATTAAATTTTGGGTTAATCGGAAATGTAACCTTTGATCGCCTTGGTGACGTTTGGCAGGTTAAGGTTTGCGGCAGCACAGCGTACGTTGCCCAAACGTCATGGATCCAGAACGGAACCATCGAAGACAACATCCTGTTCGGGCTGCCGATGGACCGCGACAAGTACGAGAGGACCATTCACGTCTGCTGCCTGCAGAAGGACCTGGACATGATGGAGTTCGGAGACCAGACGGAGATCGGGGAGCGGGGCATCAACCTCAGCGGCGGCCAGAAGCAGCGGATACAGCTCGCCCGGGCGGTGTACCAGGACTGCGACGTCTACCTTCTCGACGACGTCTTCAGCGCAGTGGACGCCCACACCGGCTCATAGCTGTTCAAGGTGATAGATTTTTTCATCATTGTAGAACTATTTGTTTAGATTCTGTCGGAATATATAGTTTTTCGATCTGAACTGGTTCGCTGCAGGAATGTATAAGGGGTGCGCTGAAGCAGAAGACCATTGTGCTTGTGACACACCAAGTGGACTTCCTGCACAATGCTGATCTGATACTGGTGAAGTCCGCTGCACTTCTTTGCTGAACTCGAATTTGTATGGCAATAGTGATCAAATATTTTCTTCCTTTTTTTTTACCGGGATGCTTCCGAGCAGGTCATGCGGGACGGACAAATCGTGCAATCCGGGAAGTACGACGAGCTGCTGAAGTCTGGCACGGACTTTGCGGCGCTCGTCGCCGCCCACGAGAGCTCCATGGAGCTTGTAGAGCAGAGCGGGCCAGCAGAAGTTCCTAAAGCTGATGAACCTAGACAGATGGATCGCGTCGCATCGAGCCGCGAGCGCGCCAACGGGGAGAACGGGACCGCGGCGGCGCCGGCGAAGGCCGAGAAGAGCAAAGGCAAGGCAAAGCTCGTTGATGAGGAGGAAAGAGAGACCGGGCATGTCAGCTGGACTGTGTACAGGACATACATGACCGAAGCTTGGGGCTGGTGGGGGATGTTTGCAGTTCTGGCCGTGTCATTAGCATGGCAGGGGTCTCAGATGGCAAATGACTACTGGTTAGCGTATGAAACATCATCGGACACTGTGTTCCGTCCGGCGCTCTTCATCGAAGTCTACACCGGCATAGCAGTGGCTTCGGTCGTCCTGATAGCTGCCAGGTCTTTCCTCGTATCGTACTTGGGTTTGGTGACTGCTCAGGGATTCTTTAGGCAGATCCTCAACAGCATTTTGCATGCTCCCATGTCATTTTTCGATACTACGCCGTCCGGAAGAATTCTCAGCCGGGTAATCACCACCATCCTTCCATTTCTGCACGCACAGATATAAATCATTTGTGCATCAAAGCCTCATCTCTGTGCAATGAGCCAAAACTTTTCTGGCAATCTCTTCTTAGGTTAGATTCTTGTTGTTAACTTTCAATCATGGTTATCTGAACAAGAATTATTTTCATTTCAGGCATCATCAGATCAAACAAACATCGATCTCTTCCTACCTTTCTTTGTCGGGTTAACAATTTCGACATATATTGCGGTGATCAGCATCATTATTGTCATCTGCCAGGTTGCCTGGCCTACGATTATAGCTATTGTCCCTTTGGTATGGCTGAATATATTGTATAGGGTACGTTTCCAGCTCCCAAAATCCTCGTATTGCATAAAATTCTGCAAATTCTTTCTGACGAAATGCTATTATCTCTCTGAAGTGAGGTTTATCTAGTGGTTACTTGAACATCGACTTATCCCGAAATCAAACTTGGTCACAGGGCTACTACCTTGCAACTTCTCGAGAGCTCACTCGACTGGATTCAATCACCAAGGCACCAGTTATCCATCATTTCTCAGAGACCATTCTCGGCGTGACGACAATCCGATGCTTCAGGAAGGAGGAAAGATTTATCCAGGAGAACCTGAATAGGGTCAATTCAAGCATAAGATTGGACTTCCACAACAACGGTTCCAATGAGTGGCTCGGTTTCCGGCTGGAACTGATCGGAATCTCTGTCCTCTGTGTATCTGCGATGCTCATGATCTTGCTTCCCTCCAATTTTATCAGGCCAGGTGCTCAATCAAATTCAGAGCTCTGAAACTAATTCACATTGATCACACATATTCTTTTTAGATATCTTCCTCACTGATGTTTCCTCCTGTGATGCAGAATATGTTGGTCTATCTCTTTCTTATGGTCTTTCCCTCAACTCCATGGTTTTCTGGGCAACTTGGATCAGCTGCTTCTTGGAGAACAGGATGGTTTCAGTTGAAAGGATAAAACAATTCACCAACATTCCCTCCGAGGCTGCCTGGCGCATCAAAGAATGCCTTCCTTTTCCAAATTGGCCGGCCAAGGGAGACATCTCCGTCCAAGATCTGAAGGTAATTATCTTGAATTAGCTTGCCATTGAACTCTGATCATACTGTAACGTCTGAATTATCAGAACTGGTTCATGACATTATTCATCCCATGAATAAGAGTGTAGTGAATTGAGCTGCCGGAAATGGCTTTTGCAGGTGAGGTACCGACCGAACACTCCGCTGGTCCTCAATGGCATAACGATCAGCATCAAAGGAGGGGAGAAGATAGGAGTTGTGGGCAGAACGGGAAGTGGCAAGTCGACTCTGATACAAGCTTTGTTCAGATTAGTAGAGCCTTCCGGCGGCCAAATTGTGATCGACGGGGTCGACATATGCACGCTGGGCCTTCATGATCTGAGGTCCCGCTTCGGCATCATCCCTCAGGAGCCCGTTCTGTTCGAAGGAACAGTCCGCACCAACATCGACCCGACTGGACAGTACTCAGACGAGGAGATATGGCAGGTAATACGCCAGTAATACAGCTCAGATGCCCATGCATTTACAGATACATATGGGTGCAAGCTTCAATTTTGAATATTCGTGCAGGCTCTGGAGCGTTGCCAGCTTAAAGATGCAGTGGCTTCGAAGCCGGAGAAGCTTGATGCTTTAGGTGCACTCCTTTTTCCTCTCTCTCTCTCTCTCTCTCTCTCTCTCTCTCTCTCTCTCTCTCTCTCTCTCTCTCTCTCTCTCTCTCTGTGTGCAACTGAAGAATTTTCATGTTTGTACTGGTGTCGCAGTGGTCGACAACGGAGAGAACTGGAGCGTGGGACAGAGGCAGCTCGTGTGCCTGGGGTGGGTCATGCTGAAGCGATCCCGGATCCTGTTCATGGACGAGGCGACCGCATCCGTGGACTCGCAGACCGACGCCACCATCCAACGGATCATACGGGAAGACTTCGCGGCGTGCACGATCATCAGCATCGCTCACAGGATACCCACGGTCATGGACTGTGACAGGGTCTTGGTAGTAGATGCAGGTTCGTCCTGGCATTTCGTTCTTTCCTCCTTCCCTCTTCAACCTTTTTATTGTTCGTAATGATGCAACAAATTGTTCCCATGTGCAGGAATCGCGAAGGAGTTCGACAAGCCATCCAACTTGATAGAACGCCCATCTCTGTTTGGTGCACTGGTGCAAGAGTACGCCAACAGGTCCAGTGATCTATAGGCAGAACACAATGAAAGGCATCTTTTTGATGTTCGGATCTGCTCTTTCATTAAGAAGAGAGTAGCACGCATGGCCATCGAACTAATTGCTTGCAGAGTTGGAGGGGGACTCGAATTCCACAGGGAGCGGCACCCTTTTTTTGTCTGGAGAGAACAATAGGACATGGTTAATGGTTTACATTTCAACATCCCACAATGTTACATTGTATGAGTTGGAAGAGAGGACTGGGGAGCCAAAACAAACCAGCTTGTGTGAATAAATCTTTTTTTTTTGTCACCCTGTCAGTTTGTCTACCCCACTCCGAATGATGAGAGAATAAGGATCAGGTTTTTCTCTTTCTCTTGATAATAAGCAAATCCAATAAGTTCTTAACTTTTTCGAGAAAATTCTCTCGACAAATACTTAATTTGATAGAAAAGTTTAAATTTAATGTTTAAATGAAAAATATAATGAGTGAATTTGAAAAGTTAATTTGATATATAAATTTTACTAGGTGTTTGAATAAAAAGTAAAAATTAAGAATATAATTTATTATTTTATGAGGTATAAAATTATAGTAAATTAAAATATTATGTCTTTATTTAATTAATAATAATTTAAGAAAATATTTATATTAATATTATATTTCATAATTTACAAAAAATAATAATATAATTTATTATTTTTATATGTTATAATATTATAATTTACGAAAAATATTTATATTAAGTTAAAGAATTTATTTTATAAATTGAATGATAATATATTAATAAATAAAATATTACAATTGATTATTATTTAAGATAATATAAAAATAATTTAATGAATAATATTAAGATTAAATAGTTATTAATAATATTTTATTGATTAAATAAAATAAAAAGTTGAAAGGAAAAAAATGTTAAACTTAGACGAAGTTCTCGCTTCAGCAAGAAGTATAAGTTCTCCCTGAGGTAGAACTTTAGCTCACGTGATCACTATGGCTGTTCGACTGCCAAACAGCAGAATAATTACGTAGTTTATAAGTGATTTTCTTCGTCGATCATCGTCACAAGAAAAATAGTCATATCTAAACCTTAATTCAAAATATGATAAAAATGAAAAGAAGGAAAGAGAAAAACTAATGCGATGTTCACCAATATGTTAAGATTCGCCAGAGTCAATCACAAATTTTGATCAATATATTGCCATGATATGACTTTTTAATTGCAATGTCATGATCCTTTCAACATGTAGATAGATTTTATGTTCATCATCCTTTGCTTTGCACGTGTAAGCGCTCTTTGATAGCTGAAAGAACCAATAAGAAAAGCACATCGCCACAATTAAAGCTGATTATTGCCAATAAGTGAGCTCGGAAGCTAGGTGTCATAGAACTCTTGAAGACAGAGAATTAAAGAATACAACAGTGATGAGGATATGTAAAGCTTACAATATATTTATTTGTCTCGACAGTTCTCTCAACTTGTGTTCAACTAAAAACCTGGTCAAGCAGCCACAAAATGTGGCCTCGGTATCTTTCCAAAAAGCAGACACAATTTATCATCACACCATAACTGCAGTCTCATCACCATCCATCCACGTGCACAAACCCAATCTCCTTCACTAAGAATAGAGCAGTGTCACAAAACATACGAGTAATAAACGAGCTGCAACAATACTCCAGATCCAGTCATCCAGCTGCGACATTATCCTCCAGGCCTTGTGGCCAACATCAGCAAGTCCACCCAGTTATATAACTTTTTCACTCCATAGGACGTGGAAGAAAGAGGACGAAATTGAGGAAGGTATACACTATTATCTGAAAAACATGTTCATCGCGGCCCCTTCTTCCTGCTAAGGATCTCTTGTTCCTTCAGCCGTTGTTGGAACCTTGCCAAGCGTGCCTGGAGACTAACAAGCCCTGCAGCCTTACGTGAGAGCACAAAATTCAACTGTGTCACGTAGTTGTCAATTAGACTGCCTGGCTGATCAACCTCTGCCAACAAATTCATCTCCTGCAGAAATGCAACTCCAATGTCAGTGAATGATTAGGCATTACTTGCAGATAAAAGCGGCATTTGACTTAAATTATGAGTTGTCATTTTTTATGGGTTTTGAAATTTCTAGTTTTTGCTTAAAGTATGAAAAGGCTAGGAAGTATTGCTTTAATCAAGATGGACCCCAATTGCCATCTGAATTTATTCGAGGGGTCGCTATCTTGACTACAGAAAATAGAATTGGTCCTCCATAGCTTTTCCACTATTTTTGGGTTGAGGGGAAAGGAATGGGAAGAAACAAATTCTCCACCGTTCTCCTTGTTTAAATAATACTTTCAGTAACAAGGAAAAGGATGTCCCAAAAACAAAAAGGAAAAACTATACTTGAACATCTCAGTTTTATTTCAACCCAAATTTGGAATTAGATTATCCCTTTCATTACCTTGTCTTCTATTCGCCTATTTTCTTTTTCCATCATTTCAAGTTAGAAAAAAGATTGATTGGCTTCTTTTGAAACAACAAATTCAAATTCCAGCATAAAAGATATACTTTTTTAGAAGGCTACGACAAAAAAAATAATAAGGATGTCATTGTATAAGTAAAACATAAACAAATAATATAAGTAAAACAACAAAGATGCAACTTGTCAACTGTTAGATCACCAAATGATAAGGATGTCATTATTGTGAAGGATTTCATTTTACTTCATGGCAAAAAAAGTAAAGAAAATATGAGATCAATAGGAAAAGATTACACTATGAGTGAAGCTATTTGAAAAAACAAATTTCCACATAGAATCCACAAGGATGCAAAGAAAACTTACTTCTCGCACTATCTCCATTGTATTCTCAATTTCCTTCCTGTGAGCTGCTATAAGGGCTTCTTCTTCCTATGACATAGGCATAAAGCAACTGAAATGAGCTATGCAAGAACAACAGGAATAAACACAAGTAAACGAAAAGTTTGCAAATAATTCTTGTACCTCAAGTATGGCATTAATCTCCCGATCATCACAGGAAGCTTGCAATTCAAATTGCCTGGATGTGGCACTCGAAGCAGAATCAAGTACCAGCTGCTTCTGGACAGGGGCAGAAAACTGAGATGCATTGTCTTTTTTTGACAAGTTGCTCTGCTTCTCAACCTTTTCTTCTCTAGAAACTTTTCTGCGAGGTGGTGAGACTTTTGGCACCTTTTCTTCATCTTCAGTGTCTATGGAGTTCTGAACAGGATATAATTTGTTGTTATAACTTCCAAGGCTGACTTTTGGGTCAACTCTTTCCTTCTCCAATGAAGCTGATGGCACCCCACTTTCTTCCTTTCCGTTACGAGCATAATTTGGCATAATTCCATATGGATTCTTATCAACATCTGATGTGGAATTGTAAGAAAAGTTCTCAGAAACTCTCTTAGGGAATTCGACTGTTCTGGAGTCCTGGTTCTGCTCAGAAAAATCCTCTGATTCAACTGATAATGGAAATGATGTGTCCTTGCTAGAAGGTGCAAGTGATGCAACAGATTGATCTTTCTTAGAATTGCCACTCTTGGAAAGACTCTTGACCCTGCTCAGTTGATAACTTCCAACATATTAAAAGTGAGGACGAATATAATATGCAAAAAATGTTCATCTGCAACTTGTTGCAGATGCAAAGCAAAACCTATTTGCCATAGGCACGTGATATGCTTTATAGTCTCTAAAGAGACGAGTTAAAGCACTAGCATGGCATGCAATCTTCACAACCACATTGATCCTGAACCAAAAAAGTAATAATAAAATTAACTATGCAATTTATGTTCTAGACTAAATTATACCTATCAGCGTATCTCAATGTGTTCAGAGTATGCTCACAAGACCCTGCATTTGGTGAAATGCAAGAAATCATAACAGTCCTTGAATTGCCAACAAAAGAGTCGCGGAGCACTTCAGTCAGTTTGCTTCCTCTGAAAGGGATATGAATTTGATCATTGTCTAGTGCACGGATGCATTCCTTTAAAGCCAATAGACTTTTGTTAATTTCTGCTCCTTCAATTCTGAAATGACAAGGAAAAATGTAAACATCAACTCAAATGAACACTGAGTTAAGAAAAAACACTGAGAGTCTACTTATGGCATTCAGGCATCCAACACATTAAAATATTTCAAAAAAAGGAAAAAAGAAATCAACCACAAACCGGGTTTGACGGTCATTATCAGTCGTATCAGCACCACGCTCACTCCCAGCAAGATCAATGAAAGAGATCTTCCCAACAACTTTGGCACTTTTGGATTCATTAACTTCTTTCTGCCTTCTAGTGTCAGTTACTTCCTTGTGCTTCTTAATGGCCAGTTGTAAAATAGCATGAGATCTTGATGATTCTTCATTGGCTCCTGTAGAACCTGTGCTTCTTGTAGCATTACCTTTGTCAATGAACTCCTTAACAATTTGGACATCTGAGACCTCAAACTCCTGCAATCCGACGATGCAAACTTGTTGCCTCCCATCTTCTCTCATGCACAGCTTCCTGGTAAACATTATTATGGTCGCGGATGTAAGTTGGACCGAACAGAAAAAAAAAAGGGAAGGGTCAAAATGGTTCAAAAGCTTCATTATCACTGTAGGCGGCAGGGTCAATCATACACTAACATTCGATAATTTAGTCGCAAGAAGTGTAAACAGGAAAAAAATATTGAAAAAAAAAGACATAAGCTGATATTACTATAAACGAGCACGGCCTTAGATGCAATACGATAATCTGGTTTTTTGGTGGGAAAACGAGAGCAAACAATTTAGTCGCAAGAAATGCAATTGCACAGTTTCAATTGAACACCTTACAATACTATATTTCATCATCTAAACAGTCATCCTTCTGCAGGTTAAAGAAAGTGCATTCAGAATTGTCAAATTTATCATAAGTGCATGCAGACTCCTGCAAATCATACATGCCTATGCTAAAAAAGGTTAGACAGTTTAAAAGCTTTTACCTCATGTTTGGCTCACTTGAGTGAACATGGCTACCACTTTGTGCAGCAGAAGTAACAATAAGTTTGATCAAGAACTTCTCCTCAAAAAAACAGTTTGATCAAGAACAACAACTAATATGCAAGTTTTTTTTAGCTTCTAAAAAATCCTTTTTTAGCAGGAAAATTATTACTGCAGTTTAGAACAACTATATAGAAATTCATTCAGAAAATGTTATTTGGGGAAGGGGGCTAGAAAAATTTTAAAATTGCAGATTTACAGCCATCTACTAAGACTTCGCAGTTAGGCATCATGGAAAATTAAGCCTACTATAAAATTTTCCTTCAAGCTCCCATTTGAAGAAGAATTTATAGATTTGATATTTTAAGAAGCTTATTTGTTAGTTCAATGCTCTTTATTTTTTAACAGAATATTCTTTTTTTAGATGAGACCAATACTGAGACCAAACACATTAACTTTTGGTTTTATAAATCGCATTCATCTGAAAGCTTTAAGATAGATAATAAATTTATAAACTAGGCAAGTATTTACAACTGCTCAAAGGAATAAATCAAGTAAACCAATGAAAGTCAAACCTCCTGTCACAAAGAAGATCAAAAAGCTTTCCACCATAAATCTCAAAATAGCTAAACCACAGTTTGAAATTTTGATTTTGGTAATCTGGTCGGTGCAACAAACGAACAATGTCATCAGCAGCTCTAAGTGGCAAAGGTTGCATTGTGTATGTCTTGCCACTACCTATATGCAAAGTAAACCACGTGGATCAATTATTCTGAAGCCAACTAATTCAGTCCGAAGATGTCAAAATATGAAGTACACAAATTTTGTATCAAGAGAACTGAAATAACAAAATTATCATGGTATAACTCTTACCTGTTTGACCATAAGCAAAGCAAGTAGCTTTTGTTCTTTGAAAAATGGTTGGAATAATTGGCTGTACAGTCTCACGGTATACCTATTCAACATGTTAGAACACTGGACAATTAAAAGTTATTACTGATGAAAAAAATTCAAGTAATATATCATTTGCAAATTCATAAGTTCCTGGAACACCAACTTCTTATGATAAACTGTCCTATGATTTACCTCGTCATTGGAAACATTCTCATCCAGAACAGCATCAAAACAAAACTCATGTTTTTCCACATAGGCAGTCAAGTCGACCTGCCATGCAAGTGTTGAATCAGTCATCAATCACTTCCAAGAAAAAGAAGAAAAGGGACATCTTAAAGCAAGGGTCATAAACCACTTCAAAGAACTTTTTTTTTGTATAAACACAAGATAATCATGGAAATTCCAGTGTATGAAAATTCTGTGAATTAACAAAATATACACCACATCCATGAAAAAGCAAGCCCAGAGAAGAATAGGAGAAAACACAAGAATGCAAATTTTTCTTCAGTTTCTCCCAAGATCTTAAGTTTCAGAAAAAAATGATGAATCTAGCATGAAATATTTTCACCAGTATAAGATAGGATTTCTAAGGACCAGCACAGTTGTATAGATATAAATAAAGGCAAGCTCTTTAGTTTTCTTTAGAAAATTGAAGAAAACCTTCCTGAGCTGTACTGCGGCCAGCACATTTGATACAGAAGCATGCCAACCTGACCCCAATGCCATTGGCCTTAAACTATGGTTTTAATATTCTTCAACAACTCCATAAAAAGAGGGTTTTCGAAATATAGATAAGAAAACGTATTATTTGATGAGTTTTCTGGAGTTCTACAAATTTTGATCACAACTTGCATTAATAATACTAGTAAAAGTTAAAGGGGCAGAAATCCAAATCTTCTACCAATAATGATAAACTAATGAAATTCAGCGGCCAGACCATCCAAAACTTCTTCAGCAAGCTAATAAAGTTTTATTGTTATTTCACTTATCTCTATTTACGTAGAGAAATTCAACTTTATATCTTGATCCAATCACATTCTCACCTTTTCTCTAGCTTCTCACATTTGGGTTTTTTTTTTTTTTTGAGGAGACTCACATTTGGTATTTATGCAATGAGTTTGTCAGAAGCTTGAACTATACTATGTAAATATTACTTAGGGTTCTTATAGTAATGAATAATTAGTCTAGGCATCTTCTCAAAAAAAAATTAGTCTAGGCATACAAGCATACTCAGTTCAACAACCTGAAATGTGTAAGCATTTAAGAGAAATGTATACACTGATAATCAAATAGGAAATCTGATAAAATAGAAAAAAGCAACAGTTATGACATTAAAATGGAGGAGAAGATAACAGATCAAAATCCAGACACAAATCAGCACACACCAACCAAATGATTGGTACAAATCTACAAGAAAAAGTTGAAAATACTGCATGACAATTAAATCCTGCTTGTGCATAAGATGATATAATGTGAAGGAAAGGAACTTCTTTATCAGGTGGAATATGTACAATAGGAAAAAAAAAACTTCATTCAGATAACACCATAAAAAGTCACTCAGATAGTACTTAATAATGAAGGGAGAGTATAAATTTTCAAACATGAATAAACAAACCTTTAGCTTTGGTTCATGCACAGTCAAGTAGGTACTGTTGTGAACGGTCACAACATCGTCCTCCTTACGAGAAATCTCCTTCTTGTTCAAAGGTCTTTTACGCACCTATGAGAAATACGAAATCAAACTAAAGACCTTCGAGATGTCAAGTTTAGATAATAATACAAGTGGGCAAAAATATGAGCTAGTTATTACAGGCTAGTTATAATGTTGTAAAAGGTAAAGTATAAGTTGAACTTCCTGAGTTTGATTAGAAAACGGAACTATTATTTTTCTTTTTTTTTCTTTTCTTTTTTTTAGGGGAAATGTTAGTATCCGTTTGTGTTATACTTTTTTTCTTGAAGGGCATTTTTTTAGGAGAAAAAGGATGACCACCAGTTGTGGTTGACATCCGCATATATATGTATGACATGAAAGGCATGTACAAGTGTGAGCTCTCAGAGCATTGGTATTTAGAAAACATTGTGACACATGCTGTTAAATTAGTTAAGTTGTGGGCTGATGATTTGTAAATATCTCTATTTTTTTATGCAATGGCATAATCTCTCCTTAATAAAGCTGGATGCCTACACAATTGGTAGACATCCTTATTCCTCTCAAAAAAAAAAAAAACAGGTGCGAGCTCTCGAGAAGAGGGCAACGAAAAAGTGGAGATGTTTGTTAGCTAAGTAAAACCCTGCTCTCAAAGAAAAAAGATGGGTACAATGCGCTCTGCTTGACATCGCTCCCATAAAGAATCATCCGGTTGCATTGGAGCCCAGGTACCAGCCAAAAATGTCACTCCCCAACTCTGTCTCCATCGGGCCAGATCTCGAAATGTCTGCCACAAGGTCTCCGAGGCGGATGGGTAGAGGCCTACGATGTCCGTTGGCTGCCAAATCCCTCAGGAAATGCTCTTGAAAGGCATTAATGTTATACATAGAATTAACAAACTAACTTCCGGAGCAATTTAAAGTATTATTGTAAAAGGATTTATATTCAATTGTACGTACCACTCTTCACTAACAATTTATTGTTTTTAAACACTACTTTGTTCTTCCTTGACAACTGACAACTCGCTTCTCCAATGCATGCATATTCAGTCACTCAATTACAACTTTTATGTGCTATTTACATTCTTTGGCGGGACATTCTTTGGTGGGGCAGTTGGAAGATCCTGACCAATGAATGGTCCATCAAAAGGCGATGGAAAGGACAAGAAAGGGATTGAGGATGCAAGAGGATTATCACCGAGGTCATAATAGCTATTAACATTTATGATTACACATTTGTGGCAAGGTCCATAGCAGTGGCATGACAAACATTTTCGCTTATGTATGTATCTGCAAAGGTCGAGATACATAGCATCTTATTTCCTTCGTTGTTATAGTCAAGGCACATATTGGCTATTTGGTGAAACAAGAATAAGGCACATAACATTATAATGACTAAATCCTCAAAATTTATAAGATGCTATAATCATTCTCATCTCTTGAATGCGAAAAAGGTCTATTGCAATGGCATATGCTTTGACTCATAGACCAAGAGGTCCTGAATTAGATTCTCAGGGATAGAAGTTATGTGCCCCTGTATATTCCAATTTACTTTTTATTATAATAAGTCCTTGGGCCTGCCTTTCTAACTGGAAAAAAGTTCTCATATCTTGCACGGGCAAAAGGAACAAACACAAGCATACCGTATAAGTTATAATGAATTCATCAATATGAACTAACGAAAATATACCTTTATAAAGTATAAAAAGCTATGAGTACTCAGTTTTTTGAGAGAGGCACATTATCCAGCTTTTTTTATTGAAGAAAACATATTTAAATTTACATACCACAACTTTAATTTTTGCCACATTGCTCTCTTTTGTGCTGATCTCTTTGTCAGTATCAGTTTGTCCAATATTGCCATCTGAAGGCGCTTGCTGCCTACTGGATGTTGAATCATACTCATCAAAACCCTTTGTTGGAAAGAAAGGTGATGGTTCAAATGATTCTGTGAACACATGCTACAAATAAACGAAAAGCCAGGTTGTTAAGAAGTCTAAGAACAAGCAGTTTTTACCTCTATAAATAAATATCTCTTCTCCTCAAAAAACTAAATAAATAAATCTCTAGGAAAAATGATAGTCATCTTCTCAAAAAAAAAATGATAGACGTCAAAGATAAATATATGTTACAAATGCTGATTGTTCATCAGTTCAAATAGAATGCTGATGAACTCATATTACCATGAAAAATCACCACAAAGGTTTTATCATTTTTTTATTTTATAACTTCATCTTCTGAATATACAACAACAAAGCCTTATCCCGTGGGGTCGGCTACATGGATCATACGACGCCATTCCACTCTATTAGTAACCAAACCTTTCGGTATATTATTCACCAATAGATCTTGCTCTATTAGTTCGCCAAATGTCTGCCTTGGCCTCCCTCTCCCTCTTTTTTTTAATCGGACTCCAGATTATTTGATCTACTCTTCTTACTGGCGCATCTAATGGTCTTCTCCGTCTATATTTTATAGCCGGTCCCAAGCCCGGATAAAGGAGGAGGGTTGTGTTAGGCCCCGACAGCCAGCATAAAATCCTGTCGAATCTTATGAACATGGAACTTCATCTTCCGAATATACCGAAATATTTTTTATATCAACGAAGGATCACATAATTATGCCTTAAGTATGGAGCATATCCATAATGAGCATTTAGAGCTGTTAATCAACGATTTTATGTATATTGTCAACAGTTTTGTAAGTCAACAAGCACATCAGCATTCACACAATTCAATGTATTTTCTTCTGAGTCGTTTAGATGATAAAACTTAGAATTAATAGAAATGTAGTTACCAAAATTTTTTCCCATCCTCCTGAATGGGCATAACTCTAGAATATGCAATTATATGAGTTATAAATGAGTAGTCAAGAATGAAATATAACATTGTATTTAGGAAGAATGAAACTCCGCCTATGTTTTATAGCCGGTCCCAAGTCCGGATAAAGGAGGAGGGTTGTGTTAGGCCCCGACAGCCAGCGTAAAATCCTGTCGAATCGCATGAACATGGATCAACGAATGCGGAATGGTGTCGTATGATCCATGTAGCCGATTCCACCTAGTGGGATAAGGCTTTGTTGTTGTTGTTGTATTTAGGAAGAATGAACAAAGTTTATATAGCCCTAGAAACCAAATGTATTCTTAAAAACTGTAGAGACAATTAAGATGCTTTTTTCTCAAGAATATTTTAACTCTACCCTTTCAAAAAAAAGAATCTTAATTATATCCCATTCTAATGTAAATTGAGTTCAAGGATAACAAGACTGTTTGCCTTTCTAAAGATCCATACCTCAGAAAGAAGCTCTGTATCGTCTATAGCATGAAGATCCAGAAGACCAGCTCCAAATTCTCCTCTAAGCTCAGGTGAATAAAAACCATCGCCTACACCTGATTGACCTACACTTTGTGCAGTGGGAGCATAAGGATCAGAGCCTGATTCCCCATTAAAGTTCAGATTCCTAAAAAGCTTGAAGAGCTTCTGCTTCTCTTCAACAGTCTGTGGTCCATACCCCTGCCAAACATCACCAGGTATATTATCCATCAACTAAATAAACCCTCCCAAATTAGTAAATCTACGTCGTTTCTTTTCCAATATCATAAATAACTGATCAAATTCATATTTCAAATAAAGGTCCTTCAACTCTGATGGAAAATGTTTGAACTTTCTAAACGGGCAGATCTTTTATCGTCCCGAATGACACTGACATTTTTGTTCCTTATTGGGACACAAGTTTGGAACTCAGGGAGCTGAGTTCCCATGCATTCCCAATACGCCAGATCTTTGCTTCCTCTCGTTTAGACCGATAGGAGAAATTACCTGTATGAGGAGATTTGGGAGGAGGCGATGATCGGTGGACGCCATCGGTGAGGCGAGGTGCTGCAGGCCGGCGGACTGGAGCCACCGAGCCATGACGGCGTCCTCGCCGCCTACGGCCGCGGCGCCGGAGGCGGCCGGGTGGTGGTCGTACAGAGCGGCCGCCGCGGCGCCGGCGTTGCCCTGCTGCACCTGGCCGCCCATGTGGCGCTGAGACCTGCGTTGGGGCGCCAACTTCGCGGCGGTTAGGGGAACAGCCGCGACTCGGCGAGATCTACGCGCGCCCCCGGAGATCCCCCGAATGGGGATAGACGGGTTCAAGATCCGAGACGGACCGAGGATTTGAAATCAACGGGAGGGAATCGACAGAGGAATTGAAAACCCTAATCGGAAGAGGAGGCTCGAAATGGAGATTGTGGCGGTGATGGCGGTGGTGGTGGCGCTGGTGCTGGTCGGTTTTAATTCCTGAGGGACAAAGCAAACGATGGGGAGGAAAAAAGCAAGCAAGCAAGCAAACCGAAAACAAAAAAAAAAAAAAGTACACCAAGCGCTCGTGAGAAAAAAGGGCAAGTTAATTATTTTATTTATCCGTTATTAGAATCAATACATTTTTTTAATTTTCTTGTTTGTTAGAATTAATTAATAATTTTATTATTAATAGAATTAATTCTTCTAAAGTGATTAAATGGTTATCCCTCATCTTATGCTATGTTCGTTTCATTTCTCAAAACCAATGAGAATATAAACGATAAATTAAAATGTTTTATGCTTTTGTGTTCTATGAATAATTCTAAAAATATGAGATACATATATGGGTTAACATTTTACATATGATACATGAGTGAAAAAATCTAGAATTTGATAGCTATTATGGGTAATTACTCAAAAAAAAAACAGGTGGCTCGCGTTGCAAAAGCTTGCCAAATTTAATGCTTTTCTTTTATAGGTCAAGATCTCTTTCCCCTCAAAAGTGAAACATCAAGATTACATAATAGATAGAGAGAGCTTAAATGCAACCAATTTTTCAAATTTAATCTACACTCAACATAAAACGATCATATATTATTTTTTGTGACGTTTTGCATATGGATATTGGCATATATATTATACACTTCTTCAATAGAATATTATGCAACATAAAAAAAACTTTCACTGGTAGTTTCTTTTTCAGTGAAGACGAATTATGATTAATTTTGGAGAATAAATTGTCGTGTATCTTCTTAAACTTTCAAACTTTTTGCCACTTAACTGTTTTTGTCCAATTTTTAAAAACTTTCTTCCGTTTGTTTATGCTTAATAGTATTCATTTGGCTAAATTTATAAGTCACTTATAAATTAATTTAAAAAAATTAACGTTTGATAATTTTTATAATATGATCGATAAGATGGTATCAAACGTACTTATAAGTTAAAAAATAAGCAAATGAGAGCTACTAATTTTTAAAAAAAAATAAGTCATTAGTTGTATCATAACTTTAACTGAGTCAACAAAATTTATTAGCACTTCTTATTAGTTATTTTGTATCACTTACATGAAATGGATCTAAGGGGATGTTTCCCTATAAGTAATCTTTCTATATTACTAGTAATAGAAAATTAAATTGCTTAGGTCCACCATATGGGGTGTCAATCCAAATTATCACCCAAGTGATCATTCATTTTTATTTTCTTTTCATCCCTTCGATCTTAAACAAATAAAATATAAAAATTTATATAACAATAATAAATAATATTATTACCATCATTATTATCATAATTAATATATTTATTTATTTAAAAAATATGTTATTACTATTATTCACCTATTTTTATTATTTTTAGTTATTATTTTAAATATTATATATTCATTACCATTATTTCATTTTAAAAAATATGAAATACTTATAATTATATTTATCTAATTTATTAATTTTATGATTTTTATTTGAGTTTTTAGTTGGATTATATAATATTTAACTTAATATTAGTGATAAAAGGTATTTTAGTAAAAGTTATATAGTGTCATTTAAATTCTTAGAAAGATTACCCGTGCGTAGTAAACAAAGTAATGCACATTATTAATAATTTAATATCTGGTAATCTTTTTATTAAGCAATATAAATTACTAAGTAATATAAAAAGGTAATGCAATAAAACGTCCCTAAATTCCCATACATGACATGAGTGTGCACTTTTACAATGCTGTATATGTATAATAATTGTATACCTTTGAAATTTTTTTAAGGAAAATTAGTTAAGTTGTCTAAAGGGTTCAGGCATATGTCGTTTGAAACAAATGTTGAACTCATGTGCATAATGTCATTATTGTTTATTTGTTTTAAAATAGACGTTTTCATTTATAACATGAAGAAAAATAATTTTGATTTATTAGGAAAGTGATTTTGGGAAGGGTTTGGCATATATAATATAATATAAGTTAAAAAGTTTCTAAGGAAAAAAGGGAAAGATTATAGTGATTCCCAGCTACATAGGAAGGGTCAAATGTTCCTAAATTTTAGCTTAGTTTTTCTAATCAACAAAAACTTAATTTTGTTTGAGAACCTAATAGTCATATGATAATAATTTCTTGAGACAAAAAAACTTGTTGAGACAACATTCGGCATGTCCTCCTCCTAATTATTAGTTGTCTATTCCCATCAATTTTCTTTTATTTAATAGATTAATTGGAAGCTAGAACCTTAAATTTTCTTAAGAGGTTTAATGACAGTTTTTCTCGAAAATTAATCTATTCTCATGTGTTAAGAATTACTATTAGTATTTAATTAATTCAATATTCGAACAGAACTGTATAACTTAACTAAATTGACAATTTCGTAGAATCGAATTCGGGAATATTAGTTGGACTCAATCCTAAAATGTTAATGAATTATGCCAATTAATATTGATTAATATTCCAATTTCTTTTGAGTATGCATATTTTATTATGTTTATTGAATTTAACTTTCCATTTTTCCATCTAGTTTGAAGCAAAATAAAGTGTGTGATTGAATAGTCCGCCTCCGAAATTTGAATAGGACACGATCGAATTTGTGCAATACTAATGATTATACAAAGGTCGATCTATCATAAAATTTAACTAATTCGATAAAATCGTCTCGCATTGCGTATTTGATAAACTTTCGACAAAATCTCTTTACATTTACATAGATACAAACTACGGATATTATTTATCCACCTACCACTCTATCCTAATCCCTCTTCTATGAATGGCTTCACTCCAACCCTTCTTCCCTCCTAACTTATTCTCAACTAACACCCTAACTTATTTTCTTCACCCTAGTGACATCCTTTTGTTTGGGATGGCTAAATGGTCAATTGGACGAGGGGAAGGATAAAAAAAGGTTCCATTTAGAAGAAGGAATAAAATAAGTGGAAAAGGAGTAAATTATTAAGAAATGTACAAAATTTAAGAAATATTTGTTTAGTTATAAACCTTAAATGAAAAACATATGTCTCTAAGTTTTTGGAATTATTTAGTTACTACTACATATTTTTCTCAGGCGGTATAGAGACTAACGTAGAATCCTCTCCTAACAAAAGCATATCTTAAGATCCGATTATCTCTTACTATGTGTTATGCAACTTTTTTCCCAACGGGAAAAGCTTTAATTAAATGGTATAAGAGTAAAGGAAACATTTCATAAAGGAAAAATATTGGTTGTAAAGAGCATGGTTAATTAATCAATAATAGTTATAACATTCATTGTTACTATCATAATTATTAAACTAATTGATGGAGGGATTAAGTTTGATTGCATGTCAAAGATGGCAAGGGAAATGTGAGGTGGGACTCATATTAAGCAATTGTTTGCTTCTACGGATCACCTTTAGGGACTCGTGAGGATAAGAATAATGTTCTTGCCAATCTTAATTGTGTTGCTTTTATTATCAATGAAACAAAAAAAAATACTACATATGAATGTAAGTTTTTTTAATTATATATACATACAAATACATAATTTCATAACTAATTATTTTATGCATCGACTACCAATATATTTGAGCAGGGAAAGATAAGCTATCCAAAATAATAAGTTGGTAGAAAAGTTAGCAAAATTATTAAGTAGCATGCAAATAATTTTTGTATAATCAATATGTAACTAATAAATCAGAATCGTTAGATAATGATTATATGGTTGAAATACAATCTCTCTTGAATTTAATATTAGTTTGTTAAATTTAATCTCAACTATATAATTTGCATTCAATGGTTCAAATTCAATGAACGTATTTTGATTGTACAACTTTTCGTTTCATATTACATAAACTCAATATCTTAATATATTTACCATCGAGGTGCATAAAAAATTTATGAGTATAAGAATAATCAGTACATAGAGTCTAATCATATTAATAAAAAATAATCAATAGTGCTCAATAAAAGAGAATCCAATAAATTCGATAGAGCGATAAATAACATGAAGCAATAATCAATAGAGCATTGGATGGATTAGAAGAACAATAATCAATAAGCAATAGATCAATATAATAATGGATTACCATAACTATGGATCAATGTAATTATAAATATGATGAATTAGGCTAAGCTAGGGTCAGAAGACCAATCAATAATAATAATCAATTAACAATTAATAATGAACCTGATTAAATATTTGGCATTGAGCAATTTAACAATTTTAAATTAACAATCAATAGTCATCGAAGAATAATAATTCAATTCAATTTGATGGGAAGAGACAATCGCCATCAATGTCAATATCCAAATGACCATTATTTCATTCAATTCTATTCCATTTCAATTCAATTCAATTTCAATTCAGTTATCAATGTTCGAAGTTATCCAATACAATAAGGATCATTCGGTCAATTAAGAAAAACTCTATCAACCCACGACAAACCATCCCAATAATAATAGCGCTAATAATTCATGAATGGCGGGGGACCATGGCCAAACGATAGTCATAGCTTCTTCAAAGGATGACGTCTCATGACTTAGAAGGCTTAAAGACAATCAGAGTACATGAAGACCCAATAATTTTTAGTTTTTTATCTTGTTTACTTAACACGTCTATCTTTTAATAATTTAATTTAGGTGAAATAAAACCCAAACAAGAGAAAACTACCATATCAATATTAGAATCAATAACATGATTGGATTGACTAAAATAGGATCAATATGATGATAATAGAATCAAGTGTGATCATACTATAATAATGATAATCACATGATCAAATACGAAAGTCATATGATCAGATATGATGAAAATATATTCAAGTATGATAATGATCTGATCAGGAACAATTAATATCAATAACAATCCAATTAACTTGTCAAAATAGTTTTACTACCTCCAGAACTCAGCTCGTGTCGGGTGGAACCTGTGTCGTGTTCGAGAAACATTTGACACACCTCAGCTTGTGCAAACCCAAGCCGAGTATGATGTCAACCCAGGTCGGAGTGACTCAGTTCACGTTCGATATCCATTGCGCTGCCTTGGGCCTCGCCGAGGCTAAACTCGGTCTAGGCTATGGGGAACACAGGTCAAGTTCTACGGACTCGATCTGGTTCCAACTGTGACTCGATTCGGGGGTCATACAACTTAGGTCGGGCAAAGCAGAACCCAAGTCGGTTTCTCAAGTTTTGTCGCCAACAGGAAGTCACATTCTAATACAACTTTTCGGCTACCATAACTATACCATATCATATCCAATCAATGCAAAATCTATATATCAATAAAAGAGAAGAGAATAGGTTCCAAGACTCGATTCGGGGGTCATACAACTTAGGTCGGGCAAAGCAGAACCCAAGTCGGTTTCTCAAGTTTTGCCGCCAACAGGAAGTCACATTCTAATACAACTTTTCGGCTACCATAACTATACCATATCATATCCAATCAATGTAAAATCTATATATCAATAAAAGAGAAGAGAATAGGATTTCATGTCACAAAAAATGGACGTCAAGGATATCCTCCTACGTACATAAAATTGGCTGAAAAATTAACTAAAATCCTTCTACTAGAGAACTGCATGAATGTCGAACTTCAACAATGATTCCTCTTGACCCACATCCAAAAACACACGATCTTGAATGACGATCTCCTATATGCCGACATCGAAGTCAATCGTAGAGTGTCCTCTTAAATGTCTCGATTTGCGTGAAAATGAGAGAAAGTGGGATTCGGGTTGCAAAAATTTGGTTTTGCCAATATCAATTTTCAGCTACCCTTTTATGCCTATTATAGTCGTAGGTTAGGATTTTGACTGCTATTGGGTCTTGCACTCATCTCGTAACAACCCAAGGTCTAAGGACCAAGATGATTTGATTAAATAGTACCACCTGGAGAAAATACGAAGGTGGTCATGATCTTATACAGGGACGGAGCCAGGAGAAAATACAAGGGGGGGGGGCAATATCTCAACTCATAAAAAAATAACTTTATTAATAATACTAATTTTATTATACATTTTTCATGTCAAAAAAGAGCACTACGCTCTTTTAAATTACAAAAATCATCTATAAGTGAATCGATACTAAATTTTTCTGCAATTTCTTTCTCGATATAAATCATCAAACAATAAGAAAGAAATTCATCTTCAATCTTATTGCGAAGCTTATTTTTTATTATCTTCATTGCTGAAAAGGATCGTTCTATAGTAGCTGTAGAAACTGGAAGAGTTAAAATAAGAGTCACTATTCGATATACAAGAGGATAAATTTGTGACTTTCTTATTTTCACCAGCCATTGACTAAGATCAGTTATAGTTGATAATTCTTCAAAGTCAGAAAGTTGTCTAACATGATCAAAATGCTCAATTTGCATCCTCAGTTGTGACATCTCAAATTCAGAAAAATCTTTCGGATAAAATTTTTGTACCAGTTGAAAAATATCATCAATTCTCAATGACAAGCACATCTTTCTTGGATCAAGAGCTGAACTAAGAGTTAATAATTCTACAGTATGATCATTGAATTTACTATTCAATTCTTGCAACTGAGAGTTGATCACAGCATTGAAAATATCAATTTTATAATGATGTTCCAATGTTATGTCATCTGATTGATGTCTTGTCCTTTTTCTAGCAACATATGGAGCATTTAACTGTGGAATAGGTATGTTAACTCTTTCACAAAACTCTTTCACCTTAATGATTAATGTATCATATCCATCATCTCTTAACTTTTGAATGCTCAATTTGTAGATGAAACAAGATTTATTGCATTTAAAATATCTTGAGATTGATTTTGTAGAGTTTGACATAATGAATCGGAGATGGTAAGAATTTTTTCCATAAGATATAAAATGAAAACAAACTCAAAAGTTGTCAATGTCTCATATGTTGCATCTGCATCTGCACGTTGAGCTGAAGTGGCACCATCATCAATAATATTCAACAAAACTTGGCATGTTGCACTGAAATACTTAATTAAGCTCAAAATTGATTTTAAATGTGAACTCCATCTTGTATCTCCAGGTTTTTGTAAAGAACCAATTTGATTTTGTCCTTTTCTAGTTTGAAGCTCATTATTAGCAAGTAAATGAGCAGCATGTGCATCTTTTAATTGATCCATATGTTTACTTGAAGCAGAAGCAATGTTGACAATTAAACTTAACTCATTAAAGAAATGATGGATAGTGATCACATCTTTCGAAGCTGCGACTAACGCTAATTGTATTCGGTGTGCCATACAATGAACATAATAAGCATAAGGACATGCACTTAAAACTAACGCTTGTAGTTCATTCTATTCTCCTCTCATATTACTTGCACCATCATAACCTTGACCTCTAATATTTTGAATATCAAGATTGTGATTTGATAGTACCATAAAAATTTCATGTTTTAATGTCGGTGCAGTAGTATCTTTAACATGAACAAGGCCGAAAAAGCGTTCTTGTACACACTCTTTCTGATCAACAAACCTTAAAACAATAGACATTTACTCTTTTTTAGACTCATCTCGAGCTTCATCAACCATAATACAAAATTTTGCATCACCAATTTCTTCACGGATCACATTTTTTATTTTTGTTGAGATAACTTGCAAAATTTCCTTTTGTATTTGTGGTGAAGTATAAGAAGAATTTTGTGGAGCTTTATCTAGACATTTTCTTACTTCATCATTGTAAGAACCCAATAAATTCAATAATTCACAAAAATTCCCGGGTCTTTGTGATGTTCTGGTTTCATCATTTTCTCGAAAAGCACATCCTTGAAATGCAAGCCATTTAACTGCATCAATTGAAGTTTTCAAGCAAATCCTATTCTCCTTAATTTGCTGAGATGTATACTGCTCCAATCTATTCTGAATGTGTGAAGATTGATCAATTAAATCCATCCAAGCTTTTTCAGAATTTTGATGAGGCGAAGTATGATCTTTCCCTATATGAGCTAAAAATGCACAATTTTTACCATCTTTCACCTTTTTCCAATTTCTAAAACCATCTACTGTGAATGCATTTGATCCATAAAGCCCATTTTGCTTATGAAATAAAAAAATATGAAAGACAAAACGCTGCATCCTTAGATGGTGAATATTCCAACCATGATGAAAATTGTTTAAACCAATGTGATTGGAAACTTCTTTGATGTTTTTCTCCAGATTTTGGATATTCCGAAAGAATACACTGATATGGACCTGCTGCAATATAAGCTCTTCGAATTTCGTCCCGTATATTAATAGGATACTCCCATATTTGTTTTCGCAAACCAGGATCACGCTCAAATGAATTGATATAAAAAACGTTGAGGTCGATTCTACGAGATTTAATATGATTACTATCACGATTTAATTGATCAATATATATAAATGCATCTGGTGCATTTGATTGATCAGCTGAACTTGAGCTTTCAATATTCTTTCTTTTAAAGAATGCATCAATTGTCATTTTTTTCATCTATTTAAAAAATATAAATATAAGTAAAATATTTAAATAACAATTGATATTCAATCAAAGAGAAATACTATCAAGGTTTATATTGCACACCTTCAAATCCAAAAGAAAATCTTGCTCAAGGATAATCCTTAATTTTGTGCTCGATTATTTGAAATTCTGCAAAAAATCATATTAATTATCATTACTTAATACACAACTCAATATGCTTCACATATAATTATATATATTCAATTAAGAAAATCATTAAAAAAATAAAGTCATATGATTTATTAAACTAATTCAAAATCAATAATTCATATAATAAGATAATTATCTATTTACACAGTATCATTTATTATCATTTAAAATAAACTAAATAAATATTTTGAAAAAAAATTGTTGTCCATCTGAAAAGTGGAAACAAGTATAAATATTTAAGCATATTATTTTTGCAAGGAAGAATAACATAATAGAGAAGTAAAAAAACAATAAAATTAGTTCGAACAGGGAATAGCCATAGACTCATAGAGGAAGGAAAATATTAGAGGAAATAAATATACATGTCGTACAGTAGAAAGAAAATATATATAAAAAGAAATTATAAAATATCACCTATGCAGCCGCCAAGGATGAAGAAGGGGGTATGAGCCGCCAGGTATGAAGAAGGGGAAATATGACGCACGAAATTGTTGAAGAGGGGAGATTAGTGTTGTTTGATTTGCTTCTTATATAGGGTGTTTAAAAGTTAATTCCACTCAAAGTTATGTGGGCTTTTAATTGTTGGCCCATATGTAATAGGAAACGTTCAGGTCAAGCACTAGGGAGGGGGGGGGGGGGGGGGGATAATAACTAATATTATATATTATAATACATATCATATGTATTATAAAGTAAAATTTGAAAAAGTTGGGAGGGGGGGTCCGTCCCTGGTCTTATATATAGCTACCACTTCACTTGTCATGTTTTAAATTCGTATGGACCAATGGCCCAAAACGAATAATATCTTAATTGGGCCAGAGAATAGTATCACGAGCCATGGACCAACATGGATCATTTAACAAGGACGTTGACCCCCTAAAGGAGAAGATTGTAACAACGTAAGGTTTAAGGATCAAAATGGTTTAATTGAATAGTCCCACATCGACAAAAATACGGAGGTAGTTATAAGCTTATACGTACCTACCCCTTCACCTATCAAAACAATTTTAAGTTCGTACAAACCAAAATTCCAAAGCGATCAATATCTTAATTGGATCAAAGATGTTACAGCATGGTCGCCCATCATAATTAACCCTTTGTTAATTATTTAATATTAATTAAATTCAAATTTAAATAACCTACTTATAATAATCCAAACTCCACTCATAGTCCTCCTTTATCTTTTCACTTCTTCTCTAATTTTCATCAATTTTTGGATTAAATAATTTTAGAACATAAATAATAATTTTAAGATCCAAATAACTAGATAAAATATCTTTTATTGATTTTTTTCCAAAAATATGGGACGTCGTAATCTCCTTAAAAATAAATTTGACATCGAATTTGCATAAAATAAATTACATCATTCTATCTAAACAATTCAGGAAAGTCCTTTCTCATCTCTATGATATGTCTAAGCCATTTTTACTATAGGTACCATCTTGTTTTTCAGATACCTTGTCTGATATTCCAATATCTCTATCGGTTGCTCTGTGTATACTAGAGCTCCATTTCGATTTAATTTCTCCAATATCACTACATTAGCATGCGATTTTTTTGTCTCTTATAGGTTCTCCTCAACCCTTTTTGTGTTGATGTAGACTTTCTCAACATTATCTTATGTATGCTTCATTTACTTTTTGTAACAAAAATTGTCGTCATCAACTTTGCTCTAACCGATAGGTGAGCGACATGACCTTCCATACATGACTTTGAAGGGTGTCATACCCATGTTAGAGTGGTAGTTGTTGTCGTACTAAAATTCTTTCAATGGGAGGCCAGTGTCCCCACTACCACGCTAGTTCGATGCACAAGCTCATAAGCATATCCTCTTAGGTCTGAACCGTCCATTAAGATTGCTCACCCATTTATGGATGAAAATGGAATTATAGTTAACTGTATTACAAAACACAATCTGGATGCTCTACCAGGATTGAGCTGTAAATCTTTGATCCCTATTTGACACAATGAATACTTCATGTAGTCGGATAACCTCCTTAAAAGAATAAATGTTCCTCAAACTTTTGACGGATTGATTGGGTATGAAATGAGCTATCTTGATGAATCGATCAACCATTACTCGTACCACATCATGGTCATGTTGTGTTCTTGGAAGCCCTGTAAAAAAAAATTCATCATTATCTTTTTTCATTCCTATTATGAGGTTCCAAGCTTCCGTAATGCACCATATATCATTTAATGCTTCATTTTTACTTGTTGACATACAATGCATCTTGCAACATACTCGATCAAATCCTTATTTATGTTGTCAACAACACGGTTCGTTGCAAGTTCTTGTACACATTTGTGCTTTTAGGATGGATGACGAACATTTATCCGGCACATGTCTCCTCAATGCTTCAGTGTCAGGGACCCACAATCACCTATATTTTTTCACCAGATTTGTGGTCGAAAAGTTTGAAGAACTCTAGTCGCATGACTTAAGGTTGATGTACTCGTCATCATTTGATCGTGTCCTGTCGATTTTTAATAGAAATTTCAATTTCATGACGAGGTGTGCCATCATCCTCAATCCATCGTCAGTGGCCATCGGATGTAGTCAATCATATTCATATTCGATCAGCTCACTTTCAGACAAGCAAGTTATCTTTCCCATCTTTTATTTAGGACATAATCGAGTTCGCTTTTTCTTTAATGGTAGCTGATTGCAAACTCAGTCTTTCATAAAATTGATCCATTTTCTTTGACACATGTCCAAATCGTCTACGAGAACATATACTTTAATCTTGTGTGGTTTGTGAAAATAATGTCGCCAACTTTTGTGGGCGAAGACCACAACTGCCAATCCATATAATGCATTGAATATTTCTTTTGCCTTGATGTTGGCTACCCCTTTTTCACGCTACCTCAATACACATCCCAAGCTGATGTCACATGTGTCGTTGTAAATGGCATAACCTCCTTGGAATAAAGGTATTATCATATGCGTGATTGTCAATTTATTTTCCAATTTTTCGAAACCATTTTTGTATTTCCTAACCCATTCCAATTTGATGCCTTTCTTGGTGAAGTTTTTCAATTATTACACAATCATGTATAAATTTGATGTGACTCTCCAATAGTATCCTGCAAATCCAAAGAAGCTTTTGCCCTTCTACTCATTCTTTGGCTGAATCCATTTGGCAATTGCTTCTACCTTTGCAGAATCAATTAGCATATCATCTGCGCTGAAGATATGCCCGGGGAAAGTTATCTCATTCTATCAAAAACTCACACTTTGAGAAGGCATATAATTTGTGCTCTTTCAAGGTTGATAGCACGATTCGCTGATGCTCTTTGTATTTCTCTAAACTCGACGAACATATTAGAATGGATTATTGGATATGATTGTTGGATCAAAGTTTTTATTTCTTATATAATTATATTTTGATGATACACATCTTGAAAGATTAGATTTTATTTAAAATGTCGAAAAAAGTTTAAATAGAAATGAGTTGCTTCATGCACTACATTTCTGATTAATATTTGTCTATGTTTTCATAAAATTTACATTAAGAGGTGAATATAAAAATTATAGATATTCTCTTATCTTTGTAGAGAATAAAAAATTACCACATTTGAGCAACTACATAAAAAGTTATGTTTAAACAAGTGAAGCTCAAAAAGTTCAATTTGAAGTTAATATTTTTTTGTGCTGAATTTACACTTAATATTTAAATATTCTATCATGATATTTGAATCAATAATTAATATAATTATAAATAATGTTGTTAGCTTTTCATAAAATTAAATATCATCTCATATGAAAAGTTATATATAAAAAGTAAAGGTTTAAAATATTTTATTTGAAATGGATAATTAGTGTACTGAACTTTCAATTAATATCAAAATTTGGATGAATGATCAATATCAAAATTGTAGAGAATTCTGTTAGCTTTTCATAGAATAAAAAATCATCTCGGATACTCGTATAAAAAGTTATGTATAAAAGAGTAAAGATTTAAAAAGTTTAATTTGACATTGACAACTTTATGCACAGAATTTTGATTGAGTTTTTTAGTATGATACATTATATTTTGGTTGAATGTGTATGAAAGTTGTATATAATTTTATTAGCTTTCCAAATAAAAAATAAAAAATCACATCATTCTGATAACTGTGCAAAAAATTATATTTAAAATAGTGTAGGGTGGTCAATCTGCCGATCGAAGCAGCGGTCGATGAGTCAATACAGAAATTAACCAACGATCATATTTTTCCACGCCTCAAACCTTTAGATACACTATTTGCCCCATACAATACGATAACAACATGATACATGGGGCTTAAAGACAATTGGAGTGCATGAAGACCGGGTAGCTTTTAGTTTTTATCTTGTTTATTGATGCATTGAATTTGTAACAAAAAAATTTGCTAGTAAGTGTACTAGTTGTATCAATTAATAAAGTAGAGAGTAGAGTGTCAAACCTATGAGGGACTAGTTAAATTTAATCTATTCCAATAATCTACTAAGAAAAGAAAAGTGTTTTATGATAAAAACAAAAAATTAAAGATGCAGAAAAATAAATAACAAAAAATAAAATAAAATGGTCTTGAGCTTTGAGATTTATGGATGATTAATGTAAAGGTAAACGTGCATGATCCTCTATTTTGGCACAAACGACGAGTTATCAAACACGCATTATGAATGCTTCAACTTAAGTAAAAGATCAATTATCAAAGTAATAATAATTTTTGAAACTAATCACTCTTCATACGGGTTTGTAATCTAATATCATAAATGAAGCATTGAATTTGTAATAAATAAATTTGCTAGCAAGTGCACTAGTCGTATCAAGTAATAAAGTAGAGAGTAGAGTGTCAAACCCACGAGGAACTAGTTAAATTTAATCTATCACAATAATTTACTAAGAGAATAAAAGAGTTTTGTGATAAAAACAAAAAATTAAAGATGCAAAAAAATAAATAACAAAAATAAAATAAAATGGCCTTGAGCTTTGGGATTTATGGATGACTAATATAAAGGTAAACGTGCACGATCCTCTATTATTAATCTTACTGAGAGTTAAGATGCATGAGTATATATCTCCTACACTATTATTCACCCACAAATCTAGATAAAATAATAGACCGCACAAAAACTGGCACAAACGAAGAGTTACCGAACACGCATTATGAATGCTTCAACTTAAGTAAAAGATCAATTATCAAAGTAATAATAATTCCTGAAACTAATTACTCTTCATACAAGTTTGTAATTTAATTTAAAAAATGAAATTAATCTTGAAAAGACAATGAACTTAGCATGCATAATAAAAAATAACTGAAAAGATAAATTAATGCAAATAATAACAAGGTTCAAACAAGTTTCCTTCTTGAAAAGATATAAATTATATATTATAGAAATAATGAACTATAAGAACTAGGTAAAAGAGCATCTAATTAAATTATAGAAGAAGAACTCAAGATTAGAAACCTATGTACGTTGCACAACACAATCGACAAGTTATTGTGCAACCTTCTTCTTCGAGTGATTTTTTGGCTTGAAAACTTCTTCTCTACAATAAGGTACGAATTCCCAGGTATGAAGCACCCAAGTACCACCAAGCACCTCTTTTCCTGTCTCCTAAAGCCTCTAGATGTTCCAAGGATTTTTGAGAAGTTTCTATTTGATTGGAAGGCTTTTTATGTCAAAATAATAAAAATTCAGAATAAACATTGATTGGACTTTAAAAACATCTAAAACTTCTTCAAATATGAGTGAATATGTTTCCTAATGATCCTTAGGACTTAGGATAAAGTTTGGAATTGATCTGTAATTGAAATCTCTAAGAAAAATCGAAGAAATCTCGAAATCAGCTTTCATAATGCCTCATAACTACTGTGTAACAGCCTAGATATGGCTTTTCACGACTCGTAATAGTGATTTCATGACCCTTACAGTGTTCAAATCGGAGTAAAAGTGTGATTTTAATGCCCCGTAACATCCTGATCACAATCCGTAATTCAGGCAAGCTTTTTGGGCAAAACTAAGAATTTAACGGGGCCATTATAGTCCTCTTACGGGCCGTTATATTCATTTCAATATTGGCAGCCTACTAAATTTTAATTTTTGACTCCGTTTTAACTCCGATTTGAGTGCGGTTCTCTCTAGTAGCTTCGTAATTCAATTATCTTACTTTTTATAACATATAATTTAGGTAGATTTCTATTTTATAAAATTAAAGCAAATAAAGCCATAAATTGATGCATGCTATATGAAAATAATTCGAAATACGATTAGATGCATGTCTAAATATATGTTGTATTGTGCATGCATCATTTATCTAACACAACTATCTTTTAACAATTTAGTTTATGTGAAAATCCAATCAAGAGAAAACTAGTAGATCAATAATAAGATTAATAACATGATTGGATTGACTAAAATAGGATGATAATAGAATCAGGTGTGATCATAGTATAATTAGATAAGATGATAACCACATGATCAAATGTGAAAATCATGTGATCATATATGACAATAATAACATCAATTATGTCAATATATTCAAGTATGACAATGATATGACCAGGAACAATTAATATCAATAATAACAATTAATGACTCTAGGCTCATGTCTAGTGAAACTCGGGTCGTGTTCGAAAAAAATTTGACATGCCTCAACCTGGAAAAACTCGAACTAAATATGATGTCAACCCAAACTGAGTTGACCCGATTCATGCCCGATATCCATTACACCGCACCTAGGCCATGCTGAGGCTAAATCCGGGCCGAGCTATAGGGAAAATGGGTCGGGTTCTACGAACTCCATTCGATTCCGACTATGACTCGGTCTGGGCGTTATACAAATAGGGTCAAGTTCTGTCGTCAATGGAAAATTGCGTTCCGATGTGACTTTTCAGCCATCATAACTATAGCATATTATATTCCATCGATGTAAAATCTATATCAATGGAATCTCGGTAGAAAGGAGGAGAGAATATGGTTCCATGTCGCGAAAAATTAACGCTATGAAGATCTACTACATACCTAAAGTTGGCTAAAAAATTAATTGAAATTCTGCTGTTGGAAAATTGCACGTATGTCGAACTTCACCAATGATTCCTCTTTGTCCACGTTCAGAAACACATGATGCTTGGATGATGACTCTTATATGCCAACTTCGAAACCATCCACGGACTGCCATCTAGAATGTCTCAATTTGCATGAAAATAAGAGATAGAGTAAGGTTCATGGTACAAAAATTTTATTTTATCAATATCAATTTTTAGCCACCTTTTTATGTCTATTTATGATTGTATGCTATGATTTTAACTTATATTGAGTCTTGGACTCATTATGTAATGACGTGAGGGGCTTGTTTGACAACCGAAATCAGGCTGGAACCGCAACTTTGTTCCGATCGATTCCGCCAAACAACCTTGTTCAAGTTTGACGAAATTGCGCCAGGAACTCAAGGTGGGAACGAAGGCGCACGTTACCTTGGTTCCCACCATGTTGGTTCCACCTTGGTTCCAAGTTGGTTCTTTTTTTCAAATTTTTTTGGACGGGACACTTTTTTTTTTCAATTTCATTTTCCATCTTTGTTTTTCTTTCCTTATTTTCTCTCTCTCACATTACTATTATAAAATAATTTATTTATTAAATATAAAATATTTATTAGTCTTAATATAATAGTATTTCTTACTTGCTATTTCATTAAAAAATTAATATTCCATTAACTATAATTTATTAGAAAATCAATTTTTATATTTAAATAATATATTTTAACAAATTTTTTAAAATTTATACTTTTATTTTTATTAATTAACAAAATTATATTTTATATCATAAAATCTATTTTTTTCAAACACTCACTAAAATTAATCTATTACATCTACTTTTTTCTATTACATCAACTTCATAATTTTTCATCATTATGTTCTACTCTATTCAAATACACCATAAACTAATTTGTTAATTCAAATATTCACATAGAACTCCGCGAAATCATGATTCTGATTGTCAAATGCAGCCAAGGTCTAAGGACCAAGATGATTTTAATTGAATTGTTCTATATGGGCAAAATACAGATGTGATCATGAATTTATATATAACTACATCCTTCACATATCAGGATACATTTTAATAGGGGTGTTCATGGGTCGGGTTTGACTCGACCTATGAACAAATTTGACCCAACTCGCGGTTGCCTATATATGAAATTGTGACGACCCAAATTATTGAGAAAAACAATAAAAGATATTTTATCTAGTTATTTTGGATCTAAAAATTAGTATTTAATTTTTTGAATTTATTTAATCCCAAAATTAATGAAAATTAGAGGAGAAGTTGGAAAGATAAAGGAGTTTAAGTTGAGGTTGGATAGATATAAGTATGATTGTTTAAATTTAATTTTAATTAATCTTGAATAATTAACAAAGGATTAATTAATGCTCATAATTCAATCAATATATTACTCATTTTGAATTTTTGATCAACACGAATTTAAAACATAGGAGTGATTCGAGAATCCAACTCGACTCGGCCGGTGGTTGGATGGGACCCGACCCGATCCGACCACAACCTGACCTCGGGTTGGGTCGGGTCCGGGTTGAAAAATTCCAATCCGACTTAACCCGACCCAACCTAACGACCCGAATTTTTTATTTTTAATGATTTTTTAGTTAATCTAAGTAAATAATACCATTTAAAATAATAGTTTTTATATAAAATAAAGTATTCTACATGTAAAAAATATCTGAATATTTAAAATAATAGTTTTTACATAAAGAAATATATTAAAATAAAAGAGAAAAATTTTAAAAAAGAAAAAGCCAAAAAGGTAACCCGACCACTAGTTTAATTATTAAGGGTCTGTTTGGTTTGAGGGTTATGAATGGGTGGGGTAGAATATGAGGGAATGAAATTAGTTACACCATGTTTGATTATATTTTTTAAGTTAAGAGTGGTGGGATGTAATAGCTAAGCCCTTCAAACACCACATTTTTCATTCCACCAAATTGGTGGAATAATGAGGAATAGATTATTTTAGACCAAATTAATCTCTTTCCCTTTTTTATTACCAAATTAAATTATTTATCTTATTACCAAATTAAACCACCTCTCTCTCTCTCATATATATATTATCTTTTTTCTAATATGAATACATATTTATCTATATTTTTTATTAAATAAAACTTTTTAGTAAATATAAAATTTTATTCAAAGTAAACATAAATATACTATTTAAAAATAATTTAATATTAATATAATATATTCAATTGGGTCATGACGTAAAATTTGGATTCGGTCCCGACCCGACCTGGTTAAAGAAATGAGACTCGGTCCTGAGTCAATTATCTATCGGGTCGGAAAAAATTTAAAAAATCCGAACCGATGCGGACGAGGGTGACTAATCATCCCGATTCATGCTCACCCCCTAATTAACGATTATAAATACTTTAAATATATAATGAAGGATAAAAATAACTTTTATACAAATAAAATCTTCATTACCCCACTCCACATCTTATATAATTTATTATCCAAACATGGACTTTCTAATAACACATCACGTCACCCCACCCCATTACTCACCACACCACTTTCATCTCATTCTTCCATTAGTTATTTGCCAAACAGACCTTAGACCTTAAAGGTGTAGAATAAATAAAAATAATGTTTAATAATTTTGAGAAAAGAATTATTACGTACTTATCGACCAACCAAATAAAGTGATTGGAGCGCCTCGTGTTGCGTGCTGTTCGAACTACTTGGCGCCATCCAGCACGCAATAATTGGATACGTTCCCTTTTATGTTGTCGTTTTATGGCACCCAACAATTGGCCGGCTCTTCGTTCGATTTTTTTTTTTTTATTTATCTTCCACCTTCCTCCGCCTCCTCCCAAAACCCCATTTTTCCTTCTCAGAAACAGCCGAGCAAAGGGAAGAGGGATCGATGGCGACGGAAGCGAGGCCGCCGGCGATGGTGGTGGGCGTCGACGACAGCGAGCACAGCATCTACGCCCTCCAGTGGACCCTCCGCCACTTCTTTTCCGCGTCCTCCAACACCCTCGTCCCATTCAAGCTCGTCGTCGTCCACTCCAAGCCCATCGCCACCTCCGTCATCGGCCTCGCCGGCCCCGGTGAGTGAGATCGTCCCCGTGAGTCTTTACTCTTTGCTTCCGATCCGGCTTTCGGTCTTGACGGACGGGTCTCGTGGCAGGTGCCGCCGATGTGCTGCCGTTCGTGGACTCCGATCTGAGGAAGATCGCAGCCAGGGTCATCGATCGGGCGAAGGAACTCTGCGCCTCCAGCTCGGTATTGTTTCTAAACTTCTTTTCCACTGTCATTTTGTGATAAATCTTGATGGTCACTGTGTCTTAAGAGTCTCTCACTCCTGTTAGTAGACACTGGTCAGTGCGTGTAAAATAAAATTGCTTTTTTTTTAAATAGTTTATTAATTGTTTCGTCTTGTGCTGAATGTTATGATTTAGCTCAGCGTCTTGAATCACAATTTGTTTTTTGTTTCATAATCACGACTATGTAAAAAATCAAATCTAAGGTATATATAGTATTGTTGTATATAAACAGCATAAGAGATTGTAGGAGTTAGTACTTGCGTGATCTGTCCATCAACTTACTCCTAGTTACATAAAGTTCGAGGAAAAAGAATTTTGATTGTAACAAAATATGTCACTCTGGGGCCTCAGAAAGAAATGAAGCATTTCATGTTGTTTGGAGTATAAGAAATTTGTTGTCCCAAAGTTGAAGTCTAACTGGTTTCTTTTGTGGCAACAGGTGCCTGAAGTAGAATATGAAATTGTGGAAGGAGATCCCAGAAATGTTCTCTGCGAAGCAGTGGAGAGACATCAAGCAGACATGTTGGTTGTGGGCAGTCATGGTTATGGCGTGATAAAAAGGTTTCTTTTATTTTTTTTAAAAAGAAAATTTCATTGATATTAAGTAATAGCTCGGTTTGAGCTAGGGTACAAAAATTGAACAAGACCCAAAGGAGGTCTGTTCAGCCAAAAATTATCTCTATGCAACTGGGTGCGACCAAAATGTGCGAGATAGTCAGCAGCACCGTTAGCACTCCTGCTACGGTGCGAAACAATGATTGGGCTGGTGATAAGACTAATGGCAAGGATGTCATCGATGATTCCCCGAATTCGCCAAGGACATCGTAGCTTTCTATTGATGATTTTCACGAGCGTCTCAGAATCGGAGTAGACCTAGATGCGAGTCCTGCCGAGGTCTTCAGGAGGCCAAAGAGCATAGCACGCGCCTCAATTTCCAGAACAGTGTCCACCATGGCCTTGCTAGTGCTTGCAAAAAGGAAGGTTCCATCGTGAGCCAAGGTAAGATAACCAATACCCCCTTCCCCGGCTGGCCCAAGAGAGCCGTCTGAGCTCATAATAGCTCAGTGCTGGGGAGGGAGCTCCCACCAGATTCGCGAAGGCGAATCGTGGGGGTAGGATGCCTCGGGTGCATGGACGTTAGCAAAATCATGGCAGCCAGCCAAAGCTCTTTTCCAAACCAACTCTACGGTTGCACACCGGGCCCGAAAATGTACGCTATTACGAAGATTCCAAAGCTCCCGGAGGCAATAAGCAAAAAGAGACAAAAAAGTTTTTCGGAACTGATGATCCAAGTTGGCTCCTTCGTGGATCCAGGAGCCGAGGTGCCAGGAGGCAGTATGCAGGAAAGCATAATGCATTTTACATTGAAAAAGTTGCCAAAGGCTAAGCGACAAGGGGCACTGAAAAAATAAATAGGTATTAGTTTCAAGATGGAGACCACAGAGGGAGCAAGCTGGATCAATAGTGTTATCAAACATAATGATAGTATCTAATGTTGGTAGTTTGTTATGCAGTAATTTTCAAAGAAAGATATGGATCTTGGGAGGAATCAAAATCTTCCAAACGCAGTGCCACGGTGGCCCTCCAGTGGGAGAAGGCGGCATAGGACGTCGACTAATATGATGATAAACTGACTTAGCATTTGCGCATCCGTAGGTATCACTAACCCAGACCCACGCATCATCATTGACAGAAGTGGAGATGTATATGCGCTTAATTTGAAAACTTAAGTCAGGCCCAAAAGCATCCGCAAGCATAGAGTCGTTCCAAGAACCGTCGGAGATAAAATGATCAACCATTTTGTTATCGAGATTGTAGTTCATGTTAATGTATGTGGGAAGGCGTATGAGTGGAATGGTAGAGATCCAGGGGTCAAGGAGAACGGAGGTTGAAGATTCAGAGCTAATACGCTTTCTGAAACCAGACCGGAGGATGTGGATAAGGATTAATTTCCATGATTCAGCGGTATGTGCCGAGGGCATATCGTCCCAGATTTTGAGGGGGCCATACTTGGCAAGGATTAAATTGGTCCAAAAGGTATCATGCTTATTAAGCAGGTTCTGAATGCGCTTTGCAATGAGGGAATGTCTGATAATCATAAAATTCCTGATGTCCAACCCACTAAGGTTACAGGGTAATTGGACAGTGTTCCAGTTGATGAGGTGGGATTCCCGACGACCTCCGCCGAGGTCCCAAAGGAAAGCTCTTGACAACTTCTCAATGGAGGCAATAGTGCCCCCAAAGAGATTGGTGACACTCAAAGCGTGTATAGGGATGGAGGCAAGGGTGGTTTTGATAATAATAGTACGACCAACCTGATTTAGTGTCCCTCGCCTCCAACCAACGAGGCGAGAGGAAATTTTATCGAGGAGAGCGGTTTGGTCACTACTAGGGATGCGTCGGGGAGAGATAGGTACACCAAGATAGTGAAACGGGAAAGAACTGATTTTAAAGTTTAAGATCGTGCTTAGCTGCTGGCGGCGTCGGGAGTTAAGAGGGGGAAGTAGAAGCTCAAATTTATGGGGGTTGATTTTCTGCTCAGTGAGATACTAAAAGATCTCTAGGATTTTCTTAAGGTTCAAGCAATTCCGCTTGGTTGCTTTGAGACAGATAAGCAGATCGTCCGCAAAAAGAAATGGGTAAGGCTGAAAGAACTAATACGGAAAGGCTCGATGAGACTGCAGCCACATGCTGCTTCATGATGGAGGAGAAAACTTGAGAGGTAATAATAAATAGGTAGGGTGAGAGAGGGTCACCCTGCCTAATGCCCCTGAAACCGTGAAAAGGTGGTGAAAAGTTACACCGTTTATAACACAGTAGAATACCAGAGAGAAGACACAGATACGGATCCAGCTATCAGGAAAGTTCATGAGCTTGAGGATGGAACAGAGGGCAGACCAAGAAACATGATTGAAGGCCTTTTCAAGATCAGCTTTAAGGAGCATAAATTTTTGTCGACCAGAATTAAGGGAGTGGACTAACTCCTGGGCAACCATAATATTGTCGTGGATAGATCTCCCAGGAATAAATGCGGATTGATTATGGTCGATCAAGGAGTTTAGAGTAGGCCGAAGGCGATTAGCAATGATTTTAGATAGTAATCTGTATAGGACGTTACATAGCGAGATAGGCCGGAAGTCTTTGACACGTTTGGCATTGCCGATTTTTGGAATGAAGATGAGAGAGGTTTTGGACCATTCCGCAGGTAAGGTACCTGAGACAAAGAAGTTTTGGATTTCATTTACAACCCTGTCACCAATGATATCCCAATAAGATTTATAGAACTTGACCGTGAAGCCATCAGGCCCAGGAGCCTTGCCCGGGGGCATGCTCCAAAGGGCACGAGTGACCTCAGCCCGTGAGATAGGAGCAATCAGGGAATCATGAATGGAGGTATCGAGGGACGGCAAGGCCAACAATCAGATGGTATTGTACGAGAGGATAGTCATTGCCAAAGTTGTCTATAGTGATTAGTAAATAAGGAATTTATTAATGTAGGGTCTGTAATACAGTCATTATTGTCATTTATGATAGTTGAGATAGTGTTTTGCTTATGTCTGACGATGGTGGAAGTATGAAAAAATCTAGTGTTTCGATCCCCATGTTGGAGCCACGTCACTCTGGACTTGCTCCACCATTTGAGACTGATCTGTCTAAGGAAGGCGGCGTGACGATGGTAAGCCGAGCGAAGAAGCCCGAGCTCAGCAGATGATAGGCCACGGTGGACGTCCAGATTTTCAAGCCGATTTATCTCCTGAAGAGCAAGGTCAGCACGGGATTCGAGCCGACCAAGAGAGTCTTTGTTCCATTTAATGGTATCACGCTTAATTTGGTTAAGGGCATGGGAGATGGTGGTGGTAGAGGAATTAGAGGACCAGTGCCGCTTGACAATGTCCCGAGGTTCAGAATAAGATAACAAAAAATGTTCGTATTTGAAAATGACTTCGGCCTCCGATGTTGGAGGTCAGTCAGCAGAAGGATTGGGGCATGGTCGGAAATACATCTCTGCAGAGTGGTCAGAGAGAGGTTAGGGAAAGATGCAAGCTAGTGATAATTCACTAAGGCACGATCAAGTCGACAAAAAATACGAGCTAGGCTTGCGCGATTATTACACCAAGTGTAAGGGAATCCATTAGGTCGGATATCTAAAAGTGATTGAGGGTTAATAAGATTGTTAAAAGCATCCACAGGCCTGGTATGCCGGAATGGGGATCCACCCAATTTATCGGAGGAGTTAGAGATGGTGTTGAAGTCTCCGATGAGGAGCCAAGGAAGATGCGAGGTGTTAAGTGAGCCTAAATCTTGCCAAAGGCAAGTCCTAACTAAGGAAGTGGTACTAGCGTAGATAGCGGATAGCAAAAAGTTGAAACCATTAAAAGAAATAGCAGCATGAATCACTTGCGTAGAGCTAAGGAGAGAAGAGCCTCCTGATCGCGCCAGGCCAGGAGGATGCCGCCAAAGGCACCGACGGCCGTGCAGAAGACGTCGTCCCAATCGGGACCCAGGCATCGGATTACCTGTTTAGAATTTACAGAACAAGTGTGCGTCTCTAATAAAACTACAAAGGTCGGCCTATGAGTTCTAATAAGATTACAAAGTCGATCTCGGGCTTTCGCGTGAAGAGCGCCCCGACAGTTCCAGGCAAGAAGTCTCATTTATCATTCGGAGGTGGGCCCTCACCCTTTGATAGTGGCGCCGCCGTGTCCATAACCTGCAATGACGAAGAGGGGGGCAATTAGAGGGGGGGAGTGGGTGGCGACATGAGTAGATGTCTTACCTTTGAGGGCCGATTTCACCAGTCCCCGCCGAGGACGGAGAGAAGGAAGCGGAGCCTGCGGACGGAGAACTCGAGACTTCTTCTTTTTCGATCGCGGGGAAGGAAGCAGATCAAGATCATCGGCCTCCTCATCCGAAGGCTCGTCAGGTTGGGCTTCAGAGACCGCAAGGACCGTCGAGGCGATACAGCAACCTGCTAGCGCAACAAAATCAATGCGATTTAGAGAAGAAGAGGGATCTAGGGAGACAGAGACCGACAACGAAGAAGTGGCAGGTGATGGAGATGAGATTGCAGAAGAAAGTGGAGGAAGCGAGGCGGGGAAAGAAGGCACGTGGAGGGAGATAGACCGCCCAGAGGAGGGAGGTGTAGGGTTGAGGGAATGGCTAGGAGGGGTGAGAGAACGGCAGGGAGGGAATGAGGGTGATGATCGAGTCATAGTGTCAACAGGGGTAGAAGAGGGGGAATCCAGCTTTTCACCATACGCGTGCCCCGGGGACACCACGTGTCCGCCCGCCGAAACATCACAGCCGTACGATTCATCTGAGGGATGAGAACTTCCCTTGGAGAAAGCACACTTGTGTTTCTATGTGGCGAATCACGACCGTCCGCAGGGAGGATGGATGACGTGTAAGCCGGATGCGTGACCACAGAACAATCGCCCCGGATTGGTGACGTGGAAGGCAACGCGGGAGAAGGCTCCGCACGTGACGACCACCTGTCAGCCGACCTTTGGGGGGAAGCTTCCCATTGCGACGTCGCCACGCCAACAGGTGAGCCCGACCCCACAGGCAATTCAGGTCGAGACACGGGGGTGTCTGAGCTTGGAACACCAACGCCACAGCAGCACGCAAAGTCACCGGACCGACCTTCCGACGGGGAGGGGGGCGAGCCGCACGCAACTAGGGCCCGTACAGCATAACGTCCCGCGCGCCATCAGAAATGCCAGAAGATGGCTGCGAAGTGCAATGCTCGAAGCGGTGGCCGACGATGCCGCATCGGAAGCAGAAGGATGGGAGATTTTCATACAGAACCCGTTGGAGGTATCAATCGCCGTTTGGAAGCCGCACCCAGGTCCCCTGCTTTAAAGGTTTGGAAAGATCCAGCTCAATACAGACTCTTGCCAGTGCTCCCTGCACGCCAAACTCCGCCTGCAAAACAAGAACAAATGCCGCCGCGATCCGACGAAGAACCTGCGGAGAACGAAGTTCCAAGGGTAGGCCCGGCAGGTGGATCTAGGTGGGGGACGCGAGATCGCCATTGCCATCAGGTCGGAAGAAAGGCACCACTTGCGCCACCGTGAGCAAACTCCCTCTGAACTCCCACGGACCACCTGTGAGTACCTGTAGGCGGTCCTCGGTGTTAGCGAAGGAAAAAAGTATAAAGGAGTTACCGATCTGGGACAGGGAGCATGGCTCAGAGGTTCGCCAGAGCTCCGGGATAGCTTGCGTCAAGACGGTGAAGTCGCCGACATAATGCCCAAGAAGACAGAGTCTCAGCGCCGCCGACTGGTCCTCCATCTCGCAGGCAGGGATATTGACCTCCTCGGTGATGGCCTCATGTAGTCCCCTGAGCTGCCTCGGGGAGATGGAGACAGGAGGAGGACGGGAAGCCCGAACAGCGGCCGCCCATGAACGCGGCGGAGCTAGGGGATTTGGGGTCGGGAGCAGGGGGCCAAGCGACCCATTATTTGGAAGTGGGGGAAAAGGATCCGTGTTTGCAGGAGGGAGGGAGAGCGTGTTTGCAGGAGGGAGGGAGAGAGCAGTAGCCGTTTCCCCCGGCCGGTCGTCGGGGATGGAGGGGAGCGCTAGGGCCTAGATCGCCCGAGCGCACATGAGAGATCTTGAGCAGCCCCTTCTTTAGCTCTTTACACTTCAAGGTTTCTTTTATTACCAATCTTCTCTGACATGAAAAGCTACATAGATTACTTAAGAAGGAAAAATAGATGCCTTAATTTATGACATATTGACATATTCTTCAGAAGTTAAAATGTCGGGAAGATAATATACTATTTATATGAACTCCTTGACTACATATAATCCTCGACTCACATCCAATGCTGTGTCGACTTGTATGGTTTGCTCGTAATTATGATCGGCAAAGATGACTCTCATGTATGGTTTGCTCATGGCACGCTAAGTTTGGATAAATTTTACTAATAATCCTCCAACTTTAATGATTTTTTGATTCAATCCTTCAACTTTATTTTGTAAATAGACTACCATCCAACTATTAAGTTATTTCACCAACTACCTTTTTTACCGGGTATAGGCAGTTCACTGGTCATTTTCTTACATGGCAAACCATTTTAAAAAAAAATAAATACAAAATAATAAATATAATCATTTAAAAAAAGGATAAGGGGGCGCTGCCCCCTCCCCTCTCTTCGATCACCGGTGACTTCGTCAGCAAGGGGTAACATCAACAGCAGGGAGTGGCTGGCGGAGTGGGTGGGGTTGCAAGCGGGGGCTCTTTAGGCAGGCAGATGGGGTTGCGTGCAGAGGGTGCTCGCCAGCCGGCGGGAGGGGGGGTGGTCGGTGGCGGGAGCGAAGGCGGCTCGCCAACGAATGGGGTGGTGGATTCTTTGTGTGTGTGGGGGGGGGGGGTGGTGGGGGTGGGGGGGGGATGGTCGTAAGGCTGCTTGCCGAAGGAGCTGGGGAAGGTTGCTCGCCGACGGATGGGGTCGCGAGTGGGTGCTCGCCGAAGGAGTTGGGGGGATGGTGGAGAGCTGCTCGGTAGTCACGAACGAGGGAGAGCTACTCATCGGCAGGAGGGAAAGGGGGCGTCGGCGGCGCCTCCCCTTGCTAGCAAGGATGCTGGTGGCTGGAGAGAGAGGAAGGGACACCCCCTTCTTTTTTTAAAAATTATCATATTATTTTTTTAATATTATTATATTATATTAACTTCGTCTATATTTTATAGCCGGTCCCAAGCCCGGATAAAGGAGGAGGGTTGTGTTAGGCCCCGACAGCCAGCATAAAATCCTGTCGAATCTTATGAACATGGATCAACGAATTGGCGTCGTATGATCCATGTAGCCGACCCCACCTAGTGGGATAAGGCTTTATTATTATTGTTATTGTATTATTATATTATATTATTTTAAAATGACTTGTACGTAAGCCCTATATCCGGTGTAAAGGATAGTTGGTGGAATGAGTTAATAGTTGGAGGGTAAAATTGAATGATAGACTTGGAAAGTTCAATGATAGACTTGAAAAAACGTGTAAAATTGGAGGGTATTTATTGAATTTATCCCACTAAATTTTTGCAATAATTGTTAGTAGTCTGCAAGTTTTCGGTATGTTCACTCTTCCAAGATTCTTTAACGGTCATTATCATGATTCTGTAACAATAATTTATTATGATTAGTGACTGAATATTTCGTGGGACTGTTAATGTGCAATTAGTAGCCTTGAAAGCTTGGTTATCACGTATCCATATCCCTCCCCACACACAAAAAAATGCTGAAATGCTGCCTGTTTCCTTGGTAAAATGCTGTCCCACAAGCTTTAATTGAACGATCATGAAACTCATGACCTTAAATTCCTGTAAAATTCATGAAGTGAGAAGTCACTTTATTAAATGTAGCAGCATTAGAACTGTTAAGGCATGCACCATGACATTTATATATATGTTTCACTTTGGATATAACAATGAAAGAGTAGTACCAAATTTTGGGCGAAAGGAATTCATGTTAAGTACTTTACTACATATTTTAAGTTGCTTTATCACATCTGTAATGAAAAAGAAGATAAATGTGAATTATACATTTGTAGTATTCATCTTAAGCTTGCTGATCATTGCTAATTTCATCTGCTTGCGTACAGGGCTGTGCTGGGCAGCGTGAGCGATTATTGTGCCCATCATGCGCACTGCACAGTCATGATAGTGAAGAAGCCCAAGGAAAAGCACTAATCGTTCCAAGTTACTGCAAACTCTCTCTGCCTACAGTTGTGAGCTGTTAATAAATTGTCTACCACTTGAGACTCCCTTGCGTCCTACCTTTAGATTGTATTAAGCACTATCTAAGTAGAGATGCACTCTATGTATGTGTGTACGTATTAAATATTTCTGGTGTTATGATTGTGATACAAAATAAGCATTCGCTCTTTGTCGACACATTTCCTTTTGCCAAATTCGCCTCCACTCCATTTTCTTCAATAATTTTATTATGCTTTATTACATTTTATATTTGTAAGTGTCATTGATGATTCACGTCCTCAACCTCTAATTACGTCATGATTGCGCACATATCAACGCATGCATATTGCAATAATGCCTGTGGTATGAGATGCAAGAGAGCTATCCTTGAAGCCTCACTTCACTTGTGCAAGAGAGCTTGCGAAACTAGGTGTAACTGCGTGCCGCTTTACGCTTTTGGGAATTATGAAAAGTGTCCCTTTATATGCCAACTTGATCACCCGTGGTGGCAGAAAGAAATGTCCTTGTCAATAAACAATTATCAATTGATCGATTTTAATTATCTATAATAAATACTTATCCATTTCAATTTAATAATAATTATCAATTGTTTTTAATCAATCATCAATTGATCATAATTCAGTGAAAGTCACAATTAAATATTTAACAATTCAATTAAATTAACTATTTATCAATTTATCCAACAGGCTCAAAAAATCATAATTTATTATAGCGTAATTCAATTAACATAACAATTCTATTACTACGGTCAATTACAATAATATTCATAAGACGTGATGATCTTCATTGACTAGAAGGGTCTTCATTGATCAAGGGTCTCAATTGAGCACTAGAACTTTCATCGATCATAAATGTCTCAATCGACGATAAACTCATTTGTCTCAATCAACCACAAGGACCTTCATTAACTATTATATATTAACAATCGATTCTGTGAGTCTCCGTTAACTACAAAGAATCTCTATCGTTCATAACGATCTCCATTAATCATGAGAGACTCAATCGACTATATAGACCTCAATTATTAATTTATTAATTCAATGATGACAATTTTCTATATCTTGACGGTGCTCAATCAATTTTAATAAGCCTATTATCTATAATCAACGAATTATCGGTCAATCTATGTCAACTAAATAATAGGCCAACTATTCATAATCGATTGTTAACAACTATTATGTCAATTGTCAATTAGCATCAATCAAGATAACAATCACTCAATATCTATGAAATAGTCAATGCTACCAACAATCCAATTAACTTTAATTGAATACAGGAATTTTTTTTTTTGCTCTAGAAACTCTGCTTGTGCTAGGACAAATCCGGACCCTTCATTTTTCCTCATTTTTGTGTGACAACTCGGTCCGGGGCGAGTGGGGTGTGCCATAAATATTTGCGAGTAATCTCAAATTCTCCGTGCTCAAGTGAACTCGTTATCCATATTCCATAATGCGATGTAATAAACTATAATAAAAAATATTAAAACAAGAAAAATAACGATTCATGTGTTATATTATATCTAATATAATATAAAATAAATAAATAACCGATTGTTCATGGGTTCAGGTCTTACTGTTTTCGGGGAAAGCCCACGACTTTGGTCTCTCCCGGGGTTCCACTGCTTCGATCGATCTCCTTCTTCTTCTTCCATGTCGTCTTCCTCCTCGGACGAAGGCAACTGGGTGCCCTTCTCCAAAAGACCGGAATGGCGGGACGTCAGGCCGCTGCAGCAGGACGACGGGCCCAATCCCGTGGCGCCCATCGCCTACGGCGAAGAGTACAGGGAGACTATGGACTACTTCCGGGCCGTCTACGCCGCAGACGAGCGCAGCCGCCGCGTTCTCGGCCTCACCACCGAGGCCATCGGGATGAATCCCGGGAACTACACCGTGCGAGACTCCTTTTCTTCTTCGTTTCCTATGTACCTAAATGGATCGTAGCTCATTTTGAAGGAAAAATCGTTTCATTTTTGTAACGATCAAATTAGTTTGTAGAGCGTGAACTTAAACATCAAGCTTCTTCCGCGCTGTCTTCTTGAATTATTGCAAGGTCAATTGCTTATTAGGAAGTTTCTCTTGGAAAGTTTAAGTTTCTCTTATGCTTTAATCTGCTTCAAATTGGAGCACAGTTCTTTTACAATCGATCATGTTTTATTGGGAAAAAACCTTTTTTTGTGAATTTTATAGCTGAAGAAACGTGGAATAGCTCTATAGACGACTTTATAAGATGCCTCTTCCATGCCACTTGCATCTTCTGGAACATTGTGCAAATGACTCGAATTTTCTTGAACTAACATTCCCTGCTTTAATTCTAACATTCTTTTCTTTTACTTCCGTAGGTCTGGCATTTCAGGCGTCTCGTACTTGAGGCGTTGGGTGCTGACTTGCAAGAGGAGAGGATTTATGTTAACCATATAGCTTCACACAACCCAAAAAATTATCAGATATGGTGGGGAGAGGCTATATAATCATCATTTTTTTAAATACCGTTTCCCCTATTTTTTTCAATTTTCAAATATCATGTCCATTCTCATATTTCCAGCATCCCCTTCTTCTAGTACAGCGAAGAATTTGAGGAAAGAGTGAGTGATATGCATCATCAGGTGTGTGAACTATAGTTTCACAAGGTCTTTTTGAATTGATTTCACACCCACAGAAATGAATTGGCATACATGAGAATATACAACGTAGGCAGTTACAAGAGTTTTGTAGCGTGCAGGTTCATAGAGATGATGATCGAAAATGTAGGCCACAATAAAATACTTGGAGCAGGTTTTGGAGAAGACTGATTCCACAGATTACTAGTTCCAATATGCCCCTTCAAGTCCAGTGAGGTCTTTGCTGAAGCTGAAGCTTATCTCCAATAAATAGAAACTTGGTTCCTGAGAGTGCATTAGGTAATAGATTATTGGACGAAATCTACTGCACGCATAGGCATTTGCAGGCAACATCATCGCGAACAAATTGGAAATCAAATTTCCACATGTTTGGTGCATGTGTGAAAGATTTAGTTATTAGATAGGTAAGTTGCGCTGATGTTATTGTACCATAAATTTGGTCGTTGTGGAGATTGGCCAAGTTCCATTAGGAGAGATCAAAATCAAATGATGGCAATTGTAGCATCTGCAAGTGATTTGTATTCGGCCTTCCTAAATGACCTTGAAACAATCTTGTGTTTCCTCGAAGTCTAATATACTAAATTATTTGTGAAAGATGAATAACTGCCAGTAGATTACGATCAAGGAGACCGCAGCCCAATTTGCATCAGTAGATGCATCAAGGAGACCGCAGCCCAATTTGCATCAGTAGATGGCATCAAGGAGACCGCAGCCCCAGGCTTTGTGTAGCATTGAGATACATAAGTAGAAGTAGACTTTTTCAGCTGTCATTGACAGGTTTTAGGTGAGTCAATGAATTGTCAAGCTTGATTCACTGCAAAGGCAACATCAAGTTAAATGAGACTGAAGCATTGTAGCGCGTCAACTGTGTAGCGAGGTATCACCAGGTCAGGGTGGGCGCTGCTCGTCGACGAGAACTGAGCCGCTGTCCAAGCATGCTTCCAAAACCTTCATGAATTGATTTTACACTTACACCCACCGGAATGAATTGGTGTACATGAGAATATATGTTAGCAGTCACAAGAGTTCCCAAGTGTTCCTCTCAAAAAGAAAAAGGGTTCCCAAGTGTGTGGTACATGAAGATGTGGGCAACAATAGTAGATAGTGGAGCCGGTTGTGGGGAATACTAATTCCATAAACGACTAGTCGCAATATGCCCCATCGGATTCGGTGAGGTCTTTGCCAAAGCTGCAGCACAATGGAGTGATCTCTCACAATGAACTAGTCTACGCAAACAATATATCCATCATGCAAAGGCTTTGTTTGGGGAGTGGGGTTCCCATCTCCAGACAGGCTGTGCTTTTTTCCCTTTTACAGGCCATGTAATTTAAGTTCCACCGATTAATTATGGTCAGGACTCTGGATGACTACCATCTTGCTAGTCATCCTTTTTCTCTAAAAAGGTCTTTGCCAAAGCCTAAGTTTGTCTCAAATAAAGAAACTTGATTCCTGAGAGTTCCTTTGTCATTACATTAGCTAATTGATTACAACAACAACAACAAAGCCTTATCCCACTAGGTGGGGTCGGCTATATGGATCATACGACGCTTCGTTGATCCATGTTCATGAGATTCGACAGGGTTTTACGCTGGCTGTCGAGGCTTAACACAACTCTCCTCCTTTATCCGAACTTGGGACCGACTATAAAACATAGGCGGAGTTACATTAGCTAATTGATTATTAGACGAAATTTACTGTCGACTTAGACATTTGTAGGCAGCCTCATCTCGAACAAAGTGAAAATTTCCACACATCTGTGTGCATGTGTGTAATATTGGATCAGCAGTTAGGTAAGTTGCGCTGGTGTATTGCAACATAAAATTGGTCGTTATGAAAGAGGTTGACCAAGGTTCATTTGGACTGGAATTAGACAATCAGTTGTAGCATCTTCTAGTGATTTGCTGTATGGCCTCTATTAATGACCTTGAGACAATCTTATATTTCCTCGAAGCCCATTCTATTAAAATATTTCTGAGGAAGAATGTGATTTAGGAGATTGCCAGCCTAGTGTGCGTCGGTGAATGCATGAAGTGATCCCGAAGGTGAGCTGCTGATGAAAGGTCCACATTTTGTGTAGCACTGAGATATCTGTGTAGTTTTTTTATCAGTTGCCAGTGCCGAGTTTGAGTGCATGAATTGGCAAGCCTGATTGACTGCAAAGACAAGGTTAGGTCCAATGAGACTGAGGTATTGTAGAGTGCCAACCATCTGGCAATATATGAGATAACACTGGATTAGGGCAGGGAATATTCTTGCTGATGAGGACAACTGAGCGTTGGCTGCAAGTGTGCTTCTAAAACCTTTTCGAATTGATTTCACACCCACTGGAATGAATTGGTATACATGAGAATGTATGTAGGCAGTTACAAAGAGTTCGGCAATGTACAGCGCATGGAGATGATGACTGAAGACATAGGGCACAATAGTGGATTGTTAAGCGGGTTGTAGGGGAAGATTGATTCCATAGATGACTAGTTCGAATATGAATAAACCTACAATCAATTCCTACATATATAAGTTAAATTGCACAGATAGATAGCTGAAGTTTGGTTCATGACTTTCGAATAGCACTTTGGAGCAGACTGAAGTTAAACCATCATGCTTCCAAAACTTCTATTTTCTTAATGAAAAGGAGACTTAAGGTACATATTACGGAAGAATCATTCTGATATGGATGATTTTGATCCTATATATATAAACCATTCTTCAAGATGAGCGGATGGAAAGAACTATGATTTTCAGTTAATAGGTTAAAACAAAAAAATTTGGCTGTTCATTTTACTGGAAGATAAGTTACATTTAGGCCATCCACAAAGAATGATTTGTCAGTTCCATCATTTATGTATGCAGGCATCACAGACGGTGGCTTGCAGAGAAATTGGGAACAGAAGCTGCAAATAAAGAGCTGGAATTTACAAAGATCATACTTGTTCTTAATGCTAAAAACTATCATGCATGGTCCCACAGGCAGGTATGGTATCTCTGCCTTAGCATAATCTTGATGGGAAGACGTGCTTTGGAGCATCCACGAATTGCTGCTTAATCATGTATTAATCCTTTATTTGGCATCAACTGTCTGCCAGATGCCCCTAAGAAAAAGTCTGTCAGATGTATTTAGAAAAATTCTTCACTTTAGTTGCATACTCTATTTCTCGGCTCCGGATTAGTCGGGTGCTAGTAACTTTGGACACCGGAAGCCTCCTGTTAATCTGGCTGGTAATAAAAAAAAAGTTGGATGGTTGCATAAGTTGGCAACATTTTGTTGCTTTCTCATATATATGCGGATGTATACAATTGTCCAAAAGTGAGCAAACTGCCATCTCTGTCAAAATTCCCGTTACAAGTTGCTGACATAAAGACTGTTGTCTCTACAGTGGGTTCTACAATCATTAGGTGGCTGGGAAGATGAGCTTGAGTACTGCTCTAAGCTGCTTGAAGATGATGTTTTTAATAATTCAGCCTGGAATCAGGTATTCATAGTGTTGAGTCATAGTCATCCCTCACCATGTGATGATGCCTTATTGCTAGCATTCGTGTTTTCATAGATCTTTAATCGTCTTTTTGCGTTACACTGAAACATTGGGAATTCATTGAGGCATGTCACTGATATTACCAAACAAAAAGGACATGATTACCAGATCTTGTCATCAAATGTAAAAACTGTTATCTTCAAAAGAATGTAAAAACTGTATGGTTTATTGTCAGATAATTTTTGCTAGGATTTCACATACTTCCAGTGTCACTGTTAATTTGTTGATAACTTTAGGCATATATACTTCAAACTGCATTCGTACTTACAACAACAAAATGATAAGCTTAACATGTTGATGTAAAAGTCGTGTTATTTTTCTTCTTTTAGTGTTTTACAATTTTCCTTTTTTCTTTTTTATCAATGATCATGTTCTTTATTTTCACTAAAAGAGACCTTTGGATCATTTGGGTACCTGATATAGCTCGTGATATGTCTTCACACCAAAGTGAAGACATACTCAAAGCATTGATAAAACATAAAGAATGCTTGAAATAAGTTTCTCTTAAGTCTTTCAAGATGTATATCTGTTTCTTTCACATAGCAGTGGAAATATATGGAAGAGTAAAACATAATTATATCTAGAAAAAAAATATATGGAAGATGCATCGTGACACCAATTTTAACATGTCCTACATATTGGCACAAAGTTAAGAAATAGAGGTCTAGTTTGGTTAACTGATAACTTGCACCACTTTCAACAATCTCAGCAGGATGTTTACTGCAAAATATCTGTTTAACCATTTTATTAAAAATATTATGTATTCTATTCCAGAATCTACATGGATATTAGCATTATATATCTATTTGTTGAGTGTAACTGCGCATTTTTGTTGGAGAACCAAGACACTAACAATTCTGACTTCTGATATACAGAGATACTTTGTCGTGACAAGATCTCCACTTCTTGGTGGTCTGGAAATCATGCGCGATACTGAGGTACAATACACAATTGATGCCATCTTGGCTCATCCACAGAACGAAAGCCCTTGGAGATACCTCCGTGGCCTATACAAGGGTGAAACTGACCAGCTGATAAATGATAATAAAGTGTTTGAAATGTGCTTGAAGGTTTTGAAGATGAATACCTATCATCTTCTCGCTTTAAGCTTTCTCTTGGATCTCATTTGCTACGGCACGCAGCCATTTGGAGAGCTGAGGGAAGTCATTGCCTCTCTGGATAGTTGTGGACATGAAAGCTTCATATCCGAATCTTGCGGTTCGGATCTGCTCTATCCTACAGACCATCGATATGATGAGATCAAATTACTGGATGTGGCGCCAGGATAATCTTCCTTCTCTCGATTGTTGACAAGTCAAGGTGTGCGATTGCTCCCTCTCCTTAAATTCACTAGATTCTAAGGGATTCTCTAATGCCCACTAATAAGATTCGAAGGTGTTGCTGCTGACTACAACTGTTGTAGCACGATTCGTATTATTTTTTTTATAATAAAAAATATTGCACTATGTTTGGATTGAGGTGAAAGGAGGGTAAAGAAAGAGAGGAGAAGGTAATTTTTTTTTCACCTTGTTTGGATAAAATTTTAACGAAGGGGAATGGATGGGAATCTCCATTTTTCCCTTCCATTTGTGATATTTTATTTCAACCTCAAATTGGAGTGTAACAATTTCCTTCCCTTCCCTCCCTTTACCTTTCCCTTCATCTTCTTTCCTTCCCCTTAATGACCCTTTATCCAAACACAGTGTTAATGCTTGAACTGAGATATGTTGGTGCCGTAGTTCAGCAAGGCAGGGTACTTTCTATCACATTTTAGAAGAGATTGATCCTCCTGTCAAACAATCTTGATGTTATCTTTTCTAAATGGATTTAATGGGGTGCTCCCAACTCCGTGCTCCCATTATAGCCCTCCGATTCATATCCACATTTTTCCTCAACCCTAACGCACGCACACGAATTTCATCACTTTTCCTCTCAACCTTCTCTCTCTTGGCCCGGCGATTCGCCTCATCTCTCTGAACGTCGCCGCCATCTCTCCGAATGCTGCTGTCGCTTCCACCTTAGACCTCGCCGCCGCTGCCGCCTCGCGACCCTAATCCTTCTAACCCACGCCGCCGCTGCTTCCGCCTCGCGGCCCTTCGCGGAGCTCACGTTCTTGCACGCCGCCGCCGAACTCGAGAACCCCTTGCGAGTCTCCATCGCCCGCCTTCGCATGTCGCCTCTACCTTCGCAGGTCGCCTCCGCCTTCGCCTTCTATTTTTTTTACACTCTAAGCCTTCCTCTTTTCCTATTGATTTGTGCCCTAAACCTTCCTCCTTTCTATCAATGTGTGCCCTTTGCGCCGATGGCCTTCATGTCACCGCTCCCGCCGTCTTCACAGGACATCGCCGAGACCGCCTTCGCAGATAGCCATCGAGTTCGCCTTCGCAAATCGCCACCAAGTTCGCCATTCGCAGGTTACCGTCGTCGAGTCCGCCTTTGCAGGTCATCGTCGAGACTGCCTTCGTAGATCACTGCCGAGACCACCTTCCTAGGTTGTCGCCACCTTCATAGATCGCTGTTGAGTCCGCCTTCGCAGGTCGTGTCGCCGAGCTCCGCCGTCAATCTCGCAAGCTTGCCTCCCCTTGTCCAAGCCTGATCTCGTCCCTCGCGACCTCTTCGCGCACGCCGAGCTCCGCCACCGCTGATCTCATGCACCACCACCGAGTACTCCCGCCCCGCCATCGTCGAGTTCATGCACTGCCGCCGCTAAGCCCACCCACCATATCAACCGCACCGCGCGCCACCGAGCTCGCGAGCCGCTATCAGCGACACCCTACGCCACTATTCTTGATCGAAAAGTTCACATATACAATTCATGTGGACAATGGAGGTTGTTCTCCATATGATCTCAAATTTATAATTGTCTGATTACTATCATACAATATGCAAGTGAAATGTATCCGAAAGTTTTTTCTTGTATGAACAAAATGGAGGTCACTGACTTTTTTCTTGTCGACTGCACGGGGTCGTTGGTCGCCACTCGACGATTGCACGAGGTCGTTCGCCGTTGCTCGATCTCACCGACACTCGACTGCACAAGGTCCTCTGTCACTGACCTCCGTGATCTTGGCGACCACTGCCGCTTGCGGACCCCTTCGCGACCCTACACCATCGCCATGCGCCGACCCCTGATGCACCCCCGTCGACCTCGCACGACTGCAGACCCCGCACCAACCCCGCATGGACGTCGACCCTTCACACGCCGCTGCACGTCGCTGACCCTCGCACGATCGTCCACTCGTTATTAAGATTATTGTCATATGATATAAGGTTGTTTGGCTATTGTCGTTGTAATGAAGTCTGCTTTGATGTCCGAGAAGCCTCTCCTCGGCGGCCTCAAGCCCCCCCCCCCCCCCCCTCAAGTGTCCATTGGACGCCTCAACATCACTAGAATGCTCGTAGAAAATGTAATTTGTGGATGTAATTGATTCGATGTAATGTACTTTGGATTTAATGTGTTGGATGTAATGCATTTTGGATTTCATGCAAAATGGTATGTATCGTATTCTTTTGTAGTATGGAAATATTGAATGCATCTACGCTTGCTAAAGCTGGTCATCAGAAATGATTAGATGAGATCGTCAAATTGGCTTAGCCAATTTAGTGTTGCGATCAAAATGGTAGAAGTAAAATTTTTGAAAACTTAATTATAACTAGTTGGATCTCCAATTTAATCGACAATTATATAGTCATCTAATTGCATCCATCTATGGCTTGGTCTTCATCAGATTACATCCGTGATTTGACATGCGAAGTCGGGCGAGAGTTATCGACTGGTGGGGTTGTCAGGCGACAGCTACAGTTCTTGGGCAGCGGCGAGTAGGCGAGGCGGCGGTAGCGAATGGCCGCTAGTGGGTGAGGCGACAGTAGCAGTGAATGGCGACGAGTGGGCAAAGCGAGGTGGCGGTAGTGGCGAATGGCGCCGAGTGGGCAAGGCGGCGACATCGATGAGTGGGCGCGGCGAGTGGACGGTCGTGCGAGGGTGCGGTGTGCAAGCATGTGAAAGGTTGGCGCCCGTGCGGGGTTGGTGCATGGCGATGGGGGTCGGCGGTCATGCAAGATCGACGGGGATGCGTCAGGGGTCGGCGCGCGGAGGTGGTCGTCGGGGTCGCAGAGGTTGTCGCGGAGGTCAGCGATGGAGCTCAATGGGGTCACGGAGGTCGTCGTGGAGGTCGGCGAGGGTGGTTGCAATGGAGGTCGGCGACGGTTGGATCTAGCCCCCTCATGTGCAGATCTGGTCATCGCGGAGGTCGGCGGGGGTCACAGCGGAGGTCGTCGTGGAGGTCGTTGATGGTTGGATCTGGCTCCTCACGCATAGATCTGGTCGTCGGGGTCGCGGATGAGGTCGTCACGGAAGTCGTCGGAGTCGCGGCGGGCTCACCGCGGAGGTCGTCATGTCATCGTGTAGGTCGTTGGGGTCGTGGAGGGGATGCTTGAGGTCGGCATGGGGTCAGCAAGCAGCGAGTGGTCGTGAGGCAGCGGCGACAGCGAACGACCTCGTGTAGTTGAGCATCGACGGGTCGGGCGGCGCACGAGAGAGGACAGGAGGAAAAGTGAAGGATTGCATTAGGGCAGACGACGTCAAAGGATGGTGAAGAAAAAATGAATCTCATCCGTCAATCATGAATCATAGAGTTGAGAGTATGTGCGCGAATCTCAGCCTTGGATTCACGATCCAAGGGCTGAAGAAATGGGAACAGGGTGGTCCCAACTTAAGTTGGGAGCACCCCCATTAAATCCTTTCTAAATACTACAAACATTTGTCGTGCCATTTCCAATTATTTTCTATCTGTAACTTATCAAAAAGAATACTTTCTATTTGTAAGAATTAAGAAATGTTGCATCTCCGTAGGCTAGAGTGAGAGATGGTTGATAACCGAATCAATAGGATGCTCCTGGAATAAAATTTGGTAATTCCACACATGTTCCCATAACCTTAATCCATGAGGTGATGGCACTAAATCCCAATGAAAAGGATTGTGTATTATATTATAGTTTTTTTTATTTCTCACATCAATACTCGGAAGTGATCAAAATGATCAACTCCATTACATGGTGGCTCACTTTTGACTTTTGAGAATTCACATTGTCATCATTTTGATCTTTTTTTTTTTGAAAGGAAGTATCCCAAATTCCATTAATCAGAGAAAGGATACAAAAATCTGAGAATACCCGGAGGTGGATCACTCTCCCAAAAAAGATCGCTATTCGATTGTCTACCAAAATTTGCTAATGTATCAGTCTCAGCATTACATAAACGATTGACATGATTACATTTAAAGTTAATGAAGTTTGAAATTAGAGCCCAAATGTCTCGAATGATGTTCTGAATGCGCCAACGACAAAGAGTTTTCCTGTTTATGATTGAGGATGCAATTGAGGAGTCTGTTTCAAGAATAAGGTTCTCAATACCATATCGCACACAATGCTTTAGTCCGCACAAGATAGCCCACGCTTCGGCATGCAAAGCTGAGTGAAAGTACTCGGGTCCAGCGCCGGCACAAAGAAAACCAGTGTTAGAAGTTCTAACCAGGTAGCCTACTCCCCCCTCCCCATTGCTCGACAGAGAGCCATCCGTGTTCAACTTGAACCAGGAATGGGGTGGAGGCTCCCAGCATACCTGGTTTGCTAGGGAAGTCCCCTCAGAGGTGGGTGTTTGTAACTCATAATATGAGGTCAAAACCCGTGACCAGACCTCGGCAGCGGTTGCCTGTCTGGAATTGAAGTGAGCATCATTTCTCATTTTCCAAATATCCCACAAGGTTAAGGCAAATAAGGTTTGCAGATTGGACATAGAAGCACGATCAGAAAGGTCATTTCCTTCCAGAATCCAATCACCCACCCTCCAATTGGTACCATGCTTAAAGGTATAATCAGTTTTACTCTGGAAGATATCCCACACACGAAATGTCACCACACATTCAAAGAATAAATGAGCATTTGTCTCAATCTCAACTCCACATAGAGTACATATAGGATTTATGGAAGAGTTGAACCTAATAAGCATATGTTTAGTAGGCAGCCTGTTGTGGGCAAGCTTCCAAAGAAAAACTTGAATTTTTGGGAGGATATTGATGCTCCAAATTCTTTTCCAGCCAGGCCATCCAGGCTGCCTTGGTGGCACAGGAGGCATACATATAAAGTTGTACACTGACTTGGCAGATGGAATCCCAGATTGCTCTGGGTCCAAATCCATGTATCATCATTGGGGAAAGCAGGCAATATAATAGCAGTTATCTTTTTTAATAAACAAGGTGCAAAGCAATTCATTAGCATATCAATATTCAACATAAGATCAGCAGTCATACAAGTAGCCAGAGGAGAGTAAACATTTACATATATAGGCAAATAATTTAAAGAAATGTTAAATATCCATGGATCATAGTATGCACGAGTGGTAAGACCATTACTAATATGTTTTCTCAATCCAAGCTTAATATTATCCATAATTTGTACAATTTGTTTCCAACTCCAAGCTTGGTGACCAGAGGCAGATCCATGCTGAATAGTGTATTGCCATGGGTGAGGAAATTTGTATTTTTGAGTGACAAGAGAAGTGTACAGATCTTGAGAATTGTTTAAGATGAGTAATATTTTCTTTGCAAGTAGAGCAGTACCTAAGCCTCCATCCTGTTTTGGCAATAAAGTGACTTATGAGATGTAAACCATGTTTGTCGCCAGATGATGACCATAGAAAGGATCTAGAAATTTTCTCAAGTGAGTTTACAAGGCCTGTTGAGACATATATTGAGCTAAGGGAGTAATTAGGCATGGAAGATAAGGTAGATTTGATCAGGGTGATTTTTCCAGCCTGAGTAAGAGTCTTTTTCTTCCACCCAGCTAATTTATTTTGAGCATTAGCTTCAATGTGCAGTAGGGAGCTTCTGTTTGTGTTTATATGATATTGGAACTCCAAGATAGGTGAAAGGGAAGGAGTCAATTTTAATGTTTAAGTATTTTGGATTAACTGCTTTCTTCTTGATTGAAATTTAGGGGGTAGGTAGATAGCAGTTTTGTTTAAGTTTATTTTTTGGTTGGTTAACCGTTTATACTTAGAGAATATTTCCTTTAATCTAGTGCAATTAGACTTTGTGGCAGCCATGCAGACAAGTAAATCATCTGCATAAAGGATGTGACTGATAGCAGTTGTACCCACCCTAAAAGGTTTAATAGCTCCTCTGTTGATCTGATCCTTTAAGAGGGAAAAGAAAGTTTGTGACACTAATATGAAGAGATAGGGTGATAAATGATCACCTTGTCTTAGTCCCTTATGGCTTGTGAATTTTTGGAAGAATGAACCATTGATATTGCAGGTTTATATAGGTGATTTGATGTACGTCATAATCCAGTTAATGAATTCAGGGGGAAAGGCCATGAGAGTGAGCACTTGGTTGACAACATGCCAAGAAACCCTGTCGAAAGCTTTCTCCATATCAGCTTTGAGTAGAAGGTATTTAGTTTTGCCCCTAGCCATAGAGTGTGCAATTTCTTGGGCCATTAAAAGATTATCTTGAATGGATCTGCCACAAACAAAGGCTGATTGATTGATGTCAATTAGTTTGTCCAGAGTAGGCTTAAGTCTATTGGCTAATATTTTTGCAATTGCCCTATAAATGATATTACACAAGGAGATGGGTATGTAGTCAGCAATTGTCATTGGATTGAATTTTTTAGGAATGAAGGTGATCGAAGTAAATTCAGAACCTTTTGGCAAATGGTTATGTAGGAAGAAGGATTTTATTTCTAGGCAGAGATCAGCCCCAATGATATCCCAATATATTGAAAAAACTCGATTGTAAAACCATCCGGGCCAGGAGCCTTCCTTGGAGCTATGCCAAAAGGTATCTTTGATTTCTTGAATCATACTGTCTTACTATGGTGAATAAGATTATTAGTGAGAATATCTGTAACTACCCATATTTTGGAGGTTTAATAAAAGAATATTTTAATATTTTTATTTGAAAAAAATATGATCATTAATATTATTATAATTAATAATTTCGAAAATAGAGGAAAATTTGAAGAGGAGTTTAATTAAGGATAAAATGTATTATGGAATTATATAATTAAATTAGGAATTTATTTATTTATTTATTGGAATAAATAAGAATTTGTTAAGGGAGATTAATTACAAAATTAAATTTGATTGGGATCGAAAGTTATGAATGGATTGAAAATCAAGGATTTAGGAGCCCTAAAAATAAATTCTTTAGGCCGGCCGTCAAAGAGGTTTCTTTCTCTTAGGTTCTCGGTGCCCGATAGTAGAGGCGTGACGTCCAGGTGACGACAAGACTTGATTCGGCATTGAACGGGTACGCGTGAAATGAGGTACGTAGGGAGGATCCGTAGGTTGTTCGATTATTTTTTTAATTGGGATTGCTACTGCGAGATTGAAAAGGGTATTGTGATAGTTTAGAAAAAAAAATAGCTTTCGAAGTAAAGGATTTCTCAAAGAAGAAAAAAAGAGGTTCGGCCAATAGTATTTCGCGCCGAAGGAAAAAAATGATTTGACGTCAATACAATTTGATGCCTAAGAAAGTAAGAATCGTTTCTCAGCCGAAAAAAAGTGGAAAAAAAAAAGGATTAACGGCCGTGAGAAGTAAGGGAGTGAGAAACGTGTTGATAGGAGAAGGGAAAACAAAAGATGAGAAATTTAGTGCAGTGAATAGGAGAGAGGAAAATAAAATGAAAGGAATCAACGTAGAAAAAGAAAGAGGATTTCACGAGAGGCAATTATGGAGAGAGAAGAGATGAAACTAGAAGTGAAGAAAAAAAAAAGAACGTCAGAATTCTTCTCGGCAAATTTTTTCGGCAAGGAATTTCCCTTATTTAATTTTTCTTGCACAAATATTTCTTTTACCTGAATTTTTAATCATAATTCCTACTGCTTGATTTACTCGGTCAGCCGAGGAAAGGAACAAAAAAAAGAAAAAAAAATGAAAAGTGTAGAGAGGCCGAGAGTTGTTTATTAGTTTTTTTTTGTTGTTGTTTATTATTAGTGTATTCTGATTATCTGTTATTATTATTTAAATATGATATATTGATTGTATTCTTCTTGATTGGTCCTGATTAAATTATCATCATACTTGATTATATTATTATCATACCTGATAATAGTATTATCTTATCAAATCATATTGTTGATCATATTTTATTATCATATCCAATCTCATCATTGATTATAATACTATATTGATACAGTAGTCTTTCTGATTGAGTCTTATTTCATCTAAATTAAATTGTTAAAAAATAGACATATTAGGTAAACAAGATAAAAGTTAAAAACTGATGGATCTCCATATTCTCTGATTACCTCTAAGTCTCTAGGCCATATTGTAATTGAATTGAATTGAATTAAATGGGGCAGATAGTGTACTTAAACGTTTGAAACGTCATCATCCTTTAGAGAAATTATGATTGTCCTATGTTTGGTCATGGTCTCCCATCATTCACGAATAATTGTTAACGCTATATTATTGGGTGGCTTGCCGTGGGAATCCCCCGTTGGCCTACATGAAAGAGATATGTAGTTTTCCTTAATTGAAAGAGCGCTCCTCATTTAATTGGATAACTTCGGACATTATAAATTGAATTAAAATCGAATCGAATTAGATTGAAATCGAATTGAATTGAATAGATCATGGTCATTTGGATACTGACGTTGATTGGCATTGTCTCCGGCCATTGAATCGAATGAAATTATTACTGATGACCATTGATATTGTATTGAAAACTATTAAATTGAATAGTGCTGATGAGGCATCATTGATATCGTTAATTGTTAAATCAATATTAATCAATCATTTGACATTTTCCTGATCCTTCCTACTGATCTCTAGCTTTATTGTCCTATTATTATATTGAATCATCCAATGCTTTACTGTTAATTGAACAATCTCACATTGATCAGGCAATTATTAATTGTTATCACTATTGATTGATCTTTTGATCATAGTCTGATGTTGGAATTTATAATAGATATAAATTCTAGAGGTTGCGGAATACTTCTTGCAGCGGTAGCGGATCGTCGGGACTTTTTCACGAACTCTTGACGAACACACTTGCACATCAGAATCGGAAACCGAACCTCTGTGGAACGAAACTCTGTGCCATAGCACAAGTACTCTGGACGAACCTCTGCGAAAGTATGTTTGAACCTATGCTATGGATCCCCTTTTATAGGGTAGGGAGACTTGGGCGACAAGTTAGGCAGAACGCATCACGCGTATGATGATGTGTCTGCACAGGCATGCGCCTCACCCTTGTAGGCCACGCGTATGTGCGGACCATGTGTCCAAATGGCACTATTCCAACAATCTCCCACTTGTCCGCATTGGGCATTGTACTTTTGTTTATTCAGAATTGGTAAATATGCCGTGCGACCCACGAGTACAAGCACAAGTCTTTATAGGAACTAAAGATATGCCTGTTAAGGTTCAATCGCTCAATTATCTCTAGAGCGTATGTCATGCCCGTTAGGGATTCATGACAGTTCACATATGAGTCAACAAATGCTCAAATAATATAACTCGTTATGCCCTAGATCTATCTTGCAGCATAGCTAAGACAACGCATGTCTTACTCCGCGGTAACTATCTTTCACATACACTATTTTAAAAAAATAGTTGGTCAATTGTATGTGAAAGCTTTATGCAGCTCATGACAGTTCTTTCTCTCGCCCTCATATCTTTTAGTAGTGAACTAGTTACTTTCCTAGACATGGCTCATTAGGCTACTTTACTTTTCACCTTTGAGTGCCATGCTAAAGTAGTAAGCACTAATTTCTTTCTTTAAAACATAGTCAAGAGATTAAGGGCACGTGCAGATGAATCATCTGTCAGAGACTCACACCATGATGACCATCGAACTAATCAATTCATCACGTCTCTTTAGGTCGACTTTGCATACTCGATACTAAACGCAAGTACTGCGGTGGAGACTTCCACTGAAGGAGCATATGTCTAGCTCTGTTTAATTATACACCGCATAGACTTAAGTCCAATCGCTAACTTTTAGCGTCTGACTCGAGTTTGCAAATTGCTCGCTATCATATAGCGCCAAATTTGAATCTCGTATTTGACCTCTTTCTCTTAATCAGGCGACATTGAGTTACTAAAACTCATATTTTAACAATTACACCATGACTCACATGGTTCATTTCACTCGCTATCTTCATGAGCCTCGAAAATATTTGTTCGTGTGAGTGAACAAATTTAGGCCTGATCGACATACTTTTCACATGCATAACAAGACTTCACAATAATGAATTTATCAAGAAAAAATAATCTTTTATTCATTAAAAATTTGAGTACATCATTACATTTATAATTTACGCAGCCCTAAGGCATTTACATGTTTTAAGAATATCTCTCTTGACAATGGTTTGGTGAACGGATCAGCAACTATATTATGCGTTGATATGTACTCAACTGAGATCTCCTTTTTTACTTCTTGATTTCTTACAAATTTGTACTTTGTGTCGATATGCTTTCCTTTACAATTCTCGTCCTTCACATAAGCTATGGCTGCCTGATTGCCACAGTGAAGGATCATCTTCTTCACTGCATTCTCAGAAATCCTCAAATTTTGAAGGAATCTCTTGAGCCATAAGGCCTCTTGTACTTCCACTGAACAAGTTATGAATTCTGCCTCCATACTTGATAGTGTCACACTATCTTGTTTCTTGTTACTCCAAGTAACAGCACGATTGCTGAGCAAAAAAGTGTATCCGAAAGTGGATTTTCGTTCATCGTCACTAGCCCAATCAGCATCGGTGAATCCAACAAGTCATAGACTTCCTCCATGATAGCACAGTGCAACATCTGCAGTACCCTTGAGATATCTCATGATTCTCTTCACGGCCTTCCAGTGTTGGCGTCCCAGATTAGCCTGATATCGACTAACTAGACTCACGGTAAAATATATGTCCAGCCGAGTACACATCATATCGTACATCAGGCTGCCGACCACACTCGCATAAAGAATATTGGATATTTTCTTTTGTTCATCTGGAGTTTTAGAGCACATGTCCAAGCTTAAAACCTCGCCTTTCATAATAGGAGTGTCAATGGGTTTGCAGTCATCCATGCGAAATCATTTCAAAACCGTCTTTATATACGGTTCCTGCGACAAATCAAGGAGTCGTTTGGAATGGTGGCGCTGGATTTTCACACCCAGTATGTATACTATTTTACCCATGCCCTTCATCTCAAACATGGAGGACAACCGTTGCTTGATGATAATGACATAATCTCTATTATTCTCAACTATTAAAATGTCGTCCACATATAACGTCAGGATAGCAAAATTATCCTCGGACTTATGAACATACACATAGTGATCTTCATCAATCATGTTAAAACCGTACGAAATGATTGACTGATGAAATTTCAGATACCACTGTCTAGATGATTGTTTGAGTCCATAAATGAACTGGCGCAGTTTGCAAACTTTGCGCTCTTCTCCTTTTACAGCGAAGCCATGAGGTTGCTCCATGTAAATTTCCTCATCTAGGTCTCCATCGATAAATATGATTTTTACATTTATTTGATGTAATTCTGAGTCCATATGTGTGACTATAGTTAATATTAGGCGAATTGAAGCAAACCTTACAACAGGTGCAAAAGCTTTTTCATAGTCAACACCCGCTGCTTGGGTGAAACCTTTCGCCACTAGGTGGGCTTTATATCTCTCAATTTATCCATCCACGCCACATTTAATTTTGATAACACATTTGTTCTCAATTGCCTTACGGCCTGGCGGGAGATCAACCAAGTCTCAGACTTAATTTTTCTGCATGGACCCTAACTCTTCCTCCATTACTTTAATCCATTCTTTCTTAGTAGGGGACGAGAGAGACTCTTTCATAGATTTTGGCTCAAGTTCATCTTCCAGACTTACTATGTTGACCTTATGTGGCTCATATTCATGCAGCCCTTCGATTTCAAATCGCCGGCGCGGAAGTAGTCCGTCGAAGAGAACTTTCAGGTTGGTATGGAGGAGACTAACTCTTCAATGGGTTGATCCGCTTGTGCTGTCAACTCGGGATCTTCTTCTTCATCTAGAAGAAGTCCCTTGTCAATCTCGCCTTGCTTAGGAAACTCATTCTCTATGAATGTCACATCTCTACTTTCGATTTTTATTATTGTACAATCTTCTCTTTCTGCTATGAATACATAGCCCTTGAAGGTTTCACAATATCTTATAAAGATACATTTCTGCCCTTTAGGACCCAACTTCCCATACTTATGGGAGTTGTTTAGAACATATGCTGCACAACCCCAAGGGCGCAAATAACTAAGGTTAGGTTTTTTACTTGTCCAAAGTTCATAAGGAGTGGTAGAAACGGATTTCGATAGTACACAGTTTAAAATGTAGGCAACAGTCAATAGCGCATCTCCCCAATACGAAATCGGAAGATTTGCTTGCGCCATCATTGATCGGACCATTTCAAATAAGGTACGATTCTGTCTTTCCGCAACACCATTTTGTTGCGGAGTTCTCGGTACTGTTAGTTGCCTAACTATATCCTTTTCATCACATAACTTCTTGAATAAATCAGAGAGATATTCATGTTCACGGTCGGTTCGCAAGGCTTTAATCTTCTCAGCCATGTTCATGAATCGTACAAAATAATCTAAGGCTTCAGACTTATGAGAAATTAAGTATACAACGTCGTAACTTGAATAATCATCAATAAATGTGATGAAGTAAGAAAAATCGTATCTTACGTGAACATTCATCGGACCACATATGTCCAAATGGATTAATTGTAATGGATACTCGACGCATTTTTCCATCCCAAATGGTGTTATTATTTTTTTACCAGCTAGACATTCCTCATAAGTTGGAAGATCAACTTTTGCGAGAAACTCTAAGAGGCCCTCTCTAGCAAGTCTATTCATTCGATCTTGATTAATGTGCCCTAGTCTGGTATGCCAAATGTTGACACTATCATTCATATCAACAGATGATATAAAAGAATGACTATTAGCAACAGATGTTATATTTAAAACATAGAAACCATTATTAAGAAAACCATTGCATAGAAGAATATTGTCATGACATATTGTCATTTGTTTTTTCTGGAAACTTATTACATAACCAAGTTTGTCTACAGAAAGTAAATTTCGTCTAAAAGCTGGAGCACATAGAACATCGTGAAGGTAAAGTATTTGGCCGTTGCGAAGTTCTAACTTGCACGATCCAATGTCTTTAACTTCAACTCTTTCATTGTTTATAACGTAAATTCATTTGCTCCCCGCACTTATTTGATGAAATTCCACGAAGACCCTGCGATCTCTCGCTACATGATTGGTGGCTCCTGAATCTTCAATTCACTAAGGATGAGTTTCAACAATTAAGACACAACTTGAGACATAAGAAAAAGAATTATGGTCAGGACAAACATTTTTTGGCTCAGTGCAATCACGAGCAAAGTGACCACGTTTGCTACAATTGTAGCATTTTACTTTATTCATGTCTACTTTGCCGTCATGTTTTTCATGTTTGTGCGGGTGGTCTTGAGCTTTCTTTTGTCCAGCATCTCCGCTCTTCTTATTTGGTTGCGACTTATGCGACCTTTTTCTCTTAGATTGGGAACCAGCTCTTTGTCCACCATTGTCAGCAACTAATGCTTCAGAGGATTGATTCATGGCTTGAAGGATCTCATCCTCCATTTCAATGTGGCGAGCAGCTTGGTCAAAAATTTTGACACCTTCGTTGTGCATCAAATTACAATGTATATGTTCTCAACTTTTTGGAAGAGAGCAAATCAGAGCTTGCACCTGTTGCTCGTCATTGAGCAATTGTCCCGCACTTATGAGTTCACGGATCATGTTGGACATCTCTTGGATATGCTCCCTCACCGTATGATTTGGTCGCTTTCGATAAGAGTCAAACTTGATCGTGAGCATCCGGCACTTGGTGGTCATGGTGACCCCATACTTATTGCGGAGCGCCGCCCACATTTGGAATGCTGTCTTATAGACTTCAAATTCGCAGAAGAGGGAATTGCTTAGCAACGTAATGCGAGCAATATAATTCTTTTTTATCCAGGCCTGATAGGCCTCCATGTTCCTCTGGCGTTGGGCATTATATCCAGGTGCAGGTTCAGTGACAACATGGTTAATGGTCTCCAAGACTTCTTGTTCTTCTAGAAGATATTGGACCTTGCGGTGCTAAATATCATAATTATCGCTATTGAGCTTCTCATTCTTGTTCAGATCAGCAATTATTATTTTGGAACCCATGGTCTAGTTTGGTCACAAAAATAGGAGAAATCAGTGTTATGCATGTTGCAATTTTTTTCGCAAACAACGTAAAAAAATGAAATAACAATATTCATGAAGTAGTGATATCGAGAGGTTGTTAGACTCTCACTCATCTCCCACTATCTCCAAGAAATATTATCATTTATTATTTTAACAATGCGACAAAATTAATCTAAATGTTTAAATTTTGAATCAACACATAATTCAAAATTTTCTACTCTATGCATTTTGAATCAATTTATAATTCAAAATTATCGAAATTCACTTCGTGTGGTGCACCAAATTATTTCTAATATAACCAGGAGAATCAGGGCTAGTGCAACGGGAGCTCTTCCCCAATTGGTGCCAATTAAATTATCGTGCACTATCATTCGCCTCGACATCACATTAGAAAAAAAATTGTGCTCCCACTGTCACATATCAACCCAATTTCTAAAGACTGTGTTAACCATGTACCAGGCAAGTTCCTTGAAATCTTTCTAGACATGCATTTCGGGTCACGCACCACTCAATAGAAAGACATTGATTATTGTGACAATATTTGAATTTCAAGGTACCTTAGTCCTACAAAAGAACTACCTATGTTTCATGTATTTTTTAATTACCTATAGTTTGTATAATTAGACTAACTAATTATTTTATTATAAGCTTGCATGAGACATGCATTTCAGCACATAGCCAAAGTTAATATTGCCATCTTAATTAATTCTCATAAAAGGAATTTCAAATCAATTTGAAATTTTAGGCAAATTATCATGCTTAACAAGATTGAATATACCAATTTGATTTTAACATATAGTCAAAATTTTAATCACAGAAATAAATATCATTATGACATACATATATGAAGATATTTATTTCATGCATGATAACACATTAATTAGGCAATATTAGATATAGACATGCAAATCTAATCATTTAATTTAATGTTTTAAATCAACAAATGATTTTTTGATAACATTAAATTGCATGCAATATTAAAGAAAAATTTCTAAGGAAGAAACAAAATTTTCCTAATTGTTTGAGATTTTATAATAAATCTTTTATATTTTCGGATTATTTTAAAAATCTGGCAAAAATCAGAAAAGAAAAAGAAAAACTATTTATTGGACCTCTCAGCCAGCCCAATTGTCACTTTTCATGTGTGCAACTCTTTTGCATACAAAATGTGCCTTCCAACGGGCCGTGTGCCTACTGGAACAGTTTTTTTTGCTACAACATATGCAAAAAAATTTTAAAAATTTCACCAAAATTATTGAAATAAATTCAAAAAATATATTATGGTCTAGGTTCATCCATAATATATTTGTGATGACAAACTCTACTTTGTCCCTTGGTTATGGTCATATAACCGAGGTGTGCAGATCCCAAATAATAATGAATATTATTTTTTCGGCGCAATCACGAATTTGAGAAAAACCTAAAAAAGCTCTTATATCAATGTTGAAATTTATAATAAATATAAATTCTAAAGGTTGCGGAATACTTCTTGCAGCGAAAGTGGATCGTCGGGACTTTTCCACGAACTCTTGACGAACGCACTTGCACCTCAGGATCGGGAACCGAACCTCTGCGAAAGTATATTTGGGACCTATGCTATGAGATCCCTTTTATAGGATAGGGAGACTTGGGCGACAAGTTAGGCAAAACGCATCACGCGCGTCCATCACGCGTATGATGATGTGTCTGCACAGGCATATGCATCACCCTTGTGGGCCGCATGTATGTGCGGCCCATGTGCCCAAAAGGGCACTATTCTAACACCTGACATAATTATTCATATTGATAAATCGTTATATTGTTAATCGATTATTATATTGATTGCTCAATTGACTCATTATTAATTATATTTTATTTTCGATATTTAGTAGACCCTACTGAGTATTTTTGTACTCATGAATTTTTCCTTGTACTTGGATCCGTGCATGTGAGATGATAGTCCTGCAGGTGGCTATGCTCAGTGACAGACAGATGTTGCACATGCTGTAGATTGAGTTGCCTAGTTTTTATTATTTTTGCATTTATTAGAACTATGAACTTATTGATATTTTAGTCATTTTGAATATTATAGATTATTAGCTATTATTATTGAAAATTATTCTACATTTATTGTTTATATTCTGCACTTAATAAATTCTATTCCGCAAAAATACTTTATAGAAGATTGTGTAGCGCCTCTCGGGCAATTCTGACCACGTGAAAGTCACGTCGGTCTCGAGGCGTTATAGAATGTATCAAAGCCTAAGGAGAGACACTTCTTAGCTGTCTAGATAGAATTGAGTCCATGTGCAATTGTCACGAGCAACCACTGCAGCCATCCAGTAGGGTCAAGTTTTTCATTGGAATATCAATATTGAATTGTATCGTATTATTTATTATTGAGTGAGCACATATGTCTTCCAAGTTGATGACCTCTCATCAATTTTATCGTGGACCGAGAAGTAGATATCGATGGTCCAAGTCTCAAAGTGCACAGGAGGATAGTCAAACGGCCAAAGCCCACGAGTAGATAATGAATGGATCAATGAACATCAGGATGAATGACCGTGGCATGGATCATCATCATATGAATATCGTTCAACATGTAGAGAATATAGCAATACTCGGAGTCATGACATTTCTCCTCATGATGGTCAGAAATTGTTAAGAGTTTTCTCAATTTACGACCTCCCCAATTTGTCGGGAATGATGACTTCGAGAAAGTCTATAGGTCACTAGAAATTGACCAGACTCTAGTAAAGATAGACTGCGGTGAGAACTACAAAACTATGTGTGCTACAAGGCGTTTGACAGGTGACTCTAGGCATTGGTGGAAAGCAACAAAGGCTGGCACATTCTCTGAGAAGGATCTGATTCCCTAGAGAACGTTTAAAAAAATATTCAAAGATCGCTATTTACCTGTTACCCGAAGAGCGAGGAAACGAAAGGAGTACCGAGATCTACAACAGGGTATCATGACAGTCAAGGACTATATGATCGAGTTCTTAAAGTTGAAAAAGTATGGTAATCGATGACAATCGAAGAGAAATCGTGTTAAGAAATGTGTTAAAGGTCTCAAGGCAAGCCTCTTTGGAAGGGTAAAATGTTGTAACTATCAGACCCTTCAAGTTGCGAAAGAGTTCGCTACTATTTTTAAAAATGATGACGCAACAAATGCAACTCAACCAAATCAAGAGGATGTCAATAATGATCAGAGTTGCATTTGGAGTAAAGATAGAAGACATGAAAGAAGAGAAAAACGACACTAAAAAATTACAACCGAGGAAGGTCATATCCATCACGGAATGATCTTCCATCACATAGAGAATCATGCAATCATTGCCACAAAATGCATCAGGGTGAATGCTATTGGGAGACGGGAGCATGCCTAAATTGTGGAAAGATGGGTCACTTCGCAAGGGATTGCGATGAATCAAGACGAGTCGAACCTTGCAACAACAGAATAATATGCTTTCAAGAATGGTGCAGAAATCATTTAAATAGATTGATATGTTAGGAGAATTGAAGCTTAATCAAGTCTAAATTTTAATCTTCACTTTAATTAGACTTTAGATATGTTATAGTATCCAAATAGCATGTGTTATATGGAATGAATATAGTTCATAGTTTACTTTTCATAAAAATGTAAGATCAACCTTCGCAAAGTAGAGTGTTTAATGGAAGCACTCATATAACAATATTTCTAAGTAGGTTATCGATTAGTTGGTGCTCATAATTTCCAAAGTGATGACACACTTGAACTCAATAGCAAAAGTGATGACGCACACACATAATGGTATGAAGGACAACATCCAAGTATGTTGAAGAATGATAGTATAGTTGTTACTACATTGGTTAACCCAAGATCAACGAATATGCCTAGAGGAACATGCGGAACATTTGCATACACTACAAACAACAACAACAAAGCCTTATCCCACTAGGTGGGGTCGGCTACATGGATCATACGACGCTTCGTTGATCCATGTTCATAAGATTCGACAGAATTTTATGCTGGCTGTCGGGGCCTAACACAACCCTCCTTTATCCGGGCTTGGGACCGACTATAAAATATAGGCGGAGTTTTGCATACACTACAAACATTAAGAGAAATAAGTATATGCCAAAGTCTAAAGTTTTGAAGTACAAATTTTGGCAGAATGAGATAATGTTCCTCAGGAATATCATTGGCATAAATAGAACATCAAAAAATGAAATGAGTTCAACCAAAGAATGTGTTAAGGAAAAAAAGCTTCCTTAGACTTACATGACATTATCGGAGAGTCACACCAGAGTGTCACACGATAGTGTCACCATGGACAAACCTCACTAAGAAGGACAAAAAAAAATTGAATGGCTTAGGAAAGGCTAAATAGATTTTACAAATTTGAGAAGAGATTGACAATGATGTCTTTTTTGAAAATACCTTTAGCCCATGGAGGTTATGTCACTCACAATGATTCGTACAACATCGATATAGCGTGTGTCTTGATGCCACATAGGAAGATAGTTGCCTACGCATCAAGACAATTAAAGAAGCATGAAAAGAATTACCCAACACTCGATCTCGAATTAGCAATTGTAGTCTTCACCCCAAGAGTCGGTGACACAATGTGTAAGGTCAAGATCTCGAATTCTTCACAGACCATCAAAGTTGAGGTACACTTTTTCACAACAAGGTCTAAACACGTGTCAAAAAAAAGGAGATGGATCAGATTACTGAAAGATTACGAGTTTGTCATCAACTACAAAGCAAACCCAATTGAGAATATAAGTAGAAAATTAGAAAGATCACTTGTTTGGGGGTGAGCTGATTATCCAAATCAATCTAGTGAGCAACAACGATGATGCAAGGATAATAGCACATCTTGCATGCAGTCGGAATTACTATGGAAGGTCGGCAAATGGAAGTGGAGCATCAGAGGTCACATGGTGTATTACAAGAGCTTGGAAATCCTCAATAGCATTGGGAAAAAGGTAATGATGGATTTCATTAAAATGCTTCCAAAAACTCAGCATGATAACGATGTGATATGAGTAATAAAGGTTCGATATGTTAATCCAACATCATACCTACTAGAAAAAGGTTAATCCATCAGAAGCCTCATGAATATTTTTTTAAGGAGGTTATTCGACTACAAGGAGTACTGATATCCATTGCATCAGATAAGAATATACAATGCATAGCCCAATTCTGATGGAGCATCTATAGAGCAATTGGGATGTGGTTGAACTTCTATATCGCCTTCCATCCACATATGGATGAATAGTCTGAATGGATAATTTAGACCTTAGAAAATATGTTCTGGACTTGTGCATCGGACTGGAGTGAACTATCAGCTCCCATCGGCACAATTAGTATGTGGCAACAATCATGACTTCGACATTAGACATTACACCTTCGCATCCATGTGTATATGATAGATCATGTCACCTACGTTGGAGCAAAGTTGATGCATAGTAGTTATTGTCACAAAAAAAATAACTGAAGGAATATTGATAAAATTTATTTCATCGAAAAATGTTGAAGGCAGATTACATGAGACAAAAATAGTAGGCTAACATGGTGAGATTAGGAGAATCAAATCAAAATGAGGATTTGACATATGCAAAACCACCAATTGAAATATGAATACCATGCGAAGTATTGAAGGAACAAGATGTTATCAATAGTGAAGGTCGGTTGGACACATTATAGGATAAAGATGCCACTTGAGAATTTGAAGAAGAGTTCGGAAATGATTCTCTAGAGTCGTTTAAATAAATATCATATTTTTCTTTTAAGCAAATTCGAGGACGAATTTAGTTTTAAAGAGGTTATGATGTAATGACCCAGATTTTGGAGGTTTAATAAAAGAATATTTAAATATTTTTATTTGAGAAAATATGGTCATTAATATTATTATAATTAATAATTCTAAAAATAGAGGAAAAATTGAAGAGGAGTTTAATTTAGGATAAAATCCATTATGGGATTATATAATTAAATTAGGAATTTATTTATTTATTTATTGGAATAAATAAGAATTTGTTAAAGGAAATTAATTAAAAGATTAAATTTGATTGGGATTGAAAGTTATGGATGGATTGAAAGTCAAGGGATCTGGGAGCTCTATAAATAAATTCTTTAGGTCGCTGTCAAAGAGATTTCTTTCTCTTTGGTTCTCGGTGTCCGGCAAACAGAGGTGTGACGTCCAGATGATGGCAAAGCGTGATTCGACGTCGAACGATTAGGCGTGATCGTTTAATTGGGATTGCGTACGTTCTTCGATTGTTTTTTTAATTGGGATTGCTACTGCTAGATTGAAAAGGGTATTGTGATAGTTTAGAAAAAAATAGATTAGCCGTAGAAGTAAAGGATTTCTCAAAGAAAAAAAAAGGGGTTCGGCCAATAGTATTTTGCGCCGAAGGAAAAAAATGATTTGACGTTAATGCAATTTGATGTCTAAAAATCGTTTCTCAGCCGAAAAAAGTGGAAAGAAAAATTAATGGCCGAGAGAAGTAAGGGAGAGAGAGAAACGTGTTGATTCATCGCATAGAAGGGAAAACAAAAGATGGGGAATTCAGTGCAGTGAATAGGAGAGAGGAAAATAAAATGAAATGAATCAACGTCAAAAAAGAAAGGGGATTTCACGAGAGACAATTATGGAGAGAGAAGAGATGAAACTAGAAGTGAAGAAAAAAAAAGAACGTCAGAATTCTCAAAGTGGAAAAAAAACGACAATTTATTTTTCTCGGGAAGGAATTTTCCTTATTTAATTTTTCTTGCACAAAAATTTATTTTACCTGAATTTTTAATCATAATTCCCACAGCTTGATTTACTCGGTCAGCCGAGGAAAGGAATAAAAAAAAGAAAAAATATGAAAGTGTAGAGAGGCCGAGAGTTATTTATTAGTTTTTTTGTTGTTTATTATTAGTATATTCTGATTATTTGTTATTATTATTTAAATATAATATATTGATTGTATTCTTATTGCTTGATCCTGATTAAATTGTCATCATACTTAGTTATATTATTACCATACCTAATAATAATATTATCTTATCAAATCATATTGTCATCATATCTGATCATATTTTATCTAGTAATCTTTCTGATTTGATCTTATTTCATCTAAATTAAATTATAAAATATAGACATCTTAGGTAAACAAGATAAAAATTAAAGTTGTTGGATCTCCATATTTTCTTATTGTCTCCAAACCCTCGGGCCATATTGTTATTGAATTAAATTGAATGGGACAAATAGTGTACATAAAGGTTTGAGACGTCATCATCCTTTAGAGAAGCTATGACTGTCCTGTGTTTGGTAATGGTTCCCGCCATTCACGAATAATTGCTAGCGCTATATTGATGGGTGGCTTGCCGTGGAACTGATCCACAACTAGCCTACATGAAAGAGATATGGAGTTTTCCTTAATTGATCGAGCTCTCCTCATTGAATTTGATAACTTTGAACACTGTAAATTGAATTAAAATCGAATCGAATTGGATTGAAATTGAATTGAATTGAATAGATCATGTCATTTGGATACTTGCGTTGATTGACATTGCCTCCGATCATTGAATCGAATGGAATTGTTATTGACCAATTGACCATTGATATTGAATTAAAAATTGTTAAATTGAATAGTGTTGATCAGGCATCATTGATATCGTTAATTGTTAAATCAATATTGATCGGTCAGACTTTTTCCTGATCCTTCTTATTGATCTCTAACTTTATTATCCTATTGTTATATTGAATCATTGATCCAATGCTTTACTGTTAATTGAACAATCTCATATTGATCAGGTAATTATTAATTGTTATCACTATTGATTGGTCTTTTGATCATAGCTTGATATAATTATTCATATTGATAAATCGTTATATTGTTAATCGATTATTGTATTGATTGCTCAATTGGCTCATCATTAATCATATTTTATTTTCGATTGAGCATATTAATTATTTAGTAGACCCTATGTATTGAGTACTTTAATACTCATGAATTTTTTCATATATCTGGATACGTGCATGTGAGGGAGCTATAGATGATGGTCCTGCAAGTGGCTATGCTTAGTAATAGACAAATGTTGAACATGTTCTAAATTGAGTTATCTAGTTTTTATTATTTCCTCATTTATTAGAACTGTGAACTTATTGATATTTTAGTCATTTTGAATATTATAGATTATTAGCTATTATTATTAAAAAGTGTTCCGCATTTATTTTTTATATTCCGCGCTTAATAAATTTTATTCCGCAAAAATACTTTATAGAAAATTGTGTAGCGCCTCTGCGATGACTCTAAGCACGTGAAAGTCACATGGTCTTTGGACGTTGCAATATCTCCATATCCATACTCTCTTTTTTGCATGCCTAACCGTCGTGGTGCTTGGTAGTGGATTTTTTCTGGGGGCTTTCTTCATCCGATTCGATGATCTTTTGGTTGGTGCTCTGCGCTTTAGTCCGTTAGGGACAAGGATGGAGAGCACCACCACTATCATCTTTTTTGGTCAGTCCATGGATCATATGGCTCTAGCGCAATCGAGTAATTCTTTATGAAGTGCGATGTCAGATAGAGTGTATTGTACATTACACCTCTTTTTTGCTTCCAAGAGTGGGGTGTCGGATAGCTGAGACATTTTTTCACCTTTTTGTTGATCTTTCTTCGAGAGCCCACATTTGTAAACCATGATATGACGCCTTTCAAAATTTGTAAATGAAACTATGATAATTGTCTTGGGTTGCTCGTGTCGCTTGCAATGGATGAGATATTTGTATAAGTTTTGTTGGTACTATATTATGCTTTTGAACTTGGTGTTGGTGGTAGCAAAAATTAAGCCAAATACATGTGCGCTTACTTGCTGAAACAAACAAACAAAAAGACTGGTCAAATTTATTGCAATGTAGACCAATTTAGACAACATCTAAAGGACAAGGGTCAGAATCAAGAAAAATGAAAACTGATTATATAAACGTGTTTTTACTAATAAGGAAATAGAGATCCTTTGGGCTCTCAATCTTCAAGAATAGATACATATATCTTTATGTAGTATTCATTTTGAATATATATATATATATATATATATATATGAAAAAATAATTGTGCTATCATTTTTAAGGGGTAGCATCATCACACCTCTATTAATCATCATTCATCATGAATCAAAAAATTGTCCGACTAATCAAGCCACCATTCATCATGAATTGAATGATGATTAATAGATGTATGATAGTGCTACCTCATAAAAGGGTAGCACAAACATTAAACCCATATATATATATATATATATATAATGAGGTAAAATCTAATGCATTCAGGTCATATGGCCTTATGTGAATTAAACTTCACACAAAATGTATTTAAACATTTTTTTAATGCACATGTTATTTATATATACTATTAATTTATTCATGAAGAGTTTGCATTTTTGCAAATTCTCGATGAACAAAATTATTAGCATAAAATAATTCGAAATCAAAGTGAAGGATGGTGCACAAAATTATTAGCATAGAATAATTAAAAAATTGGAGGTGCAGTGATTTTAAGTACTAACACCTTGAAAGGTAGTGCCAACGCTTGTGCGGCTTTCACATCATGCTTGAAGCTCTATTCTATGTTTAATGAAGCTTTGAAATCTTTGTTGACAACATAATGTTTGATTACAAAGGCTTCGATGGAGGATTAATTGAAGTGATAGTTTGGCAACATGTGATGTATAGGAAAAGTTTTGGGTGCATTTTTTGAGTGCAGAATTATAAAATTATCATCAATGTGTCATGCTAAGCCTAACTCGCAAAAGTGTGCTAAAATAAGGGAAGATTACAAGGAAAAATAAGATAATTTGGCAATCACGAGGTGTGTTGCGAGGTTGACATTCTCCCCCACTCAAGTCAGCAACATCCTTGGTGTTACAGCTTCAAATTCTTCAATCTTCTTTTAAAATGATGCTTCTGCAGACTACCAACTTATGCCGGTGTTTGACCTTTCACTCCGTTGAACAATGTACTCCTTCCACTTTGATAATCGAACGACGAATACTCCTTCAACTTGATCAGCGATGATGATTGATGGAGCGTAGTTTCAAACTCCATGCACGGAATCTTCAAGGACTTTGAAATATGGTTTGAACAACTGACATGGAAGACGAGATGTTGTTACGTTTGAGATGGGAGTTTCAACTTGTAGGACGACGCTTTACCTACCTTCTTCAAAGTCTTAAACGAGCCATTGTAACGTTTAATGAGGCCATTGTGAAAATTCTTCCCATTCAACAAAAGATGTTATACCAACTTCACAAGGTCCAGACCTCTTACATTGAAATTGATGTCCTATCGGACAGTGGCGTCCCACTTCTTCATGCGCTTCATCGTCTTATGCAAAAGCCATTTCGTTTACTTATGCTATTCCCTCTCCATGCAAGAGTGTCAGGGAGTTTGCCATCATTGCGATCATTGCCATCATAGGAAGTGACTACGGCATGTGGAGTGAGGGGCTACTGCCCCATCATTATCTCAAAGGGACTCTTATTGGTTAACTCACTCCTTTGCAGGTTGTAAAAGAATTGTGCAATATCGAGTATCTTCGACCTATCCTTTTAACTGACACTGACATAGTGTTGTAGATAGATTTCCAAGATACAACTCACTCTTTTTGTCTGATCGTTGGTTTGGGGTGAAGTGTCATGAAGAAATGAAGGTTGGATCTTATCATCTTGAACATCTCCTTGCAGAAGTTGCCAACAATTTATACATCTCGATCGCTAACGATGATTGGGAAAAATCCCAATACTTCACCACATGCTTAATGAATAATTTTGCAACTTCAATAGCAGGACAACTCATGGAGCTAGCTGTGAAAATGGAATATTTGGATAATTGATACATGACCACCATGATGGTACCCACCCCTTCAAACTTGAGCAAGTCAATGATAAATTCCATGGAATCATCTTTCCATGTTCACTAAGGGGTTCCAAATTTTTGATAGGCTCTTGATGCATGCCTTTATCTTGATGACAAACAAGACATATCTTTACGAAATCTCCAACATCATACTCCATTCTTGGGTTGAAATAATTGTCCTCGATGAGTGCCAAAGTGTGGTGGGTGCCCGAGTGCTTGAACAAGTTATCAAAAATAGAATGTAAATGTGGTGAAGATCAGTCCATCTTCCATCCAAAATCGACGCATCTTGCCCTCATTTGCTTGCTCTAGCAAAGTCTTTATTGTGGGGTCTCGCTCCAACACCTTCTTGAATCTTTCAATTAGGTCAACCTGAGAGGTGCTCATGACCGCCAATTCTAAGTGTCGGCTGAGGGCGTCCGCAATGGCATTCGTTGTCGAGCTTGTGCTCCATGATGTAGTCGAACTACGCCATAAAATATTGTCATTGTACCTACTTTGGCGAGATTTTCTTTTGTGTTTCGAAATATCTAATCATGACATTATTTGTATTGAAATGGAACAATGATTCGAGGAGGTAGTGCCACTCCGTAGGTAGTGGATCATCGTGGTCATCTCCTTCTATTGAACGGCATAGCGTTGCTTTGTATAACTGAGTTTGCGAAAAACTCTACGGGATGCTCATCCTACATAAAGTTTCCTCTGATAGCATAGTTAGAAGCATTTGACAAGACAAGTACTAGTTCCTCGCCATGGCCCTTTTTAGGGTGTCAAATGTCTTCTGGCAAGTAGGCGTCCACCCCACTACACATCCTTTCGAAGAAGATTTGTCAAATGGGTCGTCACATGGGAATACCCCTTGACGAACCATTTGTATTAATTCTACAGGCCAAGCAACGAATGTAGACCAAGAACTCGCTTGGGTTGCTCCTACTCCATGATGGCTTAAATCTTTGCGCCATACATTTTGAGCTTCCCAACTTCAATGACATGTCTCAATAAATGCCTGATTGGGCAAAGAAACACTTCATCTGCTTCACATACCGCAACATCTCGAACACTTGTAGAATGTGCTCGATGTGCTCCTTCGAAGGGTAGAAATGTCATTTAGCATGTACTGAAATAAAGAATGAACTTCATTGGGAAAATCATGGAAACTCGGTCATGATAGAGTCAAACTCGAGCTAGGTATAGTAGAGACGTAGATCGAATTCCATTGAACGTGGGTTGTATTTCGACCATGTTTCGAGTGGCATGAAAACCCAAGTTGGGTCATCATGGTTGATCATCGAACATCCGAACGATCATATTCCTATTCTAACTCAAAACTCAGGCTAGTATGTGGTCGATGTGGGCCGGTTGATGCAACAAAACTCCAAATGCTCGAAACATCCTATTCACAATCTAATGTGAAACTCATACCAAGTTACGTAGAATACGGGCCACGTTGACTCTAAATCCTGATCTGATTTTTCATCATTGAAGTCGGATAAAAAAAACATCACAGAATTCAAGTCGAGTTCTGGTTACCTTGGTAAACCAGGACTTCAGTGACTTTATTTCAACTTTGGTTAAAACTTTGGGCATCAAAATGATGTGCTTCCATTCATAAACCTATAGAACTTATTCTTGGATCATGGGATAACATGTGAATATTGATTTCTCTTTTTAAATTTGATCAAATCTATTAAGAAACTATATACATAAGTGAATATAATGTACTATTATTGCATACTACCTTAATGGTTGAACTTTGACTAGCTTTCTAGTGATTATCAAACATTGGTTTCCAACAGCAACTTCAATGTATGTGCCTTTAGGGATCAACTGAGTAGATGAATGTCAACAACACCCTCTCACGTGTACCAAAGAGAGAAAATATGGCGCCAAGTTGGAGGAAAATCTGGCCCTATTTATAAGGAAAAGACTTTCAAGTTCTAATTTAATTAGAACTTTTAATTATACTTTTGAATGATAATTTATCTTTTATGTTTCTAAAAAAATTTTAAATTAGATAATAATTATTATCATTATTTCTTATTTTTTGCATTTAAATAATATTTTTTATATTTTATTTTCTAAATATGACTTACATTTTTTAATTATACTTTTTAATGATAATTTATCTTTTACTTTAAGCGTCGTTAGAAATTTTAATTCAATCTTAAATTTAGTTTTATTTTCATGAATCTTTAGGAATAAAAAATATTATTTTATTTTTTAAAAACTTAAAACACTTATTTTAACTCTCATTGTGAGTCCTTTAATCTTATGGCTAGATTAAAATTAAAATTTAAATCCTTAATTTTAACCCAAATCTCAATTCCCATTCTAATTATGACTTACATTTTCATTCTTTCCTATTTCTAATCTAACTATACTTATATTTATTTTCAAATTTTGCTTTAATTATCTCTAATAAGTAATTAATTTTAAATTTATTTGATTATAAAAAAGAAATTTTATTTTCAAAGCACGCTGAGATAACTTGAGAAAAATTATCAATACAACAGACAACCAATAGGATAATCGGACGTCCTTCGGCATCAAATCGACGAGCGCTAGAAGTAGTGGACGAGTGACAGAACGACTGCTATGGATAGAAACTTCAAGGATCCTGGAATGGAGGATCGCTCCTCAAAGAGGATGCCCACTGATAACCGAGAAGATGCCGGAACCACTGTTCTGGACAGAACTTCAGGGTTCTTGGAATGGATGATCGTTCCTCAGAGCAAACACTCGCTGAAGTTGTAATGAACAACTAAGAAACTATCAAAACAATCGCAAATTTTTTAGAGTAGGGACTTCCTAGAATAGATGCTGGAGCAAAGTTTTAATGTCCAATAAAATTATATTTTGATGATACAAACCTCAAAAAACTAACGTTATATGAAAAGGATTAAATAGAAATGGACAACTTATGAACTAAACTTTGATTAAATAATTAACTATAATCTCATTAGATTTTGGATAAATATGAATATGAAAGTTGTGGAGAATTCTATTAACTTTTCATAGAACCTAAGATTATCTAATTTGGATAACCATGCAAAAAGTTATAATTAAAATAGTGTAGCACGGTCAATTTGCCTATCGAAGCAGTGAAGGCCGGTCAAGGCACCGGTCGACCGATCAGACATACCGATCGACCGGTCAATGCATGAGTTGCTCATATCAATGTCGAGAGTACAACGGTAGAGAGACCGGTCGATGCATCAGTCGACCGATCGACACTGAAAAAATCACGCAACGATCATATAAACCGGTCGACTAGTCCATTAGTGTGGTCAACTGGTCCCCGGTTGTGATGAACAATAATGGCTAGTTTTGAATGAGAAAATTGTGAAAAAAATTCTGGACAAAATTGTGGCATATAAAAGCCTATAAAAGGAGCATCAAAGCATGAAGCAAAAACATCCATTTAAGCATTGAAGAAAAACTTCAAGTTATCAAAAAATATCGTTCTCTTGAAGTTATTGTTCTAGTTTCTTTTATTTCTCTCTTCTTTTTTTGTGAGCAAGATATTGTAAAAGAGAGAAACCATTATTTAGAAAAGTGAGTGAGCTCCTGTGTAAAAGATGTTACATATCTTACCTCTTGAGCGAGAGAAAAGATAAGCTTCCTAAGAGGAAAGGTGTGCCTTACCTCTCGAAGCGGAGAAAAGATGATTGATATAAAGGATTCTTCCTTGGCCCATTAAGAACGAAGGAAGAGTTAGTGGAATCTCCGACGATCTCGAGGTTGAGAATTCGGAGCGGGGATGTAAGTCAAGGTGTGGCCGAACCTCATCAACAAACATTGTGTTCTTTGAGTTTGATTTCTTTCTCCCTCTCCCTCTCATTCTATTATGCTTATGATTTGATTTGCATTAGTTTAGAGTTTAATGAATTAATTTTAAGTTCCCACAATAATTTTCGTGAAATCGATATTTTTGAGTTAACACAAAAAAAAAAATCCACCTCCCCCTCCTGATGCCTTGGAATCCTACACAGTGGATGCTAGGTGAAGGTTGGATTGGACTACAAGAAACTTGTTGGAACAATGGCTAAATTCTAAGAGACGAACAAGGATGAGCAGTTATGTTTGAGTAACGGCTACATCGTTAGAGCGGACAAACGATTTATGGAACGGACGTCCATTTCAGAAAAGATGAATAGTGCAACGACTATCTATTCTAGAGAATGGACGTATGACATACATCTGTTTCAGAGTTGGCAAGACATAATCAACTTTTCTACTTTCTCTAAAAGTTGCACAACGATCATATCCTTGAAGGTTATCTAAATAACTCACACAAGAAGACACCTGAGAACACATTGGTGAATCCTTTGAAGCATTCTAGAACTAGATTGACAAATTTAATTCCTCTTTTTTTTTCACCTGTGAGTTGAGCTTAGATCTTGTAATAGAAAATTAGAGAGTATTTTTTTCTTCTTATAGTTAATTGTGAAAGTCCATTATGATAAGGGATTTGTCTTTTATCTCTTAGGCAAAGAAAAGATAGTGAAGTGTAAAAGGATTTTTTTCTTACCATAATTTGTACGAAGGAAGGTCCAGAAGTCGAAGCGGGGATGTGACTTAGTTCATCTTTGCATTCTTATTTTCTTACCTTGCAATTGATGGGAAAAATTTGAGAACAGAAAGAGTAGATCGCAAAGAGATCGCAAAAAAAATAGAGCAGACACACGAATTACCCAGGTTCACCCTTGATATTAGGGCTACGTCCTGTAAAGAGGTTCCACTATATCGTTTAAGTTTACAGCCGTCACACAGATTACATCTGAAAATAAGTTATAAATAAGTCTCTCCTAAATAGGTTCAAAACTCGAACAAAACAGAGAAAAAACCTAATTCGAACCACACGGACCAGCTAAACAAAAGTCCAAAATCCGTCGGGGGACGGTATCTCCCGAACCCTCCCCTTTTGTTCGCACGTCAACAACACAGACAATTGGATAATACTCAGATTCTCCTAAACTCATGTGGACGAATCCGGTGTGAAAAACAAGGAGTCCTAAAGTATTCACTAACTCCAACAGCAATTACTCTTAAATTGCTTTACCGCACTTTCGGTTTGTCTTATAAAAAAATTTTGATCCTACGTTTAGGACATTCGCATGGTTATGGACGTGGTTCTTATTACGAGAGCTCCCACCCATTGTTGTCAGATTACTCGGACTAAACTAAAATAAAACATTCTTGACCAAATTAATAATTTCGTCTACTACCTAATAGTTCCGTTCAAACTTAATTATTCAGTGTTAGCTTTTATATAGCCACTTCTTTTTATTCCCATCTCGGTAGAAACTTCGTGTCATTGCTTGCTAGATATTTCACGAAGAAAAATTTATTCTATAAAAAGTACAAAGAGCAAAGTTATAATCTTTAGAAAAGTTAATCTCGTGAATAGTGAAAAAATATATCAGGTGAAATAAAAGTAATTCAACACAGAAACTTCGTGTCATTGCTTCTCACCTGTCAATCATGCAATAAATTTTATTTTGATGTCTTGTGAGAATTCGGCAGAGATAATTATTGAAACTTAAATTAATTTTATGTCATAATTAATTATAGGATAAATTGCACAGAAAATTTAATCTTTCATTTTATTATTAAATTTAGCATGAACTTTTTATTTTTGCGTAAAAAATCATAATCTTTGGGTTTGTTCTTAAATTTAGTTTAAACTTCTATTTTTGTATAAAAAAGTCAAGAACTTTAATTAAGTTTTTAAATTTAACTTAAACCTCTATTAAAATTTTTAAATTAGTTATAATAGCATATTTTTATTTTTTTATTAAAAATAATAATTCAGTGATCATTACATACACAAGTTGTAAAAAATAAAAGGATAAAATTTAAAATATGTTTTAAAATATTGATAGTAAATTAGTCTAAGTTATTATATTTTTTTACAATTATTATTTTTTAATGAAAATATAATAATGAGTTATATTTATAATCAATTTAAAAAAAAATTGAAATAAAGATTAGGTTAGATTTGAGAACTTAATTAAACTTCATGACTTATTATGTAAATTAGATTCGGAACAAACTCAAATCTCACAACTTTTTATCAAAAATAAAAATTGATGCTAGATTTAAGAATAAAACCAAAGTTAATTTTCTTTTGTGATTTACCCTTAATTATAAGGAAGTGTAGATTATCGCCTCACATCTGAAGTAAATTCATTATAATTATAATTTTTTTCATTAACAACAACAACAACAAAGTCTTATCCTACTAAGTGGAGAAATAAGTAGAAATAAAATATGTGATTAAAAAAATATTATAATTTTTTTCATTAACAACAACAACCACAAAGCCTTATCCCACTAGGTGAAGAAATAAGTAGAAATAAAATATTTCATTAAAAAAATATGTTAATTTTTTTCATTAAGTAGAAATAAAATTAAATTCAGTTTTTTAGTTTCTCGCAATTAGGAAAGTTGACTTTGACTAATGTGGAGATTTTTTTACTTAACTAATTATACTAAATATATGTGGCAAGTGTAGATTTTTAATTAATTACACTTAATATGGATAATTGAAACAATACATGATGCCTCAACTATTGAAATTAGTAGTCGTAGGATTTCCTGTAAGCTTAACATGAAAAAATATTGAAGTCGCTTCTTATTGATTATCTTAGTAATGTTTCATTTCATTTATTATTATTTATCGTATAGATAATTTTTTTAAAAAAAAATAGTTTTAATCTTTATACAACTTCACGAAAGATTCTCCCGAGTCCGGCCCCTCTTTCTTTCGACGTAGAAGCGACAATTCATCGAAATTACTCAAAAGAATTATAATGAAACAGGCCAATGTAATGAACACAAACATTCAAATTTTAATGACAAATATAAACTGACCATATTCAAAGTATTGAGAATGAAATATTGTTTAGACAAGTGAGAAACAAAATGATTTCAAGAGAAATTACCCTGATTAAACACGTAGATAATGCAACTAAAAAGAGGCCACATCAAAATAAATTTCAAAATACTTCACATTTACGACAGAAATACTTTGGATTCATGGGCGGGCATTTGAACTCCATCGAAGGGGGGTAATGAGATGGACAAGAAAGTTTTGCATGCAAAAATGCTTTTTAAACCATGAAGATTGCATATGGAAATAGTGTTAAAGAAAGCTAACAAAATTGATTATTTCTCCATAGAATTAAACATCCATCATATCCTCAACATTAAAGGAGACAACTCTCTAAACCGTCAAAGATGAAGCCATTACCAAGCATGAACTCCTATATAAGTAGAAGTGCAAAATGGACACATTAAAAACTATAAGAACCATCTCGCTTAACACTTGATCTCCTTCAAACCAAAGGCGAAGTACAGAAAGCGCTAAATTGATTGACACAATTCATTATAACAAGGTTATATCCCAAGATCAATAAAAGCTAAGAAAAATGAGTTGACTCCATAAATCACCAAAAAAAATGTCACATTTGTCATAGACAGGAAAAGAAAAGGTAAGAATGTGTAGGTACAAAAAAAATGGAGTATGACTCATTGGCAAGCAAGGTAGTCAAAATAATCAAGTTCGAGATCGGAAAGGATCCGTAAGATTCCTCTCAAAAATAAGATTCCTCTCAAAAAAAGGGATTCGTAAGATCAAAGATTGTAAGATTAAATTGAAGATCATAAAATCTTACCTATATATTAAAAAATCATTTAACATAAAATTATGTAAAAAATTAATTTTCTAAAAAAAGTTGTAATAATTTGGATTATAAATAAAGTTAGCTACTGCTATCCTATTAACACTTCCTATAAATGCATATATATTACTTATATAATAGTAATTGAATATGAATTGACAAAAAATGTCAATAATATGATTAATAATAATTTAATATACATTGATAATAAAGTTATTTTGTGAAAAAAAATCAAATTTTAACTATAGTCAATCATCTTTCTCTTAGTTTTATTTCTCCAAACAAAATGTTGCATTTGGTGAAAATTATAAAAAATATAGAAATTAGAAAGAAAATAAAAAAATTGGATTGGTAGATTCTACAAAAATAATCCCAAAACTAAGATTGGGATTGTGGATACTAAGTTGATAACCTTGTTCGCAAGGAATACTTCCGAAAAGCAACTAGAAGTTTTACCTACCAAGAAGATGATAGCAATTAATATCACAAGTAAATTGTACAAGGAACTTCTTAAGGATACATTGAAGGCGAGTGTGGCACTTCAACTCTAAATCCCAAGATATAATAGCGTCTTGAAGACTATTCAAGGGCATGTATCATGATTTATAAGTATGTATATATTTGTGTGTTCGTTTTAAGATTTTCTAGTATGACAAATTCAGATCAGATATTACTTATATAGAGAAAATGAAACAACACAATCAAGAGATGGAACATGAAATCTAAGGAAATTGCACTTACAATTGCAAATCCTTAAGTTTCCCAAGCAAGAACTTGGTAGCACCCTCAATGTTCTTCTTGAACAACTCCTGTTTCTCCCCATCCAATTTAGGTGTTAAATTTTTTATATACCGCTTCATAAAGGTAACAAATTGCTTCTTGTCAAATGCAGGTTGTTCCTATCAGCAAGATGATATAAAGGATTAGTACTCCGGCAGTGCTACTTGAAGTCTTGTTGAACCAAATATATGTTATCCAAGTAAAGGACATCAACTTGAAGACGGTGTAGGGAAAGAATGGGGGGTGACGGCCCCCCCGCTTTGCGACCTCGCGCCGGAGAGGAGGGACCGTCGTCCCCTCTTTCCCCACGCTAATGTCGACGTAAGGAAAGAACGGGGGTGACGCTCACGCTCTGCGACCTCCATCAGGGGGCCATTGCCCTCCTCTTTCCCCGTGCCGATGTCAGCACAAGGAAACAACGGGGGACGTTGCCCCCCTCTTTCCCTACGCCGACACCGGTGCAAGGAAAGAACGGAGGGTCGTCGCCCCCCTCTTTTCTCACGCCGATGTTGGTGTAGGGAAAGAACGGGGTCGTCGCCCCCATCTTTCCTTGCGCCGACATCATCATAAGAAAATAATGAGGGGCGATGCCCCGCCGTGATCATAGAGAGTTTGCCCCCTTCTTTCCCCATGCTGACGTCGACGTAAGAAAAGAACAAGGGGTCGTCGCCCCCTTCATTCCCCGTGCCGACATCGACACGGGGAAAGAGGGGGGCCACGACCCCCCTCTCTACAACCTCCGGCGAGGTCATGGAGTGGGGAGGTCGTCGCTCCCCGTTCTTTCCTGCGGGGCCGCCCCCCCCCCCCCCCCACCATTCTTTCCTCGTCGGCATGGAGAAAGAATGGGGTGATGCTGAGGTGGTCGCCCCCACTTTCCCGTCACCCTCCGGCACGTGTCGGCAGAGGGGGCGTCCCACCTTTCTCTGCTAGCGCGCGCAGAGAAGGAGGAGGCCCTCCGGCACCGTCGGTGATCACAGAGGGAGGGACGATGGCCTCCTCCTTCCAAATCTTTTTGGTAAGTGTTACAACAACAAAACCTTATCCCACTAGGTGGGGTCGGCTACATGGATCATACGACGTCATTCCGCTCTATTAGTAATCAAACCTTTCGGTATATTATTCACCAATAGGTCTTGCTCTATTAGTTTGCCAAGTGTCCGCCTTGGCCTCCCTCTCCCTCTTTTAATCGGACTCCAGATTATTTGATCTACTCTTCTTACTGACGCATCTAATGGTCTTCTCTGAACATGACCAAACCATCTCAAATGATTCTCTACCATTTTCTCACTAATAGGAACCACTCCGACTCGTTCACGTATATGGTCATTCCTAATCTTATCTAATCTTGTATGACCACATATCCATCTCAACATCTACATTCAATTAAATTCTTGGACGAATTTCTTTTAAGGGGATAGAATATAAACACCTGGAAACATGAGAGGAAAAGAAAACAAAATGAAAATAGAAAAGAAAAGTAAGTGGGACAGCATGTGATTGGACCCCAAATCCACTTACTAATCAGCCACCCATGTATATAAACTCTCCATAACCTTTTTTCACCGCTTTTTTTATTTCATTTTCTACAAATTCCAGCAAACAATTGTGCCCTAGAAGCTCCAATCCGGGAAAACACTGAAGTTCATCTTCATCTTGGCAGTAAACCAGCAACAAGAAGGCATATATTTGGAACAGGAACAGGGGGCTGGTGGACCTAGTTGGGAGACGAGAAGGAGAATAAGCTCAAGGGAAGAAGGAAGAAGAAGACAATATTGAAAGAAGGGTTTTAAAGCTAAGAAATAGGTATGTAAAGTTAATCCCTACGTTGGTTGTAAATCAAGGTAGATTAAGTCTAATTGAACTCAAATGGTGGTTTTAAGATTTTGACTAGGTATTATTATGGCTAGAAAAGTAGTTTTTGTAGTTTAAAATTTGATGCATGCTAGGATCATGAAAACTTAGGACTTTGCATGCTAAAAATTGACTATTGAACCATGGTTGAATCTTGATCGAGAGTCATACATGTTATGTGATGGAGTGGCACCTTTTTTTTGCATTGAAAAATAAAAAAAACATAGTGAAAAACACACTAGGAGCTAATTTTGAACGGTCAATCGGAGTGGCATTGGATCGATTGGCCGATGGCGAGAATCGTTCGACCGCTACACATCAGTGGCTATGCCGGCCGATTAACCGCCATAGACCGGTCAACCACGCCAATTGATGTCAAGCAGCTAGAAGGGCAAGTCTAACACTTGTCCTACATGTGGGAAGAAGCATCTTGAAAAGTGTTATCGCGAATCGGGAGCATGCTTAAACTGTGAACAATAAGGGCATTGGGTGAGAGATTGCCCTACAAGGAAGGAACCACCTCAAAATAAGGGCAAGGGAAAGATGGATGAAGTCCCACAAAAGACTCATGGTAGAGTCTACACCATCTAAGGTCAAAAGGCTCAAACTTCCAATGAAGTAATCTAATGTAACTTTCTCATAGCAAATCATCATGCAAATATATTGTTTGACACAGGTTCCACACGCTCGTTTATTTTGTATGATTTTGCCAAGTTGTTGAATGTTAGAATGAGAAGGATGAATTAGGAAAAGGAGACACTAACTCCAATTGGGGATACATATATAAGAACATATATTCCTAACGTACCCATACAAGTTGAAGACTATAATTTGTTAACTAATTTGGTAGTGATTTTAATGATTGAATATGACATCATATCCTATTATGATGTGCATGTCTTTTGCCGAGAAAAAAATTAATGGTGAATACCATTAATGGACATCAAATAGTTACTAGAGGCACACCTTCTGGTAAAAAGAAGATGTTGATTTTAGCTATAAAAATAAATAAATTTATGAAAAAGGGTTGTCGGGGATTCCTTGCAAGTGTGACAATGAATGACCCATGACCTAAAGCTTTAGATTGGATTGAAGTAGTTCGAGACTATCCATATGTGTTTTCGAAAGAACTGTCTGGACTACCACTGTAAAGAGAGATTGAATTTCGCATAGATGTAGCATTAGGGACAAAATCTATCACAAAGCCTCCATATCAAATGACGCCGGCTAAAATGTATGAATTGAAGACACAATTGTAAGATCTGTTAGATAAAAGTTTTATTTGACCTAGCATGTCTCCATGGGGCGCACCAGTGCTGTTTGTGAAGAACGATAGCTCACTAAGGTTGTGCATTGACTATAGGATGCTCAACAAAGCTACAATAAAGAATAAATACATGGTGCCTCGCATTGACGATTTTTTTATCAATTATCGTCGGCAATGATGTTCTGAAAAATTGACTTAAGGAGTGGCTACCATCGGCTACATATAATTGAGGATGATGTGTCCAAAATTTATTTATTTATTTAAACTTGTTTTTAAAATATATATTTAAATTGCGAAGTGCGAGCGAGTTAAACTAGTTTCAAAGTGGTATCAAGGAGTTCTCACATCCAAGTAATTTTTTTATTCTATTGCACTTTTGACTAAAGAAAGAAATTGATAATCCACACACATCTTGTGATCAAATGTCCTAAAGTGATTAGGTTGATGTCTAAACTATCTAAGCATCCCATGCAATTTCTTCTGGGTAGCCAACCCTCGGTGTTTAGGATGTGGTGCCGACGGCTCAATCCGCACGACAAAAATTGCACTATCCACATGTTGAAGGTCGACGCACTATTGAGCTCAACTAATCCAGCTAGGTCACAATGTGTCGCGTACTTGAAAGTGGTGGGTGAGAATCCAACAAGAATTTTCTACATTCACAAGAACTCAAACTCAGGACCTTGCTTAAGCGAAGATGAGTCGCTTACCACTTCACCCCCAACCTTTGTTGGTAGCATCCCATGCAATTTAAATGCTAAAAAATGACCCATGACAATACCAGGTGAGGAGGATTAGTTAGGTTAGAGTTGAGTAAAAACTTAATTTCATATTGGATAGGAACATATTTAACTCAATGTTTTCATAACTTGATCGGAGATTGGATCCGAATGCTAATTGGGTCACAGTTCGATCGGATTAAATCAAATTTTATTAAAATGATACTATTTTTTAATAATCTTGAATAGAAATATCATAGATAATACAATATAATAGATAAATAATATTAAATCACTAGTAGTTATAAATTAATATGAAAATATCATTTATTATGTTTTAAACTGAATGCTTACTAGAGAAAATAAAAAGGAAACTTAATTGTCGGTTCAAGAAAATAAAAAACTTAATATAATAGATAAATAATAATAAATCACTCATTTGTTTCCTTTTTATTCAAGAAAATAAAAAACTTACTTTCTGGTTTAACTCGATTTTCTTATTTTTTTCGGTTCATACCAGTTTTTATCAAAATCGGGCTGATGCATTAATTTGAACCGGATCGATGACTGATTCGTAGATTGAACCGATCGGTCCAACTAATCCGATCTGATTTAAAATATTAATTTAACTTCGACAAGAAAAGCAATTAAACGAAACAAAACTTGTTAATTTTTTTAAAAAATAATTCAAGATCAACTTTTGCCAATGAAAATTATGTGTTACTTTATTTTATATCTTATATTTTATTATATGAGTAGTATGAGAAACAATAAAGTCCAAGGAAGTTGATAAAAAAATATTACTATTGGTGATATGAAGAAAAAGTTCAATTGATATTCATAAAATTATCTTCTTTTTCCCTTTTAATGCACAAATTTAAATAGGACGATGAAAATAATATAAAGTAATTAAATCAAATCAAACACACAAAAGTCTTAGAACAGACAAACAATGCCTTCTTCAATTGGGATTTTAGAAGGATGTTTACATGAATCTACCAAAGGGATTTAACTTTTATGGGGAGCAATCCAAAAAGTTTGTCAATTGATTAAGTCTCTTTTATAAGCTCAAGCAAGTGTCTCATAATGGGAATATTAAATTTATTGATATTTTTATTGGAACTAGATTTGTGCAAAGTATAAATTATTTTCACTAAGTGTTTAAATGATAATTTTATTGTCTTGCTTGTTTATATTGATGACATATTGATCATTGGTAATAGTGATCAATTAATTTATGAAGCCAAGCAAGTTCTTCAATCAAAAGTAAAGCTAAGGATTTTGGTGAACTAAAGTATTTCTTGTAATGAAATTTTTTTGGTGATGATTCTTCTAACACAATAGAATCGTGCATTAGAATTATTGGTTGATGTAGGACTTAATGGTAGTAAGCTAACTAGTCCACCAATGGAGCTTAATTTCAATCAAAATCAGGTTAATGCATGAATCTTGATCAAACTGATGGCCGATTTGTGAATTAAACTGATCGGATCGACCGATCCGGTTTGACTTTTAAAATATTAATTTAACTTCGACAAGAAAAAGCAATTCAAGGAAACAAAACTTGTTAATTTTTTTAAAAAATAATTGAAGATAAACTTTTCCAATGAAAATTATGTGTTAATTTATTTATATCCTATATCTTATTGTATGAGTAGTTTGAGAAACAACAAAGTCCCGGGAAGTTGATAAAAAGATTACTTGTGCTGATATGTTAGGAAGAAAAGGTTTGAATTGATATTCGTAAAATTATCCTTTTTTCCCTTTTAATTCACAAATTTAAATAGGACGATGAAAATAATATAAAGTAATTAAATCATATCAAAGATGCAAAAATTTTAGGACATATAAACAATGCCTTCTTGAATTGGGATTTCAGGAAGATGTTTACATGAATCTACCAAAGGGACTTAACTTTTAGGGGGAGCAATCCAACAAAGTTTGTCAATTAAGTCAAGCAAGTGTTTCATCAATGGAATATTAAATTTACTGATATTCTTATTAGAGCTAGATTTGCACAAAGTATAAATTATTTTCACCAAGTGTCTAAATGATAATTTTATTGTCTTTCTTGTTTATATTGATGACATATTGATCACTAATAATAATAATCAATTAATTTATGAAGCCAAGCAAGTTCTTCAACCAAAAGTAAAGCTTAAGGATTTTGGTGAATTGAAGCATTTCTTGGTGATGATTATTCTAACACAACATAATCATGCGTTAGAATTATTGGTTGTTGTAAGACTCAATGCTAGTAAGCTGATCCACCAATGCAGCTTAATTTCAAGCTCACAATTCTTGATTATGATGTTGATGTTAGAAATTAAGGTGTTCTACTAGCTTAGATAATCTATTTGTTTATCATATAAACTTTTAGTGAGTAATTGGTCATTTATCATAAACACGACCAAACATTATTGTTCAACATTTGAGTTAGTTCATGCATAAGCGTAAGGACTCACATATGGCAACTACACTACGAGTCCATTTGGATTGAGAAATTTGGAGGATGGAGTGTAATATGGAGGAATGAAATTATTTAAACTATATTTGATTATATTTTTTATTTAAGTTAAGATGGGGTGGGTGGAATAGTTAAGCTCTTCAAACATTACATTTTTATTCCATCAAATTGTGTGGAATGAGAAGGAATAAATAATTTTAGACCGAATTACGCCCCAACACCTCCTTTATTATCAAATAAAATCATTTCTCTTGTTACCAAATTAAACCCTCTCTCTCATTGATAAACTATCTTTTCCTCCTGTATGAATATATATATATATCTATTTTTTTACTTTTTAAAATAGATGAATAAAATAGATCAAAAAATTAAAAATAGAAAAATAGACAAAACAAAAAATAAAAGAGAAAAATAAATTGTGGTAAAGTAATAAATATTTATTACTCATTAAAATATTACAAATTGTTTATATATAATAAAAGGTAAAAATGACTTTTTAGTAAATAAAACTCTTATTCTCCATACCATCATTTTTACAACTTACTATCCAAACGTGATCTTTTCTAATGACACACCACACTCTATCACTCTATCTCTCACTATACCACCCCATCCCACCCCTCCATTAGTTAATTGTCAAACGGACTCTACGAAAAGAATTCTCTTGAAATTGAAAAGAATAATTAGATGGTTAGATTCTATAATGCAATTAGGCTTCTACTCAAAACGTTCAATTTTTGCCTTTTGTATCAAGGTAGTTCTTTCTTCATGGAAGTCTAAAAGATAGTCCACCTTTTGTCAATCAACTGTTGAGTCTGAATATCATAGTATATTTCTTTGTACGGTAAAAGTTATTAAGTTAAATTGGTTGTTTGCTGAGATTTAGTTGCCTCTTCAATATCGGATTTGTAGTCAATTGTGCATGGATATTTAAGTTGCAGAGAATCCAAGTTATCACGAACGACAAAGTATCACGTTTGAGTATTACTTTGTTTGTGAGAGGGATTTAGAGAAACTAGTGAACTTGCTTCGTGTTCCGAGCAAGGATCAAGTCGCTAATTACTTACTAAAACTTTTAACAAGCATCAACAATTCAATATGAGCATTTGTTCTCCAAGTTGAGTTTGATTGATTTATTTCAACCTATCACTTGAGAGGGAATGGTAAAAGTTTTCTATTGGTGATGCTGATATGTTATATATTAGCGACGTAAAACAAGGCGACGCTAATTCGACGCTAGTAGTATCTCATTAGCATTTCCATTGGATCGAGAAAATGTGACGCTATTTGCCTTTCAATAGCATCTCTTTAGTATCATAATAGCATTACAAAATATCGGCGATGACGCTACCGAGTCACTATTTTCACGTGCGTAAATAGAAAAATGTGTGATAGATTATATCATTGTATTTACGTAAAAAATACGACGCTAAATTAGCGACCCTAAACCCTGCGATGCTAATACGACACAAACACATGAGGTACTATTATAACATGCTAAATGATGTGTAAACATATTTTGATGTTGTGACTATGTTTTGTATCTATATGTTAGTAGTTAAACGCTTTATTCTTGTACCAAACTGATATATAAAAAGATCTTCTTTCTATAGGCTAGTAGTTAAATGTTTTATTCTTGTAGCAAACTGATATATAAAAAGACAACTGCCATGGCAAGTTATTCCATCACGGTCATAAGTATAAAAAGAAGGGGAGATATGTACATCCGAACGGAATTTTTTAGAGACGAGAAATAAAACTTTGAGCTCCTGCTTCCCCAGGTTTTTTTTCATGTGTGCATTCATAACACCTGTACACATCTTCAAGGGGTACAATTCTCTAACAAATATCCTTGCGTTACGGATATACATATTTTAACCAATGATGATTGTCATTAGTGGTAAGCATAATTGCATTTTAAGTGGTTTGAATTATGTTAATAACCTCATATTCCATGCTATAAAACCTAGTCTGGCCCGCTCATCAGACCGGTCATCGTCGTTATAATCGTCCGCAAGTCACCCTCAAATCCATCTTTGAAATTAACCCACTTTGATCTTGTTAAACCCGACCAAAATTTGGGTTCAAGCGACCGATCCGACGAGTTTGGATGACTTGGTCATGTCAAGATAAAAAAACAATTAGGACAAATTTTTTTTTATGACACAATACTTGCACACACACACATATATACATGCTCCAACTTTTTTCCCTTTGTTTTATCACATATCAATATTATTGATATTTTTATTTATAATTTCATTTTTCACCTTTTATGTAATAAATATTTAATTAATACTTACTTTATTATATTATTTGACTTATTAACTATTTTGTTTTACTTTATTATATTTTAATTAATTTGTTATGCATCTTATATGCACTAAGAATACGTAAGAAGTCTACTTAACATGTTTTATTTTTTTTTATTTTTTAACTATACATGATAATCAATCCGGATCAATGATCGAGTTGAATATTATAACATTGCTCCAAATTGAAGTCACTACATGGGTAAAGAGAGTAATTATTTTTGCTATATCATTTTCGACTTTAAATTAGTCAAATATTAATAATCTTACCAATTGAGTATAAAAAAAATATACATAAAATTTATAATTATCATTGTTGGTATTGATGCTTTACTTTGGGAACAATTATGTACGAATTAGTGATTTTTTTCAATCAGTTAACGAACAATACTTCATATTAAGAGACATAAAATTAGTATCTTTGAATTCCAACTTCCGATTTCAATCTTTTCAGTCATCAATAGTCAATAAAGGTATATAATATATGTTTTAATAGTAATAATAATGCTACCTGATCGAGTCGTTGACGTTGACATGGCTTGCATGGTTCTATTGCAATCCGACCCTCGCGTCATCTTTGAATGGTGCATGCGCCCGAGACAAATTGTCCGAGCAATTGATTCTGTCCAACTCCCTTTCTCTCTCCAATGGCGAAAGGATAAAAATAAATATTTTTTATCCATAAGTTTAGCACATAAATTGACATAAGTGAACACTTGTCCCTGTTGAATTCAATTGAATCATGCCAAAAATTTCATGGCTTGTTTGTCCATTAATAAGGAGGATATGGGAGCAAAATAATATAATATAATATAATATAATATAATATAATATAATATAATATAATATAATATAATATAATATTATATTATATTATATTATATTATATTATATTATATTATATAATACTCGTGAACTCTTCAAATTTCCGAGTATTATATTTTTCAATGAGCTCAAAGAAGAACAGGAAATTGTGCAAAGTAATAAATCTCGCAAAGTTTGTAGCATGAATTTGGCTTTTAGAATTTAAAAAAGTTAAACTCAAATTTTCGAAGCCTTCTTTTTTTTTTTTCTTTCAGCATGAAATTAATTGATTTAACGCCATCTTTTTTAAATGCAAACTCACTGCTCAAGTCGACTCCTCAAGTTCTCTAATTATATGTCTCGAAGATGCAGAATGACAAACACAAAGAATCTCTCTTAATCGAAAAAATCATGATATTTGCGCATACAATTTATTTTACTTAAACTATTTAAACTTTTTTTTCCAAAAAATTTCTATCAAACTTCATATAAAACTATTTAAACTTTTAAGAAAGAAAATTTACCTTTTTCTATCAAACTTCAAATAAGTAAATTACGTCAAATGTCCTCCAATTTTGATGTTTAATCAGCGATATCCTTCAATTTTAATTTGTAACATGAATGTCCTCCATCTTATAATTTTTTTTACGGAATGCTCTTTCGATCGGAAATATCCAATTTTGCGATCATTCGACTGACTTGACATTTATTTTTTAAAAAATAATATATGAAATATTAAAATAATATTTAAAAAATAGAAAAAAGAGAGATGCTCCCCCTCCCTCTCCCTCCGGCCGCTGGTGGCCAATCCTCTTCGATGCCAGAGAAGTGCACGGAGGAGGGGAGGGTAGAGTGGGAGAGTGGGGGGGTGGGGGGGGGGGGGGGGGGGGGGGAGGGATGCCACCCCTCCCCCTCTCCTCTTCGACATCATAGGGGGGAGGCGGCCCTCCCCTCCTTTGTGCACCTTTTTGGTGTCGAAGAGGACTAACTGCTGACGGTCGGAGGGAGAGGGAGCACCCATTTATTTTAAATATTATTTTAATATTTTATGTATTAATTTTTTGAAAAAAATTAAATGCTACGTTAGTCAAATGATTGAGAAATTGAGTATTTTCGATCGAAAGGACATTTTATGAAATAAATTATAAGATGAAGGACATTCATGTTACTAATTAAAGTTGAAGGACATCGCGAAGGGCATTTGACGACAAAAGACACCTATAACTTCTTATTAACACTCCAATATGATGAACCAAAGTGGATCTTCTCCTTGATTTGTTGATATTAGATGATGAAATTTAGAAATTGATTATGTCGGCCGATTAATGTTAAAATCAATAGAAGCACAAATATTATACATTTGTTTTCTGTTTGTTACCACATAAAAAATATTAGAAAATAATTTATTTATCATTCTGGAGCTTGATAAATAGAAATAATTGTTATTAATATGTTTTATGCTCAGAATTTATAAAAGAAAATTTTCATTGCTGCAAGAAAAGAAAATAATAATAGGATTTGATGGATGTGTCAACTTTTTTTGTTTAGGCATTTAATTTTTTTTCCTCTATTTTGCATACTTAGCTAGTTATAATTTGATTAAACTAAAATAATAAGTTAAATCATTGTAACTATGTTTATCATTCTCTCAAGTTTTAGATAATGATTTGCTACACTGCAACACTATTTTTTAGACATAATTAATAATTTCAAAATAGAATTTAACGAAATATATAGGAAAAGATAAAAAAAGCCGTTAAGGTAACAGCATAAAAGAATTCTAACCCATAATCAAATTTAATTAATCTAGTTTACAACAAAATCTTTTTTATTGGAGTAACAAACAATTACCTATCCTTTTTTTCACGAAAATTGGACACGCAAGAGCTATTTTTTGTAAATATTAAGAGCGATATTTTTTTTATGTCCATGTTGTTTGAATTTTAAATATTAAGAGCTATTTTTTTAACCTCTTCAAGTCCCCCGTTTAATTTCAAAAACGACCCGCTACTCGACTCCAAACAGGGAAGCCCCACCTTCGACCAATCCCACTGCAGCGAGTCCTTCGTCGTCATCCATCCCCACCTGTGGGTCCCGCGCCACCGTCGAACTCCAAGTTTAATTTCACCCCACCCTTTTTAATTTCTCCTCCTCCACCACCTCCAAAAGGGTGCACCACATCCCTTCCGCGCGTCGGTCAAATCGATCTCCGATCACCCCTCGCCGGAGTCAGCCGATCGCCGCCGTCGGAGAGGTTCCTCGCCGGCCGAACCCGCCGAGATCGCTCCATGGACGACTTCTCCGGCATCCTCGCCCGGGACTTCGGGTTCCGACCCGGCAAGTCCGCGCCGATGGCCGCCTCGAAGCCCCCGGCCGCCGGATCCGCCGCCCGGCCCCCTTCGGGTACGGCTTCGTGGAACAAGTCGAGATCCGACTCCCTCCTCGGCGACCACGGCGTGGGAGTCTCCGGGAGCCGCGGCAGTCCCCCAGCCTACGACGATGTGTTCCTCGGGGGGAATTCCGCCGCCCATGGACGGTCGGCATCGTCGGCTTCGCCCTCTACCGATTTCGACTCCATTTTCGAGGGGTTCAAGGATTCGGCTCCCAAGCCGTCGAATTCGTCTTCGCCTCCTACTTCCTCCATGCCTGTCTACGACAAGCCGGTGTACGATGACGATATATTCGAAGGGTTTCCGGGGTTGAAGAGCACTTCGTCTGTGAACTACGACGACGTCTTTGCCTCTCTGGCATCGGCGTCGGATCGCGCGTCCTCGCCGCCGTACGAGGATCTCCTCGGCAATCTGGGGAAGCCAGTTTCAGGATCAAAGGGCGTGCTTGCGTCGACCGGTTCAAAGGATCAGAAATTATCTGGATTCGACGATCTGATTCCTGGATTCGGAGGGAGCAGTTCCCCCAACAGAAGGTAAAATTCGTGGTTCTCTACCTCTCTTGGCACATTTGCTTCGTCATTGTTTCAGATGCCAGATTGATTGATATTTATACTCATTGATTGATATTTCTACTCGATGGTCTTGCTTTATCTTTTATGTGTCAATCTTACATGTTTTCTACTTTAGTTTAGTGTAACTACAATTCAGGCACTTCATCCCTAAGATCATAATGTGATGAAGAGTTGATGCTTTCTGTACTCATGGTGGTTTTTCTCTAATTTTGACATTTCCCTAATTTATCTCTAATTTGATAAGTCTATTGATATGGCTAAGCAAGCTGTAAGTCAACCCTGTAAAACAAAGAAAATTGTTTAAGTAGGCCAACCTTATCATCGTTTGGTTAAAACACTCATCAAAAGTGAATAACTTTCTCTCTAGTGGTAGTAGTCCCATGAAGTCTTCACATTAATGTAATATGCAGGAAATTAAGCTAGTTTATGAGAAATAGGTTTGGTAATCTATTTGAATTACATTGCATTGGTTAAGAAATATTTCAGCCATTGCTGCTCATTTTTTTTTTTTTTTTGAGAAGAATTGCTGCTCATATTATTGATGAAAGCAGAATGATTCTGAGGGATTGCTTTGGCATTGCTGTATGCATAAATGCCTAGGCTTTCTAAAGATACTTGTTCACCAATGACATTTATGTGACAGGTTATCGACCACATCTCTCTTTTATTTTATGTTAGGATGTGCTTCTTCTTTTTCTGGACCAGACGAAGATTGTACATTCATGTCATAATTTCTTTCATTTGTTATCACTTGCTTGAACTATGAAGGTTCTTTGTAGGGAACCTTCGGAGTCAAGAAGAGAAACATCAGCCTTTTCATCAGCTAAGCCAACTGCCCCTGTTGAAGAAGACCCTTTTAAGGTTTTTGAATCGGTGTCTGCATCCACATATTCATCCTCTGGGTTGTTCACTGATCCCTTAGAACATGTTGGCAGACCTGTGAATTCTGGAAGCACAAAAGTTGATAGCTCCTCTGCTAGTGGTGGGTCTTTTGATGGATTCGGAAAATCAGTACCTTCATTTGTAACTGAGGCAAGCAAGTATAAGAGAAACCAAAGCCCTCAAAAGTATTCCCAAGATATGAACTCAGGACTTCATTCTTTGGGAAGAAAGCCTCCTCATCAAGAAGCAGTGGATGCATTTGAGAACATTTTGCCAAATATGCAGCCTAGTAAACCTTCTCTCCCTCAAAAGCCAGTTAGTAGAAGCAGAGTTCATAATTCTGACATTGATGACAATAATGTTATTGCAGATCAATCCCCAAAATATTATGAGCATATGGAAACAGTTGATGATATCTGGCTTACTGTTGCTGAAATTCCTCTTTTCACCCAACCGACAAATGCCCCACCACCTTCAAGGCCACCACCTCCCCTTGTAACTAAGAAATCTCCTGCAAACAAAAAGGATAATGAATTTTCCACGCAGTCGACTCAAAGACATTTTTACTCTGGAGATTCAGTGAGGAAATCTGTTGCATCTCCAATAGACGAACATGAAGATTTTTCAACAGGCAAGCCTCAGACATATGCTCAAAATCGTGCAGGTTTTTTTATGAATGACGAAGAAGAGTTTGGGACAAACTCTGCTGCAGCAGCATCTGCAGCCGCCATGAAAGAAGCTATGGACCGAGCAGAAGCAAAGCTTAAACATGCAAAGGAGGTAAGGGAGAGAGAACGAGACGCCAAAATTGCCAAAACCAGAGAATCTCAACAACAAGAAAGGGAACCTTATGGCCAGGATGCGGAAAATAGCAAGGAGCAAGACAGTCTTGACCGTGAACGGGAAGAGAAAGAGAAAGAACAAAGGCGTCTTGGAAGGGTGAGAGAGCAAGAACTTGAAAGAGAAAGAGAAAGAAAGGCTGTAGAGAGGGCTACTCGAGAGGCAAGGGAAAGAGCAGCTGCAGAAGCTCGGCAAAGAGCCGAGAGAGAGAAAGCTGAAGCAGAAAGGCGAGAACGTGAACGAGCTGCTGTTCAGAGGGCAGCTGCTGAAGCACGTCAAAGAGCTGCAGCAGAGGCGAGGCAGAGAGTAGAAAGGGAAAGAGCAGAGAAGGAAAGAACAGAAAGAGAAAGAGCAGAAAGAGAAAGGATGGAAAAGGAGGTCGCTGATGCTAGAGAAAGAGCTGCGGCTGAACGTCTTAGAGCTGAAAGAATGGCAGTTGAAAGAGCTGCTGCTGAAGCTAGAAAAAGAGCTGCTGAGGATGCTCGAAGGAGGGCTGCTGCCACAGCCACAGCTGCAGAGGAAAAGCAAAAGAAATCTCCAGAAGAGGATCTTGAGTCCTTCTTTGGTATGGGTGCTCGAGCTACCAGTGCACCGGCGCAAAGGCCAAACTCATCGGTGAGAATTTATGTCACTATTCCTCGTAAAATGACTTCCTTTACCTGCACCAGCTTTTCACTGATTGATTGAGCATTTCAGGATACTCTATTTAATCCTCAACCTCAAAGTAAGGTGCCACGTAATACAGCCTCAGTTTCCTCATCTACCATAAGAAAAGTATCTTCTACAGCTAACATTGTGGATGATTTGTCTTCAATTTTTGGAGGTAATGTTTTTCCAGCTTGACCTTTTTGAGATTTTATTGTTTAGCATATTGTCCTATAACTAAACATTTTTTTAATGCTAAAAGGACCACCATCGTCTGGTGAATTTCAAGAAATTGAAGGCGAAACCGAAGAAAGAAGACGAGCTAGGTTGGAGCGGCATCAAAGGACAGCTGAACGCGCGGTAATAATAAATTTTGTTATGACATGAAAATGAGAAATACTCCTGAAACCCTACTGGCACTCTCAATAGCTGCACATGATCCAATATGTAGCTGCGTTACCCTTTCTTCTTTTTTTCACATTGGGAACTCCTTTTCCAGCAAAAAGCTCTGGCAGAGAAAAATGAGCGTGACCGACAAGCTCAGATGGAGCAGGCAGAAAGGCATGTAAGTCTTCTTGAATGTCCATTACTGGATACTGCATTCATCATTTGTAACGATTTACATTATCCTTTTTATACTATTCATCCTTAACTATAAGTCTGTTTCTTAGATTAACAGTTTCAATTCTCTTGACTAATTTCAGAGAATTGGTGAAACTCTAGATTTTGAGATTAAAAGATGGGCTGCTGGAAAAGAAGGCAACCTGCGTGCTTTGCTGTCAACACTGCAATATGTGAGTTGCTATAATCTAATATTTACATAGATAATGTAAATATGGTTGCTGAGTAGTGACATAGTTTCTTTTGTGGGTATCCACACCCACTTAACCTTTTGTCTTTTTGTCTTCCATTGTACATTTCACAATTTTATGGCTCTAGTACAACATCGATGACTGCCCAAGTTCAACAGTCATCCTTTCCTTCGACAAAAGAATTGCTGACACTATATGAATGTACTTGCACCAGTATTATTTGTTTTTCTGTGTTGTGCAAGCATGTCCAAATTATTGTTCTATTAAATTGTGGAATGACATAAACTTTTTTTTTTGAGGAGAAGAATGACGTAAACTTGGATTGGTTGAATTGAGAAATAGTGTTGATATGATGGGACTTTATAGACCTGGTCATAAAATAAAATAGCCAAAAAATATATGGAAGAATAAGCATAAACTTGGATTGGGAATTTTTGTGAAACGAAGGAATTTCTGGCTCTGGTAGTCAAGGGTCTACTGAAATAGAATCTCTAAGAACAGAATTAGAGAAGTTTCATGTCTCTTGGTCTTTTTTCTGGAGCTTGTGTAGAAATTCTCAATTTTTGTTCTATAGCCATAAGTTATTGAGTGTTCTTATATTTCTGTGTAATGGCTATCCAAATATAAAACTGCTATTTATGTTTCTTAGAAGGCAGCAAATCCTACTTTCCCACTGCCTTGTTATCTGATCAATATCATTATTGTTTTGTTAAATCTGTCAGGTCCTTTGGCCTGAATGTGGTTGGCAGCCCGTTTCTTTGACTGATTTGATCACTGCCGCTGCAGTAAAAAAGGTTTACAGGAAAGCAACTTTGTGCATTCATCCTGACAAAGTGCAACAAAAGGGTGCAACCATTCAACAAAAATATATTGCTGAAAAAGTGTTTGATCTACTGAAGGTATGTAGCGAAAATGCTAGGCTACCAACTTTGCTCTCATCCAAAAGTTTGCTGCTCTAGCTCTCTCTCAAAGAAAAAGTTTACTGCCATACCCTCTCAAAATAAATGTTATAATGTAGTGATATCAGAAATATTAATAATCTCTTTGCTATACATGGAATGCTTTGGCTTATTATATCAGTTTTTAGCTTATGAAAACAAAATACTTCACAATTCTTGACACAATATGCCCACTTTGAAAGGGTCTCGTAGCTATGAAAATCCAGAGGTATTTCCCTTAGGCTTTGGAAGAAGGATAAATAATCTATGGCGATTCAACTGTAAACAAAATTATTTTTAAAGGCAACATCTTTTTCCTTGATCTTTTCATTGTTTATATTTGCCGGCAATGTGTTTTTCTTTTCTACTTGTTTTGTGGCCATGGACCTGTGAATTGACTTTGGTTTTGTGATTGTGGTAGTGTTAGAAGATGTGACAGGTAATTTGTCTTCCTTGTAAATATTGATATCGATGAAATACAATGTCATTGTAACTCCGCCTATATTTTATAGCCGGTCCCAAGCCCGGATAAAGGAGGAGGGTTGTGTTAGGCCCCGACAGCCAACATAAAATCATGTCGAATCTTATGAACATGGATCAACGAATTTTAGCCGACCCCACCTAGTGGGATAAGGCTTTGTTGTTGTTGTTGTTGTTGTTGAAATACAATGTCATTGTGTCAATACCACATAAAATGTCTTTGTCCCAAACATGAAAGCATGAATATATATGACTGATTAAGTGAGAAATTATTGCGTACCGGCGGAGCTGACTGGTTAAGTTGATTTTTTTTTAAATCTCCTGCGAGTGAATTTGAATCAAATTTCAGCAGAACTATTCTGGTGTAGTAAATGATACCAGTTTTATGGTATCGGGCACACCCAAAAAAAGGTGTCAGTTATGTGTTTTAAAGAACCTGTCCAGCGGTGGCTGCACATCTGCTGGTTGTATTAGAACTGCAAGAGCAATGAGTTTGGTGAATGATTTGCAGTTTCTTTGTGGCATCTTGGGACTTGTCTATTGCTATAATATAGTAAAATGCTTGCAAGTGTGCCTACCACTATTGGTTCAATAAAAGTATGCTTACCACTACTTTTGGTTTCGTGTTTTTGTCTGGTCAACCTTCACATATTCTGAATACATATAATTTTCAGAAATGTGGAGATGTTACTGTATGAGGTAGTATCATATTTTGTTAATTGATAAATTTGATGCATTACAGGAAGCTTGGAACAAATTCAACTCGGAGGAGCTCTTTTAAATGTCCTGAATTGTTCTAATTTGTCGCTTGCTTGAGCTATCCAAGAAGGCATCCAAATTCATTGAAGTAAAGCTTCTATAGGGATTGTTATCCTTTAATTTTTTTTCTTGTATTTCCATATTCTTTTATCATCCAGTGATACCTCTCCATTGGCTTCTAGAGTTAGAGACTAAGTTTTGCACAAATATGTTTTGATTGATGGGTTGATATCACGATAGGAGATGATCTTTGCTGGAGTCACACATTTCAAAGTCCACAGTGATCTCGGCATTCAACAGTTCGGATCATTGGATCAATGTCCTCGGACTAAGTTATGTGCCAATCAGGTGCACTAGTGTGCCTTGTATATTTCCTGAGAGCAGTACTGGGGTTACCTTATGATCGAATTTTATATATTGCCGAAAAGTTGCTAAGGTTCCTCAGGCTCACTTATGGATTTTGTTTCAAACATTTCTGTAAGGTTGAGTGAGTTATATTTATTTGTTCTTTCAACTCTGCAACTCGTTCATAAGATTTTTTATTTTTTTGTCGCAGCATCAATTGAGTACTCAGATTCAAGGTACACTTTCTTGTAGTTGCCTTCACTATGGATCAATGCAGCAGCCGACTTGCATTATCAAAATTTTCTTTTAATCTAAATTCAATATTTTGTGCTTTGCCTCCCCATATCAGTTTTCAAATTTGGCCGCGTTGGCCTTTTGCTTTTTATAATTGTCTTTGGGTGCTAACCTCAGTTAGCCCTTTTTTCTGAAGAAAGATTAATATATTTGATGGAGGATGTGGGGGCAGCGTTCAAAGTAATTGCTGATGTTTACTCAGGCAAAAGATGCTAAATGATCAGATATGTTAATGCAAGTATACAAGTAAAAGAAATGTCCCAGTGTACATTTGAATAATTAAAGTAAATAAAATTATCTCAAGTTTCTCTCTCACAGGATTAGCAAACTTTTACATCAATTTAAAATTTTTAATGATATTTTTTCTGTTCTTAAATTTATAATAATAATTTGAACAATCAACCATCCGAACACTACAAGTACATGAATTATTTTGTTCAAGAAGAGGTTATTATTTATTAAAGAGATGCAAGAAGAGAGGACAGATATACCATCATTCATATACAACATTTGACTACCTAAACAGCTCACGTCAACGTGGCGCGGTGGGAAACATCAAGCCCCCTGACCCTTCCTCAATGAAGCCCCCCGACCATTCGCCCTCCCAAAATCCACATGAACCTCTGGCAACCCCTCTTCCTCCACCACTGCCCCTCCCCCCTCCTCTTATTTCGGAACCTCCACCAGCTCTCCTCCCAAAACCCCCCCATGCAACTACCTCCAAATCTCTGCTCGGCCTTCTTGGCGAATGTTGTCGCGGGCAGAGTACTAGAAATGCATTACTTGAGATTTCACCACGTCAGCTTCAGACCTTGAAAGAAATGATTATTGAGGTTGTAGTCATTCCACAAGACGAGGTGCAGCAGAGACGTGATGAGATGAGTTATGTGGCAATATGCTTGGCCGCTTCCTTTCCTTTGGGACATCTCAGCAGTTGAGTGCCTACGTGTGACGGTTTGAAATCCTTATAGCATTAATGAAAAATCAAATCACAATTTGATTTAAATTCAAAAAAAAAAAAAGAAAGGTGAAACGGCCGACCAAGAGAGGAAACTCCTCTCCTGAGCACGCCCCATGATCAGCCGGCCGATGTTATAAAAGGGGCGAGAGGGAACACCCTCGCCCCCTTTGGATTTCACCCTGCCGGCCGCAACTTTTCTCCTTCGTTTCTTCTTCTCTTTCGGCACAGGCGATCGACACGCACGAAACAGAGGCCTGCGGCTCATCCGACGATCCTTCAACATCTAGTACCTTCGTGAGGACCAGGCGAACTCTTCTCCGTCGACCCAGAGGCGACTGACGACGACCGGACGAAGAACAGCACCGGCGAACTCGAAAATCGACGAACAGAGGTACTCTAGCGTTGTAATCCCATAGACGACGAATTAAGGATTATTTGATGCGTAAAGTTGCCATTTGATCCTGAAGTAGTTGGCAACATTTTTTTTGGACGGTCGGAGGACCGTCGGAAATGGAGAAGAAGTCCGATAGCCCTGTTTTATCGTCGAGTGATCTGCGCGAGAATCTAATCAGAGATCTGTCGATCGATTGATCGGCCACAACAAAGAATTTTGTCGATCGATCGATCGGCCACACCAAGGCGGTCGACCGATCCATCTATCAGCAGACATATTTATTATCATGATCGGGCGACCGATTTTCCGAAAGGTCGACCGATCTGACGTGCATTGCGCATCCCCACAATCTCACGACCGATCGACCGATCATCGGGACGGTCGACCGATCTAGAGTAGTCGGTCAACCGACCCTTTGCCAGCGATCGATCGATCCACAGACAATCAACAAAAAAATAAGGGTCGACTGATTCAATAGAACCGATCGACCGGGGTTAAGGAATGGTCGATCGGTCCAGTAATGGTCGACCGGTCCGATTGAACCAGACAGTTCAAACCGTTCGGTGTAGTCAGACCTATCGGTCTGAACCAACCGGTTCGACCCACTCAAAGATATAGAGAGATATAGAATAATGTTTAATATTGACATCGTCTGAATCAGATGCTGACCTAGTTTGATTCCAACTCATAAATTATAATCGAAGACTCTAACCAGTTCACCTATACTGGACGAGCTTTATTGTACAGAGATTAACACCCACTTGGGCCATGAATAATTGATTACATGATAAGTAAAAATAAATAAATCAAAGACAAATAAGAGATTGTTATGTGCCGTCCTATTGTACAGAACAAATATTACAGTATGGCATAGAGAGGGACAGGTAGTTAGCTGAGGAGACAGCGAATCTATTGATCTTCAATGATCATTATTCCTGAGACTTCAGGTTCTCTTTCACTTGTATCTCGAATGAAGGGTGATGCATTAATCACACTCCTTCCCCCAGAGAATATAGTATTGAGCCAGAGGGACATGTAGCTAACTAAGAAGATAGTGAACCTACAGGTTCTTAAATGACCACTATTCCTGGGGTGCAGGTCCTCTCCCACATGCATTCTGAATTGGGTGATGCATTGTCGCACCCCTTTTTCCTTTTGAACTCACTAGCTTTACGGATATAGAGGCACCTCTAACATCCAAATCTAATAAAGTCTAGCTCGCATAGGACAACTAATTTTAAGAACATTATAGTAATGTAAAAGACGTAGTGCAACTCACAGTAACACAATGTAAAGCAGAGCACTAGAAAGTAAAGCATAGAGCAAGGTAAAGTAAAGTATGGTACAATATAGAATATGGTACAGTAAAGCATGGAATATGATAAGGTAAAAACAAAGTATGGTCATAGTAAAGAACAAAGTATAGATATCGATATTGTTAAAGCATGGTGTTTTGATCCATTATCATCATGGTATAGAAGTCAAAGTATAGTATTGTTTATCACTGATATCTTCGGATTTCTAACTGTATTGGCCCTCCGCTGTATTGGTCAATATGTATTCCTTTATGATTATGTGTCGTATAATTAAGCAGAGCTTAACCAAGGATGGTTGCATAATCGGATAGCGGGGTTGTGTCCTAAGATCGTTGGGTGCTAATAGCCACAGATTCAATTTCCAGAGTCACCACTTTGGTCAGGGTTTATCCATACTGCTCCTGTCCGAACACTGGATTAGTTGGGTGCTAATAGCCCCTGGACACCGGTGGATCTCGACCGAAAAAATAAGTAGAGCTTTACAAACATGACTCTCGAATACGCAAAGCATAACATGAATCAATACGTGTTCCTCCATGATCATGTATTTATAATTAAGCAGAGCTTCACAATCATGACTCTCGGATATGCAAAGCATAACATGAGTCAATACGTGCTCATAGAATTGTCCCCAAAGAATAAACACCCATGTATATCGAATGCAGTGCCAACGACCTTTTTCAACTAGTATGACCAATGAACACAGAATTTAATAATATCAAAATACACATGTCATAATTACATATCAATATTAAGTAAAACTTATTTTCACATCATTGTTCCATGAAAATATTTTTATTTAAGAGTTTAGTTCATCTCATATGAAGTAAATATTAAGTAAAACTTATTTTCACATCATTGTTCCATGAAAATATTTTTATTTAAGAGTTTAGTTCATCTCATATGAAGTACTTAAAATATTTCATAAATAAATTTCATACTACTACTACTACTACTACTACTACTACTACTACTACTACTACTACTACTACTACTACTACTACTACTACTACTACTACACATTCCTATAAAGAATGATGGCATTTTACTTTTCAACCACTAATAAAAATAATATGTAATGCATGCTCATGATGCATGAATTCTTATGCACCTTATATTGCGTGTTATTTCTACTAAATATTAGTGTACAATCTCAGGTATCTATGTCTATATTCTATTACACACTTCAAACTATTTAATACCACCAAATCTCTAAAAGCTTGGCTAGGTGTTACCTCAGATTTTAAGATGAGTGTGTTAATAAAGTTTTGTCTTTCACAATCTCGTCTATATGATGAGATGATAATTTTTCTAAAAGCTATACTTCAGTAGTATTTAGGCATAATTTTTTTATAATTTAACTCCTTGTATTCCCTTCTAGGAAAAATATTCAATTTGATTCATGTTTTGCCAATATTCTGAAACCTGACAAAAGAGGTCATACGAAATGAGAAATTTATTTTTCCATTTATACAAGTCCAAATTGAATGATTCCACTTCTCACCGAATCATTGGAAGATATAATTGAACATATCCAAAATTGAAATCCTATACTAATATTGCCCTAATTTCCAAGGTGAATTGGTCTCCGACTCGAGACAGAATGAGGGACTCATGAAGCTAGATTCATAACTTCCTCTATAAAGGCCCTTTTGAGGTGTGATTCTATGACTATGAAAAGCTATTTTCGAAAGGATGAACTTTGTAAAATAACCAAATTTATGGAGAAATAACCATGAATATATGATCTTATGAAGTGTAAGGCTAGTTTCAAATCAGGGAATTCACCTTAAACTAGCGACCTTGTCAAATTTCTTGAGGTCGTTCGGCTAGGTATTTTCTCCTGGAAAGTTTTTGGCTATCCGAGGATAAGAATTGGCAATTGATATTTTTTTCAAATTTTTATCACATCATATGGTAGTTAGTAAAAATATATTACTAAGCAACTGGTAAGCTGCGTGCTTCAGCTGCTCAAAATTCTATTGGCTAGAGTGAAGGTCCAATCATTTTATTTTGTTAAAAATTAGTTTTTAATCTTTGATTAACCTTAGTTAATCATATCTAAACATGTGTATTATAATATTTAAAAATTTTAAAATTTATTCCTAATAATATGCTTTAATCAAAATATTAATTACTACATGCATGAATTGACTACATGAGCTTCTAAACTAACTTAACCGTTAATTAAATACACGATTATGTAAAAATGGTGTTTGTGGAGCACATCCGTGATAGCTCTACTACCAATGCACTCTCCACTATCAATGGCATTGATCAAGCACATTAGGCGGTCTTTACTCCTGGCCTTACACATGGCCTGCACCATCCCTTGCATAGTCGACTTTCGTGTTCTGCAAGAAGGCCTCCAACACTCATTCATCATCGTCTGGATCTGATGTGACTATGCTGCGTGGAACCCACTCATTGTCGGACATGCTCCATGGAGCCTCGCAAATTCCAATGAATAATCTCCTTCCCCCCCCCCCCCCCATTCATCTGTCAACCCACTATCTTCTTAAAACATCTCTTGTACTTCGATTCCCCCTATTTCCTCTGTTAGGATTTTTGCATGAGAAATTATGCACCGCGAGAAAACCCAAAAAATTTAAGGTGACGTAGAATTATATTAGATGGAAGAAATAGAAGAGGATTACAAAATCAGATCGATTTCTCTTTGAACCTCTAGGAAGTTTATATAAGCACTCATTTTAACAGATGATAGGAATTAGAGACTGGGACTCTAAATTAATCCCCAAAAATAAGATATCTATCTCGTGATAAGAAAATAAATCAAATCCGAATCACATACAAAATACCCCTAAAAATTTTCGCTGAAGCGCCTGATTGCATTAGGGGGACACATTGGGTTTAGATTCAAGGCATCATCAACATCCTCTACTACTACTTCTCCATCTAAAATATTGGTCTTGTAGGACTCATGATGCCGAAGTCTGCTCCTTATACTTCCGCAACTCATGGCTTCCTGGTGGACAGGGTTGTAGAGGTTCTAGTTTATGCATCCCAGCATCTCTTGGAGGCTAGTCCCAGGGATTCCTCTATTACTGCAGAGCAACCAAATGTGGACTTGCTTCCACAATCGCTGGATCATCGTAAGAACGATGGGCTCCAATGCCACCTACGGCCTCGGGCTACCCCAATAATATTCACCTCCAAGCATCCACCTCTCTCTTCAAAGAGGAAAGTAATACTTATAGTGCCTCTGAGACTTCCAACTTATTTGATGCTTCATGTGTGCAGGTGGAGTACCGTCAGGCTCCTTGATGCGAATCATTGCTTGGAAATGTAGGAGGCGGCTCACGGCAAGTTTCGAGACCGTCTTCAGGATCTAATAAATCAAGAGTCGCCTAATCTTTTAGTTTTAGTTGAAACACATGTAATTTAAATTCCATGAATGTAATTATTTGCGGCCTAGGACATAGTTGGTTGGGCGTATCACAGGGGGCACCGGAGCTTCTAGGAGAATCATCATTGCTTGGAACCAGCAGCGTGCTGGTACCATCTGCCATGATAATAGAATGCAGGGAATCTTCTGATTGTAGAATCCTGTCTAAAATTCAATAACAACACTAGACTGAAAATTCTAATCAAAAGCTTATCAAAATTTGCAGAATTCTCTCCCAAATTGATCAAGATTTTATCAGGGAATCAAGAAGTGCAGAAATCCTCCACAAGAATTCCAAAATTGATATCAAGATTTCCAGAAATCAACAAGAGCACCAAATGTTAGAGCTGTCGTAACCCAGCTCACAAAGCCCAACTATCATCCAATACGAGAGGTATAAAAAGCAAATGTTTGTACTGTAGATTCCACCTTTATTTTCTATTTCTTTCTGTCGAGAACTTCTTCTTCAAGCTAGGTTTTCTTCTTTTTCTCTTTGCTACTGCAGATCATCTCCTTCCAGTGAAGATCTCTGATCACTGATGCATGAAAGTATGGATCAGTGAGCTTCTTGACGGGAGTTGTTTCACTCTTTGTTATATTTTGTTGGATTTGCTTTCCAGGTGATATTCCTTAATCCAACTCACGATCTTGTTTCTCCAAGCACTCCTAACGTTGATCATTACTCCTAACATTGATCATTACTGGTCCTCATCTCCTGTTGGCAAGCACAACAAATATAGAGAAGAAAGGATAGGAAAAGCAAAGGAAGAAAGGATTTCGAGCATCCAACAGCTCCAAGAAAAGCAACAAGAAAACTTTTGGCAAAATGGCTCACAAATGCTTCTCTTCCCGGCCTAATTTTCTAATCATTTACAGTCCTGGGAGCTTTATTTTTTGGGATAAAGATGAGAGTGGTCCAGGACCATGCTAGGGATAAGTGTCCAGTGATGAAAAATGATTAGATTTCTGTGCAAATCTTAGGCCCAATAATATCTCAATAATTTTTATAAAATTCAACGATGAAACCATCCGGTCCTAAGGCCTTCCCAGATGCATCTCCCAGAAAATCTCCTTGATTTCTTGGTTAGTGATAGATGCCAAGAGCTGGTGGTGTGAGTTATTGTGTAACTTAGGTAACTCAGGCCAGAGGTTAATAGGAGTCGTGAGAGTATTCTCCTGCCTCCATAGCTGATTGTCCGGTGACTTCGCTTCTAGGGGAATCATCTCCCCAAGCTATGCATGTGATTGTTACTATTGATATTTTTTCTTTCCTACTTTCTGCTATCTATGCGAGTTGTTCACTAAACCTTTGTAACTCCCATTGGTAGGACCTTGCCTCTTTGACCCTTGATGATGTCTCTTGTCCCCTCTTAACAAGAGAGGTGGTCCCCCCTTCCGATCTACTAAATCCGCCCGTAATCTAGTAAACTTCATTCACATACAGGGTTTCACTAATCTCCCCTTTATCGGTAATTTTACCTAGTGTAACAATCGCCCAAGTCCGACCTGAATCCTCTATCGGCTTGATCGTATGTTGTGTAGCTACCATTGACTCACTCAACTCCTTGAGATATCCCTCACTATACTTACTCGGTGTTTCTCGAACAATTCCCCCTGTTATTAAACACCACCTCCCGTCGCTCAAGGCTAAGGGGTTTTAAGTACGAGCATTTTTTGTTCAATTATTCTGAACCTAGAAATATAATTAGTCATGAGTGGGTCTCCCAACACCCTGGGATAACTATCCGTCATACACTCTGCAAGATTTAAAAACCAAACCCTTGTCTAGAATAGGGATATCCTTGGAAATTTTGAGCATAGTTCTGTTGAGGTCGAATTGGTCATCTCCAACCTTGATATTAAAGATGCCATGTCTGGCCTTTCCGATTGTGAGCTAGACCATCTTCGATCGACATGCTACCATTGTCACACTCAACTCCGTGACTAATTTCTAATCCCAATTATTACATCTCTTAATTATGTTTAGTAATTCTATAAATAAAATTGACAAAATCTTCTCCCTTATTTATCTTGCGTTATTTGTCAATACATACAAGAAATGCATATATACACATCACAGCTTAAATCAAAAAAATGTAAGACATAATATTCACATAGAGTCACTATTTTTTTTTTTCACAAACCACCTCATATATAACACCCCATATAATCAAGATCCATAAAACATTACAAAAAGGTTTCTAATAAATTCCATGGCAACATCTATATTTATCTATTACATGCATGCTTCCAAAAGAGGCTCGACATCTTCTATATGTAGCAAAACAAGCTCTAAGTCGACTCAATTCGAGAACTTACAAGTATCTAAAAATTTTAAAATGGATAATGTGAGCAACGATTATTTGCTCAGTGAGTGGAATAAAAGTACAATATAGGGGAACAATGCAAGTGCATACACCATTTAAATAATCACATTTCTTTCATATTATAAAACATTTAAAGCATAACACATATAACATAAGTTGCCAAATCATATGAATTTTCACATAAATAAAGTAACTCAAGATATCACTATATTCATAATTAAACTCCACACGTGTCATTACACATATCCAACATGAGTCAATACATATCCCTCCATGATTATATGTCATACAGTTAAGTAGAACTTTATAATCATGAGTCTCGAATACGCAGAGCATATCACAAGTTAATATGTATCCTTCCATGATCATGTGTCATACATTTAAGCAGAGTTTCAAAATCATGGGTCTCGAATATGCAAAGCATGTCATGGGACAATATGTATCTCTCCATGATCATGTGTGATGTAATTAAGCAAAGCTTCACAATCATGAGTTTCAAATACGTAGTCCATAACACAAGCCACTACGTGCATGCAGAGAAGCCCCAAAGGGCAAAACACCCGAAATACGTCCAAAAGGCATCATGCATATCGAATGCAATCCCAAAGACCTTTTTCTTTCAACCAGTATGACCAATGGACATTGGGTTTCATAATACGAATGTAACATGTCATAATCACATATCCTGTAAAACTTATTTTAAGTTCACAAGCATTTTTTTCTTTAAAACATTTTCATGTAAGAGTTTACTCCATCTCATACGAAAATTTTGAAATATATCATAATATTTTTCATAACTCAAGATATGATTTCAATAATAATTATTATAATAATCTTAGTTTGAAATAATACCATAAATAAAATAAGTACATATATTATTTTTTACGTTATAAATTTACCCACTCATCTTATGCTTTATCTTTTCAAGTAAGTTTAATAGATTTCCTTCCTTTCACTTGTAACTTGATTGTTTCCTACAAACAATAATGCCCTTTTACTTTTCAATCACTAATAAAATAATATGCAATGTATGTTCATAATACATAAATGCTTATGCACCTTAAAATGCATATAATCACTTCTAGTACTAATGTATAATTTCATGTATTTATATTCATAAGCTATTTCACACTTGGAATAACTCAATCTTCCAAAACTTAACTACGTGCTATTTCAAGATTTCAAACTAAGTGTCTGTCAAGAAATAATTCATAACTTCTTAATCATAAAGTTAACTCTTATGATTCTGAATAAATTTGAAACTATACTTATAAAGTTTTCAATTCTCATAATTCCAAGTGAGTAAGTCATAAAAGTTTAGACAATTGGGCCTAGGATTTGGATTCTGACAGACTCTGTGATTGGAAGAATAATTATATCTTTCTCAATACTTGTTTTTTTTATGAGATACTAATTTGTCTAAAAATTAGACATCATTTTTATTTTGTCATAAAAAATTTAAAATTTAACTTCTTGTATGATCTTCTATAAAACATAATCAATTAGGTTCATGTTCTGTTAATATCCTAAAACCTGACAGAAGAGACCATGCGAAATTAAAAATTCATTTTTCCATACATACACGTTCAAAATGGATGATTCCACCTCTCACCAAACTCTTGTATTGTCTAGTTAAACATATCCAAATTTCAAATCCTAATTCAGACTATTCTAATTGTGCCCTAATTTACAAGATGAACATGTATATGACTCGTGACAGGACAGACGAGCTGAGAATATTGATTCATAACTTTCTCTATACAAATGAGTTTTAGGTTATTCCAGTGTCCATGAAAAGCTAACGTCGATAAGTTTAATCATACAAAATTTCAGAATTTATGAGATTAAAACCACAAAGAAATGAACATCTCAACCAGAAGGTCGATGTTTTTTTAATTAAGAACTCACATAAAATAGTCGACCTTCCCAATTTTCTCCATTCTGTTTCGCTCGATTTTTACCCCTAGTAATTTTTTGTTCATGAAAGGATAAAGCTAGGTAGCTTATTTTTTTTTCAAAAGTTGTGAAGGTCATATGGAGGTTCAGAAAAATGTCTCATTAAGTAGTTGTTCACCTGTATGCTTAAGCTGCTTGGAATCCTAAGTGATGGCCAATCACATTTTTTATCATAAATAAGTGTTTTGACCCTAATTAAGCTTAATTAATCATATTTAAGCATATATTATAATATTGACTCGCATAAAGTGTGTTTAGAGAATATCGCACGTAAAGGGAGGCGTGGGCCTCTAAGACATAGGTCTACCCTGTACTTGGGCGTGTTACTCTTGAATACAGAAAAAGATGACAAATGAAGTTTTAAAATTTATAGTCTCTCTATACTATCGAAATGCGATCCACAAGCGTACGGTGTATCATTGTAGTGTTTGAGGTTCAATCCACAAGGAAACAATATTTGCAAAATCTTCGAGAAATTCTTCAAGACAAACTCAATGAGCAAAGGAAATGCTAAAAACGAGGAAAGGAGGATAGCGATGTAACATAAAAAGGAACTAATTATTTTTGTTGTTTTCAGGATGTAAATGAGAAATAATATAGAGATGACAATTAATCCTAGAAAAGTGTGGGACAATTAATTAGAAAACACGTGCCGAGGACTTATGGGAGGTGCTTCTGTTACGGGACTTAAGATTTTTTAGTTCAAAGTGATACGGGATAAAACAACTGAATGCCCCTATACGTGTGTATTTGGTCAATCCTGATGGGGAAGACACTCGACTTCGCTACCACACTATCGTGTTAGTGGAAAGTCTGTGATACACACATGGAAGGGGTTCATAAGATGGATGCAATCATCTCTCTCGCGTACGATGGCCCAGGATATAGATCGAGCTTCTTTTCTTTTTGAATTTGAGTTAGGGCCTCGTGTCCACTTAATACCAAGCACTCAAGAGAAATACACTTAAGGCAAGTGGGTTGGTCAGCTCGCGCTTGCCTTAGTGAAATACGGATGACCCTCCCAGGATGAATGCAAGGGACTAATATATCACCGAGACTGTTTAGATGATTTAAGGAGAGAGAAAAGATCGATTCAGGAATTATGATTTAGGATTACTGGAAATTCTTTAGAAGTAACCCATTTATTATCCGCCCTATTCGAGCCATCGATTACAGATGAGGATAAGAGAATATTTCCTCTCGGGTAGAACTTTCCAGAATCGAAAGGAATCGAAGACAACAATGACAAGGAACAAACACTCTTTGAATCGTGTAAGATGATCCGAATCTTCAACTCAATGCAGTCATTTATTGTCAAAAACTCGAAACACGCATAATCTTTTCAAGTCGCGGATTAGAAAGTGATCGACGTCTAAACCAAATCATGAAGAACCGCTATTGCTAACTCTGTAAAAATCCGAACTACGAATCATTGCATGTCAAAGCTCGATTTCTCTACGTTCGATCATGTAGAGCCTCTAATGTCCCTACTGTCGAAGGTGCAAGACAGCAATGATTCAAGAACCCCCCTAGCTTACAACTGCAAGGAAATTTCTCTATGTTCGGTCGTGTAGAGATTTTTACATCCCTATGGTCGGGGGTGCAAGGTGAAGACACTTCATGTACTCAAATCCAAATACAAATCCGGAGAATAAGAAGATATGCAATGAAACAGGGATCAAACTGATAACATTAAATAGGAAATGAAACTCGACATTCGGTTCAGATCAAAAAGCAGCAAGATGAAAGCATGACTAAAGAACACAAATCAAAAACGCATAAGGCACCTCCCGACCTCAGCAAGGCCGGTTAGTTACGATTCATGAGAAAAATATACATTTCCCCATGAATCACCATTGGCATTGTTCTCTCTAACTCTTTGTTTCTTTCTTGCAGTCGGATGCACCCTCTTGAATCACCCCCTCCCTCTTCTTCGGTAATCCTCCTCTCCTTTTGTAGCTGTCCTTCTTCCTTGCTATCGGCTCCTCTCCTCTCTGTTGTTCCCTACCGCCTGCCTTCTATCGCCCGTAGCTTTTCTGTGGTCCCCGCCACCTAGGAAGCTTTCTTGCATCAGGGGAGTAAGAGAATTGCTTGGTCCCCATTTGTAAAGTATGTTTGTTGTTGGTTTCTTTGGCCCTTTCTATCACCATGAAGCAATTTCTTCTTCATTCATGGAGAGAGTAGTGTATGGTGCATCTCTACCTCATCCCTTGAAGCTTCCTCAGCTTCCTGCAGGGGCACTTACCCAAATGAATTTCCAAGCTAGCCAAAAGAAATAAAAGTGATATGTGAATAAACATGAATGTGGAGAATGTTTGAAGTGTATAAAATTGGCGCTATGCATGTGTTTACGTAAAGGAATAGTCATGTTACGGTGTTGTATGCATGTGGAATGATGGTGAAAATGTAGACCATAATTCTCCACATCAAATATTTATGAATTTTATAATTTATTCCTAATAACCTTATATAATTATTTTATAATTGATAATTAAGTACTCATTATGATCTAATCGAAATATTAATTACTATAAACAAATATCGTTAAATGAATATCCAAACTAACATAACATGTTAATTAAATGCACGATTATGCAAAGATGATATTTGTGGAGCACGAATGTGACAACCATGCTCCGGCATATCAGTCTCCAATGGTAGAGCAAATCACATGTTAATTGACTTGAGCATGATGACAAGAACGCGTCTTTCTTTCACACCACAACTATGGTGAGGCATGGAACTAATCTTATCACCTATGTCTAGGATGTCAGTCTGATGATAGTCTTATGAGAGACCTTTTTGTGCAACACTATCAATTTTTGTGGCAGCGATCAAGCCACCCACCAATTGATATTGTTAACTAACCCAATCTCCCCACTCCCCGACTACTCTGACCGACACTCTTATTACCCCTGTTACCTCAATTGGAGTAAAGGACACCCTTTCGAACATGAGGCCCGACCGAGCTCCCAGGTATGATGGTTTTACTAATGAATTTTAGGAAGAGTATTGGGAGGTTATTGGCAATGAGAACTCACAATATCATCTCCTTTTTCAATACTGGTTACATCCCACCTGACCTATCTCAAAGTCTCCTTATATTTATTCCCCAAAAAACTTAGCCAAGAATGTTAATGACTAACATCCTATTGCGCTCCGCAATATTCCCTCTCATGTAATTTCTAAGATAATTGCTGCTAGGTTAAAGCCTGTTCTTGGTCATATCGTGGATGATGTGCAGTCTATCTGCATTCCTAATCACTCTATACAAGATGACATTTTGGTTGCCCAAGAGCTTGCACACTCAATTAGTAGGGGTTGTAGGAAACACATTATTATCAAAGTTGTTGATAAGGCTTTTGACAAAGTCTCCCAGGATGCTATAAATAACGTGCTCACCCTTATGCATTTCCCATCTCAATTTGTTATTGGAATCTGGATAACCGCTTGTGCTCATTCACCTATCTTCTTGTGCTATATCAATGGTGTGCTCACTCAACCTGCTCACTTTCACGAGCCTCTACCAGAAGTAGGTTACTCTCCTTAGGCAGATCTACTTAAAGTGGTGGAGTAAATCCCCAATTAATGACTTGTCTACGAAATAAAAATACCAAGTTCTTTCATTTGCTTAGTCACACAAAAAATCAAATTAAAAATTTCACTACCTCTAATGTATCTCAAACTTCAAACGATCACGACATTCTAAACACTTGTATTGCCTTTTATAAGGACATATGAAATCAGGGGCACACCCATGTGTATAGTGTTGGGGTGGAACATTTTTTAAAATTTAATTAGTTATATAGATTAATATATAAATTTTAGGATTAAAAGTTAAATTTGTCCCCCTTAAATATTTCTTATGTGGTATTATGACATAAAATATGCCTTTGTTGTAATGGTTTGATGTTCTTCTAGCCCATGAGAGGTTGCAAGATTGATTCTTGGCCCCCTTTAGGTCTGCCCGTGTATGGAAGCCATTAGATCCCCTCCCACAATGACCACCACTCCTCTTGGGTTTAGAGTCTAATTTCTCGTTAAAGACACCTTCTGATCTATTCCCATGGTAAGTCCTTGGTCCTGAAGAGTATTCTTTGGAATTCTATAAAATACTGTTGGGATGTAATTGTGTCCGATGGTTAGTAGAACTATCTAGGATTACTTCTACTCTTGCCAGATTCCTTTTGTTTGGGTTAAAATTGTCTCAATTTTTAGACCCAAAAAGTCTAACCCCACTTTTGTCTTTGACTTCAGGTCTATTACATTTTGCAATCTTTTATATAGGGTTGTTGCCAAAATTATTGCAAACCATATTAAGTCTACCCTTCCCTCTCTCATTAAAACATCTCAAATTGCTTTTGTGGTTGGCTGAAATATTTAGGATAATATTTGCCCTAACGCAGGAGCTTCCCTATTTCATGAATAAGGGCTGAACCGTTGAAAAAACACATCTTGATAAAAATAGATATGGCTAAAGCAGTGGACATGATCTCGTGGGATTCTATTATAATTGTACTTAACATTATGCATTTCCCGCCTACTTCTATTTAACAACCTATATTTTAGAAAAAAGTCAATAAAGAATATTTTATTTTGAGAAATTTGGTTGAAAATATTATTTACCAGAATTATCTAATACCAAAAGTGGAGAGAAATTAGAGAAGAAATTGGAAGAGATAAGATAGAGTTTGAGTGCAGGTGGAATTGTTATTAATGTAGTTATGAAATAACCAATTTAATTTAAATTTAATTAAATTTGATAAAATATCATAAGGAGATTTAATGATGGATGACTATGATGACTAGTTCAATGTCCAATAGAAGTCAATATCCTAACCTATAATTATAAATAGACATTAAAAAGTGATTGAAACATTAATAGACAAACAGAATTTTCGTCTACAATCTCCCTCTTTATTTCTTATTTGCATGCAAATTGAGACATTTCAGAGGGTGACCGTCAGGGCCTTTTGAAGTCTCTGCATAGGAGATCGTTGTCTAAGTGATGTTCTTGAGTCTCTGCACATTTTTGCATATCATCTGCATCGCCAACAAAAGTTCAACATTTGTGCACCCTATAATCAATAGGATCGGGGTTAGTTTTTTTAGCCAACTTTATGTATGTAGTGGAGATCCCCATGTTGACGGCTTGTGTCAATATGAAACCATGGACTCATGCCCATCACACGGAGATTACCTTGATTGGATATCCTATGACATATATATATATGACAGCCAGAAGTACATTGGAAACACGACTTCGGCAGAATTCGACTTAGGTTATGTTTTGCCCAACCCGATTTCAATTGAACTCGGTGTGGGTAGGAGTCGTCCGGACCAAGTTCATGTAAGACCTGACTTAGGTTATATATAGAATGACCAAGGTTTTGCAACTTGAGACTGAATAGAATATGAACGACATCAACCCGGCTTGGTTCCCTCACACTCGGTCTGGGCTTTGATGATCGAGAAATGAATTGGTGAATTGGGCCAACACAGCTTGTGTTCACATTGTAGGATCCCAAAGGGCATCAAGAGGGGGATGAATTGGTGTACAATAAAAAATGTAGATTTCACAAAAATACATTGCGGAAGCACAAAACTAATTCTTTAAAACTTTTAAAATAAAGCAATTCAGATCATATCAAACTCAATGTGAGAGGAGGAGAGAGAAAATCAAACACAAAGACACGATGATTGTTGACGAAGTTCGGCCATACCTTGGCCTACGTCCCCATTCCAACTTCTCGACCTTGAGACCGTCGAAGATTCCACTAATCCCTTCCTTTATTCCAAATGGGGCAAGGAAGAAAGCCCTTTACACCACCGCCTTTTCTCTGCTTCAAGAGGTAAGGTACACATCTCCTTCAATGAAGCTAATCTATTTCTCTCGCTCAAGAGGTAAGATTTTAAACCTCTTTTACACATGAGTTCTCTCAATTTTTTTAACAAAAGTATTTCTAACCTCAATTAAATTGACAAAGATAGTTGTTTCATGTAAACAAGATATTTGTAAGACAAGACTTATTGTCATGGTATGAGGCAGATAATGTAACTAAAGGTTTGAGACGTCATCCTTTATAAAAATTATGATTGTGTTGTGTTTGGCCCTAGTTCCCTGCCATTGTCGTGGCCTTATATTCCTCATTGGCATGCATAAAAGTAGCATAGAGTTTTTCTTAATTTATCGAGCGCTCACTATTATATTGGATAAGATTGAACATTAATTGAATCGAATTGAATTGGATATCGAATTGAATTGGACCGAATTGAACGAAATTGTGTAGATTATGATCATTTGGATATTAGACAATTATTTTTGCCCTATTGATTATTGAATTATTATTGGTTAATGATCATTGATAATTGAATTGAAATTTTTAATTGAACATTGCCTTATTGATCATGTCATTGAATATTGTTAATTGATAGCTATTATTGATATTGGTTGGTCTTTTGACCTTAGCCTAATTCATTGTCATATTGATCCATTGATTATTGTATTATAATGTCTTATTTGATCAAACATTATTGATTCTATTTCCTTCTATTGAGCATCATTGATTAAGATTAGACCCTATACAATAAGTATTTTTATAGATATAGATTTTCCCTGCATTTCCATGCAAGTGGAGAATGGTAGATGATGGCTTTCCACACGACACACCGTTGGCTATAAATTGAGTCATATGGAGTTATCTAATTTTATTATTTCGCACTTTTAGAGTTGTGAATTTATTAATGTTCTAGCTTTTTTTTTGGATATTTTGAATTATTAACTATTATTATTGAAAAGTCATCCACATTTTATGATTAATATTTTGAAAATTTATTATATGAAAAATTATGTAGTGTCTCTAGTACGACTCTGTTCTCGTGATAGTCACATGGATTTCGGAGCGTTACATTTTTATATCATGGATTTATTCTTGTATTTGCTCTCTGCAATTCACTTGCCAAGTTAATGGGATTCAATCTGAGTACTTCCCTAAAACTATAAGGCATGGAGATTCACTCTCTTCCTACCTTTTTTTGTCATCGAGGTTCTATCTTCTCTAATTAATAGGGTAATTAACTTAGGAACATTTACTCTTTGTTGATGATCTACTTCTGTGTATGTGTGCTATTGTTAAGAACTATAAGGCATTAGTTAAAATCTTTTCTACTTATTATTCCTTAACCAATCATTGTGTTAATAAAGACAAATCTGATCTATATTTCCTAAGAAAATTTGATGTCAATAGGATAATTACAATTAAGTAGGACTTTGATATCAAGTACGTCGATTTTCCTTTTGTCTATCTTAGCATTCCTATCTTGTATAAATATATTCCTAGATCACTTCAGCAACTTTAATTGATTAAGTCTCAAACAAATTGTGGTCTGGAAAGGGAGGTTACGAAACCAATCCTATAAAATCATAGTTATAAAATTTGTGTTAAATTATTTCCCTTCTCATGCTCTTCCTAATGTGTACTAATCGAAGAAACTCTCTAGAGCATCTTGTGGTCTGGAGATGGCAATCATCGGGGCATACATCTAATAAATTGGGATATGGTCATCCGTACTTCGTTACTTTCTAAATGGATAAAGAGTGCCTTCTTACTAGTTTTGCCAAGGAGGCTGCTTAGCAAACATCAGGACCGTTCTTTTGAGATTGACGATGTGTGTTTTATATTTTTTATCTCTCTCATTTCTAAACTTAGGCACAATTATCTCAGTCGTCCATTTGCTTTGACGGTCATGATCTTTTCTTCTAAAGAGATGCCCTAAATTTTCTCTCCCCTATAGCCGCTCACCCGTTCGCCTGCTTTTGCCTCTGATGTCGTTCGCTCTCTGAAGTTGTTCGCTCGTTCGCCTTCTCCAGCGCCAGTGTCGTATATGCTCTGACGTCACGCATGCTCCGGTATCATGTCCGTTGATCCTTCCCCACTCGGTCTTCCTCTCATCAACAAAGGCAACAGCGTTAGTTCGTGGCTGACATTGTATGGTAGGCCTCCTCCTCTCATGCTTTGCTCATTGCCAGCATTTTGACGTTGTTTCCTAGCGCTTTTAGTCTTTTGCATGAATGGAAATCTTTATGGCATGTTAGCTGGTCATGGTCGGAGTGGTTTCTCCTCTAAACACACTTCTCTCATCTCGTAGTTTCCTTGGCTCGCTGTCGTTGGATATATGCCTGATCACTTGTTGATTGTTGGACAAGCATAGCAGATGCCTCCCATGCCATTTTCCTTTACGAATGTGTCATTACTCCTTATAAGTGTGAATATATACATCAAATTATTGTGAAAAAGCTTAACCTTAAAATAGTTGCATATTTTAAGTTAGCGCCTTTATTATTATTTTTTTGTATAATAACATCAGTAATTTTTTTGAGATTAAAATAGGTGTGTTCAATTTGATTTTTTTGCCCGATCTGGTTGATATTGGTCCATTGCCTTTGAGTGTTCATTTGGAGTTCTTGTGTAAAAACAACTAAAAATTGCATAGCTTGAATGTAGTAGCAAAGTGTTGGGGTTGATTGAATGCATAAGTTCGGCAATTGCATTCGCCCATAATCTAAACTAGTCCAGTTTCATTTTTTTGTGCTATTCTAAAAAAAATTAGTTACATTAAATGTTTATATGATCAGAGTCATCTAATATTCATCTCCAACTTTTCTTTATGCAGAAGATAGCGGCAAGAATTCCTGATGGACTTGGCAAAAGAAAGAAAAGAATGATGTTTAGGATTATGTAGATCAAAATGTTATAAGTATTTTGTGAATGTTCAATACTTATTTAGGATTGAAATATGGGTTATTTGTACTCATGAGTTGTTATCGTTATGATGAATGGATGGATGGATATGAAGAGATGTTATTGTTATTCTAATATTCTTATGTTGAATGTCTAGTACTTATTTAGTATTCTTATGTCAAACTTTATTGTTCTCATTCATCCTCTCTCTTGAGAGGTTCTTTTCTTAATCAAGTCCTCTTTAAACCATCTTGTGTAATGGTTTCGAGTGCTATAACCTCTCGTTCAATCCATCTTGTTGTAATATGTATCTGCTTGTATAAGCATAGCATTCTACTAAAACTCTTCCAGCGTCTAGGCAAGAGAATGATAACATGAGTTATCATTTGGTGAAGGGGGCAAATGATTAGGTGACATGCAGCCAAAGATGTATATGAATGGTCCACACTCACTCTGAATTACCACAGGATTTCAGAACAACAAGAAATTATCGATAGTACTTTGCAGAGATCCAAATCATCAAAACTCTGCCTCAGTCATTTTGGGACGCCATGTGGACACCAGCACCAGCTGCATACATGCATGTTCCATTCTCTCTAAAGTTAAATCTATTTCATATACACATCGAGTGGTTCAATCCTGTTTTTAATATTGTACAGAAAATAGAATACAATAATTTGTGGCGTTAGATACAGATATTGTAGGTTAGGCCTGTCTGATAGATATGTAATTTGGACAAAGAGGAGAAGACAACTACTGATGCTATCAATTAATGTGCACATCAATAGGACAAAAAGAGAAAAAAAAACTTAGACTACAACAGGTCTCAGAATCTCTCCAACTGCCACTAGAAAACAATTGGCATCAAATTTCAAGTTTATCTCAAACAAGATTAAAATAAGAACCAAATATGACATTTTGAAGCCGGGCATATTCTGTATCTGAACAATTATGGCTACTAAATCCAAAGATTAGCAAACCATAAAGGACACAATTAAAGGACATGAAATTGTAAAGAAAAATCCCTCGGCTGCTCATAACCAGAATGCTAGTAACATCCAAGCGCAGGGAAAAAACGTAAATAATTCCAGGAGGTTGATGATGTGGCCTTCGGCATTGACTTGCATAAAAAGAGGAGGTTGATGAGCGTCCGACTTGACAGAGGAAATCTGTTTGAAGAGCAGCAACCCAAGGACGCAGCAGCCTGTCACAATGAGGAGGCAACCAAATGGTCGATCTTGAGGCAGCTGTGAGGCGAGGAACGTCACAACAGCCATTGCAGCAACCATCAAGGAGCATAGGCGTCGCAACAGCCATCACGACGAGGAGGCAACCCAATAGCCGATCTTGGTGACACAGTAGCCGCACAGCGAGGAGGCAACCCAATGACCGATCTTGGCGACACAGCAAGATGAGGAGCGTCCGACTTGCTTGAAAAGAAGAAGAGGCATCACAGCAACCGTCATGACGACGAGCGTAAGCGTCGCAGCAGTCAATCCGGATGACACAGACATCACGGTGAGGAGCGTCAGAAGAGGCGTCCTAGTCGCAGCCGTCGCGACGAGGATCCGATCTGGTCGAAGCAGCAGCCGTCGAAAGATCTCACGAGGAGAGAGAATGTTAGGGTTCCCCTTTTATTCTCCATAGGAAAGATCTAGGTCGTTAAAAAATATTGGATGGACAAAAACGTATAAAGAAAAAGTAAAAAAATGAGAAAATATCGACCATCAGATATCAAACGAACGGTTCTCATTTTTGCTAAGCAGCCTCTCAAAGTTGCTAAGGAGGCACTCTTTATCCTTTCTAAATGTGTCATGGTTGGAGCCTTGGGTCTAGATCTTAATATCTAAATATGACATTTTCCATCTTTACTTTTTTTTATTGTAGGCTATCTTCCTAGAGACGAAGGATGTAACGCTCCAAAATTCGACCCAGACACATGGCAAAATCTCCTCTTGTGCGCTAATTTTTTCATCCTTCTTTAACTCTTTCGTTGACCCAGATGGTCAATAAACATGACACATAAGCGAAAGACTAAATATGAAATATTACAATACTTGACTAAGAAAAATGCGGAAGTAATATAGATAAAAAATACATCATATGTGACATTTAAGGTCCTTGCTAAAAGTACAACTCTATAAGTCTCATACAATAATGAAAATACAACTCAATGTTTTGAAAGAAAAGATTCCAACTATGTGCATACACCACCCGAGCTGTAGTCCTGCACATGCTTCAACTAAGCACGTATCCATATCATATACATGTAGGGATCACACAAGAAAGCAAGCTCAATCTTTAGCATAAAACTAAGTGTGAGTTCATATAGGTCATAAGAAAATTTCATTAGAATAAGCGGGCAGTCATAAAAGATATTCACGATGACAAATCATAAGAGATCATAGTTCCATAACTTCTCATTTCATTTTATATATTCATATTTATTGTTCGTGATCATTATTCATGTTCACGTTTATAAGGACAAAGTCCATCCATTCATCTTTAGTCATGGGATAGAAGAGCTCTTCACTTTTAGAGAATACCAATGCAAATACACAAATATGTACTATCTAAACCATGATGAACCAATGAGGGATCAGTGTCACGGTCAGTGCCCGTCTGGCAAGATAACCTCGCGCAAGACGAAAGCATCTATAGGGAGAAGGTCACATCTAGATAAGCAATTGGTAAAAGGAGAAGCTCTCTCCTTTTATCTTATTATTCATGAGTTTCTCTTTCGATCACTTGAATCAATCAAGACTGTATAGAGCAAGCTGGCTCCGAATCATCCTTTAAGTTTATAGTCATCGATATTAATCATGTGGACAGAAACTTATTAAATCAAGTGATTTAAATTAATATCATGTTCTTTCTGTCCACAGATCGGACACCGAAAGGTCGAGCGATCGTCCGATTGAAATTCATTCAGCGAGGAGCGTACATCCATTTTATTTATGTTATTGATTGACCGAAAAGATTGTGGTCATATGTTTTGAGTTCATCTGTTGGTTGTCCCAATGTCATATATGATCGGTCGACTGAAAGAGGTTCGGTCGTCCATTATAACATAAGAAGATTCTCAGTCTTTCGGTCGAGAGTTTCGGTTGACTGGTCCACTAGAAATAATCGTCTTCCTTGGTTGATCGAAGATTGTTCTCCGACGTCAATCGTTAGAAGCTCTTCCGGCATGATAACTCAGATCGATCGCTCGAAAAAATTTTGATCGAACGAGTGGTTACCATCGCCTTTTTCGAATCTTGACATTTTTCCAGTTCGATCATCCGAACAAGTTTCAGACTTCCGTTTTGATCTATATCAGTCGTTCGATCAAGATTCAAACATCTAATATGGCATGTCGCTATACTCTGTCGAGATGAATCGGACGTTAGAAAGAGGTTTCGATTGTTCGCTTCAGTTCGACTGCAAAACATTGCTGAAATTCTTAATTTTTCATCCAAGTTTTCTTACACAACATTCTACTAACATCTATAACATAATAATATAATGCGGACATATAAGGGTAGTTTGGTATGTGATTACCAATGAAAATGGAGCCTTGTTCTCAAGGTGGCAGCCAAACAACTCAAGTATTAGAACAAGGTAGTCAAAAGTGATGATTATGCTTGTGTTCTTTGTCGGCACGTTAGGAGTTGTAAAAGTGAGAATTTGATGTTCTTACTCAACGCAGGAACTAGCACAAGCTGTCGAGTCCCACGCGATGCACGAATATTATAAAACTTAATAATTATAAAATTAGGATATTATAATTTTAAAATTTGTTAAAATATTTTTTAACTTGTAAAAGTTCTAAATGAGTAAACAACAAAAGATTATTAACAATTGGACAAAAATCGAATTCCTTGTTTCAAAATGTTTTTTTATTCAAAAAAATAAATTATCTTTCAAAAAGAAAATATTATTTTTAACTGGACCCAAATTGAATTCAGTGTTTCAAATTTTTTTTATTCCGAAAATAATATATTATATTTTAGAAGGAAAATTTATTTTAATCATACTCATATTAAATTAATTTTCTTAAAATAAAAAATTATAGCATGTCATTTTTTTACCTATAATATACCTCCAAATTTACTCATTTTTTTTAAAAAATGACACGTATTGTCATCTTATTGTACCACTTGTCACGATCTCGTCCATTTACATCTACTAAAAAAAATTCTGAATGGTAAGTAAATTTAATTTGAATACGTCTACTATTATTTTTTGTTGGATTTTTAATTGTATTTTTAAACTTCATAAAATATTTGAAACTTTTCTTATTTAAATATATTTACAATTCTTATTCTATATGTTTATCTAAACTAAAGTTGGTAGATGCTCGCAACCTCATGGTTATTTATATTTACTTACATATATAATAATATAGATTTAGTAAGAAAGGATGATGATGATGATGATGATGATGATGATGATGATGATGATGATGATGATGATGATGATGATGATGATGATGATGATGATGATGATGATTATTATTATTATTATTATTATTATTATTATTATTATTATTATTATTATTATTATTATTATTATTATTATTATTATTATTATTATTATTATTATTATGACGTGATGACTATAATGATAAAAATATACATATATGTGCTCAAATTACTTTTTCTAAATAAAAATAAAATATATTATGTATTTTTAAAAAAGAAATATAGTAATTGATAATAAATATATTTAAATTAAATTTATTTTTCACTAAACCAAAAATCATATCCTATATTTTTATTTATATATAACTATCACTTTTATTATGAGTAGGTTTATTTATATAGAACTCACATATATAAATATTTGTATAAATAATATTGAATTTTTATTATAAAGTTCGAAGAGGATTATTGTTATATAATTGTAGTTTTAAGTTTGCCTCTTATCATATAATCGTGCTTTTGTCAAATAAATTACTTTAATAGTTAATTATTTTTATTTAAATAAATCTAAAAATAGGAAATAAAAGGTAAATTACATAAACTTCTACTTTTAATGAAGTTGTCGAACTAAAGAAATTTTGAAATTAAATTAAAATGAAGGAAAATTTCAGAACTTCTATTCAAATTAAATCTAATTCTGATTTTTTCATAAAATAAACTCATATCAAGACTCATACTTCTATTCAAGTTAATTTTATTTATTTTTACATGGAATCCCAATTATTTGAACATGCATTATTGAGTTATTGTTGAATTTTGTAACAAATTAAATTGGACATAAAAATTATTAATATGTGCTCAAGTGATGATAATACAGGTGTAACATTCATATGACTTCATTTGTAGAAGAAATTGCTGATTTAAATGACCAAAATAAAAATTTAGTAATATGACCGGTCGACCGGCCCTGACGATCGGTCGATTGATATCAAGCGAAAGAAATGATGAGACTATACCGGTCGATAGTTCGATCATTGCACCGATCGACCGGATCGGTACAGAGATGAATTCTAGAAATGTCAAGACTATACCAACAGAAGAATACATTCAAGAAATGTCGAGACTATATTGGTTGATTGTCCGATTGTTAATTGACCGGTCGATCGGCCCATTAAAGCGATTGATCGGTCACAGTGATAAAGAAATAGGAACGACTATTTTTTAAGGAGAAAATGTGAAAGATCTTTTGGATGAAATTTTCACTTATAGAACCTATAAAAGAAGTGCCAAAGCCAGAAGAAAAATTATCCAAGCAACCAAGATCATTCTAAAGATCCTCTCAAGTTCTTGAGTTCAAAATTGCAAATTCTTCCCATTCTCTTCTAAGCTTTGAGTGTGAAAAAATTTTGTAAAATAAGAGAGTTAGAGGGAAACATTGTTTCTAATCTATTGAAATTGAGAGCTCTTTGTAAGAAGAGATGTGTTTTGCCTTTTGAGCAGAGAAGAATGCGTGTAGTGTAAAGAGGTTTGTTCTCTCCTTACAAGAAAAGAGAAAGATAGCGGATCTCCGACGATCTCAAAATCGAAAAGTCAGAACGGGGACGTGGGCCAAAGAGTTGAGGTCGAACCTTGCCAAGACATCGTGTCTTTTTGTGTTTGCTCTTTATCTTTCACTTTATCGTTATTTACTTGTGATCGTTTTTATTGATTTTTCGAAAGAAATTTTATGAAAACATTTTTATACACTAATTCACTCCCTCTTGGTGCTTTCGAAAAACTTCTATAATTAATAAGTACATAAAAATAAATAAATAAAATATCAAAACTCTCACTTCTATTTATACTTAATTTATTTCTTCTAATTTTAATCTAATTTGACTTTTAATTATGTTTTACTGTATTTTTTATTTAATATAAAAAAATCTACCCCTTTTCAAATCAATTTTACTCTTTTTTTTATTCAATTTCATTTAATTTTAAGTTGTAATTATGTTATGATAAGAAATATTATTTTATAAAATATAAAAAAATTATTTTATTATTTCAAATAAATGACACATATCGCCATTTTATTTTTTAATTCCAAACATAATATGTTATTTTATAAAAAGAAAAGGTTGGCTATCTCATTATACTTCTCCATTGTCTTTTAGAAAGAAAAGATTATTAGACTTCATTGGACTTTAATTGTATTGTTTATTTTAAATTATTTTTTAATTATGAAAATAACACATTATCTTCTAAAATATGTGTACACAGATTAGGACTCTTAGTTTGAGTAAACTTAAAACAATTAGTTTATTTTTTAAAACAAATAGTCTCAGAGCATTTAATATATATGGATTTACATACAACTTAAATCATACGTTGGTTTTAATTTGAATATTGATTTTATTAGATCACATGTCTAGTGTATATTAGGATTGTGATTAAAATTTTCAATAGATTAGGACTCTTAGTTTGAGTAAATCTAAAGTAATTATTTTCTTTATTAAAAACAAATACTCTATCAGTATTTAATATATATGGAACTACGTACAACTTAATTACAACTATATATATATATATATATGTATGCATGTATATTATAGTTAGGACTCTTCTTATATTTAAGTATTAATAAAGTTATAACTCCTGATTTGTATTAAGTCATATGCACGTATTTAAGAGTTTTTTCCAATCAAAGTGTGCCAGGTAAAATCAATTAATAGTTCAAATCAAATTTCTCGGGATAAAAATAATTAACTTGCTAATCAAACTAATTACTTCTAATTTGTTGACTTCCTCTCGTGAAATCAGTTAAAATCAAAATTCGTAGGATAAAATTAATTTCTAATAAAACTAATTACTTTCAATTTGCATACTTTCTCTCTTATCCAACTTTGGAGATAAATTCAATTAATAGTTAAATATTTTTTCCTTTAAATATATATTTTTAATGACATGTGTCATCATCTCATGATGCCACTTGTCGCGCTATGAAGATTTTACCTCTCCTTATATATATAATAATAATAATAAAGTAATAATAAAATATTTAATCTTATTAGTAATAATTGTAATAAAGTTCTTAATTATATATTAAATGAAAACTAAGAACTCGTATAATGATACAATTTTTAATTTTAGAACTATATATTGTCTTCATAAAAATAAATATTTATATTATATTGTTATAAATAAATATATATTATCATTTTAATAATTATTTTATTTTTAAATATACTTATTACCATAATTAAATTGATTTTAATAATTATTTTTAAATATATTATTATTATTATTATTATTATTATTATTATTATTATTATTATTATTATTATTATTATTATTATTATTATTATTATTATTATTATTATTATTATTATTATTATTATTATTATTATTATTTCTTTTGTCTATTCTTGTTTAACCAAACACTTGTGGAATAAGAATTCATTACAACCAAACAACACCTAATTCTTCTATTTGGAATTGCATAAGAATGCATTTGTTCTAATACATATTATTCCTAATCTAAGAACATCAAGTTGTCGTACCAAACGATCCCATAGTATGCTATCCATGAATAGATCTAACTTGAATATGTCGATATGAATGAAAATTATCATACATCTCTCTTCTAGTCATAAACATTAAGGAAGTATTTTTATATATACTGAATAATCAATCCACCAATAATCTCAGAATCTTTACAAGGCATCCAAGCATGCTTAGAATAGTCAGATAATCATGCATGTAGGTCTATATTATCCATAACGTCATATTACGAACATCATAAGGACTATTTATCATTCTCGAATCACAACTTATAGGCACGATAACTACCCCCCAAACAACATGAATCTTAATTCTATCACTCCCCCGAACATGCAAAATTCCTTACCTATGATTTAGATCCCGAAAACTCACATGTTTTGTCGAAACATCAAAATGTCCTCTTGCCGGATCGATTTCTAGTTGTGTCCTCCTCATCCTCCTACGTCACTGGCACCTGATGGACCTGCAGAACATGTCCCCACATCCTTTTGTTACCCCTGGCCCGAAGGGGCACACCCGGCACGAGCGTGACCACTCCGGACACACATGCGAGCAGGCAGACGCACGACGGGCATGGTTCGACTACAACTCGGACTATGCATAGGACGGCTGAACTGGCGAGGAGGCTAGTGGATTGCTGGAAGACTTGGACTCCTAGCATGAGTAGGACAGCCAAGGATTGAAGAAAAATCGTGTAGGGTCAAGAGGAGTCCTACTTCGAGTAGAAATAGGACCCGCAACCTCCTAGTGCGCATAGGAGTTGGGATTGGATCTCCAGCTGGTCAGTACTCCTTCCTAGACAGAGAAGCACTTGATGAAGATGGCATCACCGAGAGAGAAGAGCAGGGAGGATGACAGCCTGGTGGCCAAAGTTCGAGACACACTTGGACTAGGCAGGGCGCAATCCGGGCATGACGCGACCGGCCGCGTCCACTTCTAGGGAGAATAGGAATGCAACCTGGCATGAACTTCTAGGATCTTCAAGGGGCCGAATTCTTCTCCTACTAACAGGAGGTTTTTCTAGAGATAGGCCTTGCAGGCCAAGTAGGATTAGGTTCCTAGTTAGAGGAGGAGTTGATCTTCTTTGACGCTATAAAAGGACATGTAATTCGGTGCTTGTAACCCATCTGATTTTTGCTCAATGATATCTCTAGTTTTTCTCTCAACTTAGAGCCTCTCTCTTCTCCACTCATGTGTTTCGTTGTGCATCCAGCGGGTGTGTTCAGCCGTGTCCAGGGCATGTCCATGAGGCTGATCGAGTTAGGGTTTGGTCGAGTCGCTCATAGTGAGGTTTCTGGAGTAGAGCCTTAAAGTATGACAATGTGGTATCGGAGCTTGTGTTTCGACTATGTCTGGAGAAGGAGAAGGTGCATCGAGCAAGGGTCGTTCGTTGGAGGCGGAGGACGCGACACGAGGTTGCATTCAAGGCATGGATGTTGGGGAAAAGAAGAAAACTATGCGAGCAAAATCCAGAGATCATGTCAGCCACATTGAGAAGAATGTGGAGATATTAGGCCAGAGTCTTCAGGAGACGGACGAGGCAATCCGTGGACTGGAAGCCATGGCGGGCAAGCATGGCCTACTCTTGGAGCAAGGGGCGGCCACGCATCAAACCCTGGCCGACTAAGTGGCGTCCCTAGAAGTAGCTATGGAGACGAAGCTCAAAACCTTGGAGATAGATATGTTGCTGCTCAAAGGTTTTCTCTTCGACGCAGGAGGGCTGCAGACGAGGACTTCGGTTCCCAAGTTCTTGGGACCCAAACCGAAGAAATACAACAATGTGCACGAGGTGACAACTATCGATGAGTTTCTTTGGTGTCTTGAAAAGGGATTCAAGACAGCAAGATTGTAGTCAAGCGCGACCAAATCGACATGGTCATGTGCTATCTGGCGGATGGTGCACTCTTGTGGTGGCGTTGGATGGAAGAAGACGATGGGGCTGCGATAGAGTCCTTTGACTTCAAGGCAGAACTGAAGAAGCAGTTCTACCCTGGCAACACACAAGAAGTAGCTACGAAGAAACTGACCTCTCTCAAGCAAACATGTTTCGTAAAGGAATATATCGAAAAGTTCCAGTCGCTCATGCTGGAGGTGCCCAAAATCATGAAGGAGTTGATGTGGTTGTTCTTTTTTTCCTTCGGGGATTGAAACCGTGGGCTGCTTAGGAGCTCAGACGTTAGAAAATAACGACCATGAAGGATGCTCTATCAGGTGGCAAGAAGCAAGAAGAACGATAAGCGGGACAAGAAGGCGACAACATCAAAGGGTGATGCCAAAAAAAAAGGTCAGATCCTATGTCTATGGAAAGCCGCACTACGCGAGCGAGTGTGGCAAGAAGGCTAACCTCTGGACCATGGCGTCCACTTCAGACAATGAGGAGGGTGCTACACATATGAGGTCTATAGTGGCCTTGAAGACTGCTGCCACAACACTTCCAACAAAGGACATGAAGAAGGCCATGAAGGGCCTAATATTCGTGGAGGTCATGATAAATGACCGCACTTCGACCGCTCTAATGGATACTGGAGCCACACACAACTTTATGGCCATTCACTTCATGGCCACGCACAATTTTAATATATTTTAAAAAGAATAGTTTTCTTAGTTTAATACAAACAAAAAAGATACTTTTTAAATTAATTTGATTAAAACAACTACTTATGGCATATTCTATAATTATTGACATTTAAAAAATCATAAATAATAAAAAATATAAATTTTATATCAACTGAATTATAAAAAGTGATTAAAATATTTATCTGTTTAAAATATTTACCTTTCGGATTTAATATTCTTTTTATGTTAGGTTTATGGATATTATTATTACCTTATATAACAAAATTTTTATTATAATATATTTAATATTTTATGGGAAATTCCAAAAAAATTAATAATTTGAAATATATATTTATTATCTATATATCTATATATAAAAGCAAAGGTAAAAACATGGAGTATGAGAAGATGACAAGTGGCTTCATGACAAAATGACATATCGCATCTATATAAAGTATTAATATTTAAGGTAATCATCTTATTTTATTTTAAATTATATCTAAAATTCAAATAACATGGAAACAAATCAAGATACGTACTGTAATCCAATAATCTTATCACGTGTCCAATAATCATGAAAAATTAAATATAAAAGATAAAACTTAACCTAAGAATATGTTAAATAAGCTAAATTAACTTATAACATATAATATTACTTAATAACGTGGCGGGCCTGGCGGTGGCAAAGACAACATGTGCTCCATGCATGGAATTTTAACTATAAGAAGATTAAATTTCAAAGACAAATCTAATTTGTTTAGAAGTAAGATTGTTTGATTAAAATAATTTAATTAAAAGTATAATTCTTTTAATTGAAAAATATATTATTTAAAAATATTTACGGAATTTTCAGAACATAAGAATATTTTATAAATATAACGGCAACACAAGTCATATAATAAGATTTAACTAATTTTAAAAGTTTAAATCTAGAAAGTAAAATTAATTCTACATAGTTTGTTAAATAAGGTAAAAACTCCTAATACGTTAAGCTTTTACTCCTAAAAATAATCCTCATCCTCATCCTCATATATAAATTTATGCTATCACATTAAAATAAAAACATTATTATTAAAATATAATAAGTTTTAAATTAAGTACAAAATTAAATTTAAAAGGTAAATCTGATTTGATTAGGAGTAGAATTTTTTGGTTTGTTATAATCCTAATCAGAATATCCTAATCTTAACATTGGTAATATTTATACTTGCATATTAATAATAGCAACGTATTTCAAATTCTAATAATAAACATGGTGATAATCCAAATATACATATCGGATTACAATAAACATAATCTTAATCTATAAATATGTATTATCCGGTTATGTCTAGGAAAATAAAAATATATAAGATTATTGCATAAGTTGGAATCATGATAATATGTCAACTTTATATATATATATATATATATATTAAAATTCTTAAATAAAATTTATCTTATAATAGTTTGTTATATCATATTAAAAAAATAAAAGAAGATAAATTTTATAAGCATAAATTGATTACAAGCACATTTTCTTAAAATATAATTTGTTATTTTTGGGATTAATAAATAATTTAAAATAAACAATTCAATTTAAGAGTCCTAATCTATTTAAAATTTTAATCATAATCTTAATATATACTAGACGTGTCATCGGATAAAATTAATATTCAAATTTAAAAAATATATATATAAATCCTAATATATAAAATATTAGATCAGATTTGTATCGTAGTGTATATATATATATATATATATATATATATATATATATATATTCACATAAAAAAATTCCAAAAATTATTCATCTATGCACAAACTCACGTACAAAATATAGTAGGGGTTATTTCAATAAAGCTCCCCTAAACTATCACGATTTTTCGCATCTAATCTCAAACTACAAACTTATTTTCTTTTGTATCCCTATTTTTTGGTTTTTTTTATTTTTTTCATTTATGAAAAGACTAAATTACCCCTACCTTCATAACACATAAAATTGTAATGCCATGACCGTCATCTAATAAAAAAAACTTAATTTCAAATTATTAATAATAGTAATTTATTCCAACATCTAATTATAATCCTAATATATTTATATAACAACAACAACAACAACAACAATAATAATAATAATAATAATAATAATAATAATAAGTATCTTCATCCCTTTTAACTAATTAATATACATAGATATTGATAGGGATGTTTAACGGGTCCGACTCGACCCAACCCAAAAATTCGAATCGGACCGAATTGGTTCAAGTTCAACCCTCAAAAGAGGATTGACCCCGACCCGACCCGATCAAAATCAAGCGTGTCGGGTCGGGTCAAAACCGATCAGTGAACACCCCTAGATATTAAAATGGTTAATGGGTATACAAGTTAATTTTATCCTAACATTTCACAATTATGACATTTAATAATAAATTTTACTTTCAATTTATTTTTAATATCATGCCAATATTGTTTTAGTATTGGACTCAATATTTAACATTTTGAATGTTAAATAATTACATAATGTTTAATATTTATCATAATTACATATTGTTTAATTTTTATGATGTCCGTGGAAAAGATCTTATGCAAGTAAATAATAATTCATTTTTAAAAGATAATTTGTTATTTTTCAAATTTAAAATACTTCGCTTTTATAAATTATTATACTAAGTATAAATAAAGTTTTGATAATTATTATAAATCATAACATTTTAATTATATATGATATACTATTTGTATTATTCGTCAACCGTGCATCGCACGGGATTTAAGACTACTATTTAATAATATGATATGTCTTTGGATCTTTCATTAGAAGTATTGAAAGTCAACAAATAATTATGCATATCTAAGTTTTAATATATATGTATTCAGAGTAGGAGAAACTTTTATTATAAAATGATTTTTAATGTATGATAAAATAATACGTTGTTTTAAATTCTGAATAAAGATGTTATTTAAAAATTAAAAATAATTTAAACTATAAATCTTAGTATTCAATGAAATTTAAAAAGTAATTAAAATATTTATTTATTTTTTTAATATTACTTTTATTATATGACAGTTCTTTTATGTATCTAGATTACAAATATTTTATTCTCGAAAGGAAATTTAAAATGTGATTAAAATATTTATTTGTTTATTAAACAAAGAAAATGCTACCGCTTATACATATATTACTAAATTTCATATTCTATGACATGCCTTTTTTTAATATATTTTAAAAAGAACAGGTTTTCTTCGTTTAATCCAGACAAAAGATATTTTTTAAATAAATCTGACTAAAACAACTACTTATGGCATATTCCATAATTATTGACATTTAAAAAAATCAGAAATAATAAAAAAATATAAATTTTATATCAACGGAAATATAAGAAGTGATTAAAATATTTATCTGTTTAAAATATTTACCTTTCGGATTTAATCTACTTTTTATGTTAGGTTTATGGATATTATTACCTTATATAACAAACTTTTTATTATAATATATTTAATATTTTTATGGGAATTCCAAAAATTTTAATAATTCGAAATATATATTTATTATATTTAATAATATGATATGTCTTTGGATCTTATTAATACATTAGGAGTATTGAAAGTTAACAAATAACTATGCATATCTAAGTTTTAATATATATGTATTCAGAATAGGAGATATCTTATTGCTATAAAAGATTAGGATTATAACAAACTTTTATTATAAATGATTTTTAATGTATGATAAAATAATACATTGTTTTAAATTCTGAATAAATATGTTGTTTAAAAATTATAAATAATTTAAAATATAAATCTTAGTATTCAAGGAAATTTAAAAAGTAACTAAAATATTTATTTATTTATTTATTTTCAATATTACTTTTATTATATGACAGTTCCTTTATGTATCTAGATTATAAATAGAATTTGAAATACATCACCATTCATAATTTTATTATTTTATTAAGAGATTACCTTCCAACGTCGGAAATAAAATCGACTAAGAATTTGATTAGAATTTTGTTTAGGAATAGTTTTTAAAATATAGGTTGGAGCATTTTATTTAAAATATAGGTTGGAGCATTTTAAGTGTTAATATTAATATTGGATACATTGATTAAAATTAGCTACTTATAACTATCAGATTAAAATCTTATACTAATATATTAAAATAAAAATATAATTTTCTACAAATTCAGATTTATTTACAGAATATAAAAATATTATATTAAAGTTTTCAATTTATTTCCTATTTATTTTTATTTGAAATGACAATTTTTTAGGTCATCAATAAATTCGGACTAAAATACTAGATGTATTTTATTGTTAGGTAAAATACTTTAATTGTTAATCCTTTTTTATTTCAAGAAATCTAAAACTAATTTTATCTTATCCGTGTCAATATTAGGATTATTTATGTTTAGGAACACAAAGTCAACATATATTAATATTATTAAATATGATATATTACTATTATATATGATTGTGATTAGTAATTTTAATTAAATCCATGAAATATATTTTTAATGCAATATATTTTCCGATTAAGATTTTAATGTATAACGATTATTTATGATTATGATTAGTTGTGTTTAGGACATAAAACTAACATATTTAGATTTATTTATATTACGTTCCAAATTTGGAGGATTAAGAAATAGAAAATCCTATTCCTAATCAAATTATATTTACTTTCTAGATTTAATTTATTACCAACTTTATTATAAGGATTTTTATTTTCTTTTGAAAATCCTACTCGTAGTGAAATTAAATTTTATGTGTGGATTTAATTTATTACCAAATTTATAATAAGATTTTTTATATTATGTAAAGAAATCTGAATTTGTAAAAGATTATGTTTTTATTTTAATCTGATAGTATACATTTACATATGAGGATTGAAATTATATTTAGAGTGAAATTTTAATGTATCAGAATTAGTTATATTATGACATGATTACTTATTAATAATTTTAAAAATTAAATCTAAACTTTGAATGTAACGCCCTCCAAATTCGGCCCTAAATTTAGAACTTTTGTCGAACCCTGGACGACGTTACGTCGACCTTGACATGACCTAATTTCATAAAACATTGTAGCAAAAAAATATAATAACGATAAACACAATCTAATAACATAAAACACAACGGAAGACTTCGTAATTGGATAAAATAAACCCAAGATACATAACTAGCCCATGGACCACATAGGCTCTAACATCAATACCCAACATAGGGTTCATAATACATAAAGGAGTCCAAATAAATGTAAAAGACTCAAAGGCTCATAAGCCATACATATTTAACTCTTATAAGAGTTCATCATCATAATATAAAAGACTAAAAGATAACTTGTGCCGTAGTCCGACCAACCCATGTACAACGTCTCCGTCATGAGGCTCTCGCCGCCGAACCTAAGCCTCGTCCATACCTGCACGGATCCATGGGGTGTATGGGATTTCTCCCGTTAGAGTATGTTGAGGCCTATGCATGCTATGATCCTATGACATAATCTCTACATGTCATGGCATATGCATATCATCATCATAGAATATAAATCATATGCATGCCATGAGCTACTTATGCATATTACATGGCATATGAACATATCATCATAGCAAGATAAGATAAACATATAACATCATTATCACTAGGTCAAAGCATATCATAACTTATCATTATGCTAAGACATATCATCATTCATCCTGCTTTACTTTAACATCTTCTTTCATAACATCTTATGACATGGGGACATACATTAGCATCCGATTGGAGCTTTCATCAACATCTTTAACTTTATGTCTCAAGTCATCTTTGGAAAGTACGTACATATTTGTAAGACTTACTTTCCACTTTACATCATCTTTTCATCTTCTATCTTGATTAAGATAACTTATTATCTTGGTGATTGGGAAGACCATGTTGATTCGCGAGAACTTGGCTAGCTAGGCCGGGACGACTGTCTCACTTTTGGAAGGATTCTTCCCTAAGAATACGACACATTAGCTAACATGTGAAGACTTTATTCCCCTCCACGATTACAACAATACACCTTCATGTCAATCCATATTTTACTTTCATTCATCAGTTCATACAATCATTCCATACATGTTACATGTTTTAACCCTATTTAAGGTCATACAAGTGTCAAATCATGCTAAGTGTGGTATTTACAAACATATGCATAATTTCAGGGCCGTCACGACCATGCCGCATAGGATCACAACCGTGCCCTCACTTGGGCATGGGTGTGCCAAGATTCGGCACGGCCGAACACTTAGCCGTATTCCCGTCAACCATTCTGCACGGCCGTGCATCGCCAACTTCACGGCCGTGACAAAAAGGTCATTTCCAGGGCATAAACCTCTCGTTCTGTCACGATCGTGCGATCACAAGGTCACGGCCGTGCAACAGCATAGTCACGACCGTGCAACCACAAGGTTACGGGCGTGCCCAAACAATTAGGCAGAGTTTTCCCTATTTTATCTATTTTTCCCAGCATTTTACACATACATTTCAACATTCTTAAGATGTACATTCATCTAGGCATTAACAATAGCAACTTTACACTATTCATATAGGCTTAACAATCTCATCTAGACGAATCATTATAAACATGAATCATACATAACTTGCATGTGAATCATTAGGGCTAATAGACAAATTCACATATAGGAAGTAAGTATGCTACATATGAACTAAGCATGAATAATAAATAGCATTAGATTCTATTCATGATTACAATAGCATAGTACTCACAAGAAATATAAAACATCAAATGCACATTTTCCTGGCCCTTCTCTCTAAGAACAAGAGGTTTGCTCTTATGCCCTAATCTATACATTAAGACATCATTAGGGTGAGAAGAGAGATTTGGATCCCCTCAAACATACCTTGATTAAGAATTCCCTAAATCTTAGCTTCTTCTTTTAATTCCAACAACCCTTTCTCTCTCCTTGGAGCTGCTGTCCACATTTTCTAAATGGGAAGAGAGGTGAGAGAGAGTGGGTGGTTCTTAAGATGTGCTAATGGAGAGAAGAAGGTCACTTACTTTAGCTACAGTACTCATGTTACTGTAGTAAAGACTTGGGGAAGGGAAGAAGATGGTTTACTGTAGCTGCTTTGGGGTTTCCTTCTCTTGCCTTATTGCTGCCGATAGGAAGAAGATGAAGGGGGTTTTGGGGTGCTAGCCGCATACAATGAGAGAGAGATGGAGTGGTTAGGTGGAAAGTAAGTTGCTTTTAGTTTAGGGCATAGTTTAAGTGAGGTGGACTTCATGGGCTGGTGCGTGTTGGGCCTTTCTCACTTCTTTTCTTTTTTTTTTTATTTCTTTAGGACGTTACATTGAATTACTTAGATCTTATGATACAAATCATATTAGTTATATTATTATATCATGACATTGTTAGTTATTAATAATTTGTTTAACTTTTACATGTCTTCGTGTCACAAGTCTAAGAGAGAGAGAGAGAATTTCTTAATAGATGTCATATGATGCCCATTATCATATTCTCATGCATTTAAGATATATTGATTAGGATTAGTTTAAGTTCATGCAGAATATGTAATATTAGTACTATAAATTATAATTATGATTCGTTATTATTAATAGATGACACATATCATCTACTTATCGTGCTCTCGTACTTCATGCTTTACCTTTGCTTATATATATATATATAGATAATTATTGAGATCCTCAGAAAAAAAATTACTAAAAGAGATTGTTGTAATTGACTCAATTGATAAGATAATATGATTGTGTTGGGAAAAAAAGCTGAACTGATAGTTGCAAAATTATTTTTTTCCCTTTTAATGCGCACAATAATAAGGATGATGACAATAATATAGCGAAATTAAATCAGACCAAAGACGCAGAGAATTAACGTGGAAAATCTCTCAACGTGAGAGGAAAAAAATCACGAGAGCAAGCAGCAGATCTTCCACTATGAAATAATAGTAGGTTACAAAATATCTTCTTTGGACTACGCAGAGGATTACAATAATAATATCAAGAATTAATCTTGGATGTCACAGAATAAAAGTCTCTCGAAACTGAGGATAGAAATTAGAGCGATCTCACCAGAATATGAGGAATAGATGAGAAGGTTGCTGAAAAGTAATGCCTGAAGTTTCGTTGAGAATGGATAAGAACTCATTCCCGAAACGAACCCCGAATATTCTCTCTCCTCTCTCTTTCTCTCTCGATGGCTTTCGTTCTGCTGTTGCGCACGGCCCTGTTCAATTGCACCTATAAAACGTCTGCCTCATGCATGCTTTTATAGCATCATGAGAAGACAATTGTACGTCTTCAACTCGGATATGTCTTCGTCTCGGAGTTGGTTGGCGCTTCGTTTCCGAGGTAAGATTTGTTTTCCTTTTTTTTCTTTCTTTTCCAACTTCACGTCGAATTGGATTTCCTCTTCTTTGTCGGGTTCGCATAATAAGAATCCCAACAAACTCCCCCTTCTTGTTTATGCGAAGGAATCCACCAAGCCTGCATGCTCCCTGCAGAACTCGGTCTTCTCTCTCGATAGAGATTTCGTCATCATATCTCGAATCCAATGATATCGGACATCAATATGCTTGGACTTAGAGTGGAAATTAGAATGCTTACTCAGATGTATAGCACTCTGATTGTCGTAGTGGATAATGTACTTCAGCTGCATCAAACCTAAGTCTCTCAGAAACTGTCTCATCTACAAAATTTCCTTGCTTGCTTCAGTAGCTGCGATATATTCTGCTTCAGTCGTTGATAGTGCAACACACTTCTGTAACTTGGATTGCCATGAGACTGCTGCTCCTGTGAATGTCATCAAGTAACCAGAAGTTGACTTTCGACTATCAATGTCTCCTGCCATGTTAGAGTCAGTAAATCCTTCTAACACTGGCTCAGCGTTTCCGAAACATAAACGTATCTTAGACGTGCCTCGAAGATATCTGAGAATCCACTTGACTGCATCCCAATGCTCTCTACTATGATTTGATAGGAATCGACTCACCACACCAACTGCATATGCTATGTCTGACATTGTGCAAACCATTGCATACATCAGACTGTCAACCGCAGATGCATATGTGACGTTCTTCATTTTCTGCTTCTCGATTTTGTTCCTCGGACATTGTCTAGAACTCAACTTGAAGTGACCTGCAAGTGGTGATGTAACTGTCTTTGCGTTCTTCATGTTGAACCTCTCCAAGACTTTATCGATGTATGTTTCTTGGGATAATCATAGCTTGCGTTGCTCTCGGTTACGAGTGATTCTCATGCCAAGGATATTCTTTACTGCGCCTAGGTCTTTCATGGAAAAGCATTGACTCATCTCCTGCTTTAACCTGTCAATTTTGCTTTTATCCCGATCTACAATAAGCATGTCATCAACATATAATAATAGGATAATAAAATCATCATGTGAAAAATATTTCACGAAGACACAATGATCTGATCTGGTCTTATTGTATCCTTGCTACGTCATGAATGACTCAAACTTCTTGTACCACTGACGAGGTGCCTGTTTGAGTCCATATAAACTTTTCTGTAATTTACGCACCAGGTTTTCTTTTCCTTTCTTTTGGAAACCCTCTGGCTGTTCCATGTAAATCTCTTCTTCCAAGTCACCATGAAGAAAAGCTGTCTTGACGTCTGTTGAATTTTCAGGTCCTTGGTAGCAGCTAATCCAAGAACCACTCGAATCGATGTCATTTTGACCACCGGTGAGAATATCTCATCAAAATCAATTCCCTTCTTCTGACTGAACCCCTTGACAACTAATCTTGCCTTGTATCTCGAGTATGGATTATTCTCTTCACTCTTCAGTCGAAACACCCACTTATTCTTGAGTGCCATCTTCCCTTTAGGAAGCTTCACCAGTTTGTAAGTGTTGTTCTCATGCAGAGATTGCACCTCGTCCTGCATGGCTTTCATCCACTCATCCTTCTGCTCATGTGACAAGACATCTTGATAACACACTGGTTCTCCTCCTTCAGTTAATAAAACGTACTCTGTCGGGGAGTATCGCTTTGACTCTTGTCTTTGTCTGTTCGACCTTCTCAACTGAGGCTCTTGCACTGGTGCATCATGCTCGACATGTGTCTCATCATCACTGTCTTGACTATCCGAAGGTATATCTGAATTATGTGAACTGCTGCTACTGTCATCTTGATCAGCTTCTGGAGCAATGTCATCTTCTATCGGTGCGTCAACTGAACTCGGTTCAGTTAGATAATCGGTGAAGGTAGTTGGCTCTTTGTCCTTCGACAGATCTTCGATTGTTTGGTGTTCCATGAATATTACATCTCTGCTTCTGATAACTTTCCTATTAACATGATCCCAAAGTCTGTAGTCAAATTCTTCACTTTGACCGCTCATCACTTGGGATGTGAACAAAGGCTCTGCAGCCGAATATTATGAGATGCTTATATAAAACATCTTTCCCTGACCAGACTTTTAGAGGTATGTCATATCTAGAGGTACTGATGGTGAGTGGTTGATCAGTTCAACTGTAGTCATCATTGCTTCACCCCAAAATTTTTTCGATAGTTAGCATGTAGAAGTATACATCTGACACGTTCATCGATTGTTCTGTTCATCCTCTTAGCAACATCGTTTTACTGAGAAGTCTTGGGAACTGTCTTCTCAAGCTTGATGCCATAGGTGTTGCAGTATTCTTCAAAAGATCATTTGTATTCGCCGCCATTGTCTGCTCGAATACACTTGAGCTTCTTGTCAGTTTCCCTTTCGACTTTGGCATGAAACTTCTTGAACTCTGTCAACACCTGATTTTTGTGTACTATAGGAAAAGCCCAGACTCTTCTAGAATGATCATCAATAAATATAACAAAATAAAGTGCACCACCAGAGTTTTATCCTTCATATAGCAGACATCAGTATGCACCAAATCAAGTACGTGCGAACTTCTAGATGAAGAAGTCCTATTAAATGTAACTCTAGTCTGCTTACCAGCTAAGCAGTGAACACATACGTCAAGTGAAGTTTCTTTCACACCTGATAGAGATTTCGTTGAGTTAATATCTGAAGTCCTTTCTCACCTATGTGACCAAGTCGCTTGTGCCATAATTCAGAGGATGACATCTCTTGAGTCACGTTTATCTCCTCGGTGCAGTGTTGTGCTTCAATCTTCTAGAGTGTACCATCTCTGTTTCCTTTCGTCAGTAGGAGTGAACCTCGCTTGAGTTTCCACACTTCCCCTTTGAAGTTGCTCTCATAGCCGTCGTCGTCTAATTTTCCAACTGAAATTAGGTTTAGACGGATTTCTGCTACATGCCTCACATCTTTGAGCACAATCTTGCATCTTGTGTTGGTATTCAATTAAATGCCTCCAACGCCAGCAATTTGAGACTCCGACTTATTTCCCATCTTTACTGACCCGAATGCTCCCTCTCTGTATGTTGAGAATACATCTCTGCGAGGGGTAACATGAAACGAAGCTGCAGTGTCTAATATCCAAACTGAATCTTGACTCACAACATTGACACCATCCTCTTCCTCTTCTTGAGTAAGAAAGTATAGATCATCTGATGTAGCCATCGCAACGTTGTTTCCACCACTGCCCTTCTTTTCTTTTTCAGCATATTCAGACCCTTCATGTGACTGATCACGCTTTAATTTTCTGCACACATTCTTGAAGCGTCCTGGCTTGCCACAATGATAACATGTGACTTCTTTCCTAAACTTCGACTTATCTCTTGACCTTGATCTATCGTGACTGTGAGAGTTTTTTTGTTTGTTTCTCCCACGATCTTCCACGATGAATGCCTCTGATTTGTTGTTGAGATTCTGCTCTTGCCTTCTCGTTTCTTCATTGAACAAACTATCCTTGATAGTTTTTAAAGATAGTTGTCCACCTGGAGCAGAGTTGTTCAGAGAGATAACTTAATTCCTGAAAATTCAAGATGTTCTGCAACAGAATGACCATCCTTGTACTTCAAGTTAACAAGTTTCTTCATCAATAGTACCTTATTCTGCGATGATTTGCGCTCATACATTTCTTGCAATTTTTTCCACACTTCGTCGGGTTCATCGATATTTGCGAATGATGAAACACCTTATCGTCGACCAATTGTCAGATTTGTGCGACTGTCTTAGTCTTGATCCTCCCCCACTTTTTATCATCCATGTCCTCGGACTTTGTAGCATCACCTTCGATTGGATCATAAATGTCTCTGCAATTTAAGTAATCCTTCATCCGAGGCTTCCAAAAAAAATAATTTGTACCTGTGAGCATAGGCATCCGACTGGGGGCATTATTGTCCTCCATTATAATGTGCACTTCTTGACCAGTCTCTGATACCACTGTTGGGATAAAAGGCTGAATTGATAGTTGCAGAATTATCTTCTTTTTCTCTTTTAATGCGCACAATAATAAGGATGATGACAATAATATAGCGAAATTAAATCAGATCAAAGACGCAGATAATTAACGTGGAAAACCTCTCAACGTGAGAGGAAAAAAATCATGAGAGCAAGCAAATCTTTCACTATGAAATAATAGTAGGTTAAAAAATATCTTCTCTGGACTATGCAGAGGATTACAATAATAATCTCAAGAGTTAATCTTAGATGTCACAGAATAAAAGTCTCTCAAAATTGAGGATAAAAATCAAAGCGATCTCACCAGAATATGAGGAATAGATGAGAAGGTTGCTAAGGAGTAATGCTTGAAGTTTCGTTGAGAACGAATAAAAATTCGTTCCCAAAACGAATCACGAATATTTTCTCCCCTCTCTCTTTCTCTCTCGATGGCTTTCGTTCTGCTATTGCGCATGGCCCTGTTCAATTGCACCTATAAACGTCTGCCTCATGCATGCTTTTATAGCATCACGAGAAGACAACTGTATGTCTTCAACTCGGATATGTCTTCAACTCGGACTCGGTTGGCGCTTCGTCTCCGAGGTAAGGTTTTTGTTTTCCTTTTTTTTTCTTTCCTTTCCAACTTCACGTCGAATTGGATTTCCTCTTCTTTGTCGGATTCGCATAATAAGAATCCCAACAGATTGAGTCTCAAAATTTGGCGATGTTAATAATTTGGGATTCAAATTTTGAAATTATTATTTTGATGAGATCATTACTTTCATCTTTTATTAGTGAAACGAGTTTCGGACCCGAGATCGGAAAAAAAAAAGTATGGCCGTGCCGTCGCACTTGGGACAAATTCGCCAGCCACCGTTGGGGAAACAGAACGTGCCAACCTTCTTCATTTAAAACCACTGCAACAAGTCATCAGGTCGCACGCAATCGGATTTCCTGTGGCACTTTTGGTGTAGAAGATGTGCATTCTTTTTAAACTCACACACACCCAAAAATGAGAGTTTTCATGACAATATTATAATTTCAAAGTTTATCTTTTACGGGAGAGTAAATCTCATTATCCGAAAAGTGTAACTATGGGCCACTAAAATAAATTTCAAGACCTAAAAGAGACATGAAATATTTTTTTCTTCTAAAAAAACATTATATGGAATTACATTTCAAAATAAAAAATTTAAATTTCTAAATAAGAAAAAATTAAATAAAAATGTAACATTTTATTAATCACGAAGTGTGACATTTTCCGTTTCCGTTTCCTTTTTTTTTGTGCTTAAAAAATTTAAACTTAGTTACCTATTAAATAGTTTAATTTGATAGCGAGTTGAATTTAAATTTTGCGAAGGAAATTTCACAAATTTATGCTTTTCTGTCGTATTAAATTACATAAAAATGTATAATTATTTTTAAAAAAGATAAGATGACTAAAAAAATTGTTATTTTCAAAAAAGATAAGATGACTAAAAAGATAAGATAATTATTTTCAAAAATTGTTTTTATCAAGATTCACATAAAATAAAAAATACATATTAATAATAACTTGTGATAAAACAAAAACCACCTTCATAAAAATACTTGGAGCCCCAAACCGACGTCTCCCCAATTTTCCTATGCGCGGACATCATCCGTAGCTGTCCATTACAGATCGAACGTCTTAAACGTAAGGGCGCATAGATCGTTACCCTGGGGCCGCGGCGTCGGATAAGGGCTTAGGGTCCCCGCTTCGATGCCCACCAACCGAAATAAAAACCACACCTTTAAAAGCAGCGTGGCTTCCTTCTGCCTTCGATTCCGAGGCGGAGGAGAAGTGGTCGAGGATTTTTACCCCTTTATATTTCTCCTTTTCCGATCGGGGATCCAGTTTTAGGGGGTCGCCAAGGAGCCGATTCGAACGATTGAGGCGCGCGCGTCGAGGGGCGATGGCCATGGGAGAGCTGGACAAGGACGGCGCCAGGAAGGAGGAGGATGAGGAGGTGGAGGAAGAGGAAGTTGTGTCGGCGACGCTGTCCTGTTCTATTTGCCTCGAGGCGGTGGCGAACGGAGGAGATCGTTCCACGGCCAGGCTGCAATGCGGCCATGAATTCCACCTCGGTAAATACTCCTGAGGGATTCTAATTGTTTTTTTTTCGTTTCTGTTGTTGTTTTTCATTCTGGAGGGCTTAGATTGCTTGATGGGTGGATTTCCGTGTGAGCAGATCTTCGGATTTCTTTGATTTAATAGAAAGATAGGTTTTTGCGACGATTTTTGGTGCAAAGGCTTGTAAAAATCTCACCTTTCCTTGCGTATCAATCCTGATTAAGTGTTGAAGATAGTTTAGTTATTGAAGCTTAAGGTTAACATTAAAAATCTTAGAAGCATTGGGCTTATGTACGGTGAGGACGGCTGTTGGTAGGGTAACCTATTTTTTATGGCATGGTGTTAATGCAATTTGAGCATTTTTTTTGAACAGTTTGCAGCTTTTTGAAGTAGCGATTGGAGAATCCTAGGTGTTATACACGCACTTTGCTACTCAACTATGTAGCAATAAACCATTAGATCACCTAAATCAATTTTGACCATCCAATAAGTTTTCCAGCCTGTGACAGATCATTTGTTAAAGTTTCATTCAAAGTTTTTTTCTGGTAGTTTGTGCCTCTTCTAGTGTTACGAACTTGAAATTTCAGCTTTTCTTGGGAGTATCAATAGATCATCTCAAGCAATCTTTGTCTATTTCTTTCTCTGGATTCTTTTATAAAAAGCGCGAACTTTTAAGTTCTAACATATTTCGAATGCATTCATTCATAATATGACCTTTTTAATAACTTAGGAGAATTATTTCATAGAATGAATAAATTGGGTGCTCTGGAAGTTTCTAAGTTTCATGATAGAATTCCATTGGGTGCATCATTTAGCATAATGCCAGGTATTTTGTGGCCTTTATTTATTCTTGGTAAACCTTTGGTGTATGTGCTACTTCATGTGTTATAAGTTCTATATGATACACGCACGATTTTTTATTTTTTTTATTTTTATTTTTTTGCATTGAGCTCCTGTTCTTGTAGAAACTGATTTCATTTTCCTAGGTATATAAGCCGTGCATATGTCCTTGGCTTAAGTAGTGTGTGCCTCTCTATTTTCAGTCTTTATGAAGCATCCATCTGATAGCTATAGAATTCATATGCTGTGACTTCATGTGTGATTAAATAAAAATGACGAAGACACTTTTGTCATGGCTTCTTGCTGCATTGTTTTATAATGTTATGCTGCCGGAAAAATTCAACATTAACTCTGGAATTGGGCCAACTTTTATATACAACTGCTTTGATTAGAGGAAAAAATATCCACAATTACTTGTTAATATCTCGTTAAAATGTTGTTCAGATTGCATTGGTTCAGCATTTAATGCAAAGGGATCGATGCAATGTCCAAATTGTCGAAAGGTAGAGAAAGGCAATTGGCTTTATGCAAATGGTTCTCGTTCTTCACCGGAATACAGTGTGGATGACTGGGCACATGACGAAGACATCTATGATCTTAGTTACACAGGAATGGTATGTGGACATCAAAATGTTTTTTCCCTAACATGTGGAGATCTTTGATTCTTTTTCCAGCATTTTTTCTAATCTTGCTTATACCAATTACTTATTTTGAATGTCTAAATAAATATAATAAAAATTTTAATTGAGCCAATAACATGTATATGTTTCAATGTGATCGTCAAAATAGTTCTAGAAATGAAGTACGCGGTAGCCAAGCAGAAAATATTGAACTTCATTATAATTTCGAATTAACTCCATTTACTTTTTGCTAATGAATCGTCTATGTCTCGTATCTAGAGAATATCATGAGTAAATGCATGAGCTCACTTCATAATGCTTCTGCTCTAACGTTTTCTTTCAATTTATGTGTACAGCCATTTGGATTTCATTGGTGTCCTTTTGGAGGAGTAGCAAGAATGCCATCATTGTATGTGTAAGTGTATTCTATGTGTTGTCATTCGTTGTTTATACTCATATGAAAGTCCAATTGGATAGTATTTGTTTTAGAGTAGCTCTCTTATGTTGCACACTGTTTAGAATCTCTTGATACATGTGCACCAATTGGCATTTCTCTCTTTCTCTCTCTCTCTCATACACACACAGGCAGATATTCTTCTGTAAGAAGTGAAAGATATCAAGTTGTACAAAAAAAAATATCAAGGAAATCAAAGTGTTACCACTGCCATGTCTTTGTTATTCATAAATAAACATTACTCCTATTTTTACATAAACTTTGTTTCTGTATAAATTTTGAGTTATTTCCTGTAATACCTCTCAATTATAACTTTTTTCTGCATCTATCCTAAAGTACAAACCTATAAACTTTAGTCCCTAAATTTATCTCAATTTGATACTTCAGTCCATCCGCTAAGTTTCATCTGAAATTCTGTTAACTTATTTTTTAATAAATATGAAATGTCAATGTCACACTTTCTTCATTACAAGAAAATATTAAAATAGAAAAAAACACAATATTTCATAATTATTAAAAGATCATTACTAAATAATATTTCAATCGTAGGATTATTTTTTGATTAAATTATTTTTGTTGTAATAAGGAAGTAATGGTAAAACTGAGATGTATTTTTTTTGTGAGAAGAAAACTGACATGTCTTAATTATCAAAAAATAAATTAGCATAATTTTGGATAGAACTTAACAGAGTTTCAAATTGGGATAGTTTTGGGAGTAAATTTGTAAGATTGTAATTTAGGATTAGATGTGGGAAAGTTAGGGTGTTGAGGGAAATAAGCATAAACTTAATGTAGCACAAAGTCTTGTTAGTTTAAAATTCTTAGGAGTTTATGTTTATTTGTTACCACTTTCTTTTATTATCAGATTGATTTGTTAGATCTTTCAGTTTGAGTTAAACTTCTATTCATAAAGCTCTGTATAAAAATTCTCATGGTCCGATAAAATTAGACTGAATATTTTCTCCAGTTGAACATCATGGTCTTTTTATCATGTGAATTCATTATATCTTCAATGGTTTCAGAAAAATCTAAGTTGAAAAGCAATTTTTTTTATTTATCGAATTGACGTTCAAAACCGTGCATGGTACCTTCATCTTGCACGGGTCCCAAGTGATAAATGAAAGAATGTTGATGGATTTGAAATTGTTTGCTCGTCATTTGCTCCACTTCATCTCCATCTCACCTCGCTTACTCCCATCTTCTTCAATCCTGTTGCATCAAGTGGTTTAGCGCAGGTTCATCATACCTGTAATTATTTTCAGTGTTTTTGCAATTAGAAAGGGGCCAAATTGGCCTTCTACAAGAGAAGATTCATTGCCATCTCACCTCGCTTATCCCGTCTTCGCCAACCCCTTTGCATCAGGTTCATCATACCTGTAGTTATTTTTTGTGTTTTGGCAATTTCAGAGGGGTCCCAATCGGCCTACTACCAGAAAAGATAAATTGAAAAATAATGTCTCATTGGTGAGAATTAAACTTAAGATCTTTTGGTCCACGAATTGAGGGTGAACCATTGCACTGCATCATTGTTCTGGTTATCCATCAAGAAAATGTCCAACCTCCTGCATTGGATTAATCTAGTCATCTAATCTTTGCATCTTCGTCGAAACATTGCCTGACAAAATCCAAAGTTAAAATTGTTAGGAGTTCAAGATTATTAGTTGTTCTTTCCTTTTCTTTTATCTTAGATTGATATTTTTAGTTTTTTTTAGTTTAGCTTTCATTTGTAAAACTTTGTATAATAGTTCTCTTAGAATGGCTGAAAAGTATTTTTCCCAATTGAATTTTTTATTATTTATTGTGTGAATTCATTATACTTTCGATGGATTTTGAAAGCCTAGAGCAATTAGTTTTTATCAAATTAAAGTGGATGACTTGCAAATTGATATTTCATTTGCATATTCCAAGGTTCTTGATGGCTTTTGAGGTTGTTCATTGTTTGTACCACCTCATCGTATCAGTTGCTCTGCTCATCTTCCGAACCTGTTGTGTCAAAAATGGAAGTTTCTTTGCCCACTCTTCCCCAAATGAGAAGGGCTGAAAGCAGATGGCAATGATCCTTCCCTATTAAGGAGGGGGAGAGTACTGCCCTCCCTGTTGTGTGCTGGAGGATGTTAACGGCACTCCATAACAAGTAAATGGTAGGCAATAGCCCTCCACTTCACCTAGAGGAGGAGGGAGAGGGCAGTGCCCCTTGCTTTCTGGTTGCTTGTTGCTGCCACTGCCTTTCCTCTTGAACTGGGAGGACAACGAGCATTTATGGAAGTTGGGAAGCTTGCTTCCCCCTTCTGTCTACTGGAAATCATGTAGATGAAAATAGGATAATTATAAAGAGATTTTTTTTGATGATTTTGCAATGGCATTAAACCCAGAATCCATTCTGTTATAGTTTTCCTATTTCTGATCGTCTTTTTGGATTGTGCTCTGTAGGAATATAATGTGTTTCCCTGTGTTGTATATTTGTTTCTATAATTGATGATCATTAGATAGTAACTATTGATCCTTTCCTCGTGGTAGTGATATTACTTGTTCCACCCAAAATTAACGATACTAGTTGTAGTGCTTTCATGCATAATTGAATACACTTTATATAATCCTAAGGGGTGAATACATCATGTTTTTCCTTCTTATTTGGGTTGTATATTTGATTCTCTAAGGTCTGCTTTGAGTGCTTAGTGGTGGTTGATCCTTGTCCCCAAACTTTCAAATAAGGATATTCTTTGTAATTCTCTCCTGTGTAAACCATATCTTGAAACTGTTTGTGTAATTAATCTTGTTAGATTGTGTTTCTTGCAGTGTCCACTTAAGCACTAATTTTAATCTTTTTCTTTCCAGGGAAGGGGATTCTTCTCCTACTGTTGCATGTAAGGCAATGTTTGATATATGATCTTAAAATTGCTCAATGTTAATGTCAATTTCATGAAAAATCATATGAATTATGTTGATTTTGCAGTTCAGGATTTCTTCAGACATCACGCCAACTTCACAGAGCATCCACCTATTACATCACAATCTCATCAGTGCCCTTACATAGCTTATTTACATCCGCTTCAACCTTCATCATCCTCTCATCCCCATGCTTCCTCAGAGAATAATGGTAATTCCCCTTCATACCACCAATGGAGTCATGATCCTAGACCAGCAGAAGCCCACACTCTGCATACAATGGGTCCGGGTAACCATTACGGTTGTTTGGAATACATTCCTCCAGCTTATCCCCCTCCTGGCGCTCATAGTACTGTTGCTGATGTAGTATCAACCTCTTCAACATTTAATACTGTGCTTGATTCTAGTGCTCCAATGACAGGAGCGTCCACTCTTCACCCTATTGTTCACAGCCATGGGTAAGTGATTCCTTCCCATATATTTGCTATGTTTTTTTTTTCCATTTTCAGAGCCCTGTTTTCTGCAGTTACCGTAATGATATAATATATTGTCAAAGGATGCACATGCATGAACATAACATCTATTGGTCGATGATTATTGTTCTGATCGTTACTACAAATTACTATGTTCAGGTATGGCTCTAGAGCTGGGTTCAGTAACAGTTTTGTTCCCCCACCTGTTACTCATCTTAGAGCTGAAGATGAGGTTGAGCACTATCGACATCATCTTGATTCTCAGCGGGCGCGCAGTGAACTCATAACAGGAGGAGCAACGCAGCCAGGAGGCTGGATCAGGAGTTTTGGCCCAAACACTTCATCTCTTCCTGAGCAGACTGGCCTGTTCCTATTTCCATCAACTTCCTCATCTGACAGGAACACCGTAGATGCTGGGGACGCAGGAAGAAACAATTTGCACCATGCGCCATCCTTCCCTTTGTTGCCTCTTGCTAGGGAATCTGGTTGGTGGCCGAGCTCGCGCCATTTTGCAGGCATATCGGATTCCAATAGTAGGATGTTTTTTTGCCCTCAGAGTGTGCCGGAAAGGTGGTATCTTCCGGGTCGACCTGAGAGCACTCGAAGATCCATGCCGATACCTCGAATGCACTCCTTGATGTGAAGGAATGCGTAAGAATAGTAGTGCAAAACTTTGCATATGCAAGAATTGAAAAGGTTGTGTTGAAGGCTGATTTGCCTCTGATGACTTTAACTGAAGCAACTCTACCATGGCAATCTGCCTAAATTTGGGGTTTGGCAAATCTTTTGCATTCTATAAGAATATTTTGCTGAACAAAGTGTAATTATATTTCTTAGAGAAGATATAATTGCTCAGAAGGATTTTCTTAACCAAAAATCAGATGAGAAACTAGATTTTAGATTCAAAAGGGATTATCCAAGAGTAGTCATAAGTGATATTCGTTAATATTTGATTAGCCTTGGTTAGCCTCTTTATTGCTATTTCAATTAGTGAGAACACGTAATTTAATTGAGAATAAGGGGGAGCAACACTTCGTGCATATATCACTTTTTTAGTGGAGTTAAGTGTATTTTGATAATTGTTAACAAATTCTAAAATTAAATTAGTTACTATTATCAAATTGACGAAGAATAATTTCTCTATAATTAAAATAATATTCTTATTTGTTAAAATATACGCATGCACCATTCTCCTTTTAATTTTTCATAATCAATGTGCTCATCATCAAATATTCAAACTTAACGAACTCGGTAGAAAAATGTTCATATCGACTAGGGACGAGAAAGAAATGGCCAACTGAAAAAAACGCCCACAAAAAATTGGCCCTAAAATTCAAATGTTTATTAGCATTAGGTTATAATTAAACATTTGGCTTCTATGTTTTAGTTTTTATGATATTAAATGTTTTTTTTTATCAAATTTCACTTTTGTTATTCATAATTTTCAAATGGTATCAAAACCACATCGAAATATTATAAAAAAATTGTCTTGTTTTACAAGTAGAAATTTCAGTTTTAAGAATACTCTAAAAAATTGTCTGATAATTTTTTCGAATTCCGAAATCTGACATAATTCCAACTACTTGAATTAGAAGATTATATTATCAGGTGATATATTATAATAAGTAAACGCTTTAATTTGGAGTCGAGAGAGTGAAACGAAAGAAAACACCAATGCGCGGGAAAGAAACCTAAACCAAAAAGGCGAGGCCGCTTCCGAGTGCTGCAAATTCGTCCTCTCTCTCTCTCTCTCTCATTTTTTGAACTTGAATGGACGAAGACGACGACGACACGACCATCTCCCGCTTCCTCTCGGACCTCGAATCCCTCCACCATGCCGGCGCCGCCGACGCCGACCAGTACCCTGCCTTCTCCGAGGCCTCCCTCTTCGATCTTCAGTCCCTCCTCGGCGAGCACGCCGGCCGACCACGCCACCGTCGAGGAGGACGAGCTGACGGTGATGGCGAGGACGCCTCCGCCGCGCTCCTCTGGGAGCTCCTTGCCGCGCGCGGCCTCCAGGCCTCCGATCTCCTCCGTCCGCTCATCGCCGCCATGGATTCCTCAGCCGTTCCTCGCCTCACACTCGTCGCGGCGCGCGCCTATCTCTCCCTCCTCCTGTGCCCCTCCGCCCCACTGTACTCGCTCTTCAATCCCCTGTCCTTCCTCTCCCTCCTTCGGGCCCTCCGCCGATCCCTCAAGGCTCAAAACCCGTCCCCCGTCCCTGGACACTCCTCCTCGTCCCATCCCCCTCCCGATGGCCGCAAGAACACTCGAAAGAGGAAGTCCGGCCGCGTTCGTGACGCTATGTCGTCGTCGTCGCCGCCTTCCGCGGAACGGAGGTCCGAAGTCGCCGATTTGCTTCTTGATGCCCTCGAGCTGCTCGATGCTGTGCTTGCTCGAGTCCGGCTTGATGCTTTTCCTGATGGCGCGAAGCCCTTGGTTGAAACATTAACTGGAATCATAGAGTCCACAGCTGGCCACCACCGTCTGCCGGATCTCTGCTTCCGGATATTATATAGCGTGGTATCAAGATCGGACCATGGAGATCAGACAATCTCTGCAGTGGAGGTGCTGCGGGCACTGACGCCAATTATTCTGAACTCAGCAAAATCACCCTCGAGAGCCTCTGCAGTGGCATTTGTCACAAAAAAATTGGTGCCTTTGGGTCGGGAGAATGATGGGGTGAAGAAGGCAGTGGCATATCTGCCAAGGTTTTTAGTGACAAAGGCCCCAGAGAAATCTGAACCCAGAGCTTGTGCAGTTGATTCGATCCTGGAGGTTGTACATGCGATGGAAAAAGATGACCAATGCGGGTTTGCCAGTTATGTTGTGAAGATGACACAAGGGAAGGCTCAGCTGAGACTATTGGCTGTGGATCTCATCTTGGCACTTTTGACATCGTTGTCGAGTCCTGAAGTGATCGATAAGTCATCAGAAGACTCGTGGCTGGTGGAGTGCTTGAAAGCTTTAGTGCAGCGTTGCTCAGACTCGGTTGGAGGAATCAGAGCTCGAGCATTAACCAATTTGGGCCAAATGATAGCCTTGTTGTCTGCAAATCAGGACACTCATGCCAGACTGCGAGAAGTTATTGGAATTGACAATGCTGAGTTCAATCAGCTGCTAAGGAGAAGGTGCCAGGATGAAAAAGCTGCAGTTAGGAAGGCAGCACTTATTCTCATCACGAGGTCAACAGCTTTAATAGGAGGGCCAATTGATGAGTTGCTTCTGAAGACAATGGGAAGTGCCTGCACTGATTCACTTGTTAGCATCCGAAAAGCAGCTATCAGTGCTCTCTCAGAGGTAAAAAATTTCTTATTTTCCACATTTTCGTTTGTTGTCACTGGGAAGGATCAGAAACTTATTTCAGTGCTATATGATTGGAGATGTAGGTGTTTAGAAGATACCCTGATGAAAGGGTATTAGCAGAATGGCTTCATGTCGTGCCACGCTTAATTGTCGATAATGAGACAAGCATTCAAGAGGAATGTGAAAGCTTGTTCCTTGAATTGGTGTTGGACCGGATCTCACAAGCTGTAAAGATTAGATTAGTGGAAGATACAACAGAAATGATGTCAATACTCCCTGAAGGTACATTAGATTTATTGAAGGGGACTTGTGATGGAGAAGTTGCCCTGTGCATCCGAAAAATATGTGCAAGCCTAGGGAAAAAGAAAAAACTTAAGGCATCTGTCAGTAATGCTCTTCAAAATATCATATCCATGTCAGAATCTTTATGGACAAGAAGTTCCGTGCCAATAGAAAAGTGGGTAGCTCCTCCGGGTTCTTGGCAGCTGCTATCTGAAGTGTCATTATTCACCCCGAAGGCAGTAGAATGGGAATTCCTCCTCCACCATTGGCAGCTGCTTGACAAGGGTAAATTTGAAGATCCAGGTGAAATCCATGATGGGGAAGAACCAAGCTCTTGCACATGGGCTGCAGATCGGGTTTCCCTTTTGCAAACCATTTCCAATGTGTCTTTAGAGTTACCACCTGAGCCTGCTGCAGAGTTGGCCAGTAACTTGTTAGAATATCTAAAAGACTTTAATATGCACTTCAGTGAGGTAGGCATCATACAAGTTGCAATTTTTGTAGTAGTGTTATAAGAGATGTTACATATTAGGTTTTTCATATCAGTATCCATATATTTTTGTATTTTTTTTGACTTTGTTGTCTATTCTTTGCGTTTTCAAAGTGTGGACTGATGCTACTGTAATAAAATTTCATAATAAGAGGATTCCTCAAGTTAGGGCTAATATATCCACATGATATGAATGTCACATACAGTTGGTAAAAATGACAAGACAAAAGATATGACATCTACATCCTTGGAAGACTTCGGCATGTTTAAGTTTTGCATTTCAGATTTGTAGTTTTCACAACACGAGAGAAACTGTGAACATTTCAGATGGAGATTATCTTATTTCCCTGCGTTCTTGTTCTTTCTACAGGTTGATGCTCATGTAAAGGCTTTGAAAACCTTATGCAAGAGAAAGGCTTCAAAGCCTGAGGAGGGAGATGCTCTTGTAGTAAAATGGGTTAATCAATTACTTTCCAAAGCTGTGGGCATTCTTGACAAATTTGTAACCGAGGTGTCAGAAAGTGGGAGGGTCAATACATTTTTTACGCCTCCTCAAAGTAGTAGGGCAAAGAGAAATGAGGCTTCATCATCAAAGTCAATTATACAGTCAGCTACAGCAGTTTTCACCATTGGATCATTGGTTCTGGCTTGCCCTTCAGCTGATCTTCGGGGCATTGTACCATTGCTTCACACCATTATAACTTCAGAAAATTCTGAACCAAAACCTAAAAAGCTTGCAGGGCTAACAGCTTCTTTCAAAGAGGCGGCTCCTTCTCTGTACATTCAATCATGGGTAACAATGGGAAAAATATGCCTTGTGGATGATAAACTGGCAAAATGCTACATTCCTCTCTTTGTCCAGGTCTGGATCTTTGTCATTTCCTAATGCTTTTTTCTGGCGCCTAATGTTGTATCTTGTTCTGGATGACAAGATTGATACTGCCTTTTGTATTTTTTTTCTTTGGGTAACTTATTATTCTTCACTTTATTTTGATTTTTTTATCTTTATTGGTGTTAAAGGAACTTGAAAGAAGTGACATTGCTGCCCTTCGGAACAACATCATGGTGATAATGACAGATTTTTGTGTGCGATATACAGCTTTAGTAGATTGGTACATCTCTTTTTAGTGGATAATTGATTTTTCTACAATTGTTATCAAGTTTTTAAATAGTTTTGAACATGATCTAATGCCAATTACAACAACAACAACAAAGCCTTATCCCACTAGATGGGGTCGGCTATATGGATCATACGATGCTTCGTTGATCCATGTTCATGAGATTCGACAGGGTTTTATGCTGGCTGTCGGGGCCTAACACAACCCTCCTCCTTTATCCGGGCTTGGGACCGGCTATAAAACATAGGCGGAGTTGATCTAATGCCAATTATTGATATAAAATTCCCAGCATTTCCTATAATGTACATCCAAGCATTTTTGGTGCCAATTACTATGTTAGTTATAGTATGCATCCTGATGTATCTTTGGCTTGTGTACCACTAAAATGTTGCTATGTTCTTTTTCTCTATGCCAGTTTTCTTATCCTAAATTTCCTAACAATTCATCATTCAAATGTGCTAAATACTTACCTGCACCTGCAGGATGCAACTGATTGAATTGGTCATAAATATTTTATCTGATTTTGGTTTTGTAAATTCCCAACAGCTATATTCCTAAAATCACTAAATCATTACGTGATTCCTCCGAAGTTGTGAGAAGGCAAACTTTCATCCTACTTTCCCGATTGTTACAGGTTGGTTTGTAAGCATCAAGGTATAAGATATTTGAGTTAGTGAAAATTTGGTTATTCACCATTGTAGTCATCCTCCTTGTTTCTCTTGCAGAGAGATTATGTAAAATGGAGAGGAGTACTGTTCCTTCGATTTTTGTTGTCTCTTGTTGATGAATCTGAAAAGATACGCCATCTAGCAGATTATCTGTTTGGGAGCATTCTAAAAGGTTGCTCTTTTTATTTGTTGCTGTTTGGTTCTCTAATTCACCTGCATCAGTTTGAGTTTTAAGACAATTTTGTGAAATGGCAGCTAAGGCACCACTTCTTGCTTACAATAGCTTCATTGAAGCCATTTTTAATCTAAACGATTGTCATGTCCATGCTGCACATAGTGACACTCAGGGAAGTATGCACAGAGGACCCCAGCTGTTCTCAATAAGGTGAGATCCTAATACATAACCTGGATCTAGTTAATATTTTAAGGTTCCTCTTTGTACCACAGAGGCAATGACGAAAAATCAAGATCAGAACGAATGCATATTTATGTCTCTTTACTGAAACAAATGGCACCAGAGCACCTTTTGGCTACTTCAGCTAAATTGTGTGCTGAGATATTAGCAGCTGCATCCGATGGCCTGCTTAACATCGATAATGCTACTGGACAGGCCGTACTTCAGGTAAATCTATCATCATCACTTATTGATTTAAAGCTTCCCCTAAATGATTTAAAACTGTTCCAAGCACTCGAGATTCTGTCTGAAATCACCAGTTTTCCTATAAAGAATCCACCTAAAAACATAGTGTGGGCAGGATAAACTTGGTGATGTTTGTTGGCAGTACCATCTAATATAAAAATATTCCAAATGTGCAGGATGCTTTGCATCTTCTTTCTTGCAAAGAGATGAGAATCCATCCTAGTCGTGCTTCTGACACAAATGAAATGGATGATGAAGGTGGTGATGGCGGAGGAAGTGCTGCTCTTGCTGCTGCTAAGGGCAGGGTGGTCACACAAGTGGCGAAGAAAAATCTGATTCAGATTGCTGTCCCAATATTTATTGAATTGAAGCGAATGCTCGAGAGCAAGAACAGTCCACTCACTGGCTGCCTTATGGAGTGCTTACGCACCCTCCTCAAGGACTTCAAGAATGAAATTGAAGAGATACTGGTTGGTGACAAACAACTCCAGAAGGAGCTTCTCTACGACATGCAGAAGTATGAGACTGCCAAGGCTAGGTCCACAGTTGCGGAGACAGTGGCAACCGTGCAAAGGTCAGAAAACTACCGCTCACCAAATGGCCTGTCCTCTTCTGTTGTGTACAACAAAGTCTCAGAGAAGTTGGGAACTGGCGGAAAGATTGCGTCCGCAGTAGCAGATGCAGCTGCAAGAGCTAAAGCAAGGTCAGTCCTCAAGGAAGTGAACCAAAACGTTCCAACTCCACCCCTCCATACCATGAGCGTCCCTAGGTTGAAGACTGCTGCTGGTGGAGACAGAGTGGGAAACAGGGATCGTCCATCTGACGTACTTGAATCCGTACGACGAAGACAGTCTTTCGAATCTGATGAAGATAACTAGTTCCCAGTGACCACATCCATACTCTCTTTTTCACAGCTGCATGTTCGTGCCTGGAGTCATTCTATGCTTGTCTTGGTGCATCACAGAGGTTCATGAATCCTTGGTTCAGGAGTTGGGAGTCAACCATATTGGCGCCCCCGTGTCCAATATTTGTTCCATTTCTGGAGTTGGGTCTCCTCAGTATTGCAGTAATGGCCTTTTTATATATATGCTTTGACACACTTGTTTTATGTTGATTAAGAATTGACTCAATATTTGTGTTTGCAGGGATGTGATATCTTTTATTTCTCTTTCATATACTCAGTCCTTAATAGCAATGTTTTTAAAATCGGACCGAACATCGAATCGGTCAAGCAATTGGGTCATGATTTGACCGGTTCGACCGGGTTCGTCCGGATTGAACCGAATTTTTATTAAAATAATAATATTTAGATTTTTTTTTAAAAAACTATAGCATACCTAAAATATAAAATATTAAATAAATTATTTTTACATGTAAATAACACATGTAGAATAAAAAAGGTTGAAACTTAGAACTTTATATTTCATATTTTTATATATAAATAATCATGGATCGATCACACCTAAATTATTTGTAAACATAATTCATAATAACATTCGCAGAACAAAAAAAGAAGTTTCCATTTTCCTAATTAATTATATTCATATTTTTTAAAATCATCAACTTCAAAATTTATGAATTATATTTAACCTATTTTCATTCAAGAATTTAGAACTCAGACAAATAAATAGATGGATGACAAAATATTTTGACATTACATATAGTCAACCATACATATTTCGTATTTTAATTAATATTAAGAAACTTTCACCCCATGTCCTAATAATAATCATGCAAAATTTAAGCATATATTTATTATAATAATTTAATGAAATAATTTACTTATTTTAAAAATATTTTTTGTAGAATTTTGTAAATATTTTTTCTTTATATATTTATTTTCTTTCCTTTTTATTCATTAATTTCAAATTTAACTTCCTCATTATTACTTTCCTAATTTTTATACTTTCTAATCTTCCTTTCACCTTTATTTTTACCCACAAAATTGAAATATAATTTCCTTATAATTAATTTCCTTTTCTATTTCACACATCATAATTTACTCTATTTCCTAATATCTTATACTTTCTATTTTTTTCACATTTATATCATAATTATACCTTCCTTATTTTATAATTTCTTTCCATATAACAACAAAATTTATTGATTTAAAAAAAACCGGTTCAACCCGGTTTTGTCCGAGTCGAACTGGTTCATCCCGGTTTTTTTCAAAAATGGGTTTTGATATCAAACCGGACTGGACCGTCGACAGGTTCACGATTGAACCGGTCAAACTGATCGGTCCGGTCTGATTTTAAAAACACTGCTTAATAGTTAAAAAAAATGGCATAGTCCACTGGCACCCACTAGTTCAGGGTCTGTTAAATGGTCTAGATAAGTATCACTCATATCCTGTTCCCACTTTTTGTCTTTTATATTAAGTTTGATTTACTCCATTTCTTCCATGCGAACTGTGTGACTATTCATTCCTGTATACAAAGGGTCTTGGAACCTTCATCGAGTGCTCGTCTTGATGTAAGGATTCAAGGTGTGTTTGGATAGTTCTAATTAGTTCTCGAAAATTAATCGATTAGATAGAAAAGTTTATGTTTTGTATTTGAATGAAAAATATAATGATGAATATTTAAACAATTGATTTGATAGATAAATTTTAATAAAATTTTATTATTTTATATGATAAAAAAATTATATTTCATAAGAATTATATTATCACTATATGTATTTATATATTTTTAATTTAATTAAAAAATTTGGCTTCTATTAAAAATTTAAGTTATGGCACAATATATTAATATTGATTTTAATTAAAATGGTTTTATAATATGAAATTAATACTATAACGTAAACAATGTTAATAAGATTATAATATAATGTAAATTATATCATGTATATTTTTTTCTGAAACAATTGAAAGTTTTAATTAGTAAAATTTATTTGAATACAATAAAATTTAAATTAATTTTGTCATGGAATTTCTTTTATTTTATTGTGCTATAATACTAAGTAACTACTTATTTAATAGATAAAGTGGGAATTTGGATTGGATTAGATTAATAGATTAAACCAAAATTTAGATCGTTAGATTGAGATTAATCAAATTTCGAATAAGATTTAGAATTAAATTGGTAGAGAAGATCCTATAAGTAGAGGCCCATGGATGGATTGTCTTACAATAATCTCCCTGGTAGTCTTCATCTCATCTCTTGTTCTTCCTTTCGTGTGTGTTTTCTCTCTTCCAACAATGATGACCGACACAAGGCATGAATAATCAGAATGTTGGGGTGACACACTGGATGAACCATTCTCACAAGCCTGAAAATCGAGGAGGAGGATGATAGGCAACCGGGAATCGCGAGTGTTAAGCAAATAGGGCACAAGCTTGATCGTTCGTCTGACCTGAAGGCGCAACTTGCAATGAATCTAATAAATTTATTTTATAAGTTTTCTGATATTATATTAATAAATAAATAACTACATGTATATATATAAATTAATAGACATATAGCCCTAATATTAATGGTAAATATTAAATAATTATATTTTAGTATACTATAATATTAATAATGCATAATTAAGAAAATAATTTTTCAATATTGGATTATAATATTTATTTTATGAGCCGAATGATTATGCATTGATAAATAAATAATTATATAAATTTATTATACTATAATACTAAGTAAAATATTATAATCAATAAAATTTTTATTTATTAATTGATATAAAAAAATTTATTTCTTATAATACTATGACAATATATTAATAAGACATAATTATATATATAACATATAATATATAATATATAATATTAAATAGGATTTTTAGGTCTAAAAGTAGGACCACCTTCACGATAAAAAATTAAAAAAAAGAGGTTGTAAGTTCTTGCGGCAAGAGTTTTTTTATGGGGACTTTAGGTCATGTGACCATTTCAACTGGTGCAACTTTTTTTTTTCTTGATGGAGTGTTTGGCACAACATGGACAAGTTCTGCCCAACTTAAGTTCTACTATCCAAACATAGCCTAAGGAAACACGGAGGTTCTCAAATGAGTAAACATTGTTGATGCCTCAAACTCATCAAATTGATTTATATCTACATGTAATCAAAGTTAATGAGTTATCAATTCAATTTATAGTGATTTAAATTTAATAAAATAAATTATAGGATTAATTCCTTAAATATCTCTTGAACTTACTATAGTGCATTTCTAAAGTATAACGAGATTTCATTTTAATCTATTCATCTTATTTTGTTAACTTTTTATTTATTTATTAAATGACTAAACTATCTTCCTCCTTTCTTTTAATATTTTAAAATATAATAATAAATAATATAAAAAATAAAAAAAAGGGGGGGGGGGGGGGGGGGTGCCTCCATCCTTCTCTCCTTTCGGCAATCTCATCGGGGCCACCCCCCCTTCTCTCCTTTCGGCAGCCTCATCATGCTTCGACGAAAGACCTCCTCTCCCTTCGGCAGCGTAATGGTGCCGGTCTCCCCATGTCTGATGGCGTCCCCTCCCCCCATCCCCCCAATGTCTGTGTCGATGATGGCATCCCCCCAGAGCACCTACATCCTCACCCCCACCCATCGGGGTGTAGCCCCCACCATCCGGCATCGGCGAGGGGGCAGTGCCCTTTTTTCATTTTTTTTATAAAATTTTTAAATATTAAAAGAGAAGTGTGATTTAGTTTTTTTAATAAATACAAAAAATTTAAAAATGAAAATTTTAATAGAAGTAGACAGATGGACTAAAGTGGAAATTTTGGTATAATTTAGAGACGTCGTACGGTGAGTTCTTATTATTAGGGTTAGATGCAAAAAATCGCTATAGTTCATGAGAGATTTAAGAAAATAATTCTAAATTATATGATCCAACTTTTTTTTAGTTAACTTCCACCGATATTTAGAAAACAATGTGGATGACCTAATTTATGCGACGTCAATGGTTATACGCATTCACATGTTGAAATATCTGTCCATTATCGAATTGATTGTCTCGCGTCGTTTACCTAATAGTGATAGATAAAATTGTCAAAATAAATTTTCCACGTAAAAAAAATTCTACATTAATAAAGAATCTTGGTTAAATTTTTAAAAGAATCATGGCTTACCATTCCCCTCCAATGTTTTTATTCCCATTGAAGCATCGCCCAAAAAGATGAGTGGTTGATCATATTGAAGTATCACCCATCACATATTCCCATTATGTGACCCAACTTTGAAATTGTATGATGTACGTATGACATTTTTTCTAGGTGGTGTTTGGTGTGGAACTATCAGTCGGAACTAGACGAAATTCACTTAAACAACAAAAAAGTTCCCGTGGTTCAGGTCGAAGCAAAAAATTTCCAAAAGTTTTGCCTCTACGCTCGAACTTTTTTTGCAGCCGAACTTCCTCGATGCCCATGACTCGTATTCATCCAACTCCCCACTTCTCTCTCCAAGACTCCTTCATTCTCACATATTCACCTTCGTAGACGCATCGAAGGAGGTTCTGACATCAGCTACCTCGGCCGCTTCCTCTCGCCAACACGTTTGTGAGCCTCCAGCGAAGAGAAGATCTGTCTCCTTCCTGCGACGAGGTGAGAAGTTCTGCTCTTCTTCTCTGGCTCTGTTACTATTTTATTTCACTTCAGTGCCGCCAACACGGGCAGATCCGGCCAGATCCGGCCAGATCGGGGGCCCTGGCATGGGATTGGATGACGTTCGGGCGAATCCCTCACACGGTTGACCATATCCGGCTGGAGACAGCCACTAGCACCATGATCAAGGGTGATGAGTCTGGCACTTGAGGGATCTGACCAGCGAGTGTCTAATGGCCTTCGGCATCAGCCATCTGGATCAGCACGTCTGTCTCCAAAATTTTTTGCATTTACAAATTTATGTGATTTCAAATTATTTTTTTATGTGGAGTTCGTAGTTCATTTTTTTCAGATTGTTATGTGCATACCTTTCTTCTTTGACCAATGGCACTTCTCATTCGATTAAGTATAAGAACTCGTCATTCAAATCAATAGGTTTCACCAACTTCAACCTGTGGAACTGCTGTTACCATTGAGCCTTCTCTTTGAGCAGGTTGGTGAATCGGGTATGTGAAGTCTGTAATTGATACTACATTGTATTCTACAAATGCATTGTGATGTCTCTTGAGTATGAAATGTATTTTAACATACGATGCAATTGTATGCAATTATTTAGTTTACGTTCATGATGTTGTTAAGTATAAGACTTGCGAAATTAGATAATAAAGAGCTAAACAAACACATAAGGTCGGCAAGTGAAATTTCATGACTACTGAAGTTGAGGAAGCACCATAACAGGATAAAGTTGGACACAAATTGTAAGTCAAGGTAAGGAATAGGACAAGGTGAGAATAATAATTAATCAGCTATGATAAATTGAAACAATTTATCATACTCTTGGCATTGCCATGGATGATTGACCCTTTCATCTTTGGCATGAGTCTCCATACATAATAAATCATCATGAAGACATGTTCTTCTTTCACTTGTTATTCCAATTTGTTTGCCTTCACAGCAATGAGCACGAAAAAGGGTAAGGAGAAGACGGCGCCATCCGGAGAAAAGATAAGTTCCAGCCATTAATCATCGACAATGAATGAGACCTTTGTTGGACTCGTGTTACAGGAGAACATCGACAACCACTTCATGCACAACTTCTTCATGGGGGAGTTGTGGAAAAGGATGTGGAACACCTCAAGAACCATTTGAAGGTGATGCAAAATGAACTTTGAATTGTACAAAGCCCTAGAAAACAAGTCTGGATGGGGATGAGATCTAGAAAACTTTTTGCCAAAGGAACAAAGAATACGCCAAGGTGAGGAATAGGCCATTCCCCCACTATGATGACGTCATGTTCCTTTTTGCCAAGAACACTACCATTGACAAGGGAGCATGCACAAGCGTCGACGTCGTGAACTTAGATGAGAAAGGAAGTTCTGACGAGAACATAATCGACATGACCACTGGCAATGTCGACAACAACGATGCTTTGATACTTGGTGGTGACAATGACAATCAGTCCTGCCTCATGGAGCACATGTTACCTTCCTCTTGTGGGACAACATTGTCTGGCAAGAGGACTCGACCGATTTCCTCTCCCATCACATCTAAGAAGAAAAAAGTCGGTGGTGAGGTGGACATGGTGGACCATGAACTAGCCATGAAGAAGTTGGCACTAATGGAGCAAATGCTTGCGCCGATGAACCCTATCACTTACACTGTTGAAGACTGTTGAGTGAAATTAGAGGAAAAAATTGCCAAACCTTCCATCCAAGATTAAATTGGCAATTGCAGAGTCTTTCAAGGAGCAATGGGATTTATGGACATTTATGAAGTGCTGATGAGATGCTACAACAGTGGATATCAGGACGCGTTTATGATTATTATCATATCCCTTTGCCGACTTAGCTAGTTATGTCTTTCACTTCTATGTTATCTAAATAGGGCCCTTCACAATCGCAATTTGGGCATCCACTTTTCCTTTTACGATGTCGTATGCCACTCCATCGATGATTCCCATGCCTAATCTCCATGTAGCGTTTGCTGCCCGCAATGGTTCTTCCAATGCCTTTGCCATGTCTCCAGGAGTGGTGACACATGGGCATGGCAGTCCTCACTTCAGCCCTTCAAAAGTAAGGCTCCTAAACCCTTCGAATGCATTACCTTCTCGTCGATCTATTCCGTCTCGATCCAATGATGCTCATGCATCCTCGAGCGAGACATAGTAGGCATTTCGTGTTGTGTTGTGTAGTTCTTCCTTTTGAACTATTGAATGCACTGACGGTGCAAACTGGGATGTCATTCGAAAAAATCATCCATGTAGTACTCTTGTATGAATCTACGTGATGCTATGTAACTTTGTCTAAACTATGAACAGTTGCTCTTGTAGGTTGGTTATGTTATTTCAGTTGAATGATTATACGACTTGATGTGTCTTTATAAATTCACTTACGTTAATTTCTTCTCCTAGATGAATACTACATAAATGTGATCGTTTCTCATTGAGGATGACATTTTTTAAGACGATATGTCACTTATATCACAAAGTAGCAATGATGTCACTAGTAGGAGTTTAACTTTTGGCCACATTATGAGGATGCTTCGCAGGACATGTCCATTCACGAGAGATCAACTGGTCAATGAAATGTTAAATGGACACCCCTTCTTAATGTTCGAGGAGTTGCTTGTATCTCGAGAGCTTCTTGCATCCACAAAGTATGTAAGCGCATGAAAACAACTGGCAATTTTCTTATATGGCATTCGTCGGGACTAATCAAATAGAGACATGCAGGAGGAGTTCCAACACTCTAGAGAAACGATATCACGACATTTTAGGAACGTCCTCAAAGCAATTTGTTCATTAAGCAACGAGTTCATATAACTCCAAGATGTCGATGTTGTTGGGTCAAAGTTTTAATGATATGTAAACTTATATTTTGATGAAACAAACCTCAAAAGATAAAAGTTAAAATGCTGAAAAAATTTAAGAAAAAGAGATAACTTTATGTACAAACTTTGATGATATAATTGACTATGATATGATTAGATTTTGGATGAATGATAAGCATCAAATTGTAGAGAATTTTGTTAGATTTTCATAGACTCCAAGATCATCTAATTTAGATAACAGTGCAGAAAGTTATGATCAAAACAGTGCAGGTCGGTCAACCTGTCGGTCTCAGAGTCAAATGAATAGTAACTGTCAAATTTGAAGGAGTAATTTGTGGAGCAAATTTTGGATGAATTTTCCACACACTAAAAGCTATAAAAGAAGCGCCAAAGCTAGAGGCAAAAGCACACATTCACCTATTGAAGAAAAACTTCAAGTTATCAAAGAAAGATTATTTCTTGAAGTTTGCTTTATCTTCTTTCTATCTTCTCTTCTTATGAGCATAGAATTGTAAAAAAGAGAAACATTTTTGTTAAAAATACTGAGATGACTCTTGTGTAAAAGAGGTTCAAAATCTTACCTCTTGAGCGAGAGAAATAGATTAGCTTCTTAGGAGGAGATGTTGCCTTACCTCTTGAAGCAGAGAAAAGGTGGTTGACATAAATGACTTTCTTCCTTGCCCCATTTGGAACAAACGAAGGGATTAGTGGAATCTCCGACAGTCTCGAGGTCAAGAAGTTGGAGCGAGGACGTAGCAAGGTGTGGCCGAACCTCGTCAACAACTACCGTGCCTTTGCGTTTGATTTTCTCTCTCTCTCCCCCTCTCACATTGAGTTTGATATGATCTGAATTGCTTTATTTTAAAAGGTTTTAAAGAATCAGTTTTGTGCTTCCGCAACGTGTTTTTGTGAAATCAACATTTTTAATTGAACACCAATTCACCCCCCTCTTGGTGCCATTTGGGATCCTACAATTGGTATCAGAGCGAGTTGCTCTTGTTTTGATTTTTTGAATCATCTTATTTTCAGATCTAATTGTCTTTAGATCTAATCGTTTTAAGATTCAATCATCTTGTTTTAATATTTAACAATCTTCAAGAGCCATAACATCAAGTGGAATTAGTTTTGCCGAAGTGCAATCAATTAGTCGTCCTCCCCTTTTAAATGCAACAAATTTTGCATATTGGAAAATTAGAATTCAAGCATATATTTGTTCTATTAATATCGACATGTAGGATATAGTTGAAAAATGTTTTTATGTTCATGAAAAGTTACCTACTGATTCTAAAGAAAAAGAAAAGATTTTTTTCAAAACTTGATTGGAAAGTCAAAAATATATTTTATTGTGCTTTGGATTCAACGGAGTTTAATCGAATTTCAAGTTGTAAAACTGCAACCGAGATTTGGAAAAAACTCATTACTACTTATGAAGGAACCAACAAAGTTAAAGAATTTAGATTGAATATTTTAAACCACCAATATGATTCTTTCAAAATGCATGATAATGAATTCATAAATGATATGATTGCTCGGTTTAATGATATTTTGAATGGCTTAATCTTCTTGGGCGAGCCAAGATTCAAAAAGTGAACAAGATTCTTAGGTCTCTCTCCTCTAAATGACATGCGAAGAGGACCGTGATCGAAGAAAAGGATCTGAACAAATTAAATTTTGATGATGTTATTTGTTCACTTCTAACCTATGAGATCTCAATCCAAGAAAAAGAAAAAGCCCCCAAGAAGAAAGCATTAGCATTGAAGGCAAAAACAATAGAAGAAAATTCAAGTGAAGAGGAAGTGGACGAAAAGAAACTCGCACTCTGCACAAGAAAATTAGATAAGTATCTCAAGTCGATTAAAAAGAAAGACAAGAACGAGAAGCCAACAAGAAAATCATACAAGCACCACAAAAAAGAAAAAAATGTGAAAAGTCTAGTGAAACAAGTAGTTTATCAAGCTCTTCTAGTGATGAATCATACATATGCTTGATGGCACACGACGATGAGGTAATTTCTAACCCTTCAAATTCAAATTATTACTCATCGAACTCTTCCGAAGAAATTCTTTCTTTAGATGTGAATAAAGAACTCTCCTCTCTTATAAAAAGTTTTTTTCCAATTAAAGAGGAAAATGGAAAATTAATATGTGAAATTAAAAAAATTAAAAGAAGAAAAGAATGCATGTTTTTTTGGAAAATAAAAAACTAAAAACCGAAATTGATACTTTAGAAATCACGCATGAATATGAGGTTGTAAAACTAGCGTGTTCTTTGAAAAAAGTAAAGAAAAAAAATGTCTCTTTGAAAGATATATACAAAATAAATTTATTTCTTATGCAAAGAAAAATAATTTCAGTAATCATCCCTATGATAGAAAATCATATTTTAAATGCTTTACATGTGGATTTTATGGGCATTATGCATATCAATGTAAAATGAGAAAATCAACACAACATGGCATGGTTTGAGTTCCGAAAAGAATATTATCTAACAAAATAGGACCCAAAGAAATTTGGGTACCAAAAATTACATAATTACTTTTCAACTGTGCCTCACATGCAAAGAAGGGACAAGTAGTGAAGGCACAAAGGTTATAGTATCACTTACTTTTTTATTTCACCCAAAAATTTCAAAACTACTATTTCTTTAACAGAAAAGAGAAATATAATAAAAAAATTTGTCACAGTGATATGGGGAGCATAATTAACTATTATTTTCACATACCATGGATATCACATTGTTTTATCACAATTTTTATGTCATATTTTTAATATATCTTTGTTTTGACTTTCATAAATTGGTTTTTATTATAAAATAGCCATAAATTTAGGGAGAGTTATATTTCAAAACTTGTAACTATTCTACATATCTATTATATGACAAAAAGGGGGAAGAATATTTTTTTAAAAAAATTGATTAAGGGGGAGTTACATATGGTTTCTTATATGCTTCATTTACAAACTACTTTTTGATGAAATAAAAAGGGGAGAAATACAAGAGAAATATCATCTGAATATACTTTATATGAAGATTAACTTGCAATTAATATTTATATGAATATCTCCCAATGTAAGGAAAGTTAAGAGTTAGAGGGAGTAAAATTGTTTTTTACAAGATTTTACAATTTTTTTGCCAACTTATATATTTTTCATATTTCTCGGTTTATCTTCATAAAAAGGGGGAGATTATTGGGTCAAAGTTTTAATGACATATAAAATTATATTTTGATGAAACAAACCTCAAAAGATTAAAGTTAAAATGCTGAAAAAGTTTAAGAAAAAGAGATAACTTTATGCACAAACTTTGATTACATAACTGACATATGATTAGATTTTGGATGAATGATAGTATCAAATTGTAGATAATTTTGTTAGCTTTCCATAGACTCTAAGATTATCTAATTTGGATAACTGTGCAAAAAGTTATGATCAAAACAGTGCAGGTCGATCAACCTGCCGGCCTCGAAGTCAAATGAATAGTAACGGTCAAATTTGAAGGAGTAATTTATGGAGCAAATTTTGGATGAATTTTCCACACACTGAAGGTTATAAAAGGAGTGCCTAAGCCAGAGGCAAAAGCACACATTCACCTATTGAAGAAAAATTTCAAGTTATCAAAGAAAGATTATTTCTTGAAGTTTTCATTTCATAACTTTCTCTTCTTTCTATCTTCTCTTCTTATGAGCATAGAATTGTAAAAGAGAGAAACACTTTTGTTAAAAAAACTGAAAGGACTCTTGTGTAAAAGATGTTCAAAATCTTATCTCTTGAGCGAGAGAAATAGATTAGCTTCTTAGGAGGAGATGTTGCCTTACTTCTTGAAGCGGAGAAAAGGTGGTTGATGTAAATGGTTTTCTTCCTTGCCCCATTTGGAACAAAGGAAGGGATAGTGGAATCTCAGACGGTCTCGAGGTCAAGAAGTCGGAACGGGGACGTAGGCCAAGGTGTGACCGAATCTCGTCAACAACCACCGTGCCTTTGCGTTTGATTTTCTCTCTCTCTTCCCCTCTCACATTGAGTTTGATATGATCTGAATTGCTTTATTTTAAAGGGTTTTAAAGAATCAGTTTTGTGCTTTCGCAACGTATTTTTGTGAAATCGACATTTTTGATTGAACACCAATTCACCCCCTTCTTGGTTCTCTTTGGGATCCTACAGATGTAGGGGTCCACTCACGAGTGCGGGACTCTCGCACTTTCTACCCATATTTTGCGATAAGTTGTGATCCCAAACAAGTACCTATAACAACCAAATGAATATTCTCATTAACCCTTCTATTTGTTGTGTCAATGTAGAATGCATTTGGCGTCGGTCGATGGAACTCACATTTCAGCTCATGTGAAAAAGTAAAAAATGATTCTTTATCGAAATCGCAAGGGTTTCCTTTCATGAAATGTCATGGCGGTGACATCATTCGACTACATCATCCTCTTTGCGTGTGATGGTTGGAAGGCTCAGCGCACGATATGAAGGTGTCGAGATGGTATCTTGAGAGGAATGACTTCATTGTACCAGACAGTATCAATCGATACTCCCTATGTCTCAATTATTTTTGTATGTTGTGTAATTTATTTATTGATCATTTGAATTGACTTTCGCCACAGAGAAGTACTATCTTATCGATTTAAGTTATGTCAACTTTGATAAGTTTCTAGCACCATATCAGGGTGGAAGGTATCATTTGGGTACTTTTACAGATAACACACTAGCGGCAAGTAATGTGATCCGAGAGATATTTTTAATCACTGACGCGCACAGTCGAGAAATAGTGTGGAAAAGTCATTCGAATATTGAAGAAGATGTTTAAGTTGCTTCGTGTCCCAATTCAATATCCGTTGAAGATTCAGAAGCTTATTGTCATAGCCTGTTGTGTGATATACAACTTTATTAGACGGAATCAAGAGGACGGAAATTACTTCAATATGACTATCCGACCTGAGCCTGATGAGTTATGTGCGGATGACCTGATTCCTTATATGTCCACCTCTACTACGGAGAAAACTAGAGGTGACTTGCTTCAGGATGAGATAGAGACTAGGCTGTAGGGTGATAATAAGAACGTTGTCCTAATATGCACTCTTCTTTTGATAATTAGTTTGTACATGGGTACGTACAATATGCATGATGGGATTAAATGACGTCTACTTTTGAACATTGTGCTCAAGTTTTAGAAGGAAACTTATGTTGAATTGTGAGTTCTTAGTAACCTTTTTTTTGTTGTTGTTAGAATACCTGTCTACTTTGTTATATAACTTTGGTTTCTTCGGATGATAACATTTCGCCTTATCAAACTCCCCATCCTTTGGTTGATTAGTTTGAGGTTCAGTCTCTACACATTGTGCATTGTGCTTAGTTTGTGTTATTTAATGTACCATATTGTGGCATTAGCTTCACATTCCTTCGCGTTATACACTTGTGTTAACATCTTCACTACCTCGGATCCAAAAGATGTACCAGATGGTACCATCAACCTCTACACATTCGTATTATCAACCTCTACACATTGTCTTAACATCTTTACTACCTGGGATCCAAAAGATGTACCAGATTAAGAAAGGTATTCAATTAGCAGGTAACTAGCAAGAACATAAGTTTCTAATATTGACTGGTTCAAGAAATTAATTTCAACTTGCAACTTCGTTTTTGTTTCATGGAATATGATAAGTTGTGCGCTTTAGATGAGTCATTTATTTTAGGCGCCAACAGATGGGAATCGATGCCGAACACCAACGAGAACTTCCCAAGGATTTAAATGTTGAATCAACAAAAAAATTCCCCTCGACTCCCGAACATGGCCTTACACTTGATTGGGACTTTTGTTTCAACTCATTCAAGTTTCAGGAACTTGAATTCCCAAGTTCTCCTATCGCCAAACATTGCCTTAAAGAAGAAAAATGATTGGGTATTCAGTTGTGGTTACCATTCGCATCTATATATTTATATATTTATAAAAAGAAAAGGTAAAGTATGAGAGTTCCACAAGTGGTGTCGCCACACGATCATACATGCCATCTAATAAAATATTAGTAATTAAATTAATCACCTCAATCTATTATATATATACATATATATAATTTCAATCTATTACAAATTCTAACCCAAAATTAAGGATATAAAATTGACTAAAACCAATCCCAAACGGCCAAACCTAATACTTATCATAATATTAGATGTAATGTTCCAAAATTTGTTCTCATCCTGTAACGGAATTTCCTTTCATGTATTACTTTTCTTGGTCCTTTTTTGACTCAGATGGTAAAGAAGAGTGACACGTAAGCAGAAGACTTAATAAGAATAAAATGTTACAACCATGAAAAAAAGAAAACGCAGAAGATAAATAGAATAAAAGTATATCATCTCATAAGGCATATAAAGTTCATGCCATATACAACTTGATAAGTCCAACCATAGTTCCAAATACAACTTGATAAAATAAAAGACTCAATATAACTCTAGATAATCATGTGCATATGCCACCAAGCTGTAGTCGTCGCACACACATCTGACTCACAATCATATCATGTACCTATGAGGATCATATAGGGAAGCAAGCTCAACCATTAGTATAATGTTAAGGGTGAGTTCTTATAAATCATAGGATAATTCATCAGAATAAGCATGAGACAATCAACATAAATCAATTATAAGAGTGGATCATTATATAAGATCAAACGACGAGGATTTATCATATTCCTTCATTTCATGGTCATACTCATGTTCGTATTCATGGTTCATAATTCATATTCATATGTTCATATTCATAAGGACAAAATCCTTCCATTCATATTTAGTCATTCATGTTCTTTCATCTTATCCACGGATTGGAAGAGCTTTCCACTTTTTAAGGAATACCATTACAAATACACAAGTGTGTACTATCTAGACCATGGAGAGCCAATGAGGGATCAGTGTCACGGCTAGTGCCCCGTCGAGCAAGATGCCCTCGTTCAAAGCAAAAACATCTATAGGGAGAAACCCCCATCTAGATAGACAAATGGTAAATCTCCTTTTATCTTATTAATTATGAACCTCTCTTTTGATCACTTGGATCAATGAAGGCTGTAGAGAACAAGGTGCCTTTGAATCATCCTTTAGGTTCATATCAATCGGTATCAATCAGGTGGAGAGAAACATATCAAATCAAGTAGTTTAAATTAAAGTCATAGTCTTTCTGTTCACATATCAAATGTTCGAAAGGTCGAGCAGTCATTTGTTTGGTGTGCATTCAGCGACTGTCCGAAAGAGGAGCGGACACCCATTTGTCTATGTTCATCAGTGGACCAAAAAGGGTGCAATCATCCGTTCTAAGTTCATCCATCGATCATATATGAATTGGTCGACCAAAAGGTTTTCGATCTTCGCTTATATGTAAGGAGATTCTTGAACTTTTGGTCGAGAGTTTTGGTTGGACGAAAACTCAATCTGTCATCGCTAGAAATAGTCATCTTCCTTGGTCAATTAAAAATGGTTCTCTGCCAACCATTGGAAACTCTTACGACGTGATAATTCAAATCGATCATCCAAAAAACTTTCGGTTGATCGATTGATTATCATCATCATTTTTGAGTCTCAACATTTTTCAGTTCAGCCATGTTTCAAACTTTCGTTTTGATCCATATCGATCGTCTGATCAGGTTTTGGATGTCCGATATAGATGTCACTATATTTCTGTCAAGATGAATCGGACGCCCGAAAGAGGTTTCGGTCGCCAATTTCAGATCGGCAAACCGCATGTCATTGTGGATCTTTACATTTTTAATTAAGTTTCTAACCCAAACATAAACCCTATCATGTTTACATATAAGTCTAACAACTAACATGCTTCAAGACGTGAATACTACATATCTAAGAATTATTGATCATGCGGCTAGGCTAAACATAGTCCAAATCTATTTTCTTTTCTTCACATGCGACATTTCAAACTTTATACATATCATTTATAATCAGATCTCAACTAAGGATTTCTCAAATCATTTCATGCAAATACTACTCTTTAGATCGATCAAACATCATAGAAGTATGGATCTATATAGTAGCAAACATCTTTTCATGTAGAACATCAATAAAGGCATTAGGTTCATCAAACATCGATAGGATCAATCATGATTTTATACTAGAACCTTAAGGCATGCATACTACCCAATCTAGAAAGGTTCTTAAGTCTAATAAGATCCTTAGAACATGCAAAAATTTGACTAGAAGTAACCCATGACTCAAATCTCGAAAACACACTTTTTTTAGTTGCACTTCACGGTTCGTCCTCGCTGGATTGAACTTTAGCTTCTTCCCCCTCGCTCTCCTGTGTTGTTCGCTCCTGAGGATTTGTCCGATCTGCCCTCTCATGCTTTGGTCGAGACCGATGGAGAGGGAGCACGAACATGGAACAACAATGAAGATGAAAAGAAGAAGATAGAGAGATAAACAGGTTGTTATAGCCTTCAATGAAGGGGTTTTCATGATCCTTTAAATCCCTCAAAATCCATGTGTTAATGAAAAGTCGTGTGAAGAGATTAGTTGCCCATTCGTTTTCTACCCATTGCACTTCTGGACGTCCGAAAGTATTTCGATTGTCCGATAGTGCGTCGATTAAGATCGCTGAATGGTCACGATAGCGGGGTCCATTCTAGGTTTCGGACGTCCGTTGATACGACATCAACATTAATAAAAATTATTCCATGGAATTTTCGGTGTTACATTAGAACTTTCACATCCCTAATATGTATCTGATTTTTTCAACGTTAATACCAACACTAATACTAATATTTAATCCTTCAATAATTTTGTATATCTGATCTTCTCAATGTTATCTCTAAATATCGATAAATATTAGGACTATGATTGAGATCAGTATAAAATAATTTTAATAAATCACTGCCTAGACGTGAAATTCAACTACCCTAACAAAAAATTGTAAAAATTTAAAATAAAATTAATTTGATTAGATAATAAGACAATAATATTCATAAGCCTAAAAATAAAAGATCCATATGGTAAATCTAATTTGATTAGATTAGTATTATTTGTTTGTAGAAAGAAATATTTAATTCCTTTACGACTTCCATTAGTTAATGAGATTCGTATACTAACAAATAAATAATATAGCTTATTGTTATTTTCGGAATTTTGAATTATTTATATAGATATATAACTAAATATTGTTTTTTATTTTTTCAGAAAGTGCAAATTATATTATAATAGTTTCTTATAAAAGATAATATTATTCATAATCCTAAAGTTAAAATAAGATTAAATATAAATGGAAAATATATTTGATTAGAAATAAAATTCTTAGTTTAATTAGAGAAATAAATATCTTAGTCCTTAATGACAATAAGTTTTTTTTACCTAAACTATCTATTTTTATTGTTTTGAACTGTTTTAAACAAAATAATAATAATAATAATAATAATAATTAATAACATTTCATTATGTAAATAAATAAGATATGTACTCTTTTCTGTGGATTAAACAAAGAAAAATATCTTATTTTGAAATAGACAACACGAAAAGCAATGTATGAATTATATATGTAATATAAATGAGATTAAATAGTAAATACGTTAATTTAATTTGATTTGAATTTATTAAGAAAATAAAAATGCCACTAATTCCTGCCACATAACATGCTCATAAAATTTTATTTTTTATCTTGTAAAAATTTACCCTTTTTACATTCTTGGATTTTTCAAAAAAATATATTTCTGTTGCAATAGTATTTATAAGTAGGAATGTTAGTAAGTAACAAATTATCTTTTTATAATATAAAGTGAAAAATGACAAGAAATATTTTTAAAAATATATTAGATGAGACTAACTATAAAAAAACTTAATCCAATTTTAACAGGAGAAGAAGCTTTTGTTGAATTAAATCCGGAATATATCTTCTCTAAAAGAGAACAAAAAAAAAAAAATAGTGACAGTATATGATGCATGAATGCTCATATTTTTTTAAAATTTAGTTAACTTTTTTAAATATAATATTTTACAAATAAAAATACAATGGTAAAACTTTTGTCTGTATCTTTATGTACATGTATATTTATATATGAAAAAGTAGAGGTGGTTAAATATAATTACACCGACATTTATAATCTTTCTTCCAATATGATTTAACTAATGAAAGTTAATATTTTTTAAAATAGTTCGACTCAGTTATCACTCTTTACTGCTAAAATTATAATTTTGAGAATTTTTATACATCGCAATATCATGATTGAATAATAATTAATTATCGAAAAAGTTAATTCAAGTTTAGCAGAAGTAGAAGTATTTGTGAATTAAATGTAAAAAAAATGAAAAATAAATAAAAGGCAAATGTAGTATATGTCACGAGTTCATAATTTTTTAAAAATTAGTTACTTTTCTCTCTTATTATAAAAAAAAAATTAACATGATTATATTGCAATCAAAAGTTGACCCAAAGAGAGGACCAGACTCGGACCAAGTCTTCTCGATGGGTGCGACAAGATCGCAGAGGTTAGTAATTTGGGGGTGAGGGTGGTGGAGTGCTAAGATTTACCATGTAAAGAAAGAGGAATTGATCAACTTGTATATTGGCATATTTCTCATTCTCGTTTATTATGATTTAACAAAACAGAGATATTGTATCATTAGTTCTACATTTTGATTTCTTCGAAAAGTTTTTTGACGAATTCAGATTATATCGCTCTGATAATGGAAAATTTGTTGTACAAGTTTCCCCAATTTTCTAACGAAGAAACAAGGAGGATAAATAGAGACAGATAGACGTGATTTGACGAATTCAGACCCAGCTCAACTCGGGTCGGATCTGATTGCATCGGGTTGGGTGGTCGGATAATCGATCATCATTTTTTTAATTCTTTTTCTTATTATTTTTGTATTATTTAATATGAAAAGTATTATTTAACATTTATTTTAAAGTATAAAATACATTTTTCAAATGCTTAAATATTTATTTACTGCTTAAAACACTTTATTTTAATATTATTAACATTTTAAATTGGATACAGGTTTAAAATTAAATAAAAAAGTAAAAAAACATTAAAAAATAAATTGATATTTGAATTTTCGAATCGGGTCGGATCCACTCATGTTGGGATTTTCCAACCTGTACTCGACCCGACCACTCTTTGAATTGTGGTCGGATTGGGTCGGATCCAACTTGACCAATGATACTATCTAGGTTCACGGATCCATCCGACCCGGTGATTACCCCTAAGTAGAGATGAAAAAATGGGTTATGTTGTGTCGGTCAACTCATATTTGACCGTGCTACAGAACGTGTTATGTCACACGATCGATTTTCGATTCCGATACAATTCGGGCCCGGCCTGATCAGGTCGGTCGAGATGGGTCGGCCGGCCCACTTTTCTTTTTTTCCTTTTTTATTTTTCATTTAAACTTTCTCGTCCTGCTCTCCACTGTAGATATTAAATTTTTTTAACTCTAATTGAGTAATTATGATATAGCATACTCTTAACGGTCACTATTTAGATCAATTTCAAGTGAAAAAATAATATCACTCGAAATAAGTTTAAGAGTGACTCTTGTGAAAATACTATATTAAAATACTTAATGAGAGAAGAGGAGATTGAGAAAGAGAACATGGGAGGAAGAAGATTGGGAGAGAAAGTGAGGGATGTGTATGATGTGGTCATGTGGAGAAGGGAAGGAGGAAGTGTTAAGAAGGTGGAGGGGTTGAGTCGTGTTTTACAGGTGACAGAGAGAAATAAAAAAAGCTCGACCTGGTCTGTGTTTTATGTCAATTTTAACATGGCCCGTGTTGTCCTTCTTCAGTGGCGTATCCATGAACAAGCCCGTGAACGTGTTGTCAAGTCGAAATAACGTGGGTCGTGTGATCATAGTGTGGGTCGTGTTTGTGCGCCATACACGGTCGGTGTTGGCGTAAAAAAAATCTGTGTCGTGCCGGATCCATATTCATCGTGCCCGGAGTGCGGATGGTCAACTCCGTACGAAATAGCATGACACGGCCTGTCTCTCATGTATGGGTCGTGTCCATGCTGCGTCGGACCGGCATGACCTTTGGGCAGGCCGTGCGGCAGCCCAAAATTCCATCTTTATCCCTACACATGGAAAAGAGAATAAAAACTTACATCCTCTCTCTCCAGACAGACATTAATGTATGGTGAACCATTCCAGAAACACTAATCTTTCAAAAAAAAAAAAAAATCAGCTAATCTCATATCCTCGCTACTAAAATATAACAGACACGTCAATCGGGGTACTTGGCCTGGTTGCAGGGACCAATACATATTAATAACCAAAAGCAGGGCGTTGACCTGAAGCATAAACATTTCGTCCACGGGGTGAGATGTTTTTTTCTTTTCTTTTGCGTGCTGCAAAAGCCCCTTGGTGACGATTTCTTCGAACATGGAGATCATCCCCAGACCTCTCCTCCTCCTCCCTCCTCCTCACGATCCCAATCAACAGTTTAATTAGCAGGCAAAACTAGGAATCATGGAGATGCTGCGAAAGAAGCGAGGTCAAGTAATTGCTAAAGGAGGCATGGAGGAGGCGGCCGTCGACGACGTGATACAGCGGCTGCTGGACTGCGGAGGCAGCGGCGGAGGACGGCGGAAGTTGGACCTCAAGGAAAGCAAGCTCCGGCAGCTCTATCTGCAGGCCAAAAACGCTGCTCCTCTCCGAGCCCTGCCTGCTCGATCTTCGCGCTCCAATCAACATCTGTGGTCAGTTCTTCTTCTCCTTTCCCTCCCAATTCCCATGACTCTGTTTGCAGACAGCACTGGTAGCATCCGCTCTTTTGATTTAGATAACATATCTACATTCTCTTTTCCTTTTTTTCTGTGGAATAAATGAAACCATCCCGAGCTTGAAGGCTGAAGTCAACAATGGCGGCATTGTTTAATAATCATGCGCACTTAAAGATGTTTTCTTTTATTATTATTATTTTCCATACGTTTGTTTTTCATTTGGTTATCCTGTATGGTAGTTTTAGACAAAATTTCTTTTTAGGTTTATTAGCATCTCTGTGCGTGCTGCAATCGAACGAGAAAGGAAAGGTAGAATTTTTACATTATTTCCCTGTCTTGCAGGAGATGTACGTGGTCAGTATGATGATCTCTTGAGGCTGTTTGATATCGGCGGCCATCCTCCTCGCACGACGTACCTGTTTCTTGGAAATTTCTTGGACGGCCTCGCCGGAAATGTGCAGGGCGGATCCCAGAGCTTGGAGACTGTAGCTCTGCTTTTAGCTTACAAAGTTAAGTATCCGGGTAAAATTTTCCTCCTGAGGGGCAATTGGGAGAACACCCAGGACATAAATCTCTGCAACTTCTGTGCTGAATTCAAGAGAAGATTCAGCAACGAGCTCTGGGATGTGTTCTGCGATGTGCTCAATTGCTTGCCTGTGGCAGCCGTAATAAACAGTTCCGTGTTCTGCATCCACAGCGGCCTCTCCCCGCAGTTGCAGAGCTTGAGCCAAATCAAGAAATTGGGGAAGCCAGTCGACTTCCTGGAATTCGATCACCGTTCTTTACTGCTGAATGATCTTGATCCGGATGGTGGAAGGTGGACATGGACTGAATCTGCTCAGGGTGGCATGTTTAAGTATGGTGCTGGTGCAGTTGTGGAGTTCTTGGAGAGAACTCATCTCGATCTTATCTGCCGAGGTCATGATGTCAGTAAAAGAATTATTGGCATTTATTTTTTCTCCTCACAATTCATTCTTTGATAAGTAATTAGTGTATTGCATCTTTTTGTTCCTTCAGGTGGTCGAGAATGGGTATCAGTTTTTTGCTGATAAGAGATTGGTCACAGTTTTTTCAGCTCCAAGTTTTATTGCAGGAGACAACAAAGCTGGTGCCATGATAAGCATAACAAGCACAGACAGGAGATTTATGTATTCGTTCCAGACTTTTAAACCCGTTGGCCACAATGATGTGAAGGTACATTGTTGATTCTTCCCCAAATTTATGCTTCTCTTTGTCAGGCCAGGTTTGCATCATAATCTGATACGAACTTTGATCTTTTAAATTCCAATTTGGTTGCAACATTAGGATCTCATATCGACCATTTTCCTTCTTCTAGAATTATGATTTGACGAGAGAATACATAAATATTCGTGAGCCGGATGGCCAAAGCATGGAGAATTTGGTTGTTAGGACGAATCATGTCATGAAAGCAATGGAAGAGAAACTCCGCGCGCTTGAAGAAGACAGCAAGGCGATGCAGAAGGAGCGAGACGAAGCTATCAGACTGGCCCAAGAACTCCAAGTTGAGCATCATGATGTCTCCCGACAACTCCAGGAGGCAAACAAGAAGAAATTAGAGTTGGAACTCAAGCTCATTGATTCTAGTTACACCGCGAAGATGCTGAAGGAGGAAGTTCGTTCGCCGCGGGCAGATTGCAACACGCTCCAGAAGCAGCTGGACATGGCCGTTCAAGAAGCCGAGGAGTTGCGGCACAAGGTTGAGCAGATGAGCACGAGCATTTCTGCAGCTTGCGGCTCGGAGTTCTCCTACGAGGAGCTCCAGGAAGCAACTCGAAACTTCAGCGGCTGGCTTAAGATCGGTGAAGGAGGGTTCGGGATTGTCTACAAGGGTTTCCTTCGCAACACACACGTAGCCATAAAGGTGTTGCATCCGCAAAGCATGCAGGGCCGAACCGAGTTCCATCACGAGGTAACTAATCCGAGTTCTCCTCTTGTCGCATTTGTGTCCATTACTCTATTTTCTTTGGAGACATAGAGGTTGCAGCCTGTGGCCGAGCTCCTTGGCATGACACAACATGTAACTAGCTCTGACACATACTGAGCCGATTTTTCATGTCTAAAGTTTCATTAGGAGTTTAGTTTCGATTAGGAGCAAACAAAGAAGACTAAATATCAATGCTCGCAGGTGGCTATTCTCAGCAAGGTGAGGCACCCGAACCTTGTGACCCTGATAGGAGCATGCCCCGAAGTCTCGGCGCTTATCTACGAGTTCCTCCCCAATGGGAGCCTCCAGGACTTCCTCAAGCACAGGGATGGGTCCACGCCCCTCACATGGCAGGTGCGCACCCGCATCGTGGTCGAGATGTGCTCCGCTCTCGTCTTCCTCCACTCCATCAAGCCCCACCCCGTCGTCCACGGCGATCTGAAGCCTGCGAACATCCTGCTCGACTCCAACTTCACCAGCAAGCTCAGCGACTTCGGCATCTCCCGCTTCCTGACCATCCACTCTGAGACGAGCACCGCCAGCCCCTACCGCAACACACAGCCCAAGGGCACGATCCAGTACATCGACCCGGAGTTCCTCCGCACAGGGGAACTCACCACGGGGTCCGACGTCTACTCCTTCGGCATCATCATCCTGCGCCTCCTGACGGGAAGGCCCGCGTTGGGCGTGGCCAAAGTGGTGCAGGAGGTCCTGGACAAGGAGTGCCTACGCATCGTGGTCGACCCTTCGGCGGGCGACTGGCCACTCCCGCAAGCCAATCGGCTGGCGCGTCTGGGCTTGAGTTGCTGTCAGGGGAGCAGGCGGAGCCGCCCGGACCTCGCCGGGGAAGTTTGGAGCACCCTCGAGTCCATTGTTAAGGATATGAACGACCACCACCGGCTCAGCTGACAGTGCAAAGACTAAGATAACGGTGGTGTAGCAGCTTGCAGAGTTAGTGACATACTGGCTTCGGCTGCGACAGTGTGGATCGATGCTCGGGCATGGCGTACTTTCTTCCTCTTCTTCTGTGTATCCAGAAGTGGACGGATCGAAATTCAGATTATCAATATGTCTCTTCGAGTTGCATTGGTGGATGATATTTTGTGACAACTTGCAGATTAATTAAGCAAGTCTAGCCAAGGCAGAAGTCCAAGCTTTTAATGCGGTTGCACGATTGTAAATATGATATGTTGCAGAAACATTATAAATAGTAGTTACTCTGTAATTGATTGTCTCCATTCACAGTTCGAACATGGTATCAGAGCAGGTTATGCAAGATTGTTGATCGGAGCTTTGGATTGGACACGCTTCTGGTTAGTCAATTCTGAATCCGATTGAAATTTTATTTTGGAGATAATGTCTTCTTCCCATACATCTGCCGCTTTGGCAATTGATTTCACAAATCCATTGTATCTTAGTGCCTCGGATGCACCTGGTGTGACTATTGTGCAAGAACATCTTTCGAATTCCTATGATTATGCATTACTTGCAAAGAACAAACAAGGATTTGGTGATGGTACATGTTGTCTTGAAGATTTTGATTCGTCTTTGCATTTTATGTGGAAGAGATGTAATGCCTTGTTCTTTCCTTGATGTCTTGCACGGTTTCAAAAGGGTTGATAAGCAATTCATACAATTTGAATGCATCTGATATCTGGCAAGATCTGAAAGAAAGATTTTCCAAAGCAAATACTATGAAGATTTACTCACTACATGCCGAGATTTATTCATTAAGCCAGGGGTCGATGTCAATTTTGGACTATTACAGTAAGTTGAAGTTTTTGTGGGAACAACTTGCAAACATGGTGCTTGTAACTTTACATCTTCTTGTTGGGTTTAAATCCTCGTTATGCACAGTGCAGAAGCTAAATTCTAATGACGAATCCTCTTTCTAATATTAATCAAGCATTTTCGATGCTTGATGAAGAGGAGCAAAGAGAGTTGATTTCAACCAACTCCAGTATGCAGAAGAATTCCGAAGTGGCGCGATTGAGTAATAAGTTACAAGGAAATTCAAAACAGAAAAGGGAATACTTCATAATATGTGAGCATTGTAGAAAGATTGGCCATAATAAAGCACAGTGTTACAAGTTAATAGGTTATCCTCCAAATTTCATATTCAAACCTAGATATCAAGCTTCTGTTAATAATGTGGTTGCTTCAAACGAGGCTGACATTTTTGGAGTTTCTGATTCGGGGAACAATACAAAACCACCCATCCTTACAAACGAGCAGTATCAAGATATTATGAGGTTAATCCAGAAGGACAAGGAGAGCTCTAATATTCAGGGTATTGTCAATATGGCAGGTAATCTTGACTTGTCCTCAGAAAGTACTTGGATAATTGTCACAGGAGCTTCTTGTCATATGTCTTGCAATCTAAAATGGCTTCACGATGTTAGAAAACTTTCTAGCTGTTCAGTTGTTACAATGCCCAATGACAATTATTCCAAGGTCACTCATGTTGGCTCATATCAGTTGAACACACGATACATATTATCTAATGTCTTATGTGTCCCGAATTTCAAATTCAATCTAATCTCTGTTACACAACTCACAAAAGACTCAAACTGCAGCTTAATCTTTTTTCCCAAATTTTGCCTTCTTCAGGAAAGGTCAAATGGGAAGGTGAGGCTGATTGGTGAGGAGAATAAAGGCTTATACTATCTTGATGAAAAGATACATATTTCAAAAGAAGTATCACGTCCTCTACCTATTGTTGCAACTGTTCATCAAGAGAGTATTATGACATGGCACAAGAGACTTGGACATGCACCAGTATCTCGTTTTATTTTGATACCTTCTCTAAAGAATTGTACTGTTCCTAATGATTTCCATTGTTCAGTCTGTCCTAGAGCTAAACAATGTAGATTGCCTTTTTCTTCTTCGACACATGACTGCTAAGTTTTTTGATTTGTTACATATAGATACTTCGGGACCCTATAAGCATGCCACTCATGATGGCAAGCGTTTCTTCATGACTATTGTGGATGATTTCTCATATGCTGCCAAATAAAAGCATCATTTCTGAAATCCTACAAAAAAATTTCTCTCTTTGTGTTACTCAATATAATGCGAAAATCAGAGTAATTCGGACAGACAATGGAACTGAATATTGCAATGCTAAGTGTAAAGAGATATTTGATGTTAGAGGTATTTTACATCAGAAAACCTGTGTCTATACTCCCCAGAAGAATGTGATAGTTGAGAGAAAACACCGACACCTACTAGAAGTAGCTCGCTCTTTGATGTTTCAGTCAAATTTACCGATTCAATTCTGGGGAGAGGCCATTAAGAGTGCAACTCACTTAATCAATAGAATACCTCTTACGGTTCTAAATGATAAGTCACCATTTGAGAAGTTTTTTCGGTATACCCCAGATCTATCTCATATTAAAGTTTTTTGCTGCTTATGCTATGTAACAAAATTGCCTCAGAATGACAAATTTGGTGAAAGCTTTTCCTTGTGTTTTCTTGGGTTACTTTTCTACATAGAAGGGTTATGACATTAACTGGTCATTAGTTTGTAATTTCAAGAGATGTTAGATTTTGCGAAGATATATTCCATTTTGCCGCAAAATCAACTCTTACTTCTCCACAGAAAGTTACTGCTCCACAGAAGGGTGCATCAACTTCCATTGTTGATGATAGCACTGCACCTATTATAATTCCTCTTGAGGAACTGAGTGTTGTACAAGTTAATTCTGATTCCAATGAAACCACAGAGTGTTCTTCTTCCTTGAACTTAGAGGTTATCCTTCCTGATATCTCTCCTTCTTTAGGTATTCATAGTGCTGACATTCCAATGCCTCTTGAAACTATTTCTTCACCAGTTGCTCCAACCCGTACTAAACGAACTATTAGACCACCATCTTGGTTGTAAGATTATATTATTCCTGATCACAGATCTTCTTCTACAATTCATCCCATTAGTAATCATGTATCTTATCAAGCACTATTACTTCTTATCATTCCTTTCTCTTGGCTCTCTCAGCAGTTTCTGAGCCCGCATCCTATTCTCAAGCTATTAATGATCCTCGATGGGCTGCAGCTATGGATCAAGAACTCATTACCTTAGAGTCCAATGGCACATGGCACATAGTGGATCTACCTTCTGGAATGAAAACTGTCAGGTGCAAATGGGTATATAAGCTGAAGATTAATGCTAATGGTGATATTGAGTGGTTTAAAGCAAGGTTATTCGCCAAAGGATTTGCACAACAAAAATGAATTGTTATAATGCTACTTTTTCCCTGGTTGCAAAAATTGTCACCATACGTTGTTTTTTGGCAATTGTGGCTCAATTCGATCTTCCTTTATACCACTTGGATGTTGATAGTGCATTCCTAAATGGAACTTTAGATGAGAAGGTCTATATGACATTGCCCTAGGGATATCACCAACAGGGGGAGACACCTTCTAGTGGCAAAGTTTGCAAGTTGGTGAAATCCTTCTATGGGCTCAAGCAAGCATCTAGACAATGGAATTTGAAACTCATTGACATTCTTATCTCAGCTAGATTTGTTCAAAGTCACAATGATTACTCTTTTCACAAAAGGTGACAATCAGAAATTTGTTGCTCTCTTAGTCTACGTGGATGATATTCTTGTTACAAGAAATGATAAGGAGCTCATTCAAGAAGCCAAAGAAGCATTAAGGAAAAATCTAAGAATCAAAGATCTTAGAGATGTCAATTTTTTCCTCGGAATGGAGATATTACGATAAAAAAAGGGCATAGTACCGACTCAGAGGAAATATGCCATGGAGTTGTTGTCTGATCTTGGAATTACATGCAGTAAAACATCTCCTACACCCATGGAGCAGAATGTGAAATTATCTACTTATGAATATGATGAACATTTTCGACGACAATCCAAAGCCAAAAATGATTTTTCAGATGATCCTCTCCTTAATGATCCAGAAATTTATCAGAGATTAGTTGGAAGACTTATATATCTAACCTAAACGAGGCCAGACATAAACTTTGCTGTACAACAAGTCAGTCAATTCATGCACAAACCAAAAGTAACACATTATGAGGCAACAGTTAGGATTGTGCGATACATAAAAAATTCTCCAGGAAAAGGATTGTTTTTTCCTTCCACTGCAAATCATGAAGTGTCAGTCTTCTGTGATGCAGATTGGGCATCATGTATATTATCCAGAAGAAGTATCTCTGCCTTCTATGCCAAACTGGGTAACACACTAATATCCCGGAAATTGAAGAAACAAACTACTATCTCTAGATCATTAACAGACCTTCGTTTTCCAATGATCACACCCATAAAAATCTTCTTTGATAGCAGTTCTACAATCCAAATTTCTGAGAATCCGATTTTCCATGAGCGCACCAAACACATCGACGTAGACTGCTATTTTGTCCGTGAAAGACATTTTAAGGAATTGATAAAGCCCTGAATGTACCAACTAAAGAGCAGGTTGCAGATGTTCTCATAAAGGCCTTATGTTGTCCTCAACATGATTATTTGATCCGCAAGTTGGGGTTGATCGATTTGTACCAACCTCAACTTGAGGGGGAGTGTGACAAATTGCAGATTAATGAAGCAAGTCTAGCGAAGGCAGAAGTCCAAGCTGTTAATGCAGTTGGAGCGGTGGCATGATTGTAAATATGATATGTTGCATAAACATTATAAATAGTAGTTACTCTATAAGAAAAGACGAGACGAAGGATTTCTTTAGTGTTTCATCTTCTTGAATGAAAGGCTTCTCCTCCTCATTTCTTCTCTAACATATTTCCACGTCGAGATTTTATCACTTGATCTCAGCATTCATTGGTAGGATAATCTGTTCTATGACAGAGGCTTAATTGGTGTTGCATGAGGAAGAAAAAGAAAATAAAAGAAAAGGGTGTAATCATGATATACCAAAAGTTGTACTTCTTTTATTTGGGGGTACTACAAATTTGAATTCAATCTTAGAACTTGAGATGATGACAAGGGAAACAATCTTTTTTGTTTTCGATAAAGCGGTGCCGAAGATTTAATTCGTGTGATGCTAAAGAGCGTATTATCTATAAATTAGAGGTCGGTTCATCATCGAACTCAATTAATCCGATTAGTAGTGACAGGTGAAGCTTCTAATAAAAATATTTTACAAGAATTCGAATTCGAAACCTTACTTAAACGAGGAGGGACCGCTTACCCCACCCAACTAGTGCAAATAGTCTTGTTTGCCCATATGTTATTTCTTTGATTTGATTATATACGTGTGTATAGACTATTAATTACTCCACAAATTAGTATAGATTAACATACCACACAAAATTGATTCTCCACATACTAGTTATCAAATATGTCAATTATTAATTTCAAATAAAATCAATTAAAATTAGTATCATGAATTCTAAAATTAAACACTCCACAAACGGGTATAGCCTAATTCAGAAATTCAATTAACTAACACAAAAGCATTAAGCATAATTAATAATTGATCATAAAAGATTAAAATAAATAAAATAGGGTTCAAATAATTTCTCTTTAATTAATAATCTTCTAAAATAAAAGATCTAATAAAAACATGAAGTTCATCCTAGAAATTCTGGAAAGATAATAAAATACAAATGATGGAAATCAGAAGAATTACACCCAAGACAAAACTAAAGATCTCAGATTTGAATAGACAATTGGCAACCTTGCGGACTTCAACCATAGCACCTCTCTCCTCTTGGTCATAGCCTGCAGAGCTCATGACTGCATTGTGAAAGAAATCTAAACTTCAAAGCACCAATTGGATGGTTTCGGCCTCTATTTATAGGTGCGGATGGGTCTTCACATTGATCGTGGGTGAAAATCGTACGGTCGAATTTAACTTTGTAGAGAAAAACTTTTCGTCCTTCAAATCTCGGCTTGATAAAACTTTGGTTAATGATAAAATATTATTCGTTTGTCGCTTGGTGATAAACTCCTATTTGATTCTCGATCACTAAATGTATCATCACCTTGGTTAATGATAGTTTTTGTGCCCAGTGATCTCGGCCGTAAAATATAACTCTTGGTGATTATATCGATTTAACGCCCCATGATGGATGAACTCCCATATGAATCACACCCAGTATTGGATAGAATTTTGTTTGATGATGAACTCACGGTGAGTTTAGCCCCCAATTATCTGTTCTCATTTCGATTCACAACTGCAAAAGATAAATATCAGTTAATTGTTTCATCCGCTTTTATGTCCGGTCATATCTCCTTGATTCTAGTCACGGTCAATAACTTCATATATGAGTTTAGCTCCCAAAATTGCCTTGTGATGAAAGGTGATAACCTCGACATTACTCCCATAAGTATAGAGTGGCGCCCCGACATTACTCCTATAACAAATCTCCATTGATATTTTGTGCCCAATATGAATGTAACTCTTTAGATTTCACTCCTTGAGTTTGGAGATTTTACTCTTTATAAATTTTGCCCCTTGCATGAAAAGCTCGAAGTCATATAATTCTCGTTTGCGTCTATAATTCATCTCAACCGACAATTTTCCTTATTCCTGTCAATTAATTCAAATAATGAAGTTAATCCACCCATAGTTAAAATAATTCAAGAATTAATAGATAGAATCAATAAATCCGGAATTACAACTAAAATAAACTTAAAATGATGCATGCAATGATTAAATTACAGAAAAATTAATTAAAATAATAGACTAAAATATATTGTATTTTGCATGCATCACATACACATATATTAGATATACATATAGACAATTTTGTCATATAAAGCTATTTCAATATAATCTTAATATAATATAAAGTTATAATGTGTAAACTTATAATATATAAACTTATAATGCATAAACTTGTAATAAAATATAAACTTATAACATAATCTAATCCTCCTAAATTAGGAAAAAAATAAATTAGGAAAAGTATTTGAAATGGCGTCACTACAACATGGAAATAGCATCTCGAGGTAAGTGGCGCCTCCTTAGCATCTAAGTAGTGTAGCATTTTAGGGAGGTGCTAAATATTTAAGTTAAATCCCTAACCCCTCTTCTGCGCTCACTTTTCACTGCTGATTTTCACTGCGACCGACGATGCCCTCTGCCCTGACTGACGCCTGCACTTGACACCTGACGCCCTTTGCTTCGACACCCGACTTTGACCCCGCCCTCGTCGAATCCCTCCATCGTCCGCCCAACCGCCCTCTTTCACCATGTGCCGACCTCCCCCGCCCAATTGCCCTCCTTCTCCCTGCGTCAGTCTCCTCCCGCCCTTCTCTGGCCTCCTTCGCCATTCTTCGCCCTACGCCAGACTCCTCTGCCCTTTTTCGGCCTCCTTCGCCCTTCTCCGCCTTCCTCCACCCAGACGACTGACCCCTTTCACTTGCTCCGTTGTCTCTGCCCTGCTCTTTCGCCCTACTTCGTCTGCGCTAGCCTCTTCCGCCCTTCTCTGCCCTCCTCCGCCCTGCGCTGGCCTCTCCACCCTATGTCGGCCTCCTCCGCCCAACCGTCACCCGACTTGCTCCGCCATTGCCTGAATTACTCCACCTATAACACCCTTGCACCTGCGTAAGATATTGTCCTCTTTGATCCTATGCCCGTACAGTTTTACCAAAACTCGTGCTACTAGGCCAAGGCCATGTTTCCATATATACTCAGCATCTCTCCTGTGACTTGTGCATGTGGGACTAATCCAAGGCATGCCTCATGCATCCTTCCCCCTTAGAGGACTCAACGTCCTCGTTGAGTGATCGCACCCCACCATGCACAGAAGCTCACACAGAGTGACTCTGATACCATATGTAACACCCTTGCACCTGCGTAGGATATTGTATGATTTGGGCCTATGCTCGCATGGTTTTACCAAAATGCGTCCTACTAGGCCAATACCATATTTCCATGTATACCCAGTATCTCTCCCGTGATTTGTGCATGTGAAACTAATCCAAGGCATGCCTCATGCAGCGTTTTGAGAAAACCGTGCAGGTTTAGGCCTAAAGCGGATAATATCACACGCATGAATGTTACATATGGTATCAGAGCCACTCCGTGTGAGCCTCTGTGCATGGTGGGGTGCGATCACTCGATGAGAACGTTGAGTTCTCTAATGGGGGAAGGGTGCATGAGGTATGCCTTGGATTAGTCCTACATGCACAAGTCACGGGAGATATGTTAGATATATATATCGGAACATGGCCTTGGCCTAGTAGGATGCGTTCTGGTAAAATCGTGCGGGCATAGGCCCAAAGCAGACAATATCCTACGCAGGTGCAAGGGTGTTACACCACCGTCGTGCGACTTTTGCTTTGCCACCGCCCGACTTGCTCCCTTGCTGCCCGAATTGCTCCACAGCCGGACATCACCCTCGTCCGCTACCCTCCTCGACCGATCCACCGCCGGACGCTGCCCTCTTCGGCCGCTCCTCCACTGTCACAATCGGACGTCGCTCCACTGCCGAACAGTAAGTCCCTTTTTGTTAATTGATTTTTGTTAACTTGAAATTGAAGATGGTCATGTTCTTAGTTATGCCTTAATTTAGATGAATATATGAACAAACTAAATTGTTTCTTAATTATGTCTTAACTTAGATGAATATATGAACAAACTAAATTGTTTCTTAATTATGCCTTAAATTAGATGAATATATGTTCTTAATTATGTTAACTTGAAACTCTACTTTCAACTATATGAATATAGTGACTTGAAAAATAGATGAATAAACTAAATTGTTTCTTAAATTTATACTTCCAATAGATGAACATCATGACTTAAAAAATAAATGAACAAATTAACTATATTAATCCGAATTATGCATCAAATTTATATTCGATGAGATTCAACTTGAAAATCAAATACTGATCAATTATTATCAAATTTTTGGCTTTTTTGATCATGTTCTCATTATTGTTAATTAAAATGAGAATATAGAAAAAAAAGACTAGAATATGATAATTCATTGATCAGTAATGACAATCAAGTATTTGAAACATGTGATTTTAGACTTCATAACTTCAAAATCACATGTTTCAAGTACAAGAACTTATTGACATATGGGTTAACATTATTCGATTGTAATTGGATTCATCGTTGGAAGGATAAACATGGCGTTATAAAAGAAGAATATAAGGATAATGTTGATGAATTTATTAATGTGACATATCAAAATGAAGGTGTTGTTTCTTCATATGGTGAAATCTTATGTCCATGCCGAAAGTGCAAATGTTATCCATGGAAAATAAGATATGATGTGCACAAGGATTTATATCACTCCCACAACTCCAACTCCAACCTCCCTCTCCGTCTCCCACTTCCTCTTTCTCAACTTCGGCCGTCGGTGGCTGGATTGGTTGTCTATAGGCCAGATCCGGCAATAGGCAGCCGATCTTGATTGCCCGCAGGCCGAACGGCCATATCGATGACTTAACTTTTTTATATTTTACAAAAAGGTTTCGACGGATAAATCCATTGGAAACTTAGAACTCCTTCATAGGTCCATTGGGTACTATCGTCGGAATCTCGACTCCCATTGGAGATTCCGATGTCTGGAGGTTCCGACATGTGATTCCTTTGAAAGTAGTGACGATTTTATGCATATGTTGAAAAATTATTATCGAAGAGTGTTATTTTGACGACTGTCTTCCCATCGGAAGCTAGATTTTTCGACGAATTTTATGATATTTGTGACGAATTTGACGTCGGAAATTGTTAAAATATTTTATGGAAAGACTCCGTGGATAACTCTTATGGCGATCTGATGGCGAACGCACCATACAAAAATTAGCCAACAAGCCTCGTATATCTCTCTCTCTCTCTCCCCCTCTCTCAAGCGAGATGTTCCAGAGTATCATATTAAACTGACTGATACTCATCCAGTGCATGCCAACTACCGCAAAAATGGACGTAATAAAAAAATACTTAGGAAATTCGGCCTCCTATAATATTTTTGAGAATATAACTTGAATTCTCTCCTATTCTTCAACTCAGCAACTTCATCGTAACTGTAGGGGGGAGAGAGAGAGAGGGGTCTACTGAATCCACTGAAACCTGAGCTTTGACTGGTCTATTTTTCCTTCTCCAATCAAGTAAGAAGAAGAGGCTGCATCTGTTCCAGTTATTATATGTTCTAGCTACTGTATATGCACAGAGACAATTCACGCAGGATCTCATCTGTAACTTGTTGATTTTTCACTTGTATGCGTGCTTCTTGGTTAATCCTTTCTTCTTTCCTGCTAGAAGAAGCGACCATGAACTCAGGGATGGTGATCAAGGAAGAAATACTAGTCATCAAGCGGCCAACGGAGCTGACGTGCCCACGTAATTAATTATATACTCCACTCCACTCCTCTCTTATGATCTTTTATACACCTCTTCTGAATTATTATTCCTGTCATGCATGAAACTGGACTAATCTAATTGTATGCTTTTTCTTAATATTCGTATGTTTGTGTCGATTTGTGTTTATATGTACGACCATGAGAAATTGAACTGGAGAACCAGTCGATCCCTCTTGCACCATGGAACTCGTAAACAAGACTGATCGATATGTAGCCTTTAAAGTAAGTATACCTAAGTACTGTTCTGAATTTTTTTTTTACTTCACCTCGTTCGATTTGTCATATTACTAAAGGAATTATGTGAATTAATTTAATTGTCCATATGTTTAATTATACATGTAAATCTCGTGATGATGCACTAATGATCATTTTCAGGTGATGGCTACTAGAAAGGAATATGCTGCGACGCCTAACAAAGAAGTTATTCCTCCTTGATCGAGATGCATCGTTACATGTAAACATTATTTCTGAAACAAGTTAAAGTTAAAAAAAAATCATTTCAGTTACTCCTTTTTCATTGTATCAGAAAACAATAAATTTAAAAATATAAAGAACTAATAATATTTATATATGCCAGAACCGCTGAAAATATTAATAAAAGGAAGCATATTTGTAACGCCACGAAATTCAACCCGTCAAGTAGCGCGATCTCCTCTCGTACGCTACTCTTTTCTTGTCTTTACTTTGACTTATTTGTTGATCCGAATGATCAAGAAAAGTGACACGTAAGCGGAAGACTTACCAATAAAATAATACAATAAAGAAATGTGGAAGTTAAATAGGTAATGATTTATCCATAAGGTATGCAAAGTCTATGCCATAAGTGTAACTCTATAGGTCTCATCTATATTCTAGATAACCATGTGCATCCGCCATCAAGCTGTAGTCACCGCACACATATCAACGCCTCGCAATCATCATCAATTATTTGTGGGAATCACACAGGGGAGCAAACTCAACCGTTCGCATAAAGCTAAGTGTGATTTCGTATAAATCATAGATTAGTTTCCATCAGAATAAGTATGAAGTAAACATTTAAATCAGATATGAGAGAAAATCATAATGAGGAAATCAATAAGGAGAGCATGTTCATAGTTAATTTCCTTTCACACTCGTGTTTCTTTTCTTCGATTCATATTCATTGTTCATACTCTTGAGGATAAGGTTCTTTCATTCGTCACATGAGACAAACACATAGATTATATAATAGAATGGATCAACGTGAAGGATCAATAAAAACATCATGAGCACTTGTGTTAAATCCCATGTTTTGATGATAACAAATCAAATTGGACATAAAAGATATTAATATATGCTCAAGTGATGATATGCAGGTGTAGAATTGATATGATCTCAGTTGCAGAAGAAATCGCCGATCGAAACAACAAAAATGAAGTTTCAGCATACGATCGGTCGACTGATCGGTCGATCGAAAAGATCGGTCGATTGATATCAAGCGGAAGAAATGTCAAGACTGTACCGGTTGATGATCCGGTCGTTACATCGGTCAACCGAATAGCACAGGGATGAAATCAGAAAAAGTTGAGAGTATACCGGTCGATGTTCTGGTCGTTGCACCGGTCGGCCGAACAGTAAAGGACGAATTCTAAAAAATTCGAAACTATACCGGTCGACGTTTCGGCCGAAGGACCGGTCGACCTGACAGCTTAGAAAGGTAACAAATATGCTGCAAGCAAGAATAGTAGTGCGGTCGACCGGTCATAGTGTTAGATGAACAGTAAAGACTATTTTTCGAGGAGAAAATCATGAAAATTCATCTGGACGAAATTCTCACCTGTACAACACTAAAAGGAGTGCTAAAGCTTGAAGAAAACTTATCCAAGCAAGCAAGAATATTCAAAAGAGCATTTCAAGTTCTTGAGCCCAAATTTACAAATTCTTTCCTTTTTTCTTCCAAACTTTGAGTGTGAAAAATCTTGTAAAAGAAGAGAGTTAGAGAGAAACTTTATTCTCTGATGGTTGAAAGCTCGTTGTAAAAGAGGAGTGCCTTACCTCTTGAGCGGAGAAGAATGTGTGTGGTGTAGAAAGGGTTGTTCTCTCCCTACAAGAAAAGAGAAAGATAGTGGATCTCCGGCGGTCTCGAGGTCGAGAAGTTGGAGCGGGGACGTAGGCCAAAGAGTTGAGACTGAATCTCGTCAACACATCGTGTCTCACTGTGTTTATTCTCTTTTTATTATTCGTTTGTGATCATTTTTAGTGATTTTCCGAAAGCGAGTTTCCGAAAAGATTTTTAAAATACCAATTTGCTTGTTCTCTTGTTGCTTTCGATCCTACAATTGGTATCAGAGCGGGTTGCTCTTGTTTTTAAGATTTAAAAATTCTTCTAGAGCTATGGCATCAAGTGGATTCAATTTTTCTGAAGGTCAATCGATTAATCGTCCTCCGCTTTTTAATGCATCTAATTTTGCATATTGAAAAATTAGGATGCAAGCATATGTATGCTCCATTGATATTGATATGTGGGATATCATTCAAAATGGTTTTGATCTACGTGGAAAATCTCCTTTGAAATATACCGAAGGAGAAAGACTTTTGATAAAACTTGATTGGAAGGCTAAAAACATTTTTATTGTGCTTTGGATCCTACGGAGTTTAATCGGGTTTCTAGTTGTTCAAGTGCTAATGAAATTTGGAAAAAACTTATTATCACTCATGAAGGAACCGACAAAGTTAAGGAATCTAGATTGAACATCCTAAATCACCAATATGATTCTTTCAAAATGCATGAAAATGAATTTATAAATGAGATGATTGTCCATTTTAATGATATTGTGAATGGCTTAGACTCTTTGGGCGAGCCAAGAACTAACTCTCAAAAGGTAAAAAAGTTTCTCAGGTCCCTCTCCTCCAGATGGCATACAAAGAGGACCGTGATCGAAGAGAAAGATTTGAACAAGTTAGATTTCGACGATCTTATAGGTTCACTCTTGACATATGAGATCGGAATCAAGGAGGATGAAGAAGCAAATGCTCCAAAGAGAAAAACTCTGGTATTGAAAGCAGGTAAAGATGAGGAAGACACAAGTGAGGAAGATGAAGATCTTGATGACAAGAAGCTTGCCCTATATGCAAAGAAACTTGACAAATATCTCAAGTTTGACAAGCAAAAAAAGAGAAATGGCTTCACCAAGAAAAGATCATCATCAAGCAAGAATCAAATAACTTGATTTGAATGCAAAAATGTTGGACATTATAAAAATGAATGTCCAAATTTGATAAAAAAAAGAAAAAAAGATGGAGAAAATTCAAAAAGGAAGAAAAAAACTCTTCAAGCAACTTGGGATGAAAGCGAAGATGAAGAAAATGATTCCTACACCTTCTCAAGTGATGATGAAGAAGCTTACATATGTCTAATGGCTAATAGTCACGAAGTATCATCTAACTCATCTAGCTCTAGTGATAGTGAATCTTTTAATGTGCATAACGAGTTTAGAATTCTTATCAATAAATATGGATGCCTAAAAAAAAATATGATAATCTAAGAATAGAATTTAAAAATAAGCAAAAGAAAGATAAAGATGTTAGAGCATGTGAAAAGTGTGACATATTGAGTGAGGAAAACACTAGTTTAGAATTCTTAATTGAAGAATTGAAAATGGAAAATAGTACACTTAGATCATCATGTGAAAAATGTGCATGCTTGACAACGAAATTAAGAATCTAAAAGATGAAATTAAAAATTTTCTAATGGAAGCAATATGTTAGATGTCATGCTTAGCGGATTTAGAATGCCTTCAAATAAAAAGGGATTTGGTTTTAACTCTTTTGAAAAGAAAAATGACAAAAGAATTTTATTTGTTAAAGCATCACGTAGTAATGCAAAATCATATATTACTTGTTTTCACTATGAATATGAATGGCATTATTCATATGATTGCAAAGTTAGAAATGGAATAAATAAATGGATGAAAAATATTTGGGTCCCGAAAAAAATCATTTCTAATCAAGATGGATCCAAGCAAAGTTGGGTACCAAAAAAATGAGATTCTCAATTTGTTTTTTGTAGGGAGCCCCAAAGCTTAATGATGGTAAATGATATTTGGATAGTGGATGCTCAAGACACATGACCGGCGATACATCAAATTTCATCACCTTGAAAAAGAAAAATGGAGATAAAGTCACTTTTGGAAACAATAGCAAAGGAAGAGTAATAGACATGGGTAATGTTGGTAAGAATGACAAAGTATATTTGGAAAATGTATGGCTAATTGAAAATCTAAAACATAATTTAATTAGCATAAGTCAACTATGTGATAAAAACTATTTAGTTAAATTTAAAAAAGACAAATATTTGATATTAGATGAAAATAATGAAGTTTTACATATGGCTTTAGGTACAATAATGTGTACAAAATTGATTTTGATAACTTGAAAAATGAAAAATGTCTTAGTGCTATACATGATGATATAAATTTATGGCATAGAAGATTAGGACATGCAAACTATACATTACTAAATAAACTTTTAAATCATGAATTGGTTAGAGGTTTGCCTAAGGTTAAATTTGAGAAAAATAATATTTATGATTCATGCCTTAAAGAAAAACAAACCAAAAGCTCATTTAAATTAAAAGGAGTCATTAGTACACATAGACCTTTGGAACTTTTGCATATTGACTTGTTTGGACCAATTGATATAGTAAGTTTAGAAGGAAAAATATATGTTTTTGTGATTGTTGATGATTTCTCTCGTTTCACTTGGACTATTTTTCTTACTAGTAAAGATGAAACAATTAACATGTTTTCAAAATTTGTAAAAAGAATTCGAAATGAATTTGAACAAAAGATTTCAAAAATTAGAAGTGATCATGGAGGAGAATTCAAAAATCATAAATTTGAATTGTTTTGTGAAGAAAATGGAATTATTCATAACTTTTCCACTCTTAGGACACCTCAACAAAATGGAGTAGTAGAAAGAAAAAATAGAAATATATAAGAAATGGCTAGAACAATTTTAAATGAAAGTAAATTGCCAAAGTATTTTTGGGCCGAGGCAGTAAATGTATCATGCTATATTCTTAATAGGATTTTACTTAGGCCTCTTGAGAAGAAAATTTGTTTTGAAGTGTTGTATGGAAAGAAACCAAATATTTCTTATTTTAAAGTTTTTAGTTGCAAATGCTATATTTTGAATATCAAAGACAAACTTGAAAAATTTAATGCAAAATGTGATGATGATATTTTTCTTGGTTATTCAACTATAACTTAAGCATATAGAGTGTATAACAAAAGAAAATTAGTTGTTGAAGAGTTTATTAATGTTAAATTCAATGGAACTAATGAATTTTTGATGAGCAAACAAGCACACGATGATGAGGAAGAAATAGTTGAAGTGCAAAGATAACTTGATGATGTGCAACATGAGGGCTCAGAAGAAGCTAAAGTTGATACTCCAAATGTGGGAGAAATGGAAGAAAATCGAATTGAGGAAAGCCAAATTATTTCAAGAAACTGGAGACATGCCTCATCACATCCAGTTGAACAAATTATAGGTGATATAAATGAAGGTATAAAAACTAGAAACTCTTTGAAAAATCTGTGCTTTTTCGGCTTTTCTTGCTAACTTTGAACCCAACAATATTAGATGAAGCACTTAAAGATCTAAATTGGATAAATACAATGCATGAGAAATTAAATAATTTTGAAAGAAATCAAGTATGGAAATTTGTGGAAAGACCCAAGAGCCATCCCATTATTGAAATCAAATGGGTCTTTCGAAACAAATTAGATGAAAATAGTGTCATTGTGAGAAATAAGACTAAATTAGTGGCCAAGGGTTACTCACAAATTGAAGGGATTGATTTTGATGACACTTTTGCCCCCGTTGTTAGACTTGAGGCAATTCGAATGCTTTTGATTTTTGCATGTTATAAAGGTTTTAAACTTTTTCAAGTGGATATTAAATCGGACTTCTTGAATGGTTTTATAAATAAGGAAGTTTATGTTGAACAACCTCAATGTTTTGAAAATCCAGATTTTCCCTATTTTAAATTTTCAAAAGCTCTTTATGGATTGAAACAATCCCCTCGAGCTTGGTATGAAAGATTGAGTTCATTTTTAATTGAAAATGGTTTCAAAAAGGAAAAGAAGACACCACATTGTGCCTAAAATATTTTAAAAATGATACTTTAATAGTTCACATTTATGTTGATGACATTGTTTATGGTGCTACTAATGAATGTCTATGCAAAGAGTTTGAAACTCTTATGCAAAAAGAATTTGAGATGAGTCTTGTAGGATAGCTTACCTTCTTTCTAGGTATACAAGTGAAACAATTCAAGGAAGGGATTTTTCTCAATCAAGAAAAATATACAAGGGAGTTGCTTAAAAAATTCGGGATGAACGACTGTAAGCCAAACACAACCCCTATGAGCACTACCACAAAATTGGATAAAGATGAAAAATGTAAGTCCAGTGATAAAAAAAGGTACAGAGGTATGATCGGTAGTCTGCTCTATTTAATGGCATCTAGGCCAGATATAATGTTTAGTGTATGTTTGTGTGCTAGATTTCAATCCGCCCCCAAAGAATCGCATTTAATTGTAGTAAAAAGAATAATGCGTTATTTAAAGCATACATGTGAATTAGGCATTTGGTACGATAGAAATTCACCATTTAAATTGCATGCCTACACTAATGCGGATTTTGCCGGGTGTAAAGTTGATAGAAAAAGCACTAGTGGGATGTGTTATTTTCTTGGTAGCTCCCTCATTTCATGGGCTACTAATATATAGCTGCCGGTTTGTTGTGCACAAATACTATGGGTAAAATAATAATTACTTGACTATGGTGTAAATTGTTCCAATGTACCCATTGTGTGCGATAAAACAAGTGCTATAGAAATGACCAAAAATCTAATTCAACACTCTAGAACGAAACACATTGACTTGCGATATCATTTCATTAGAGAACATGTGACACTTAAGGACATTGCCATTGAACATGTGTCCACTGAAATTTAACTTGCAGACATATTTACAAAACCCTTGAGTGAAGAACGGTTTTGCATGCTTAGAAGGGAATTAGGAATGATTACTTCTTGATTGCATATCAATTTTAAGTAAAAGTGACTTGGTTATATAAAATCACTTTTGATATGGAATATCAAAAGTGTTGCACGACACTTACATTTGTATGACATATATCTCTGGAACATGATTTTAATGGTTAAAACTTCGACAAAGGCATGAAAACAAGTAAAAATAGAATGACCGTCGACCGACTGGTAAAGACCGGTCGACCAGTATATAACTGGATCCGACTGACATTCATCGATCGATGGATTATTCACTTATTTAACAACTGTCTGGTCGACCGCTGAGCAAGATCGGTTGACCGGTATATGTCAAAATTGCACCCATATATCAAATCGACCACCCGATCGGTCGGTTCACCTTCCTTATTTCTGCGACCACTGCCCTAACCCTTCGACCGCCCTCAAAGTCCGGCGAACTCTGCAGCTGCCGACGACTCCAGTGATCGGCCACCTCCTCCAGCCGAACGCCTTCGCCTTTTGTCTCGACCGCCTCCGCTTCCGCCCTTCTCTTCCCCTCACCGGTTGTCTCTCTGCTTTCCGGCAATCCTTGCCGGCCGTCCTCTCTCCTCTTTTTGTATGGTGGCCATCTCTCTATTCTCCTTCTCCTTTCACTAGCCGCCTCGACCGGCCATCTCCGTCGGTTGAATCTCCAGCCGCCTCGACTGCTCCTCCTCCATCGGCCGCCTCTACCTTTGACACCGACCACTCTCTCTCTCATCTCCATCAAACTCCGACGACCTTCGTAGTCCACCACTGCTAACCAGTCGCCTCGATCTCCGTCTCTCTCTCTCCCTCTCCCTCTCGTCTCCATCACCTCCGGCACCTTTCTGCTATTTCCGGACATTCGCCTCTCTTCGTCTCGAACACTAGTTCCAACCTTTCGTTCACTTCAGACCATCATTGTTGAATCCATGCCCGACGACGATGGACATTCACATGTTCGGATGGTCTTTCAGCGTCGTCGTCGCTTCCCTGGTTCCGGTGGTACCATTCATATCCTCCCACCAGAACTGGAACCCCGAGCCCGTCCGACGTGGATGAGGCCGTGGACGAGGATGATCCCGCGGACGTATTCGTCAAACATCTTCTCCCAAGATCACTAATTTTGATAGCCATTTTTTATCACTAGGGACGTTTTTCTGCTAGTTTTGATGCCTTGTAAGCCTCTCGTGACATCCGACATGCCTACACTGTTGATTGGGACGCTCTGAACATTTTCGATGTTTAGGAGATGTTCGCAACCATCGGTTGGCTGACATTGCTTTCCCTCACTGAGCGTGTGTATCCTCGTCTTATTCGTCATTTTTATGCGAACATGACGATCATTCGAGAGGCCATCATCTTATATGTTCTTGGTGTACCCATTTGTCTTGAGCCTGACCATATTTGTCACATCTTTGGCGTTGCATGCCCATTACCAGGTCTCTATGCATTTGTTACTTATGGGTGACCTTCTAATTATCTTTCGATCGCGGAAGACATTTGTACGGTCTTTGCTGAACAGGACGTCTAATATACCATCGAAACTGCCTATCGACCTCTTCATCCCCTCATGAAAATGGCACATCATCTCCTTAGCCGCATGATTACTCCTCGAGCTGGGTACTATATAGAGGTCACTCACTTTGATCTATTCTTTCTTCACTGTCTCTGCATCCGTGATGTCTCATTTCTTCATTTCGGTCATTATGTCTTCTATCACATGGACTACACCTTCCAGAAGATCTCCTCTGCTGCTCGTGGTCGGCACCACTTATATTTTGGTGCTTGGATCACGAAGATTTTACTCCACTTTGGTGTCGAGATCCCTACTGACGAGGAGTACATTCGACCTCGTCCCACTTACATCATTGGTTCCGGGACTTTACACCGGAAAGGTCTTAGATTTGGTGATTAGGCAGCGCCAGATTCTGACAATAGAGATTATGTCATAGATGGAGAGCCAGTGTCGATGGACACTCAGGACGCACCGGAGGCCGGTCCTAGCTTCCCTCCTCCCTCGGCACCCTCTGAGCATATTGGCTCTTCCCAGCACGCTCCCTCGAGCTCTTATGACACATATGATTTCACAGCCTTATCATAGCAGGTAGCTTTCATAGATCATCGCGTGACCTAGATGGATCGTCGTCTTCGACGGATGGAGCATGATTTTCATTATCTTGTTGGGTCACTACAGGCTTACTATGCAACGTAGGGATTAATTCCGCTAGTAGCTCGAGATGATGATAGTCCCGATGAGTTGTAGGTGTCTTGCCTCTCTCTTTGATGATGTCAAAAGTGGGAGAAGTTTGGTTATGATGGGACGATGTTTGATGTTTGTCTATGTTTGATGTTTGTATTAGTGTCATGCACCATTTTGTCGTGATTGCAGTCACATCTATTAGTGCAAGAACATATGATGTACTATCGACTATGGATGTAATGTGATAACTTGCTTATTTATGCCTTATTTGAATTCCATGTCTATGTTGTTCTTTATTTGACGTTATAATGTTCATATTGCTCCATATTATTATAACGATATAAAGGCCAACTATTTAGGGGGAGAAAATGTGAAATATGCATGAATGTAGGGGGAGCATGCTCATTACTTACTTAACTTATATTTCATTTATTTTCTCTCTTTATCGTCCAATTAGTTTGTCATCATCAAAAAGGGGGAGATTGTTGAATCCCATGTTTTGATGATAACAAATCAAATTGGATATAAAAGGTACTAATCTATGCTCAAGTGATGATATGCAGGTGTAGAATTGATATGATCTCAGTTGCAGAAGAGATCGCCGATCGAAACAACAAAAATGAAGTTTCAGTGTACGACCGGTCGACTGATCGGTCGACCGACTATGAAGACCGATCGATTGATATCAAGTGAAAGAAATGTCAAGACTATACCGGTTGATGATTCGGTCGCTACACCGGTCGACCGAACAACACAGGGATGAAATAAAAAAAAGTCGAGACTATACCGGTCATTGCACCGGTCGGCCGAACAGTAAAGGATGAATTCTAGAAAAAGTCGAGACTATACCGATCGACGTTTCGATCGAAGGACCGATCGACCAGACAACTTAGAAAGATAACAAATATGTTACAACGGTCATATTGACCGGTCATATCCGGTCCATTAATGCGGTCGACCGCTCATAGTGCCAAATGAATAGTAACGACTATTTTTCGAGGAGAAAATCATGGAAATCCATCTGAACGAAATTCTCACATGTACAACACTATAAAAGGAGTGTCAAAGCTTGAAGAAAACTTATCCAAGCAAGCAAGAATATTCAAAAGAGCATTTCAAGTTCTTGAGCCCAAATTTGCAAATTCTTCCCTTTTCTATTCCAAACTTTGAGTGTGAAAAATCTTGTAAAAGAAGAGAGTTAAAGAGAAACGTTATTCTCTGATTTAGTGAAGGTTGAAAGCTCATTGTAAAAGAGGAGTGCCTTACCTCTTGAGCGGAGAAAAAGGCGTGTGGTGTAGAAATGATTGTTCTCTTCCTACAAGAAAAGAGAAAGATAGTGGATCTCCGGCAGTCTCGAGGTCGAGAAGTCGGAGCGGAGACGTAGACCAAAGAGTTGGGGTCGAACCTCGTCAACACATCGTGTCTCACTATGTTTGTTCTCTTATTCTCTTTTTATTATTCGCTTGTGATCGTTTTTAGTGATTTTCCGAAAGCGAGTTTTCGAAAAGATTTTTAAAACACCAACACCCCCCTGGTGCTTTCGATCCTACAACTTGCTCATCATTCATACATTCATTCATATTCATTCATTCAATTCATTCAATCAAATCATGCATTCATTCATTTATTCAATTCATTCAGTTCATTCTTTACATTGGAAGAGCTCTTCATTCTTATAGGGAATACCATTGCCTGCACCTGTAGTGCTACTATATAGACCATTATGGGCCAATGAGTGATCAGTGCCACGGCCAGCCCCGTCGAACCGTGATGACCTCGTACCAAGAGGAAACATCTGCAAGGGAGAAACTCTCATCTAGATAGGACAAATGGTAACCCATGAAGGAGTTCCTTGCTTAGGGCTCGCTCAACTTCCCCTCATCATAGTGGACCTTTCTTTCAATCCAAATATCGATCAAGGTCATATGGAGCATAGCTCCGTATCATGTGGACCTATCTTCCAATTTGTAAATTGGTCAAGGCCGTATGGAGCACAACTCCAAATCATGTAGACCTATCTCCCAATCCGTAGATTGGTCAAGGCTGTATGGAGTAAAGTTCCGACTCTTCTTTAAGTTCATTTCATTCTTTAACAATCAGGTGGACATAAGTTTTATAAATCAGAGGAGTTCGATTTGAGTCATGTTCTCTTCTGTCCACATAACGGTCGACCATTAGTAAAACGGTCGCCCATTATATGTCTATTCAGCAGACGTCCAACAGGAGGAAACGAACGTTCATTCATCAGTCTTTCGGTCGATGGAAAAAGGTAGCGGTCGACCATTTGATGTTCAATCTTTATTCATTTTATGATCATATTCGTTCAACTTCAATCAAGTGGACGGAAGCTTATCAAATCAGAAGGGTCGGTTAAAGTCGTGTTCTTTCCGTCCATATAACGGACTCCCGAAAGTCTAGGGTCATCCGCTTTAGATCCATTCAGCAGTCATTCGATAAACAATAGGGTGGATGCATGTTTATTATTTTTCTTTAGTCGACCGAAAAGGGAGCGGTCGAACATTCTGTGTTTATTCTTTGTTCATTTCACAGATCATATTCTTTTGATCACTTAGATCAATCAAGCTAGCAGGGAGCAGGAGTGACTCCAAGTCATCTTTAATAATCATATCATTCAATACTAATCAAGTGGATAGGGGCTTGTCGAATCATGAGGTCTAATTTAAAGTCACCTTTCACTCTATCCATAAATCGGAGGACTAAAGGTTAGCGGTCGTCCGTTCGAGATTCATCGTCGGTCGTTCGAAAGAGGTTCTGACGTTCATTTATCAATATCCATCAGTCGACTGGAAGAGTATGATCGTCCATCATAACTTGTGAATATCCTTAGACCTTCGATCGAGAGTTTCGGTCGGCCGAGAGTCCACTATATTCTACCGTTCGATAACGGACGCACGATCAAGGATCGATCAACCATTTCTACTAGGTAGAATTGCAGATCATTTGTGAAAGTCCTTACGTTTCAATTGGTTTCCGAAATACTAGATTTACAATTAATCCCAATCTACACCTAAGATTAACTATCATCCATAGAGCGTTCAAACAAAGTTCATATTCATTTCATGCATCATATCTCCTTTGCATCGTTCATAGCTTTGTCCATTTCCATAACCTATCATAGTCCATTTCCATATCATACTTTAGTCCATTGTCATGTCATGCATTATTTTCCTTTTTATACAATTATCCATCTTCTTAACTTGACATCAATACATAACTCATCGTTAGGTCTTTAATAAGAATCATCACTTCGTATATGTCTATCCTTATCATTCTTAATCACATATCCTAACCAACTAATAAGAATTTCCGTATATCATTAAAGTACCAAACCATAACATGACTTCTACAACCTTAAATATGTATAATCATATGAGAAGAACTTTCAATACGGCCGATTAAGCAATCGCATGGCAGCATTTCACCCAACTTAGAAATAATCTAATCGATGCATCATTTAATAACATATAAGCATTCACGTCATCATAGCATTAACTAACTTCTCCTTATCATAAATCCAATAACTTGACATGCCTTTCATTATAACAACCTAATGCATCAACTTCCTTCTCCCTATTCGTTCTATTGCTCATTTCATTCGATAATAAATTAGGTGGACAAAGGCTTAATAAATTAGAGGGTTTGATTAGAGTCGAATTCCTTCTGTCCACGTACTGGATGCCAGAAAGTCAAGCGGTCGTCCGTCTTTAGATCTTCTCAGTAGTCGTCCGAAGAGGGAGCGGACGACCGTTTGTCGTTCCCTAGTGGCTCTTAATGGTTCATCATTGTTCTTCATGTGGTTCATGAAAGTCATCATCATTCATTGTTCATGGAGGATCATATCAAGTTGGTGTCACATTCTATCAGTTCCGTTTGATCGTAAGAAAGGGTAACATAGTTCTGTTAGCATAATTTACTTCGTGGACAGATCAGATCAGATATCAAATACATAAATAAAAGTTCGTAAATCATAAGATCATTAATCTGTTGGTCAAGACCCAGGCCGAGTATAGAGGAACTCAGACCAAGTTCCTGACCAAATCAAACTCGAAAATTTCGAGTGGGAACTCGGGCCGGGTCAGGGTCATACCCGGGTCAGCTTAGGGTCATACTCGGTCCGAGCTGAGTACGCGATCGGGTCAGAAAAGTCGAGTCGCCCGATCATCTTCTCCGATCGATACCCGGGTCGGGTCAGGCAGAGCCCAGGCCGAGTTACTGGTGCGAATCGAGCTCGGGTCGATCGTCAATGGCGGATCCGAGCCGAGTTGAGAAGGACTCGGTCCGGGTTGGCTTGATCCGGGCCAGGTTATGGGTAACTCGGGCCGGGTTCTTTGTTCGTAGGAAACTGCACGAGTTTATAGATTTGATCCATTTCGGTTCTTTCAACAATCAAAGTGGTCATGCGTCAGTGTCATGGATTCGTGGACATAACTCAGACATCATCTGATCATTCAAACTGTAATGAAGTAATCTACACACGCAATCATCTAAGCGAAATCTAAATCTATGAACTAACTATTAAATAGTTTCAAGAGGTTTCGCAGAATCGAAATCGGGCATTTCAACATACATACACTACTTCAACTACACATATAAGCAGGGGCTTCCATCCATCTATGTTCTTAGAGCATGAATCACATTCATAAGGTTCATGTCAGCACAAGCTAACAGATGAATAGGGCATAGGATCATCGAGACGGATTTGTAATCCTATAAACAGTACATAACTAGTTTTCTACTCTTCCTAATCATGAGTTCTACTTCTGTTTCGGTCCTAGTCTAGAAATAAATCTATGAAGAAGATCCTGAATTCACACCTTTTTGCCTACGCTTTTGGTTCGTCGGATCATCCTTAGGTTCTCCCTCGTTGTCTTCCTACCTCGTCCATGCCGGAAGAACTTGTCGGCATTGCTCCTCCGACCTCTGCCCGTGACCAGTGAGAAGAACACAAAACTCGCATGAATAGTGGAGGAAAGACGATGCAAAGAACCATCAAATGGGAAAAAAAGGGATGTGAAGCCTTTAAATATGTGGTAGCTTGTCCTTTGGTTTCCCATCTCGTGAGTGGAAGGGAGAGAGAGAGGGAATGTAATGAAGAGAGGAGAGGAAGAGGAAAAGTGTAATCAAGAGGGGGAGAGGAAAAGTCATAACCAATGAATTGAAGGGAGAGAGAGAGAGAGAGGAATGAAGAGGGGAGAGGAAGGTGAAGAGAATGTAATGAAAAAGGGGAGAGGAAGGGTCATACGGATGCCTCTTCATTTCATCTCCCTTCTTTTTTTTTGTGATGCGTTACAATATTAATTTTCTGAAACTCTTCAACTTTTTTAAAAGAAAAAGATGAAACACACAGAGTGTATAATTTGGTTTTTACACTTGTATTCGTTATCTCAGTGACTGTGCAAGTTAATTCAATGGATATCCCACCTATCTCGGGATGTGAAGGTAAATTCCTTATTCAGAGCATTGTAGTTGATGATAGAACAAGGATTGATGATGTAGCCAGAGAAATGGTAAGTAAATGTCTGTATGCTTATATATGCTTATATATATGTGTGTGGGTGTTTTCTCTTGAATTGATTCCTCACTATTTTGGCAAATATTTTACATGGGACTTGGCGAAAAGTTCGATAGAGGAGTTCCCCTTGTTGAAGAAGTGAAACTCAGGGTACATGCATATCCTCCCCAAGAATTCCAGCAAAGTCCTTCACCAACACCAACGATCTTACATGATGTAAGTGATTGATTGCGATGTGATGAAATTGAAAAGTATAAATAATGGAAACTAGAGATGCTAATTAACTTCCATCGATTTGAAATTCGAACTCTATATACCATTTAAGATAACCAATTTGTTTTGTTAGTGAATTTATGATGACACAGATATGCGCGCATATATATAGGAAGACATGAAAGAACAATAAGATTCACTTAGATTACATCCTAGAATAAAACTAATATTATTATATGAGATAACTCAGATGAAGATTATATCATCTTCTAATTCTAGTATCTAAAAACTTTATATATATATATCATTTCACAGATAATAAATAATTCATTCAAATGCCTACTCTATATAGTAGTATCCAAAAATTATGACAAGTATCCAAAACCATGGCACCTGTCTCAAAATATAAAAAAAATTGCTCCTCTAAGTTAGACTCCTATAATTAATGTAAGGAAGACTTTAATCCCAAAATAAGTTGAGAAGTAAATGAGTTTTCAGTCGTTCTAAATTTACCTTATAAGTATGATCATTGTAATCCTTCTCCCTTTTTAATCTTGTGTTGGAAAATGAATGATGATCATGTTCTTCTTTAATTACTAAGCATGCACTTGTTAAATTTGATGTGCTGACCAATTTTCCTAAAAGCTTAAGTCGTCACGAGTGGGCTGCTGACAACTTTGGTCTAGCCAAAGCTCAACACGTGGACAACTAAGGGGGGAAATTACTTTTTAATAAGAGCTTAGCGATGTTCGAACCCTTGACCTCTGACTGTGATACCATGCTAAATTTGATGTGCTAACTAATTTTTCTAAAAACTTAAGCCGTTAAAAAGAGCAACATCATTAATTTTATATTCTTAACATCATTGCCTCATTAATCTTGTCTGCAATTGCAAGAAAAGGTTGCGAGGTTGATCCACGGATCCCCCCATTTGGACCCCACGGTGGAGACTGCTCCACGAGTTCTTCCCCTTGACGCACTCAAAAAACTCCTTCGCGTATTTTTCCCGCCCCAACGTTTCAAGTTCAGGTACGTACTACGTAACGTAAGCACAACACAATTAAATCTGATTGCTCTCATTCATCTTCCATCCTGAGACTGAGAGCTTCGTTGGATGGTCTGAGCAATTGAAATTGTTCCAACTTTAACTGCAAATGGCCTGACGTACGTACTGCATGATCTAAAGAATTTGATATATATAATCAAATTAGAAGCTAGTATGTATATAATGCTCAGTTCATTATTAATTTAGTTTGGTCTTTTCGATTGAAAGAGGATCCACAACCAGCCTTCAGAAGAAGCGTCAGATGCAGGAGATTCCGACGGTGTAAAAGAAACAGAAACAATGGAGTCACGAGATCAGCCGGAAGGTGGACGTCATGAAGCCTCCAGCAGATGATTGACGAGACCACCAAGGAGATGTTGAACGACAAGATCCGCTCGCTTCAGGAGACCATCGATCGTAACAAGGTGCATTTGGCAAACAATGCAAGAGAAGCTGGACTCGCTGACGACAGATTACGATGCACTGCGAGAGGAGCGAGACGACATCGTTGGAGAATTTGAGGCGCTGCGATGGCAACATCGTGCGGTTTTGCAACAACTGGAGAAGGTAAACACAGAGAAGCGGGAGCTGGGCGAACTGGTTAACGAGCTGGAGTCGAAGCTTCGCTCACTCCAGGCGTCTTACGACAAGCTGCAGAAGGAGTGTGACGTCGCTGCTCCAGAAGCCGATGAGCTGCGCAGCAAGGCGGGGCAGATGGCCGACGCATTCAGTGGTGCTCGTGAAACTTTCAGGTCGGAGTTCTCCAGGTCGGAGCTTGAACGAGCAATTCAGAACTTTCACCATGTTGGAAATTAAAGGATAAACTAGGAAAATAATTCAGGACATAACAGAGTAATCAAGGAACAATTTTTGAGAAAAGGAAAATATCATTGCATGATATTCTACTATATTAAAACTCAAAATAAGATGGCCTATAAATAGGCTTACAACTTGAGATGCAAGATAACAACATGGAGATCATGCACTAATTACATTACCACGTAACCATGACTACCACATCACCACAACTATCCACTAACCCCATAATTAATTTTCTTTTTTTCAAAATACAAAATGATGTGAATAATATTTTTTAATCACATTTCATCACTCCCCCTTGATTCAAAACTGCAAACTCTAAGCAATTTTGTGAAAAAACGCATGCTTGCAAATAGAAAGAACTTTGGTGAACAAATCTGCCATTTGTTCATCTGTGTCACAAAATTCCAATTTTATTTCTTCATCTTCCACTAGCCACGAATAAAATGATGACGAATCTCAATGTGCTTTGTTCGTCTATGCATAATTGGATTCTTGGTCATTGCTATTGCTGATTTGTTATCACAAAAGATAATTGTTGCTTCATTTTGAGATTGATGGAGATCCAACAAAATTCTTCTTAACCATATGGTTTGACATGTAGCAGATGTAACAGCAATATACTCTGCTTCAGAAGATAAGAGGGCAATAGTTGCTTCCTCCTTTGAACACCATGAAATTGCCCCTGATCCAAGACTAAAAATACTTCATGAAGTGCTCTTTCTATCATCCAAAGATCCTGCACAGTCACTATCAGTAAAGCCAAACAACATGAAATTAGAAACCTTAGATTACCAAATTCCAAAGTCCATCGTGCCAGCAATATAGCGCAAAATGCACTTGGCTACACCAAAATGATGTTTTGTTGGAGAATGCATAAATATGGATACAAGACTAACAGAAAAAGAGATATCTGATCTTGTGTGAGTCAAATAAATTAAGCCACCAATTAAACTTCTAAATATTCTTTCATCAGCATGACCTGTACCGTCATCAAGTTTGAGCTTTTCATTCACATTCATAGGAGTGGCATCAGCTTTGCAATTATGCATATTGAACCTGTCCAATAAATCATTAGCATATTTTTTTTAGAAACAAATATGCCATCAGTACTTTGCTTCACTTCTATACTAAGAAAATAGTTCAATAGACCCAAATCTATCACTTCAAAATTTACCATCATGCATGTCTTAAAATCAGCCACAAGTAATTGAGAAGATCCCACAATATCATCAACATATAGGCAAACTATAATAAATTCAGCCCTTTTTCTTTCAAGTAGAGTGTTGGCTCAATTTCACTTTTGTGACAACCATTATCAATAAAAAATGAATTAATCTTATTGTACCATGCACAAGGAGCTTGCTTTAGACCATACAAAGCCTTTATCAATTTGTAGACTTTATCTTCCTTGTCATTTATAACAAAGCCTTCTGGTTGATTGACATAAACATCTTCATTCAAATCACCATTCAAAAAAGTTGATTTTATATCAACTTGATAAACATGCCATTGCAATTGAGTAGATAAGGTTAGAAGTAATCTCACTGTTTCAAGACGAGCAACAGGAGAAAAAGTTTGTTCAAAATCTATACCTTGCTCTTGTGCATAGCCTTTTGCTACAAGCCTTGCTTTGTGCTTCTGAATGCTTCCATCTGCATGATATTTAGTTTTAAATAGCCATTTCAAATCAATCAAATTTTTGTTCTCAGGCAAATCAACTAACTCCCATGTATGATTTCTTTCAATATACATCATTTCTTCTTTCATTACATTGTGTCATTCTTCTTTTTCCATTGCTTCTTCCAAGCATGTCGGATTTGAGACAAATAAAGTAAATTGACACGAATCATATATTTCTTGCAAAGAACGAAATTTCTTTGGTGCTGAATCAGGTGAATTTTTTGAGGAATTATTTTCACTACTTGGAACACATTCATTTCTTGCTGGTGCTGCAATAATATTTTTTTCACCTTCTATAGAAAACTCAATTTCCAAATCAACCACATTAATTCTATTTGCCTCCTCTTATGTCCAACTACATCTTTCATCAAAGATAACATTTCTACTAATAACTACTTTGTTAGTAGAAGGATTGTATAACCGATAAGCTTTGGATTGAACAGGATAGCCAACAAAAATATATTTCTTGGACTTGTCATCAAACTTTTGACAATTTTCAAAATTGTTTAAAGCATATGCAATGCACCCAAAAACTTTCAAATGTCTTACTTTCGGTTTGCAACCTTTCCATGCCTTATAGGGAGTATGATTTTGCACTACTTTTGTTAGAGAAATATTCAGCAAATATACTGCAGTTGCAACTGCTTCAACCCAAAAAGTATTTGGAACATTCTTCTCTTTTACCAAACTTCTTGTCATTTCCACAATTGTTCGGTTCTTCCTTTTGGCTACACCATTTTGTTGAGATGTATATGGAGCTGTAAGCTACCTTTAAATTCTCTATTCTTCACAAAAATGGTTAAATTCATTTGATAAAAATTCACTACCTCTATCTGTGCGTAGTATTTTTATGTGATAACCACTTTTATTTTCCACCATTGCCTTGAATTTTTTGAACACATCAAATGTCTCTGATTTCTACTTCAAAAAATATACCCAATTCATGTGAAAATAATCGTCAATAAATAATGTAAAATATTAACCATCACTGAAGGACTTTGTTTGCATAGGTCCACATAAATCTGCATAAATAATTTCAAGAGGATACATTGCTCTGTATGATTTTTCTACATGAAATGATTTTTTGCATTGCTTTCCTAAAATGCACCCTTAACAAACTTCATCAAGAGAATCAATTTCTGGAAGATCATGAACCATATTCATTCTAGCCAATAATTTCAGTCCATTAATGTTGAGATGACCATATCTCACATGCTAGAGTTTAGCCTCAGAAACTGATTGAACTGAAAATGCACAAGAATCTGAAACATTCAGAGGAAACATGCGATTTTTTGTCATAGCAACTTTTGCAATAATCTGTCCAGATTTCTTATCTTTAACCAAGCAAACATCATCATCAAACAAAATAGAATAACCACTTGCCATATACTTAAAAGATTGTTCTTCAAAGTAAGAACATAAAAAATAGCATGAAGAATTTTTTCTTTATCATCATTATGTCGAATAGCAATTGTAACTTCTTCAACTTGTACAGGTTTATCATTTCCAAATCTGAGCTATCTTTTCTTTGACTCATCAAGCACTTTAAACAATGATTTGATTCTAGTCATATGATTAGAACAACCATTGTCTAAAAATAATATTTCATTTATATCATTAGAATGAGAATAAGCCATAAATAACTTACTTTTCTCTTCTTTCTCTTCAACAAAATTTGCTAATTGCTTTGCCTTGGTCCAACAATTTGCCTCAATATGTCCATGCTTCTTACAGTAGTAGCATTGAACTTTGTTTTTTCACTCATTTGATGGTTGTTGTCTTTGCACATTTTGTCCATCAAATCTTTCTCTAACATGGCCTCTTCCTCGGCCTCTTTCACAAAATTCGCCACGACCACGACCTCTATTGCAATCAGATCGAGGTGCTTCTACTTTGGCTTGAAAAGCTTTTTCTTCAGCTTTTTCTGTGAACCTGCTCATTCTTGCTTCATGTGCTTGCAAAGAATCCATTAGTTCATCAAAGGAGAGTATAGACAAATCTTTAGACTCTTCAATTACAACAGCTACATAATCAAATTTTGAGGTCAAACTTCTCAAAAATTTAGAAACAATAATTTTATCATCAATCTTTTCTCCATAAGATCTCATTTGGCTAACCATAGTAGTTACTCTTGATAAAAATTCTTGAACAGACTCATTTGATTTCACAAATAACATCTCAAAATCTCGACGAAGAGTTTGCAATTTAACTGTGATTACCTTTGATGTTTCTTGATACTCTTTATGTAATATATCCCATGTTTGCTTTGAGGTAACTGCACCTGTAATTCTGCAAAAAATAATCTCATGCACAGCTTGCTGAATAATAAATAATGCCTTTGCATCTTTCTTTTTGTTTTCCTTTAATTTTCCTTCTTCTTCTGAATCTGCATATCCATTCTCAACTAAATCCCAAAGGTCTTGTGACATAAACAAAGTCTTCATTTTGATATTCCAAAACTCATAATTATCACCTTTGAAAATAGAAATCAAAGGTTGGGAGAAACTCACACTACCACCATTCGCAGCCATAATTTGCTCCACATTTCTGCTTGTTGAAGCACTGATTAATTGCATTTGCTAACAATTCCAAATCTGCAAAATGATGTCTTCTCCTGCTCGAGTATTTCGCAACCTGCTCTGATATCAAACTTGTTGGAAATTAAAGGATAAACTAGGAAAATAATTCAGCACATAACAGAGTAATCAAGGAACAATTTTTGGAGAAAAGGGAAATATCATTGCATGATATTCTACTATATTAAAATTCAAAATAAGATAACATATAAATAGGCTTACAACTTGATATGCAAGATAACAACATGGAGATCATGCCTAAAAATGTGGGAGTTCATGCACACACTCCACCACTAACACACTACTAGCTTTACCATGTAACCATGACTACCACATCACCACAACTATCCACTAATCCCATAATTAATTTTCTTTTTTTCAAAATACAAAATGATGTGGATAATATTTTTTGAATCACATTTCAACACACCACATGCTAAAGATTGGAGAAGGAGGGTTCGAGAGCGTCTACAGGGCTCGTCTTCGCAACACGGCCGTGGCCGTAAAGGTGGTACACAAAGCGCACAAGGCCGATCTGAATTCTATCAGGAGGTAGATTCCGACATGAACCATTTCTAAGGCATCAGGCTGTGATTGATAAATATTGTGATCTGAATTATTCCTTTGTTTCATCAGGTGACCATTCTGAGTGAAATGAGGCATCCGAACCTGGTGACGCTGGTAGGAGCGTGCTCGGAAGAGGCCTTCTTGGCCCTCATATACGAGTACCTTCCCAATGGAAGCCTAGAAGATTGCCTGCGACGTTGTAGCAGCGGCGCCGCCGTTCCCAAGATGATGCCACCGTTGCTCATGTGGCGGGTCCGGACGCACATCGTAGCGGAGATGTGCTCCGTGCTCGTCTTCCTCCACTCTGTGAAGCCACATCCGGTCGTCCACGGCGACCTGAAACTTGCCAACATCCTTCTCGACGCCAACATGGCGAGCAAGCTCGGCGACTTCAGAATCTCTCGCCTCCTCTTCGTGGAGTCGGATTCTGGTAGAATGCCTTGCCACTATACGCAGCCCAAGGGCAGCTTGCACTACATAGACCTAGAGTTCCAGTCGATGGGAGAGCTGACAATGAAGTCCCTACTCTTTCGGGATCGTGGTGCTGCGCCTTCTGACGGGAAAGCCTGTACTAGGCATCGTCAGGCGGGTGCAGTTGGCACTGGATACGGGGCAACTATGGGGCGTCGTGGATTCCTCCACAGGTGCTTGGCCGTCGATGCAGTGCATCAGTTGGCTCTTCTGGCTTTGAGGTGCTGCCATCCCCACCGGAGGGACCGTCCGGACCTCGCCGGCGAGGTCTGGGATGCCGTCATGGCCTTAAGGAAATTATCTGCTTAATTTTATTTTGTATACAAAAGTTGCTCTAATTTAGATGTACATAAATAAAGTTTCTGCTTAAAAACCGTCGATTATCAAATTATTCAAACTTTCAACCCCATTCTATATCAATTTTTTAACCAAAATTATGTGTAACATTTTGGTTTCCTATATAATTGATCAAATGTACTTAATGTATAATTGATCAACCCCATTTTGATTTCTTATTGGAGTAGTTGGGCTCAATGATGGACCGGCCTTTCAACCCGGGGATCCCTTCCCTGAACCCATATGTGTTTCCATAGGTCTTACTTAACAATTGTCAGGAAATATATGTACCCATATTTTTCCACCACGACGTGCATATGGTGTCATTGCTCTTCGCCCCCCTTTGATTTGTCTAGCTGTGATCCAAGTAGGTTCAAGTGTCTGAAGAGCGTATTTGCCAAAACTAATATGATTGCCTCGACAAGATATTCTCTTCATTCTTCCTCTATGTTGTTTATGAAATCTGGTTCTTTTTGGGTTATATCTTAATTCCATCTCTAATCTAGAATTGGACATGAGAGTTTCTTCTCATCCAGCTCCTCACGAAGGAAGGGATTCGATTACATACGGATACAATATATATTAACTAAATAGTATATATTAACTAAAGTTCCTCCACCAAATTGTAGTACAGAGTCATCCCCAAAGATTTCAGTCAGGGTAGGCATATGCCAAACATGAATACCCCCGGATAACACTTGGCATAGAAACCCAATCTTAAGTAAAGGAAATATCGCGACTTCTGTCTTTTTCAATAAAATCGTCACGTAATAAATCAACAAAACCTAAAGTCATATCACGTTCCCCTTCCAGTTTACCTACTACTGTACCAGAGTGAATATGATCTTCACCAAACATAGTAATGCTTTAGCTAGTACGCGAAAATGCATACCATGATTTTTTCGGCAATCAATAATTGCATGCATTGCGCGGTGGATGTGATGAAGTAGGCAATTGTCACGGCGATAATGAGCCAAACTAGTATTTGTAGTGAATCTCCCAGTTAAGTAGTCGTGCATTATGATTGGAGCTCCTAATTCTCTAGCAAATTGAATCATTTTAATCATTTCTTCACATGTACCCACAGTAGCATTCAAGTAACACCCTTTGATTTCATCGGTTTCGGCTTGCACTTTATAAATAGCTTCAGTATAAAATAAGAAACGGTCTCTCCAACGCATAAATGGCTATGAGTTCACGTTTTCATTATCTTTGGTAATCAAGTCCACCACGTAAACATTCATAAATCGCTCTACCATAGTTCTTTGCGGATAATCCCAATTTAGGTTTAATAGTACATCCCAATAGAGGACAACCATACTTGTTCAACCTATCTCTTTCAACTTGGATACTGTGAGGTGGGCCTTGTAAAGTTTTGGAATAGGCGGGAGGAATTCGCAAATCCTTCAAATGTAGAGCTCGTAGGGCTTTGAAACCAAATACATTACCTACAATGGAAGTAAACATGTAATAGAACCGTCTTCAAAAAGGTCTAAAGGATAAGCTACATAAGTGATATATTGATTATCTTCTTCATGAACGGCCTCAATGTGGTAGTATCGTCCTTTGTAACGATCATGATCGATAACTCCATCAGTCCACGCAATTGTCCATGTACCAGTAGAAGATTTCGCAGCTACTGCAGCCCCTGCTTCTTCAAGCGGAACTCCAGGTTGAGGAGTTACTCGGAATGCTGCCAACATATCAGTATCTTTGATTTCATATTCAGGAGTATAATAAGTCAATTTGTAATCTTTAACATCTGCTTTAAATCCAACACCTATTTTAGTTTGTGTTTGTGGTGACATAAGTCCCTCCCTACAACTCATGAATTAAGAATTCTCACAATGACGAGGTCTACTCGATATGGATTAGGCGTGAATGAAAAAAAATCTTTCAAAAAAAATTCAACTAAACTAATATTATCAACTAATTGAAATGTTATGTTAAAATGAAATGGTTCGTTATTAGACCATGTATTTGATTCATCAATCAAATACATCATTATTGTATACTCTTTGATATATATGGCGCAACACAATCTTTGTTTTGAAAGTTTCTAATTGTTGAATTCTGATTATTTAAAGTCTAAATATCTAAATACTAAAAAGAACTCTCCCTTGATAGTGATATATGTTGTATATGTAAATCCTATGTATAAAAATAAACATAATTTTTCCATGGAAGGGTATAAAGAAGAAATACTATGCGGACATAGAAATTAAAAAACTATTTATTCCAAAAAAGAAAGAACAACAGACAATGAGATCAAAAGTAATGAATGAGAAATCGAGTTTGGGTTCGAATTTCATAGATAATATAATATGGATACTATATTCTATAATGATAGAAAAATGAAAGAAACTTATTCATGATTGGATCTACTAATTTTTTTTATTTTGAAAAAAATAATTGAACTTGAAAATTGACTCATTCCATGAGTAAACAATTAAATCGTATTTGTTTGGGTGGTACTAACAAAATCGAGTGCTAACTCTTATTTATTTTTTATTGAATTAACCAATCAACCTATTATCGGACATTTTTTATTTTAGATTTGGCACTATTCCAAAAAAAATTGACATATTTCACTTTATTATAATTATGACAATCAATCCTACCCCTTCTAGTCTAGTGGTTTCTACACTTGAAGAAAAAACCTAGGGCGTGTCGCTCAAATTATTAACCCAGTACTGGATGTCATTTTTCCTCCTGGCAAGATGCCTAATATTTATAACGCTTTGGTAGTTAAGGGTCGAGATACTATCTATTAGCAAATTAATGTGACTTGTGAGGTACAACAATTATTAGGAAATAATCGAGTTAAAGATGTAGCTATGAGTGCTACCGATGGACTAACGAGAGGGATAGAAGTGATTGATACGGGAGCTCCTCTAAGTGTTCTTGTCGGCGGAGCTACTCTTGGACGAATTTTCAACGTTCTTGGGGAGCCTGTTGATGACTTAGGTCCTATAGATACTCACACAACATCTCCTATTCATAGATCCGCGTCTGCTTTCATACAGTCAGGGACGAAATTATCAATCTTTGAAACAAGAATTAAAGTGGTGGATCTTTTAGCTCCTTATCATCGTGGAGGAAAAATAAGATTATTTGAGGGAGCCGGAGTGGGTAAAACAATACTCATGGAATTGATCAACAACATTGCCAAAGCCCATGAGGTGTATCTCTATTTGGTGGAGTAGGCGAACATACTCGTGAAGGAAATGAAAGAATCCGAAGTAATTGTTTCTAAATTATAACTAAATAATAGATAGAATTAGAACATCCAGTGTCAAACTTTAAAAATTGTGAAACCGTTTTAAAAACCTAAAATCATCGTTTTTAACTTCCAATTGGACAATATACATATTTTTCTAGAACAAAAAATATATATACATTCTCATCTTTTTCAATTATATTTTTTAATAACTTTAATCATAAATTATTATATTAATGTGTTTACTATTATTATAATATTAAATATTAACTCTTTATAATAAAATATGTTTACTATAAAATACTATATTTTTAAAATATATTTCCTTCCAATCAAATAGTTTGTGAAATAAAAATAAATTGAATTTTTCGAAAATATCCTATTATATTATTTTATTTTATTTCATGTCATTTTATTCCCTAATCAAACGGCCCAACTATCAGTATTCCGTTGCATTTCCTAAACAAAGTACATTATCTTTGACTTGATGAAGACGATCATAAATTGTGTACGCGATAACTTGAAATAGGCGAAACCATAAGGACAAACACTTGATTATAGTGGTGACACGGTGGACCACTCAAGTCTTGCCAAGTGTACAGCCAACAAGAAATCTTGACACGTTTTAGGAATTGTTTTTTCGGGTAGTTGACACGTTTTAGGAATTTGAGGCGAGAGCTTTGTTCACGGAACTCGAATTTTACACGGCTGCTCAGATTGACCGGTCGGGATCCACTGTCAACATGGACGGCCCATGTAAGCCGCCGGCCCACTTCTACCTATATAAAAGCTCCGATGCAAGCCGCCTTCTCCGCTCGCTACGCGACCCGCCGTTTTATATTTATTTTGGCTTCCGACCGGGCAATATAAAGAGGAGAGCGCAAGGCAAATTCGAGGGAAACGATGGCGGAGAACGGGAACTCGCTGGAATCGTTCAGGAGATGGGTCGTCGATCACAAGCTCCGTGCTGTGGGTAATGGATCTAATATTACCTTTCGTTGTTTTCTGTTTGGTGATCTTTTAGGTGTTTTTTTTTTCTTTTCTTTTTGAGGAATTCCTTTTCTGCTAATGCTTTGGGTTTGATCTTTGGGAACGATACGAAAGGTTGCCTTTGGCTGAGCGGGATCGGGGGATCGATCGCTTACAACTGGTCGAGGCCCAACATGAAACCCAGCGTCAAGATCATCCACGCAAGGTTTGATGCTTCTTTTTTCTTTCTTATCCTTTCTTCTCTTTAGTTTTCGTCCTAATATAAGCCAGTTATATTGGTGTTGATATTGGCATGTATTGATCCATGGCGTTAATGAATTGTTATACCCGTTATATTTTAATGATTATTGTAATTTCGTGGACTATGGAATTGAATTTAGCGTCCATTTATACCCTCGGCAAATTTGATGTTTTCCTTCTTACTTATTAGATGGATGTCATCATGAAACTCGGATAAACAAGATTAACTCGAAAAATAAATGGTTGAGGAGATGAAAGATTCCTTTTTGAGGGTTTTATTTTGGTGTATCGACTTGAATAGTAGGAAGTAACATTGAGAGCCTCTACTCGTGTCTTTTTTGTTTTAAATAAAAGGAAGGAGTGTTTTTCTTTTTAGTTTGGAACTGCAGAAGAAGGAAGAAGAATCAGCCAATACAAGGAAGAAGGAATTAAATGACGAGAAGCAGAATCATGGAAAATTATGATGATAATTTTTTGGGTTTAATACGCATGCTACCAACTTAAGTTGGTAGCATGTTGTTACCACGATCTGGGCCGTCGGATCTTGGATCCACGGTTCAGATCGTGGTAGCATTCTCGGCCGTGCGATCTAGATCGACGGCCAAGATTTTTTTTATTTCAATCACCCTCACCTCGATCTTTCTCTCTCCTCTTCGATCGCGTGCCGGCGCCTCCGATCTCGCTCCTCCTCGCCGCCAGCGTTCTCGGGACCGCCTGCTCCTCCCAGTCGCCGCCGCCCTGCCGCTGCATCCAGATCTGGGCCGCCGGGCCGGGCGACGCACGACGCCGCCGTGCCCTAGCGCCGATCGGTCTCGCCCCGCCGCCGCCGATCTCGCCCCCCACCGACTATCCCGCACCCCCGCCGCCGTTCTCGGCCCCCCCCCCCCATGATCCCGCGCCCCGTCGACGCTCTCGCCCCACCGCCGACGCTCTCGGCCCACCGCCGACGTTCTCGCCCCGGCGCCGCCGATCTCCACCCCCCTCCCCCCGCCGCCGCCGACGATCTTGCCGAGTCCGCCGCTTTCCCGCCCCCCTCCACCGCTCCGACGCACGCCGCCGTTCTCCCGCCCCCTTCCGCCGCTCCACGATCTAGATCTAGATCGCACGGCCGAGAATGCTATCACGCTCTGGACCGTGGATCCAGGATCCAACGGCCCAGATCGTGGTAGCAACATGCTACCAACTTAAGCTGGTAGCATGCGCATTAAACCCTAATTTTTTAGACAATTTTATTTTTGTTTAAAGAATATCCGTAAATCTAATAGTCCTCTACTCATCATAATACGTTTTTCCACAGAAAACTCAGTTCATACAAAATTGAAAATGTTGGCTACTTATTAGTCATGCGTGCCTCCAGGGATACAGCTTTTCAGTAGGGGAAACATGGCCGACAAGGGAATTATTGCCTATGTAGATGGACAAAGGGAAAAAAAAAGATACAAGTGGTCATCTGGACAATTAAATGGAGTGTATACCAGTTCACAAAAAAAAAAGGATGTAAAAGGAAGTGACGTATATGCTACATTTAAGAGTCTAGATGAATGTTATGCCATTTGTACTGCCTATGAAAGTCTTTTTTTAATATATTCTCATTCCATGACACTCCATAAAATAACTAGGGATTTTCTATAGTAGCATTTTCATAGTGGATATTTACTTATGTGGTAGTGGCAATAAATGTGAAACCAGGAAATCTGATATAAGTTACATAAATGTGGAGGAGGGATGTCAATGCTGGGAAGACCATCATGAAAAAATGGACTCTTTGGGGGTCAGATATGGCACAGTATAATAACCAATATTGAGGGCAGATCTGAAAGGTCTTGATTCCCTTTTTTAAAGTAGTTTTGAAATCTCTTGTGCTTTGCATTTGTGAACATTTTGATAAGTTGGGATTGGTTGATACTTTCCCATGCATATTTATAACGAGGAGATTGTGATTTTCAATCCATCCATTTTTCATGTTGCCGGCTGTCTTCACCCTTGTTCTAGAGAGTAACGGATGATTGTGCAGGCATCCAGGTTTATTTTTAAGAAGTGACATTCTTCCATAGAGATCTCACTAAAGTTCTCTACAAAATAATCATGTGGATATGGATCTAAAATAAAACTTAATGCTTTCTATTTCTTTCATGGGTAAATGTCCTAGTGCATAAACGAGGTTTGTTGATCTTGAATGCCTAGGATGATCTTTTTTCCCAGAGCCAGAGGTGTGATCCTCTTAGTTAGATAATGCTCTTTACGCTAATTGTTGGAAGATGGTTCGTGGTTGTTGTCTTTTGGATGTTCTAGTAATGTTTTAGGCTTCATATGGAATGTCACTTTTTGGCTTAACATTGTTGCTTTTAAATTTTCAGGCTACATGCACAGGCTCTGACGTTGGCAGCATTAGCCGGTGCTGCAGTTGTTGAATATTATGATCATCAGACAAAATCTGATTCAAAGGTGGAAAAATATGCTAATCAGTTCTTCACTCAGCCACATAAGGATTGAATAGATTCTTCAATTCAATTATTAATGATTTTGCGGTTCCATACCCAACAAAGAGAGAGATAATTGATTGTTTCCATTTTAATAGGAGAAATAATTGGCTTTTATAAGCTCAATCACAATATTCTTGGTTGAGTTGGGGACTCATTCATGGATTTTATGTAATACTATTTACACCTGCGAAGATGCAGTTTTATTCTTCTGTTTTAAAATCCTCTTATTCAAGTGAGGAGATGAATGTTTGGTAAAATATGCCTATGTCAATTGTTTTACCTATGGAGCTGCTTTTGTGCGGGGATGGTTCAGCGCTTCGTTCATATATCTGTTTGTCAAATTTCATCTGTTCTTTCGACTTGGGTCTTTCTGTGTTGCAGCTTGCTTCTTTCACTTGCAATGGGAAATTTGGTATCACTTGTGAGGTTGCATAAATCTTTAGGCTTCATTTTGTGATACTATCAACAAATTGAGTGAGGATTTTACTGTTGTATGGTTGTATGTTGCTTGAACGAAGGCTTCGGTACGAGAAGAACCCGTTAATGGATACAACAACTGAATCTTTTGTGGAACTCATGGCTCATCCTTATCTGTGCTCTTATATCAATGATGTTTTTTTCTTTTAATGGAAAACTATCAGTTGATATGTACAAAAAAAAATGGTGTGATCGAAGCGGGTAAGATATTCTAGATTTTGTGTTTTGAGCCATTTGCAACCAATAGTTATGATGCTTTTCCTGAAAAGAAAAAATCATGTTATACCTACCTATTGTCAGCAAATCAGCTAATGTTTATCATTCTGTGCTAACTTAGTGTACTGCATCATTCGTTAGTCGATGGCTATTTGTGAGACCCTTTCCTACAGCTAATTTATGCTCCGCAGGATCAGATGGTAAAAAAATAAAATGTTTATATCTAGTAATGTGTTAGTCAATTTTCAATCAAATTACTAGAGTATAACATGATAAACGCCATGTGACGGCTAATGCATTTGCTAAACATCGTAATGTTCTTATATATGGAATATTTCTTTTATATAGAACATTATGATTAAGCCTCCTCGTTGACAGAATAATATTAATTACTAATGTTTGTAAATTTAATACTTTTAGTAGAATATCTCATTTTTAAAATCATTATAATCTAGGACTAATTTTCTATCAAAATCTTATATCTATTTTTTAATTTTACAAAAGGTAAGTCGTCCTTTTTTTCCCTTCTCCCGATGGAACTTTATTTTGTCTCCTTGAATATTTTCTCGTCATCGCGTTTTGTTAGATTATTTTTGTCTTATTTTTCTTAGAATGTCATGTTCTCTGTCTCTTACTCGATGTTTTTATTTGTCATTGATTCTTCGAGAAAAAAAAACAGGGGAAGGAATTAAATAAAGGAGAGGTTTTTAAGCATTAGTTTAAAAATTGGCTGTTATTTTGGCTCTCCTTTTCTTGGATTTTTTTATTGTTGAAATTGCGAAAACAAAATTGGCACGTATTTAACCAATTAGTTTAGTTGAAAATCCACACAAGCGGGAAGAAGTTAGCTACATACATTTATTTCATTATAATAATCTAGTAATTGATTTGGGAAAGAGAGCACTCGTACAAATTCCTAGACAAGACATCTCTATGGTTCTCTTCACCAAGTAACTTTGTTTGTTCATGCAAATCAAGCAATCACGAGGTAACACGGAGTTCATTTTTCCTTCGGGATAAAACTTGAGCTATGTTTTTGAAAGATCATCCCGGTGTCGTCACTCAATTATATACATTAATTTTGACCAATCAACATACTAATTTACATAAGCGGAAGAGTAATTTACAACATTCTATTATAATATGCGAAAACTATTTATACCACATTCAATAACTTGTGGGTTAAGACCCACGTCTATATAATAATGGACCTAATATCCATGTGCATATCACCCGTCATAGGAGGCACCAACCCTCTCACCATCGTCATCACGATCATCTGTACGGATCTAAGTACAGGAGTAAAGCCTAATGAGATAACTCAGTATGTGATCACCTATTACAATAAATAATATGCACTATGATCAATATCAATACTATCAATAAACAATTATCCATAACAATACATTATTGACTATGATAGGTAACATTTAGCAAGAATCAATAATTCATAAATAATTTGATCAATCATAGTGATTATTGATGACCAATATCAATTACTGATGATCAATATCCATTCAATTCGATGCAATATCTTAAATCAATTATCAATTGGCCATAAATGATGAAGGTCACAATAAAGAATTATCAATTCTATTAACGATTTATTAATTTAATTATTCATCATCCACTAGAGCATAAATAATAATCCATCAGTCGCTAGAGACCGATTCAACTACCAATCACCCACTAGGGCGAAATCAATCATCTATCAGCCACAAGGAGTAATTCAATTCAGTTCGATTATCTCAATTCTCTTCAATAATAATTATCAATTCAATATTAATTATAGTTAATCAATCACCAATTGGCCAGAGGTTAATGAAGACTACAACTCGACAATTAACAATTCAATTAACAATTAACAATTGATCAATTCTCAATTGGCTCAAGGTCAATGAATGCCACAATAACAATCATCAATTCAATTCAAATTAAGAATTTATCATTCATCTATTATGCATAAATGTCGTAATTTATTATCCATCAGCCTTAAAGACATAATTCGATTATCCATCAGTCATAAAGGCGCAATTCGATTATCCATCATCCACGATGGCGAAATCTATGAACCACTATGGCGAAATCAATTGTCCTCTAGGGTGCAATTTAATTAATAATTCAATTAACAATTCAATTCAATGATCAATTCAATTTTGAGAGTTACAACCAACCCTTTTGAGCGTAATACGAGAGTTCTCTATTATTAGGGGATACTATGCCACTCAATTAATAAATTCGAGTATGGTGGGGGGCGAAAGACCACACCTAGGACAGTCATAGTTTTTATACTATATGTCCCATTCAATTATCCATGAGCCCAAAAGCGCAATTAGTCCGAAGACCCTATCAACCCGAAAGCGCAATATTAGCTCGAAGGCCCTGTCAACCCGAAGGCCCTATACCCGAAGACATAGTTAGCTCGGAAGCCCAATCAGCCCGAATGCGCAATATTAGCCCAAAGATGTAGTTAGCTCGAAGGCCCAATGAGCTTAAAAACGCACTCGAAGACGTAGTTAGCCCGAAAGCCCAATCAATCCGAAGGTGCAATATTAGCTCGAAGGCACAATCAACCCGAAGGCGTAATTAACATGAGGTGCAATATTAGCCCGAAGGCCCAATCAATCCTAGTGGCAATTCAATAAACATGGGCCTAATAAATTTTAACTTTTATCTCAACTACCTAAGATGTCTATCTTTAACATTTATCTTAGGTTAAATATGACCCAATCAAAAAATCACTATATCAATATATTAATCAATGGTATGATCATATATGATGACGATCAATCGGATACGATAATAATTTGATAAGGATCAATCGATAATAAGGTCAATGGATCAATACCACAATTAATATAATGATTGGGTGTAATGACAATGATAATCAATATGATGGCAATCTGATCATGTATGATCGTACTAAGATCAATGATGTTAATCAAATGATCGACAATGATTAACAATCTTAACTATCCGATGAATTATAAATTAATTCATAAAAATATGATTTCTATTACAGAATCCGATCCATATTGATCATTACCCGGGTTGTGTTAAATGGAACTCGAGTCATGTCCGAATTTTATCGTCGTCAAGAATTGTGTTTTCGGCATAATTTTCGATAATCCTATTTATGTTATTCTATATTCAATCGATGCAGACAATATATAATCTATTTATAATGGAGAAGAGTCTTGGGGTCCATGTCGTGAAAAATCGAGAACACAAGATCCCCTACGTACCTTAAGTTGGTTGAAAATATAACTAGACATCATGGACGTCGTGACTTTGGCAGACAACTTCTCCCTATTTACATTCAGAAACCTTCGGCTACTACTTGGATCTTATTCTCCTCTATTGAGGCTTCGAAACGGTACATTGCCCAGTCTCATGTGCATTGATTTGTGAGATAAAATTTAATTCCCGTAATAATTTAATATGATAAAATTTTATCATCTAATTTTTCGAAATGATTTAATTCCACAATAATTTATCACTTAATGTTTTGATTAAAATAATAATAAATATTATTTTAGTGGCTGAAATATTTTTAAGCCATAAAATATTCTTTTGGATCTCAAATCAAATTGAAATCTCTAATTTCAATCTAATTATAATTCCTACTCTCAATAGGATTTAATCTCTCTTTTTTTCCTATCAAATACTCTAATTGAATTATAAAATTACTATATTACCTTTGATGAAATTGTGGGGTGTTACATAATAATCTCCTTAAAAATAAATTCCTCCTCGAATTTACGGAGGTGAATTTGGCCAATCCCATCGATAACATTCTTAAAAGGACTATCCATACTTATTCGTACAATAAATTTTTTTCATTCCAATTTCTAAAATAACTGTTTGTCGTTTATCCCATGACAATAATCTTTCCTATTCAATTAATTCTTTATGAGCCACGAGTACAACATGACTTTTGAATCACCTCTATATCATGATCATGCATAATATTATACCTCTTTACTATTTTCATAGGTAGCATTCCCAACCAATCTAGAGATCAACTTTTCAATTTCTATCAATCATCTTTCCTAACCTTATGATTAGGAATCCATTGAGGCTTTCTTTAATTCTCTATTTGATAATAAACTTCGTGCTTTACTTGTTGTGTTAACCTCACTTCTATCTCAATCTATGATGCTTTAAGGATAACATTCCTCAATGAACAATTCTTCTATTCTTATACTATGTGGGGATAACCTTCTTAGGATTTGAGTTATTCTATCCCGAATAACCTCCTTAGAATTTTGATTATTTCTTTCGGAATAACCTCCTTAAAGTTTCCTTATACCATCAATGAAACCATTCTATTTCCATCGTCTAAGAATCTATGTCGTCCCTTACTTTATCCGTAACCTTGAAGGCACTATATTCTATATTGTAATTTAGCTACATAAGCTAATCATGGTTCAGAAAACTTACTTGACCCTTCCTTGATGCCTCTAATACCTTTATAATGCCCAGAGATTTTTTTCTTTTGCCTGTCCAGAAGGCTATCTCGGCGACGCCACTGAATTATATAAATTGATTTTGATCAATCAACAAACTGACTTACATAAGCGAAAGACTAACTTACAACATTCTATTACAATATACGGAAGCTATTTATACCATATTCAATAACTTGCAGGTTAGGGCCCATGATTATATAATGATGAACCCTATATCTTTGTGCATGTCACCCGTCATAAGAGGCACCAACCGTCTCACCATCGCCATCACAATCACCTGTATGGATCCAAGTACAGAGGCAAAGTCTAATGAGATAACTCAGTACATAGGTCACTCATTACAATAAATAATATGAACCATGATCAATATCAATATTATCAATAAACAATTATCCATAACAATACATGATTGATCAAGATATGTAACATTTAGCAAGAATCAATAATGCATAAATAATTCGATCAGTCATAGTGATTATCCATATCATCAATTACTGATGATCAATATCTATTCAATTCGATTCAATACCTTAAATCAATTGATCACAATAAAGAATTATCAATTATCAATTCTATTAATAATTTATCAATTCAATTATCCATCATCCACTAGAGCATAAACAATGATCAAGCAGTAGGGAGCAATTCAATTACCAATCACCCACTAAGGCGAAATCAATCATTTATCAGCCACTAAGGCGCAATTCAATTTAGTTCGATTATCTCAAATCTATTCAATAATAATTATCAATTCAATATCAATTACCTTTAATCAATCACCAATTGGTCAGAGGTCAATGAAGACTACAATTCGATAATTAACAATTAACAATTGATCAATTCTCAATTGGCTCAAGGTCAATGAAGGCCACAATAATAATTATCAATTCAATTATATTAAGAATTTATCAATTCATCTATTAGGCACAAATGACGTAATTTTCAACCTAAAAGGCGCAATTCGATTATCCATCAGCCGCAATGGCAAAATCTATCAACCATTAGGGCGAAATTAATTGTTCATCATCTACTAGGTGCAATTCAATTAACAATTCAATTATCAATTCAATTCAATTCAATTCAATGATCAATTTAAACTTGAGAGTTATAATCAACTCTTTCAGGCGTAATACGAGAGTTCTTTATTATTAGGGGATACCATGCCACTTCATGTCAATTAATATATTCGAATATGGTGAGGAACGAAGGACCACATTCAGGACAGTCATAGTTTTTATGCTATCTGCTCAATTAAATTATCTATAGGCGCAATTACCCTGAAAGCCCTATCAATCCGAAGGCGCAATATTAGCACGAAGGCCTAGTCAATCTGAAGATGCAATATTAGCTCGAAAGTCCTATCAGTCCCGAAGGCGTAGTTAGCTCAGAAACCCAATCAGCCCAAATGCGCAATATTATCCCAAAGACGTTGTTAGCCTGAAGGCCCAATCAGCTCGAAGGCACAATATTAGCTGAAGGCCCTCGAAAGCGCAATTAGCTCGAAGGCGCAATTAGCCCAAAGGCGCAATATTAGCCCGAAGGCCCAATCAGTCCGAAGGCCCAGTTAGCCCGAGGCGCAATATTAACCAAAGGCCCAATCAGTCCTAGTGGCAATTCAATAAACATGAGCCCAATAAATTTCAACTTTTATCTCAATTATCTAAAATGTCTATCTTTAATATTTATTTTAGATTAAACATGATCCAATCAGAAAATCACTATATCAATAATTAATCATGATCGTATATGATGGCGATCAATCAGATACGATAACAATTTGATAAGGATCAATCAATAATAAGGTCAATGGATCAATACCATAATCAATATCATGATTGGGTGTAATGACAATGATAATCAATATGATGGCAATCTGATGAGGTATGATCATACTAAAATCAATGATGTTAATTAAATGATCGACAATGATTAACAATCTTAACTATCCGATAAATTATAAATCAATTCATAAAAATATGGTTTCTATTACATAATCCAATCCACATTGATCATTACCTGGGTCTTATTAAATGGAACCCGAGCCGAATTTTGTTGTCGTCAGGAATTGTGTTTCCGACATAATTTTCAATAATCCTATCTATATCATTCTATATTCGATCAATGCAAACAATATATAATCTATTTATAATGGAGAAAAGTCCTAGGGTTCATGTCATGAAAAACGTCCCCCTACGTTACCTTAAGTTGATTGAAAAATAACTGGATTGCACGGACATCGTGACTTTGGCAGACAACTTCTCCCTATTGATGTTCAGAAATCTTCAATTATCACTGGATCTTATTCTCCTTTGTTGAGGCTTCGAAACGATATATCGTCTGCACTATCAGGTGCATCGGTTTGTGAGAAAATGAAGAAAAAAAAGAGCTCTCGTGCAGAAATTCTATGGAGGCAAATAATAATCTCTAGTCATCTTTTAGGCTCTATTTATAACTTTCAACTAAGGTTTTTGACTCCTATAGGGACTTGGGCTATTTCTCCATCAATCATGACCATTCATCATTAATTATCATCTCTTAAATTTTTAGATTTAATTAAATTCGAATTTCACTAATTATTTCATAACCATACTTATCAAAAAATACATCTCTACTCAAATTCCTTTTTATCTCCTTCATAACTTCTCTCAATAAAAGTCTATCTCCATCTTTTATCAATAACTTATGTTAACCAAATTATACCTTTTTTATTTTTTTATTTCTTTCTTTTCTTTAATTTTTGTAATTATTTAATATGATAAGATTTTATCATCTAATTTTCAGAATTATTTAATTCCACAATAATTTATCACTTATTTTCGGATATTTTAATGGCTAAAATATTTTTTAGCCATAAAACTCTCGATCCTATTCTATTTGGGAGTCCTATATTCATTAAACATTTTTTGGATCTCAAATCAAATTGAAATCCCTAATCTCAATCTAATTATAATTCCTTCTCTCAATAGGATTTAATCTATATTTTTTCCATCAAATACTCTAATTGAATTATAAAATTAATATATTACCCTTGATGAAATTGTGGGTATTACAAGTTCAAAAACAACAAAATATAGAATTTGATATTTGGTATTTTGTTATTCTAAAGAAAAGAAAATTTGTCAAACTAGAAGTTTTCATGGGCTTAGTACTGATTCTGTAAGTGATGCCTAAAGCTAGGACTTTGTCAAACTAATACTTATTTAACGCCATGGCGCTTACTATTTGGCTTTTTTTTCAAAAAAAATATCTATTGATAAACCACATCAAAAGACATGATTATAAGGACCTCCAAAGGTGGGTCTCAGGCCAAAATAGATCAAAAGGATTTAGACAACCTTGGTTAGCAAGGTAATTAGTGGCACTATTAGCAACTCTATAACAATGTGTACATTTGAATTGCTCAAAAGATATAATTAACTGCCAAAGCTCATACATCCAGGTCCATAATCTCCATGGGCATTTAGATCTTCTATTTATCATATCAGCAAGGACGTTGAAGTCCACCTCAAGACAAACACGTGAATGTCCAAGTTCCTTGCACCTCCTAATTCCCGACAGGGTGCCCCATGCTTCCATCCCCAGCACCAAGCTAGCGTCACACCTGAGACCCCTTGCCATAACACAAACACCATTAGAATTGCGAATAATAAACCCCACGCCTCCCGGTTCCTCGGTCTTGGTAAAGGAACCATAAGAGTTCACCTTCACCCAAGAATGCGACGGGTCTCCCATCTAACCCAGATTGGGTCATGGGGATAAGTTGCCTTAGAGTTGGCGGGTCTGATAAATGCATTGGAGCCCGCCAAACCCATCTCCATACCATCGAAATGCAACCCTGTTTGGAAGCAAAGTAGGCATCATTTCTTTGGAGCCAAATGTCCCAAAGACAAAAAGCAAGGATCGAGCGCAATCGAGTGGCTGATTGGGGTTCCAAGTCATATCCTTCCCGGATCCAATCACCACTTTCCCATGTACCAAGGTAAGAGAAGGAATAACTAAGCTCAACTTGGGCCAGGGCCCAAAGAGATCCAGTGACCGAGCATTCAAATACTAGATGTTTATTCGATTTTGGTGACAAACCACATAGAGGACACATGGTGTTGATATTCGGATTGAAGGATGCAATCATATCTAATGTAGGAAGCCGAGAATGATTAAGTTTTCACAAAAAGTTTTTATTTTTGGAGGGATATTCAGGGACCAAATTTGCTTCCAAATCGGGCTACCAGAGATCAGTGGTAGAGTTAACCGGTGACTCAACGAGAAATAGACTGAGCTAGACTTTGCTTTCACCATGTGGATCAGCAGTCCAGAACCACAGGTCATCGTTGGCAGAAACGATGAAGGGTTCAAAGGAATGGTGACAATAAGCTAGATCAGAGACTCACCAAAAATCTCAGCTAAAAGGGGTGAGTTCCATATCCCATCCACAATTAAATCACGGACTTTCAAGGATTCAAGAGGCATATGCATATTAAGGTATGTTGGCATATGGGAAATAGGGGTGCTAAAAATCCAAGGATCAAACCAAACAGAAGTAGAAAATCCATTAGCAATAAATTTATGAAAGCCAAAACGTATATCCATCGTAACCATATTGATCAATTTCCATAACCAAGATGGAGTCATGTAATGCAGTTGTGACCAAGGGTGAAAGGAGCCATATTTGCTAGCAACTAGAAAGGACCATGTATCCCAGGATCCATTTAGAATACCTAGAATTCTTTTAGCTAGAAGAGAAGAGTGAATTGTTGTGAATACCCAAACCACCTATAGAGGTGTGTGCCTGCACCCAATTCCACCCCACTAGTGCATGCCAGAGCTATTATCTGTGTTAGTCCATAAAAAAGATCTAGAGCTATTACCAGCAATGTTTAACATTTTACCTTTCCATCCAGCCAAACAAGGTGAGATCTTGTCCATGGGGTTCTGTTACTGGGTGTTGGTGATATATTTGAATGATATTTGGATCCCGAGATACATAAAAGGAAAATTACCTTGCTTGATGTCCAAAGTCTGCATGATCCTGCCTCTTGTTACTAAATTGAGCTTTGTAGGAAATAGAGCTCAGATTTATCACAATCAATACATTGATTGGTGAGAATACTATAAGTATGCAATATGTTTTTAATGTTTCTAGCATTTTTAACTGTGGTCCTTAAAGAGATCAATCAATAGGTCATCCGTAAAGAGTAAATGACTGAGATGAAATGTGTTAATACTAAAGGGAGTAATATGATCTGCAGACACTACATGGTAAAGCATTGAGGAGAGAGTTTGAGATATGATAGTAAATAGATAGGGGGAGAGAAGGTCCCCTTGTCTAATGCCCTTGTTAGCAGGGAAATATGATGTTAGTTTCCCATTAATATGACAAGAAAATTTGGCAGGCTCAACACATGTTAAAATCCACTTAATAAATTTGGTCGGATAGTTCATTCTAGACAAGACTATTCTAATCGCTGACCATGATACTCTATTAAATGCCTTAGCCATATCAGCCTTAAGCATTATAAATTTCTTCCTGCCTTGGGAAAGAGAGTGGACCACCTCTTGGGCGACAAGTATGTTATCTTGTATGGACCTTCTAACAATGAAAGCTGATTGGCATTGATCTATAATTGTGGGCAGTGTTGGCTTAAGGCAGTTGGCTAGGATTTTAGCTACAGCCCTATAAATGATGTTACAGAGGTCAATAGTCAAATACCAGACTATGGTTCAATTTCTTAGTATGAACACTAATGCATCCCTTACTTCTTGGTCATTTTTTAATTTAAAAAATCATCTTACAATTATTTAAAAAAAATAGAAATCACTGTCAGTTTTTTCGAGTGATTTTTTATGCCCTACTTTTATATAATTATATTTTTTTAAAAATTATAATAAATTTAAAGTAACATAAAAATATTAAGTTTATATTAAATATAACTATTAAAATTTTAAAGTTATCAAACTAGAATTTGATAATGTGATAGAAAGATATGAAATTACATAAAAAATTATTATAGCTATAATAAAAAATTTGATAACTTATGAATTAGTTATATAAATTAAAAAATTATAAATAAAAAATGGACTCCATGACCCCTATGATTTTTTCGGGTGGGTCTCAATTTTAACAAGTGGATTTTAATCTATTAAAATCATTCTAAATCATATTCAGGACCCTATATTTTATATTTTTTCGGTTTGATTTTTTTGAGTTAGGTATATCTTACACCACTAGACTCAAACTTAATTGTATATTTATATAATCATTCAACTTTTCAAAATTTTCAGGCATGTTCATTCAACTTTTCAAAAATTTCAATCATGATAATCATTAAAATTTTAATAAAATAATAATATAAAATAAAAATCTAATTATCAATAAGAGCCGGGAGCCAAAAGGCGATATTTCTTTTATGGCATGTGGCCCTTATTCAACTTTTAAAAGTTTTAGTCATGGTCATTGTTTAAAAAAATCAAAAATTTTAAAAGGAAAAATATAACAAAAAAACTAAAATTGTTTAAAGAACATTCCACTTTTGTAAATATTTAATTCTTTTTAAGAAAAAAACTATCACATCATTATTTTTATCTCCATTTTAAATTTATAATGATAAATAAATATTTCAAAAAGATAATCTTGCTAACATCATAGTGAAAAAAGGTAGCCCTATAGGTGAACTTTCGTGCGGACTACCCCACAATGCCCGTACGAGATTTCGGTACGGCTCGAGCATGACCGTCGAGTTGAGCCCTCGGACCATCGGGGTGCTAGGCATGGTCCGGCATGAGCCCGATGACCATGGGCCCGTCCCGTCCAAATGTCACACATTTTTTATAAGATATTTAAATCTTTAATCATATATTATAACTATATTATATTTAAAAATAATTTTATTATATATTTGATAATCATAATATCATATATTATAATATTTTTATTTTTTATTAATACAAATTTTAGGGTAAAAAAATGTGACCAATTCATTAGTCAGCCATAAGGTCCTCATATATGTTATATGAGAGAGGGGTGTGTGAAGTAGAAAAAAGGATTTACATTTCTCAAAAGGAAGACAAATCATCAAACATTGGTTACATCAAATTGAACCCTCACCAAAGTTGTTATTAGCAAACGCAGGAAAGTGGAGTTGTATTTATGATAATGCTTTGGTATATTTTAAGTTATTTAATATTTTGTTCTTCCACACAAACCTTGGATGATAGCGTTGGCTAAAATATGGCATAAAAATTAGATTGTATTCCAATTAAAAAGTTAAATACTTAAATTGATTAGAACAACTAATTAATAGAATTTTATTATTAACTTTGAGTCATATTAGAAAAATATTTATTTTTTATTTTTATGGATGATCATTTTACTTTTTATTAACTTTGACACAGCGAAAAGATTTTAAAATAAAATATTAAACAGTTGAATATGAAAAATGTGAAAACTAAAATGATAAATAAAAATAAAAGTGAATCATGTCGTCCAACATCACATGAGGCATATAAAATTCATGCCATAAAGGCAACTCCATAGGTCAATCTCTGGCGGAGTTATCTTCCAAAGTTCACAATAATGTTAAAAAATTTAATTTCTTATTAATACAAGTTATTATTGCATTCTTTTTCAATTACAGTGTTAAAAATTATTAATTTTAATGACCAAAATCATATGGACTTTAGTTCTAAATAAAAAAATATTATGTATATTTTAAGCATGAAATGATGTAAAAGATATTCTCTTAATGATATCAATAAAATAAATAAATTATATTTATGATGAAATTATATCAAATACTCTTATATAAAAATATAACAAGAACAAATGCATAATTAAAACAGAGAAATAATATCTTCATGATAATTAGTATAATGTGATCCATGTTATTTATTATGGTAAAGAAATAAGGTATAGATATTATGAAACTAAAAACAAGAAAAACGATATGTTAACATTCTGAATGATATAAATAATACAAATAAATGATACTTGTTATGATATCATATAATTTAAGCTAATTCAGATAAATATAGCTATAAATATATTGTTCTATTTTATTATGCAACACAATAATACTATATACAAAATATTAAATAAATAAAAGATAATAAGAATAATATATTACAATAATACTCAATATAAAACATAATAAGAATAAATAAGCTAATTGCCATAAAACATAATTATAAATATATTGTTCTAATGTATTATGCACTATAATAATAATCCATACGAAATATAATAATAAAAATATACAATTTAAGTGAGAAGAAGTATTTTGTCATAAAATGTGCGTCATACAAAAAATACTACACTATGTACTCAAACAAGAGATTTCGAACGCGCTCAACCATCACACCAAATATTGATAATTGATTAATTGCTCTACTTATTACATTTATCCGGTGGGTGCACATGTGTCACGAGTTCATACTCGGACACGAGACCTCATACGGCGAATAGGCGAAGGAGCACCTAATCAAGTCTATTTTGAATTTGCAGCAGAAGACTTATGATCGAGATGACTATGTCGAGAGTCGTTCTTATAGGCATTCGATCACGAACATGACCAGAGTGTTGGACTACTCGTCATAGTGGGTTCATGGCATTAGTGAGTTGAGGTACTATGCAGACGCTTGAGCGCTTAATGTTCGAAGGAGCAACTGAGGTACCACGGAGTATTGAGAAGGGTCACCAATGTGGGTTGACACCCCACGCTCAAGGCTAGACACTAGAATTAAGAAAAGTTTGTTTTGTATTAAATATGATGAAACATAACTCTCATCTGGGCCAGAAAAGCATTAGTGGACTCCTCCCTAATGCATCGTTGGTAGAGGAGCCTTATTATAAAATGAGAAATGTAAAAGATATACTTTACAGATAAATGTAACTTGACCATTCATACGGATACAAGATAATGCCCTAAGGGCAAATAACTTGGTACTCTGAAATATTATGCAGTGCGGGACGATTGCATGTGTTTCATGGTTCAACGTTAAGCGACTGAGAGCTTTAAGTTGAGTGGCACTAGTGTCGCGAGGCTTCACGCATTATATCACAAGAAAACGCCTCGTGACATTCTCCCCCACTCCGATGACCCGACCCGATCCAAACACAACCTGATGATGGTTCGGGACGAGTACATATTAGAAAATCTCAATCCGAGTCGACCCGATGACCCGACCTTTTTATTATTTTATTTTTTTTACTTAATTTTAGTTCTATACTTGATTTAAAATGAAAAAATTAAAATAAAATATTTAATATGAAAATAATGCTCAAATATTCAGAAAACATACTTTATATTGTATAATAGTTACTAACTAATTTTTTATATTAAAATAAATATAAAAAGTAAGACAAAAATTAAAAGAAAAAAGAGTGGTCTGGTGATCCGACCAGACACAATCCGACTCAAACCGGATCGGGTTGGGTCAAATTTTATGCCCTTAAGGGTCTTGATCCGACCCGATCAATTTTAGTCTGATCAGGTCGGATTTGTTCACGGGTCAAGTCCAACCCAACCGTGAATACCCTTACCCCCACAAAAGTCAACAACGTCTTTGACGTCGTTGTCCGGACTTCTTTAAGGTTTTCATCTTCAATCTTGACTCTGCATGTCTAGTTGGATTTCGCATTCTTTGCTTTGACTTCTACTTCACTAGCATCACGCAGCGTCAAGAATGTCCATGCCATTCCGGGACTCGTTGAGGACTCCTTCCTCAGGTCTACTTCGCTTACTGATTTCTCATCCAATTTAGGGTCATCAGTGGGGTCATCACTTGTGCAGCGCTAGTGGAGTCCGTCATCTATGTGGTCTGACTTCATCAAGCAACTATCTGTCTATCAAGTCTTGCTTCAGCTTCTCTAGACTTAGCAGTGTCAACTTATTTGGTTTGACTTATTTGGGTGAAATAACTCTTATATGCCTTAATGAGTAGCTCGGAGAAATGAGTTGCTTCGAAATCTTGGTAGAACACGTTGAGAGTCTCGTCATTTCCCAGCTATGACTTGACTCAATGCCCCGTGTTGCAGATGGCTGCGACATAGGGTCTTCCTTCCGTCGAATGCAGAGTATGGGACCATCTCACCTTGATGGTCATTTTTTGAGTTCCGACGGCTTGAGGTAGCGCAAGTTCTTTGATGGGAACATTTGCAACTTGTCTGTTTTGAGTATTTCAGATCGTTATTGCGAGCGACAAGAGTCTTCCCACAGACGCTATGGACTTGATTCACTATCTCTATGTTCCATATGGCTACAACGTAGAGTCATCCATCCGTCGAATGAAGAGCATAGGACCATCTTACCTTTGATGGTCATCCGTAGACACTCTATACCTTGTCTGCTTCAAGTCACTATAGTGAGTGACGAGAGTTTCCTCACGTTTGTTGTGGTCCAATGCAATCCTCCTGCTTTGATCCTTTGTCTTGATGGTGTGGCTTGTTCTTTGTGACTTGAACCATTATTGTCCTTGCCCAATGGCTTTGGTGGTATGGTACTTGCTTTGGCATGAGCGATTTAGCAATAGTGACTAGCAAGCGGAGGTTAGGACAATCCTGTCGTTCCAACTCTATCCTACTCCAAAGCTTCAAACCTTTTGCTAAAGACCGCCAATGTTGGATCTTCATTCACCTAGGAACATTGTAGGGGGAACTCGGTGATACCTCTCATGTCCTCCTTCAACATGTCCTTCTGGCTAATGCTAAATAATACAATCTTAGCCTCCAGTCCCAATTTGTTAGGGCATACATAGTTGATGATCTATCATCAACATCTGTCCTATGTTTCAATGGGGTCCATGTTGCCACATTCCACATTGTCGTGATGGCACCATCATTATAAGTTCATCACATCTTGTAAGTTTTTTGGGATATGTCTTCTTCCGGTCCTGGACCTCCTTTGAAGCTTCGACAACATCTTTGAGTATGGACAAGGCGATATCATTGTGCTCGTTCACGAAGAAATGATGCACCATTGATACTCGTCCATCCATAATTCGAACGAAGTAATGTCATTGTGCTTGTCAACAAAGATCATGCACTCTTAACATACTTGTTCATCGGACGACTAACTCTTGTGACGTTCCAAGTCTTCTCAAATCCATGGGGATACTCGTGAAGATGCTTCGGTTGGGCGAGCAAATTATTGTTGGAGGACTCATGACACGAGCTCCGAACTTCACCTCCATCTCCATTCGAAGGGACAACATCGCCAGTTGTATCCTTTGAACCTTTGGACTTCGATCCTTGGAGACCGATTTGATTACTCGAGATGTTGGCCGAGAGGAAAGATTGGCGGTAGAACGATTGGCAGCGGCATGTCAAGGTTCATCAAATGTTCGACGCTCAGACCATTTGCCAAATTGGTCGTTGGGGTTGATGCGTCACTTTGTGTTGGTATGTAGCAAGCCCATCCCAACTCTTGATGGGTGACATTACGCTGCTTGCGAGAAGACACTTAATGAGGCAAGCAAGGTTGACAGCTCGTCCCCAAGTGTTTGCAAGTAATCAACACTTTCCTCATTTGTGAAAGTCATCTTGACGCAGCAAGCGACAAGATGCTTGTGAATGGTGCTCCATAGTCAAAAGGGACCATGAACCTTAATGGTTAACCTTGACCAATTTCTTCAGTGAAGCGATTGTGCGCTTCACGTTGTATGATTTGCTATGCGATGAGACATCACAAGATACTGAGCAATGTCAAATTGTCATGATAGTACATGATGATAGTCCCTGAATGTGACAAGGGTACTTCGAGTTACACGACAGTTGTGTAGTACGACCTTGTGGTATGGGTAACGCAAGACCATCATGGCTTCTTGACACAGCGCGACACTTCAAGATTCTCATATGCATATTTGGGGTGGTGATCTGCTCAAGTGGGCGACGTATGATCGTCCCGGTTAGACGGGGCAATCAATCTGTCATCATCGTGCATGATGGACATTTCTCGATACGACACAGGTATATGAGGAACTTGCTACGGAGCATGACTTGACATGCAATGATGAAGCTTGTCAATTATTCATCGTTGGCATCCATAATCAGGGACCATGGCACCAGTGCGTCGGGGCATAGTGGGTTTTTGAGCGGAAGTACCTTTTCTCTACGTCAGGGCACATTGCGATGACACAAGCTAGTCATCGTCGCATGGATTCGAGCAGGATGAACTATCATAATACCACTTGTCATGAGGTCATTCTCGGATATGAGATCTCGTGTGACGACTAGGCGAAGGAGCACCTAGCCAAGCCTATTTTGAGTTTGCAGCGAAAGATTTATGGTCTAGACGACTATGCCGAGAGTCACTCACATTCGATCACGGATATGACCAAAGTGTTGGACTACTTGTCATGGGTCCATGACATTAGTACGTTGAGGCATTAATGCAAGCGTTTAAGCACTTAATGTTCGAAGGGGCAGCCAAGGTACCACGAGGTACTGAGAAGGGTCACCGATGTGGGTTGCCACACCACGCTCAAATCCAGACAATAGAATTAAGGAAAACCTGCTTGTATTAAATATGATGAAACATAACATACATTTAGGCTAAGAAGGCACTAGTGAACTTCTTCCTAATGTACTGTAGGTAGAGGAGTCTTATTACAAAATGAGAAATGTAAAAGATATATGGTTAATGTAACTTGGCCATTTATATGGATAACCTTACAAGATAATGCCCTAAGAGCGGATAACTTAGTACTATGCAATATTATGTAGTTCGGGGTGGCTGCATGTGTTTCATGGTTTAGCGTTGAGCGGCCAGAGCTTTAAGTTGAGTGGCACAGGTGTCACGACGCTTCGTGCGTTGTGTCACGAGAAAACACCCCATGACATGTGCACTCATTGGCACCCATGTGGCTCTGCTACTAACTCCAATAATATAAAAGGCTAGACATGACTCTAAAATATCCATGTGCACATGTCATCCAAGCTAAAGCCATCACACACACATCAATCATACTAAAAAATAACTCATGTACTTGTGGGGATCAACCCAATTAGAAAGTTCAAGTATGAGTATAAAGGTAAGTGTGAATTCAAAATATAATTATCATATGAACAATGGGGATTGCCACAATGGTAAGTTAAATTCATTTCTTGTTCGTTTTTATTTCATATCATCCTTTATTTATAAGTCATCATTGTTTCATGTCATTTCATGTTTGTAAGAACATAATCTTTTCATTCATCTTTAACATTCATTTCTATTTTATCTTATCCAGAGTTGAAACAACTCCCCACTTTTAATGAGTATCATTCACTACAAGAAAATCGTCATTTTTCGACGGATAAAAATCCGTCGCAATTTGCGACAGATATTGCGATGGAAATATTTTTGACGGATTTTTCGACGATCGTAGAAATTAAAATAATAAATTATGTAATTTGTTATATTATTACTTTATTTTTCGACGATTAGAAATGTCGATATTTTCGACGGATATCCATCCGTCACAATTTTCGACGGATTTTCCGACGGGCGCAACTGTCGAAAATGAAAATAATAAATTATGTAATTTGTTATATTATTATTTTATTTTTCGACGATTAGGAACGTCGATATTTCCGACGAATATCCATCCGTTGTAATTTTTGATGAATTTTCTGACGGTTACAACCGTCAGAAATGAAAATAATAAATTATGTAATTTATTATATTATTATTTTATTTTTCAACAATTAGAAACGTCGATATTTCTGACGGATATCCATCCATCACAATTTTTCACGGTCGTAACCGTCGGTAAATATATAATAATATAATATGAGGAGTATTTTATTAATATAATTATCGACAGTCCAGATTGTCGTAATTTTCGACGGTTCTGAATGTCGGTAATAATTAGCGACAGTTCAAATCATCGGTAAAAAAAATATATATAACTAAATATAGTATTTTATTTATATAACTAAATAATTTTCGACGATCACAATCGTCGGTAACTTTAAAAAGCATTAATATTTACTTTTCTGACGGTCTGAGCCGTCGGTAATTAAAATTTGATTATTCCATTTTTTTTCGTTTTCTCGCTTTCCCATCTTTCCACTTATATATTATATATCCCCTTTCCTCTCTATCTCCCTCTATTTCTATTTCTTTTCCCCTCTCTCTCTCTCTCCCTCTCTCGCTCTCCCTCTCCCTCTCCCTACCGGCTAACCTCCCGATCGGACGTCGACCCATCCCACCGGCATCTCTCTCCCCTTCTCTCTCTCTCTGCTCGGACCGCCAGGCGACCGAATTCGGCCCCCTGGCGGTCGGATTCGGCCGTTGGCGATCGGATCGGCCCCTGGCGGCCAGATTCGACCACTGACGGCCGGATCGATCGGCTGGCCGTCGGATTTGGCGCCTGGCCGCCGGATCTGGCGCGGGCGGTCGGATTTGGCGTTTGGCAGCCGGATCTGGCGCTTGGCAGCCGGATCTGGCAGTCAGTGGCCGGATTTGGCCGTGGGCGACCGGATCTGGCCACGGTCCAATCCGGCCGCTAATTTTTTTTATTTTTAAAAAATTCTTTGCGACGGTTGCAACGATCGTCGAAAGTTTTGACGGTTTGTGACCGTCGAAAGTTTCGGCGGGTTGCGACGACCATCGAAAGTTTTGACAGTTGCGGCCGTCAAAAACTTTCGACGGTTGGAACTGTCGGACTTTTCGGACAGTTACAACCGTTGAAAGTTTTCGACGGTTGGAACCATCGGGACTTTTCGGATGGTTGGAACACGGTTAGAATCGTCGATATTTCCGACGAATTTTTTTCAACCGTCACAAATCGATTTGCGACGATCATTTTTTTGACGGATCGATTCCGTCCGAAAATTTGTCACAAATCTTATTACCGACGATTTTTGGGCTGATTACAGACGGTCAAAATCATCTATAATCAGCTTTTTTCTTGTAGTGATTGCAAATATATAAGTGTGTAGCTACCTAGTTCATGGTAGGCCATTTGGGGACCAGTGTCACGACAAGTGCCCCATAAAGGGAGAGGATGGTCTCACACAAGGCTGATAGCATCATCAAAAGTGCCTCATACAAGGTTGATAATATTCCATCTGATGGAAAAATTCGAGAACAAGGAGAGAAGATCGCAGAGAGATTGCAGAAAAATAGAGGAGACACACGAATTTACCCAGGTTCACCCTTGAGATGAGGACAACGTCCTGCAAAGAGGTTCTACTATATCGTTTAGGTTTACAGCCGCCACACAGATTACATCAGAAATTAGGCAATTAATAGCATCTCCAAACCGAATTTAAAACCCAAATAAACAGAGAAAAAACCTAATCCGAATCACACGGGCCGGCTAAACAAAAGCCCAAAAACCGTCTAGATTTCGGGGCGCTGCCCCCGAACCCCCGCCCGTTCACCGGCGAGCGGGACCGCCGTCGAGGGGCGGGGCCCCCCGAACCCCCCCTTTCGTTCGTACGCCAGCAATACTGTTAATTGGGTAATACTCAGATTCTCCTAAGCTCACGTGGACGAACTCGATGTGAGAAACAAGGGGCCCTGAAGTATTCATCAACTCCAACACCATTTAGGTGTTACCTCTCATCTTTTATCTTTATTAACTATGAATATATCTTTTGATCACATGGATCAATCAAGACAGTATAGAGCAAGAGTGGCTCTAGATCATCATAAAGCATCATAAGGGAACAGGATAATCAAGTGTACAAAGATTAATTAAAATCATGGTTATTAATTAAGGCCATGTTCATTCTCTATCCGTGAATCAGATGTCCGAAAGTCGAGTGGTCTGAACTGGTCGTCCATTAATGGTTTGGACTCCCTATTTGGGATTCATCGATCGTTCGTTCGAGAAGCAAACTCTAGTTCAAAAAGTGTTTATCGAACAGTCGTCCATTTAGGGGTTCATCTTTCGGACGACCGAGTACAAATTGAACATCTGATGGGTTGGTAGCCATCCAATATCACACAAGCTGAATTGCGAACTTTCGAGAGTTTTGAATGCTCGAATCTCGATCGATCGTCCGATCCGTTTTCCCCATCCATGATCCTCGGTCAATCAGAATGGTCCCTGATCAATCATATGATCATGTTCCAATTTTGACATTCCAAATCGGGTGCTCCGATGATAGTCGCTATTGTCTTTGGTGAAGAATCAAACGCTCAATTTGAGCATCAGTCGCCTATTTTAGACGGTAGAATCGTAGGTCATTGTAGGATCCTTATATTTTCAATTAGTCTTTCACACAGAACATAGATCTAACATCTAGAAAACTCATCCTTAACATATATCATGAATAAAATATCAAAACTTTATGAAAATCATATCTGATCATCATAAGGATTCTTATTTATTGAGGAGTCTTTTTCTTATTTATTAACTTCTTAAACCAAGATCTTCTATAATGACATAATTATAACATTCAAAGGAATCATATTCAAAGTTTTACCAAGAAGTGTTGTAACTATAGATCTATAGCATTCATCTTCCTTATTTTAATAAATCTCGAAATTTATCAAAACCAAGGCATTCATACATCAACATCAGACAAATCAAATTCATGATCAAAATCACTAATCCAATGCATAATTTATACTCATTATAGCAAGAACCTTAACCTTAAGAGAACTCTTAAACATGCAAATTCTTTCTGAAAATTCTCATGACCTAGATCCTGAATTCACACATTGTTTGTTGATTTTTTGAATGTCTTTTCATTGGATCAAGCTCTAGCTCCTTTCCCGCCTCCTACATCTAGTGTGGGATGGATTTGCTAGATCTTGCTTGAAGTTTGCTAGTCGAGATATCAAGAGCAAGAATAGCAAGAACAACAATGCAGAAGGAAAACGAGGAAGACGAATAAGGGAGAAAATGCATAAATGAGTTTTTCTATCTTTTGAAAACTCATAAATCATGGGTGAAGGGGTTAGAGAATTCAAAAGTTATGATGGTACGGTGAAGGAGAAAATCTAAACTAATTTTTCAATCCTTTTTTGCTCATTGTGCTTTCGGACGTTCGAAAAGTTTTCGGTCGACCGGTAGAATATCAACCATTTTTTTATTTATGTTCATGATATTGGGCGCTTGCTCTTGGATCGAGCATCCAATGTCCAATGTCATCAAATTTAATTTTTTTTTACGAATTTTGTAGTTCTTACATATTTTTTCATTAGAAAAAGAGGTTCAATGGTCTAATAGAAGAAGAAAATATGCAAAAAAAGCGAAATTTCTTAGTTTACGAACAACGGTGTAGCGCCGGCGTATCTTATTCCCAATATATACATATCAATGATATTTGAGAACCGTTACAGTAAACAGCGATAACCGACCCAACCCTGTTCGAATTATATAAAGATGCCGCTCGCCACTCTTTCCCAAATACTTTTCCTTTCGTTTGTTTTTTGTTCTTTTTCTCTGTGAAAGAATGCTTCACGAGCTCCTCCTCGCGCTCTTAGGATTCACCGGAGACTTCGTCATCGACGAGAGGGAGCAGGCCGACGCCCTCGGTCTCTCCGGTGATGGGTCCTCGCCTCCGTCGGACTTCCCTGAAGAGCCCACCTTCAAGCTCGCCGCCGACGTCTCTTTCGTCCATCCCTCCGAGAGGTGCCACACGATCCGGTGCTTTAATATCAAAATTGTGTATCTGAACAAAGCAGATTCTATCGGTTCCTTGTATCCTTGGTGACAATGCCGGATAGTGGAAACTCGGTGGGTTCGCTCGTGGTTTTAGGGATTTTCGTGATCTCTGGGAGCTCATGAATGCTGCCTCCAATCATAGTGATGGAATCACTTCCTCATGGTGATAATTGATAGCATCTTGTCGCGACACTTGGTGAAGTGAGGCAGGGACGCTGTGTTGAAGCCATTTTTAACTCCTTGAGTAAATACTGTGTTTAGGTTTAGTTCCTTATTTTTTTATCCATAGCTATGTCATACTTTTGAGACATTTCTTTATGTACAAGTTCTTGTTCTTGGACACAGGATCCAAATCTGAATTGAGGGATCACTGATCAAGTTGTTTTTTGTTTCCAGGAGTGTCATTGAAAGGCTCATATCACTAGGCTTCTATTATAGGGAACTTGACCGTTTTGCGACTAATTGTAGAAACCTAAGTTCTGTATGGCCTGCAAAACCATTTTGCTTACCTAGTAACCTTACAACACAAAAAGGTGGGAATACGAGGAAAGGAAGTGTTTATAGAAGGGAAATTGCTAATGGCATTGTGGAGATTTTATCAGTTTATAGATCAGCTGTTCTTCAGGTTGAGCAGAATTTGTTGTCAGATCCTATGCCAATCCTGGCAACAGTAACCCAAGGACTCAACAAGGTATCTTATATATATAGAATCTTCATGCTTATGACCTTCTCTTGTAATATTCCATACTTTGCATAGAGCTAAAGTATAGAACATTATAATTCTGAAAACTTTCAGCACTGTGTAACATAGTAGATTTCCATGTTATTTTTTAGCTTTGTTCATTGCATTGTGTTAAGGATGTTGGTGCAAGTGAAGATGTCATTAATGTTTTTTAGAGGAATTAAAATTTCTGTTTGACAATTCAAATATTAGTCACAAATCAAATATGATAGGACCTCCCAGATGTAGAGGTGAAGCATTTCAAAGTCAAGTTTGATTGTTAGACAATGGTTTTTTCTGCACTCTTGTCATCAGTAACTAATGGTAAATAATAATATGAAGATAGTACAAAACGAACCACTCAAGAAAACAAGCAAAGTGAAGTAGAAAGAACACCGAAGGGGGAAGAGTGACACTCCCAGGTTAATACTGATTGAAGTAAAAAAGAAATGATAAGATGAAGAGATAATTTTGCTGAGTTCCTGCATTTCAGGTCTGGATGGACAAACAAAATATGATTAATGCTAAAAGAGTACTTTCTAAGAATCTGAGATGCCCACTTTACTAGTAAATTGTTCCAGATTCAAGATATGAGAACATTCAACTAATTAATTGTTTATCATATTTGTCAATCAACGTATATTTTTAGATAGAACCAGTGTATTCTCTTTTTTGGTGAATTTCTAATGGGATATTTGAATGTGAATTTAGGTTCCGATGAAATATATTATTGTTAACATTGGTTAACCATCCTTTTCTTCTTTAAAATAAATAATATTGTTAACTTGCCACTTGACAAACAGTGGACATTTGCATACTCTTTTAAAATTTAAAGGGTGCTGAGTCTCTTGTAAAGTAAGAAACCTGTTGTAAATTTTCTACAACTCTGGTGTTACTTGTTCATACTTGGGTCCTTTATTTCTTTCATTATTGCTTTTCTTCTTACATCAAGATGGACTAAATATAGTTTAGTTTGAGGTACTCTTGTCTCCCTTATACAAGCTTATAGTGGAAATTGAGCGTCAAGATATTAGGGGAGGACAACTTCTTAATTTGTTGCACAAGTGGTGCCATTGCGGAGTCCCTGAATTGCAAGCATGCATTCAGAGGTATGGATTTGTTTTCTGATGTAGTATTGTTGTACATGACAGTCATGCATTTTTCAGGTCTATACTGTGGTAATGTACAAAATTAAAAGAATCCACAAAAATTTTCCATGCATCACTGTGCCAGTTCAGTAATTTCCCATTTTTCCTTCAGGTTTTTTCTTTTCCTTAGTTGAAAAGAGGTGTTACTTTTACCCTTTTTGTTGGTGTGGGAGATGTTAGACCAAGTTGCCTATATTATATGAGTTTACCCCTTTAGAAAGAAAACAGAACTCACCATTTCTAAATATAAATAAAATTGTGATTTTCAGTATAGGAATTTACTTGTGTTCCTTGAGGGCATTGTCCTTTGAGTTTGCTTAGTTGACTTCTTAAATAACTGGATATGTGAAATTATGCATCATTCTTAGATATGTTCTTGTTCTTATATGTTGGCTGTCTTCTATGTAATTACAGGCTTCTTTGGCATGGTCACCAGGTGATGTACAATCAACTAGCTTCATGGATGGTCCATGGAATCCTTCAGGATCAACATGGAGAGTTCTTTATTCAAAGGTATATGATGACCTAAGTTGCAGCTTTATCCAATATTAAGTTCATTGTGTTTAAAAAAGGACCATCCATCGTTTGTTATATATATTCTTCAAATTAGTTGGTTAGTGCACCTACATTTTGATTAGTTCTTCAGATTAGTAATCTTCATAAACTTCTTAAAACCTTTTTCTTTTATATTCATTGCCTTTCACTAGATCCTACATATCTATGTAATATCCAAATAAAAGGTTTGACATGGTGTTTTGTGTCGCTCTTAATGTTTATAGACTCTGATGTCTGACCCAAATGCTGATATTAAACTTTCACTTGAGAGTGGTCAGAAGCTGCATGTAATTTGATGACATTTGCACTATAATCATTAACATCCTTTTGTATTATTTTGAAGAACATCCTCCTTTTCTACTTTGCAGGCAAGAAGGAAGCAATGAAGATCATGAACCATCTCGTCCCAATGAAATTGGAATATCATTGCGAAACTCAGTTGATGATGCCAGTCTAGATGACTGGCACTTGGGATTCCATATATCTCTGGTATTGTTGATTGCATATATCTTTTTTTCGTGTGTGTTGAGACACATTGCCACTTATCTGAGAATCCATAAATATTTGAAAATTTTTAACGCAGGATATGCTGCCAGAGTATGTAAATATAGATGTTGCTGAATCAATTCTTTTTGCTGGTAAAGCAGTTAGGGTTCTTCGAAACCCAATCTCTAATTCTAAACTACAGCAGTTCGCAGTCCATCAGCCATTGTTAAAAGCTTCTCATAGAGTTCAAGGTTTTCTTGGAAGTTATGGTGTGTCTAAGGAATTATTTAATGATGATTCAATTACTGATGATTTACTTCCGCACGCTGAGGCTGACAAGATTAGTTCAATGCTTAAGGAGTTAAAGGTTTCAATTTCATTTTGAGTTTCTTCATCATCTCGCGAAATTTCTCTGAAACTCTTTAAAGATATTTTTTTCCTAAAGTTAATGTAATCTATATCGACATGTTTATGAGTGCTTTAATTACTATTGAAAGATTACTAACTGCAGAGTATTTCATTTAGTGCAGCAATCATCCGAATTCCAGAAAAGATTGTTTGAATCTGCTGTGAGTTCAATTCGCACCATTGCAGCAAACCATCTTTGGCAGGTCCTTTGTCATTTGATTATTCTTTTAATTTTCTTTTCTTCCATGGTCATATATGTAGATTTACTTGCATTTCATCTTTGCAACAGCTTGTGGTTATACGTGCTGATTTAAATGGCCACCTGAAGGCTCTAAAGGACTATTTTCTATTGGCTAAAGGTGATTTCTTCCAGGTAATAGAATGATTTGGAATAATTTTTATGTTAGAAACCATAATTAATGTAGGAAAGAAAGAAATCATAGGAAAGTGTCTACTATTTTCTCCATGTCCTGAGTTCTGTTTTTATTTGAATGTAAAAATGTCTAGTATTTCCTGTATATTTCTTTTCTTCATCATAAAAGTTATAATATGAAGCAATCATGGTATGTATTTCATAGCTAAAGTGTTACATGCTGTACTTTCTGTCCTGCCAGTGTTTTCTTGAGGAGAGCCGTCAGCTGATGCGCCTACCTCCTCGACAATCAACTGCTGAAGCAGATCTAATGGTCCCTTTCCAGTTGGTAAGATTTGGATACTGATTATGCATATGATGTCCTACATAATGTATTATTCTACTTAGTTGCCAGTTTTTTCTCTCTCGAAAAAAGGAGTTATTATTCCTTCACGCATTTCTTTTAATGCTTTTTGTTTGTAGCTTACCATTAGATGGCTAGTCATATCATTACATGAGCCAGCTGGTGGTCTCTTATGCTGCCTTCATTTTGTTTCTACAAAATCATTTTGATCTCTATTTATTATGTGATGTAGGCTGCATTAAAAACAATTGCTGATGAAGATAAGTACTTCACAAGGGTGTCGTTGAGGTTGTGCATACAGTATATGAATGAGTTCTTTGCTTCCATAAGAAAAAAGGAACTTTTACATTTGAGGTTCTTTTACATTTGAGGTTCTGATGCAGAATGCCTTCTTTTGGAATTAATATGGTCACTTCTCAAGTGGACTATGCAAAGGCAAAAGGAAACAATGATGGGAATTTGGCAGTCCCTGTACAAGGAAGAGCTTCAACTGACTCGTCAGTTGATGGTTGGGATGGTATTGCCCTAGAGTATTCTGTCGACTGGCCATTGCAACTGTTTTTCACTCAAGAAGTTATTTCCAAGTAAGTGTATGTTTCACATTGAGTTCAAAAAATAATTCACACGATGATGAATTAAGGGTCTGTTTGGTTCAAATATTATTAAGGGAAAAGGAATTAATGTGGGTGAAACTATTCATCTTGTTTGGATGAAATAACTATTGGAAGGGAAGGGGGAAGGGAAGGGAAGGGAAAGAGTTAAGTCATAATTTTATTTGGACAAATATGTTCTTCATATATGTAATTTTATTTTGATTAGATATGGTTAAAATACAAAATATATGGTGATTAGTTCTTTTCCATCCTTTCCACCTCATTTTGTGTTTGAACAAAAATGGTGTGTTGGAGGGGAATGAAGAGGAAAAGAGGGGACTTTCCTCTCCATTTTCCTCACAATTTAAATTCAATCAAATAAGGAAAATAGATTCCCCTCTCTTCCTCTTCTCCTCCTTTGCTCTTCTCTTACTCCCGACCAAACAAACCCAAAGTCAATTGACCATTCTTGGAAGTACTTTCCAGAATGATGTCGCAGGTCCTTCTATGAATGATAACTTTGTATATATCTAATTTAGGTATCGCAAGGTTTTCCAGTATTTGATTAGACTCAAGAGAACGCAAATGGAGTTGGAGAAATCATGGGCTGCAGTAATGCACCAAGATCATGTTGACTTTGCTAATCATAGAAAGGACTGCAAGAACAACTCAGTGTCTCAACATCTTCGACGACGATTTACACCAATGTGGCGAGTAAGGGAGCATATGATCTTTTTGATACGGAATCTACAATTTTATATCCAGGTAATGCTCAAGATGTAGCATCTTTTTTTTCTATGAGAAACATAGTAACATCAAGATTTGTGTCTCAAAATATTTAGCTGCACGAAACTTAGTTACAAATTGGCGTGGTTTTCTTATTGGCTTGATCATATCCTTTTGCCTCACTACAAATCTTTCTGTATGATCCCCCTTTTTAAATTCCTAACTGCTCCATAGTCACTGATTATACTTTTCATATTCCTAAACTGCTCCCTAATCTTCTCTAAAGAATTTCTTCGTGGTCTTCTCTCAAAAAATTACTTCATAATCTTTGGATCTCCAGGAAGAAAGAAAATTGTATAGGTAATCTAGACATAGTATGTATTTATTAGACAATTTATGTTTACCCTTGATAGACAACAAAGATGGTACATTCTTTTGATGTATGGCTTGTTTATGTGATTTCTAGTTCTAGAGGCTCACTTGAGAAACTATCTTGAGGCCTTCTTCCAAAGCTTGCATAAAGTGTTTCCTGTCTTCATACACTTGTACTTACGAAGTTCAGTGGCTCTTACATTGCTTGTATTCCCTATTCATCTCTTAGTGTAAACCCTTTAAGTTGGTTAACCGTAGATAATTGTTATACTTGCTTCCAGTAGGATTATCAGATTCGATAGTTTATATGCATTTAAGCTTTTGTTAGCATGTTTTTTATGACTTGCAGGCCCCAAATGTGATATTTCTTTGTCACTAATAGTTTCTGTTTCGTCAATCTTTCCTTTAATTTTTTTAAGGCAATTTTTTCTTTAAAATTAATCGCACTTTATCTAAGAGGTGTCAGGTAAATACCCTCTCAGAAATGGTTTCAAATCCTCATGAAAGAAGAGTCCTTTTACTCATGTTGCTGCATGGATTGATTGAGTTATTGCTGGTTAATCATAGACCTTTTATTTTTGGGCAAGGATTTGTAGCCTAGGATAGATTCCTTAAGGATCACAAATGAAAAGAAAAAAAATATTGGGTGGTGTTCATAGAACACATAAGAGATCAAAACTGGTTCCCCTGTTTATTGTTGTGTTCTAGCTTTTGATGATATCCATATTTGATGCTTCAAATTGAGGTTGCCGATTACAAGTTAATTATTGGTTCCATTATTACATTCATTATGCATATCATATAGCCTATTTTTATGCACCACTAACATGACAATGAGTGTCCTGTATGTGCCATTGTGTTAATTGAACCTGTTGGTTAATACCAGAATTTTTGCTTATGGGTCGATGTCAAGGTCTATCTTCATGTAATGTGGCAGTTCATCCAAGTATATTACTCCATATCAGAGCAGAAAGTTAATAGCTCCTGAGTAATTTAGAGTGGTTACTGGTTGAACCATGGAATGTCAATAATGGCTTTGGAGCTATGATTTGTATGATAAAGTTATTGGGAAATAAATGGCAAGCAAATTTCATGAATCCTTTAAATGTGATTTTTCCTGTTGCACCATATTTCTCTAAGTTGATAATCTAAAAAGCTTTCTAATCTGATTGTCTTCTTGGGAACTGGTTTTGTGTTTCCAGCATTTAGTGGGTATCAAATGCAATTATTAGTACATATTCAGTAAGAAGTGGCTTCTTCTTGAGTAGTTTACCATTTTGAAACATCTGTCATATTTTGCAGGTAGATGTCATTGAGTCTCAGTGGAATGTTTTGCAAGCTCATTTACAAGATTCTCATGATTTCACAGAACTGGTGGGCTTTCACCAAGAGTATGTAGCATATGTCTCTTCTGATAATGTTCATCTCCTTAATTGTTATTTGAGTAAACCGAATATACTGCATACATAAATGCAGTGTAAACACTGCATATTATCACAACCATCCATTTTAATCTGACAGTTGCAATCTCTCTTCTTAACCTCTCAGTCCTAATCCCAAATATATACATGTCTCCCTTCATCTTCTGGTTTTCCCTCACTCCTATCAAGATCGCTTGTGATCTGTGACTGAGGCAGGATATCAAATCCACACCAGATATCAGCGCATGTTGAAGATCATTGCATACAAGAGAAAACTTCCATGTTTACTCTATTTTCTACTATTTAAGCATTCTGTTCCTAGATAATTTTTTTTTTGAGAGGGTCCCTAAAAATTGACGTGTCTGCAAAATTTTACTCTAGAATACTTACATTTACATATGAGTAATTCAGCAACGAAAACTAGAAGTGGATAAATTCATTGGATGAGACTACTTGTTGTGTTTATTCCATAGATCCATTAAATGTCATGAAGAGCTTCACTGCATCTTGGAATTTATCCGTGAAGATGCAAAGAACTGGGCTGATAAACGTCTGCTTCAAGCTCGCTTCATGGACAAATGTCATTGTTAGTGGTGACATGAACTGTTATATGGGAGATCTTTATCACAGAAGGAGAGATGGGAGGAACTTGAGGCAGCCAAGTTTTTTGAGTTGAGGGAGAGCTGGCACCTTTTTTTTGGCTCACGTGAACATTAAAAGAAAACGATAGATTACAACTGCCAGATGAAAACAAACTGTTATGATAACACATAAATGTGCACACTGCATATTTACATGCAGTATATTCAGTTTCCTCATTTGTTTTGAGTTTTACAGTTAACATAAAAGGTCTCCTATGGTCATTGTCCAATTCTCGGGGGAAGGTTTCTTTCTCAGTTTGTTTTTCATTGTGTTCCGTTTGCATGCCTTCCCTCATTTCTTGTCTTGCCTAATGTTTGATCGTCCATGGTTACTTTTGTTGGGTGTCGATTAGCATGGTTATTGTTGTGGAACTGCTTCTTTTTCTTGCCCTTTATGTTGACGAGTAATTGTGATTATTATGTCCACATGCAGATATTTGTCAGCTTTGATCTCACAATCATTTCTGGACATTGGTTCAGTCTCTAGAATCCTGGACAGCATCATGAAACTTTGTCTGCAGTTCTGTTGGAACATTGAACAATATGAAAACAATTCAAGCGTGACTACACTAGAGCACATAACTGAGGTATCAATTTTGTTGTTTAGGATTTCACTGGTGGTTTTACGTAACTCCGTTCCCTCCTTTAGGTCTCAGAATACATCTAATTTGCTATTCAAATAGCGGAAAACTAGTCATAAGTTAATTAAAGATACATCTGGCTCAATATATTGAATAAAGGACGGAGTCAATCTAATAATTCTGCACCTGTTCTGTTGGTTCTGAAGGAGTTCAATAAGAAATCCAATTCTCTGTACACTATACTGAGGAGTAGCCGGCTTGCTGGTAGTCAGCGTGCTCCTTTCTTGCGGCAATTTTTGATGCGTCTAAACTTCAATTCCTTCTTTGAGGTACGCCTTCTACCTAACTTAACTGGTAGCCGTTTCTTTGGAAGATGGTGAGTTGATTCTTTTGTGTCCAAATTCCAGCAAACCGCTCGAGGTGTGTTGAATGTTGTCAGAGCTCGACCAACTGTCCCTGTAGTGAATCAGTAGCATCCCAGACACGTAGTTCTTCCACATTAATGCGATGGGGTTTGTGTTTTCTTTTGTGTATTTTATTTATCATATATATTGGGGTGACCATTTGTTCATCATGTAACTAAATATGACCACCGCAGGAGCATGTGAATGTATTTGTTATGTTTTTCTACCTGCTCACAGACCATAAAGCCGTATTTGTTTTATAATCTTATGGCATCGATCACGATCAGACAACCAAACTGGCACCTCAAATGTATACGTGTAACAGTAGTACATGTTTACCAATTGTTATCGGGGTTCACAAATGTTTGACGCCAGGAATATTACAACCAGATGCTTATTCGAGATCGGAAGGTAGAGAAGATGACGAGGTTAAAAGACTTTTGATGTTTGGCTTAAATTGCATCAATGATTTGTTTGCAGAAATGATTTTCCTTCTGAACTGAATTGATGTTAATCACATTACATAGAACAGAATGTCACTCGTTTTTGTTTGGAAACAAATTATCTTTTCGTCAAATTTGCTGTATAATTCCATTTCATAACAATACAAAAAAAAAACTATCCTTTTACTTGTTATTGACTCGTGGCATCTTTTTTTCTGTAGCAGACTTTACTCTGTAATATTCGCTGGCTTGCTGGCACGCTGCTATATCATTTTACAAGTTTTAAAACGGATGTGAGTGAAAAGAAGAAATTCTAATTTAATCTTTGTATTTTGTCTATGTTAAAAAAAACTAATATCATGTATATTCAAATTATAACACTTTAGATTTTTATCATGGATAATAAGTCATTTGATTTAAATCCATAACCTTCCTATATAAATATTTGAGACTTTTTTGTTTATTTTTTTCTCCATTTGAACTCTTGACGGCTAGGACTTGAGAGGGGAGATTTAGAGGAAAAAGAAGAGAAGAATTAACTAGAAAGATGTATGTAAAGAGGATTCAACTTCTCTTCCCTCTCAATGATTATGTTGGATTGAGAGATCCAAGGACACCTTAGTATTTTATAGGGATTGTGATTGAGAGATTCATGCTTTTGATAACATGTTTAGATTCTAGGGTTTGAGATTATGAATGAATGGATGATTTCATATGTTTTTAATGTGTTTTTTATGCCTATTGGTATATAGATCACGCCTAGAACCTTTAGAATGCTTTACATTGTATTTCTCCAAAGTTTTATCGAAAAATTTGCAGAACGCGAGCTCAATATGAGCTAGAGGTCATTAATACGAGCAGAAGGGCAAAAATATGGGTTTATTTTCTGGTGCGAGCTTAATACGACCTGAAGGGCATTCATACGACTTGGAGGACAAAAATACGGATTGTTAGTATTTTTTAGTGCGACCTGAAGGACTTTAATATGGTGTGAAAGGCAAAAATACGATCTGATCGTATTGTCCTCGTAGATTGAGTATGGGCTCTCACACGACCGTGACACTATTGTTGCGGCCGTGACTAACACTTGGAAGGTTTCACAGCCATGGTCACGGGCGTGACTACTCGTCACGGTCGTGACCGACCAAAAGAATAATATATTTAAACTTATTTTCAAAGTATTTATACTATATATTGATGCTTGATGATTGTATATGAATTTAGATACACAAAATGCATGAACAATCGTAATTAGGTTAAAATCTAAAAATTGAGCGGCATAAATTATTTGATCATTGTGATAATAATGAACTCAATTGAAAAATACTGTTAACTATCATCCCTCAAACTGATGACAGAAAATACTGTGCTCAATTTCTCTTGGGAAATTATTGTGATTTTGCACCTTGGAGTTAGCATTTTTTGAAGGAATAATTGGGCAACATATATTCTCATTCGCCTTCGGGTGACGAAGCCTCGACTCTAAGGTCTAGCTAACCTATTGGAAAGCAATGATATGATTCTTCAATTACTAATAAGATCGAAGATCGAACTGAACTGAAATGACTCATGATCACGAAAGTATGATCCAATGGGTTATGAAGCAACCCTGAGGCAAGATAAGGACACGTGCTAGTCACTTGGTATGTCTACTGTACTGACTGATTGATGAATCGAGGAAGGTGTTTACATGTCAATTTAATTACTGTTACTGATGACCTTATGGTATGAATAAATGACATGTATATTTTATGAATATGACATGGCATACATGTTTCTTTTTATTATAAACTGTCATATATGTCATATAGTATTCTGCTTAGGATGACAAAAAATACTGTGCCCAATTTCTATCGGGAAATTATTGTGACGTGCATCTTGAAGTTAGCATTTTGTAGGAGAATAATTGGGCAACATATATCCCATTCACCTTCGGGTGAGCCTCAGCTCCAAGGCCTAGCTAACCTACTGGAAAGCAACGACATGATTCTTCAATTACTGATAAGATGACTGTCTGAACTGAAATGACCCATGATCACGAAAGTGTGATCCAATGGGTTATGAAGCAACCTTGAGGATATTACTGAGGCAAGATAAGGATAAGTGCTAGTCACTTGGTATGCCTATTGTACTGACTGATTGATGAACTGAGGAAAGTGTTTACATGTCAATTTTATTATTGTTACTGATGATCTTATGGTATGAATCAATGACGTACATTTTATGAATATGACATGGCATGCATGTTTCTTTTGATTATAAATTGTCATATATGTCATGTAGTATTTTGCTTAGGATGCATTTTACTGCATTGGCCTTTACATAATCTAACTAAAAATCCTGCACCTTGGATTTGTGCAGGTAACTGAGATGCTTGGATGAATGGTAGTCAACTCATGATGATGAAGTTGCATATGATATAGGAATAAATAAGTCACGAGTCTTTAGAGTTTTGTTTAGAAGAGTTTTATAAAATAATAGGATGATGAAACTATTTTGTTAAAGTCTTCCGCTGGATTATTGATTATTTATCTTATTTTCGTGAATAACAGTTTCCGTTGCTATTATATGAATCATCTTATTTTTAATGATGTTATGACGAACAGGCTAGCACTACTGAATGACCTGATTGCCCTTGGCCTTTGGGGGTGAAATTTTAGGCTAGCATTGTCGAATGACCTGATTGCCCTTGGCCTTTGGGGGTGAAATTTCGGAGGTGTTATACAAACAACAAGCTGAAAGTGAAAATACTAAATTCTTTGGCGATTTAATGAAAATACCAGCAATTCGTTGATCGATAAACAATGTTGATGCATTTTTCTTTAATGAAAAATAAGATAAGCTTCGGTCACGAAGATGGCATCCACATTATCATGAAGAAATGATGCATACAATATGAGAAATTACCAATATGATAATCGGCATGGCACCTCTCCTTTCTGGAATGGTATCGCTCAGCTGCTTCCTCTTGGGAAACCACTCTTCAATCTTGTCCTCGGCTCCGGCTCTCACTTCTCATTTTGGCACGATTGTAACACCCTAAAATTTTAATAAGGGAAACAAAGTAATTTGGCCTAAATTCAATTGTTAAAGAAACACTAAGTTCTACTTGAAATAGAAATTATAATTAGAATGTGATTATGGATTTTAATTTGTTTTGAGGTCCAAAAGAATATTTAATAGACATAGGACTCTCATATAGAAGAGGATTGAGAGTTTTATGACTTAGAAATATTTTAGCCATTAAAATAATATATTTATTATTATTTTAATCCAAAACTTAGATGATAAAATATTATGGAATTAAATAATCTCTAAATCAGAGAAAAGATGAAAATAAAAGAAAAAGGTGAAAGTAGAGTTTGATTGAAAGAAGTTATGAAAGAGATAAAATAGAATTAGAGTAGAGATAGATTTTTTATAAGTATGCTTATGAAATAATTAGTGAAATTCATATTTAAATAAATCTGAATATTTGATGGGGAATTGACCTAAGGCGCAATAAGAATAAAAAACCCTAGTTAAGAGCTATAAATAGAGCCTAAAGGGTGGTTAGAAAGTATTATTAGCTTACAAAGAATTCTGCACTACAAACCCCTCTTTCTCCTTCATTTTCTCACAAATCGAAGCACCCGAGAGAGCGGACAATATATTGTTTCGAAGTCCCAATAGAGGAGAACAAGATCCAAGTGATATCCAAAGGTTTCTGGACGTCAATAGAGAGGAATTATTGGTCAAAGTCGCGATGTCCGTGCAGTTCACATACATTAGGAACATAGTTGGTTTTTTAACCAACTTAAGGTACGTAAGGGGATCCCTATATCAACGGTTTTTGTCGGTATAAACCCTTAGGACCCTTGTCCTGTATTTGAAATATAACATGCATTGATTGTTAATTGGATTGTATCGTTAATCGTATAGAAGATATGGCCGAAAGTTGCGCCAAGAAGGCGACTTCTCGACGACGACAAAACCTAGTCAGGGTTCTGCACTGCCCGGGACGAGTTCCTATGAACCTAGTGCGAATAGCATTGAAATCGGACTGAATTCCATGAACCTGACCTGGGTTATGATTAGTGTGGTCCGGGTTCTACAACCCGAGACCAAATAGAAGGTGAACGACGCCGATCCGACTCGGGTTCTCTCATATCCGGCCCGGGCTCCAACGATCGTGATTGGATAGAAATAAACTAGCTGACCGTGTTCACCTAAGATCTGGCCATGGTTTACCCTTGACTGAGGTTTGAATGTCGAAAAATATAAAACATGACCCGAATTTCATCCATCCGACCCAAGTTTAGTTATAGAAAATATTATTAATGAATTAATGATTAAGGTTAATTATGACAATTATTATATTGATAATTCCTTGGCATAATAATATCATAATTGACCGTTGATTATTGATTATTAATAATCAATTTATTGATATGATAATAGATTGTCATGAATTATTATATATTGTTAAATTGGCTATCGATAAATTATCGATAAGATTGAAACATGATGACACGTCATCACATATTGTTATTGATAATTGACAATGAAGAATTGGAATCGATGAATAATCAGTTATTGAGAATAAGTGTATAGATCTATCGATTAACACTTAATTGATATGACATGGTTGATATGATCGCAAATTGAAAAGACGCCTAATTGATAGTTGATGAAGATAGACGACATAAGTAAATAAGATAAAAATCATGGGTCATCATGCTTTTCGTATTGCGACCTTTATGGTTGATTGGTCTCACGTGACATGATGTTCCCTTAATAAATGAGAGCTCTCGAGAAGTTATGGTTCGTATGCTAACTCCAAAGATTAATTTAATAATCGATTAATTGACAATAGTATTGTGATCTTTATGGTATCGACGGTTGTATTGCAACTTATATGGTAGATAGGTAATTGGATTGATGGATTATAAAAGTCTAAATTGATAATTGAACAATTGTATTGTGACCTTCATGGTATGACAATTGTATTGCAATCCTAGTGATTAAAGAATAAATAATTAATAATTGATTAATTGACAATCGTATTTTCACCTTTATAGTATTGACGATTGTATTGCACTCTTTGCGGTTGAAGAAAAGATAATTGTCTAATTGACAATCGTATAGTAACCGTTATGATATGGACAATTGTATTGCAATCGATACGGTTGATGGGTAATTGAATTGCGCATTCGCAACTGTTTGATAATTGAATTGTGCCATAGTGACTGGATTGATGATTTATCTCGTCCCAGTGGCTGATAGACTATTGATAATTATTAAATAGGGCCTCCAATGATATGGACCAATAGAACTATTGATTAACGTAACTGATAATAGAAGTGATTGATATTGATTGATCATCATTAAATTGATCATATAGATAATTGTTATAATTGATAAATTGGTTATTGTTAATTGATAATTATTTTTAGTATGAATTATTTATCGTTAATCATATAATTGATAACAGAGTATGCATTGTTTATAGAATTGATAGTTATTATGGATATTGATACATGGTTCATATTATTATCATGATGGGTGACCCTACGTATTTCTCATTGGGTTTTGCCCCTGTACTTGGATTTGTGCAGTATGAGATTGATGGCGATGATGAGATGGTTGATGGCTTCTCTAACGAGTGACATGCACATGGATATAGGGTCTATTATTGTATAGACATGGACCTTAATCCATAGGTTATTGGATGTTGTATAAATGTTTTCACATATTGTATAAATTATTGTAAATTAAGTCTTCCGCTATTATAAACTAGCATGTTGACTAGTCATAGTTAAGTTATAGAATTGAGTGACGCCGTCGAGATAGCTTTCTGGATAGGCAAAGAAAAAAAATCTCGAAGAGTTACAACGATAATTGGCATCTTGCTAGACCGTCATCTACTTTCCTAGACTTTTTTGCTCTCACCCAAAACAAGACTAACACCTTTGTCGATATGTGGACGGAATCTCTCGATCTGGCTAATAGTTTTTGGTCCCCACCTTTCAACAATTCGCTTTCTAGATATGGAATTACTAAACCTCATCAGTCCCTACAAGTTGAACACTCATATTAGGGATGGTTGGCTCTGGTCTTGGGAATTTTAATGTTAAACAAGCTTATGATATTTTGCAGGTCCTTGTCCAACTTGAAGACAACCACATGCTCACTGATTGTCGACTGAGTTGGATGACTAAGGTCCCACTCAAAATTAAAATCTTCATTTGGCTTCTATGTAGATAGTCGACTGAGTTGGATGACTAAGGTCCCACTCAAAATTAAAATCTTCATTTGGCTTCTATGTAGAAATTGTTCTCGTTGACTCTTTGGAAATGCGCCCATGTGTCGATTGTGCAATTCCAACCCCCTGAAAGACTCTGATCATCTTTTCTTTACTTGTGAGATTTATAGGGACGTATGGATGGCACTAGGATCGGTTCGATCTCCATCAGGACTAAAAAGGACTTTTGGACTTCTTTTCGAAATGATAATGTGAGGGACTGATGCGTGCAAATTAAGCGCAAATATACTAGATCGTATCAAGTAATAAATAGTTAATAGAGTATCGAACCCACGAGGACTAATCTAAATTTTTATCTTTCTAACTTAAGTTTATTAATTGAGATAATAACAATAATTGATTTGAAATAAAAGTAATTCAAATTTATGACAATCAAGGATAATGATGCATTTAATTAATGTGAGAAAAAGTTAGAACTCAGACTATGTATCCCTATCAGATTCTCTTAATTATTAATAACTGTAGAAAATAGACGGATAAAAAGGTATAGGACTGAAAAACTTGATAACTTAACTACCCTAGTACGAATATAATCAAAGCACGTTGAAAACTCAATCCACTTTAATAAATTCTGAACTAAGATGCATTAATATGAAAGGTTGCTTAAAGTAAAGACTCAAAAATTCGAGAACCCAACTATCTTAAATAGAAGTAAAAATTAAAGACGTCAAAAACTTGATCAACTCCCATCTACCTTATCTAAGATGCTTTAAGTTGCAAACATCCGTTAGTGATACAATTATTAGCAATTAAAATCAATTTACTAACAAAAATATCAAAATAATAGAACTCAGCCCGGGTCAGATGGAACTCGGCCTAGGCTGACACAAAGATTTCTCTTCAGCATAAATAATGAAGGAACCCAGCCGGGGTTGTATCCGACTCGGCCCGGGTTCTTCTCAGAGAAGAATCCCATCAATTTTTGCTTTGCAGAATTATGTGAAATTATAGGAAATTAATGCAAGAAACTAATAAACCCAAATTAAACATGAAGTCCACATCATAACCATGTTCTCAGAAATCTAAATAACAAAATATATTAAGAGAAAATTAAGGTTCAACGTAGTCTTCCTCTAACAACTAAATGAATCCATAATCGGAAGAATTAACATCAAATCTGAGGGAGAAAATATAAAATAAATATTACAAATTATGAATCAAACTCCCAAGAGGTGGTGGACATCTTTGGAACAAGCTTTGACCGAAACTATGGTCCAAACGATCGCCCGAAATCACGAAATCTCTACTTCTTCGATTGATTTGCAGTGCGCGCAGTAGAACTTCGTCTTTCGTTTCTGGTGTGGCTAGGGCTTCAAACTCCGAGATTGCATGTCCCTTGGGTTCGTGGTACATCCATATTTATAGGGGTGGCGGCCTTTTAGGGTTCCGAGTTGAGTTTGCGATTTAAATCCAAGTTAAAGTCGACCAAAAAATCACGCGATCTGCTAGTTTGGTTGATTTGTACTAATCCGGACCGAATTTGATCCAACTCGGGCCAGGTTCTGTTCAGATTATTTCAAGTAGAATTCGATTCGGAATTGATTTTTAACGTCAACCCGGTCCGGATATGATGCCAACCCGGCTCAGGTACTGCGTGAACTCAATCATATGTGCTCTTTGTGCTCCGTTTTGCATCCTTTTCCGATCCGATAATTTTGCACCTTCAAAATAATGATCCTGAGAATAAAATCAAACAAAAGCGGGTAGCTTTAGACTAAAAAGAAATTAAGAAAATAAATAAGAAAATAGATAAATGCAATGGTAAAAACTACGAAAAATAATCTAAATGATGCATGTAAAACAGTATAAAAAGGCATGCATCAAATTCCCCCAAGCTTGAACTCTTGCTTGTTCTCAAGCAAGTTCCAAGGCAAGACTCAAGAACTATAAATGAACCATCATAGTCTTCACCCCATGACTAATACTTTTCTACTACCATCGTTTTACAAGTCCATCGCCAAAGTATCTATCCACAATAAATAACCTAGCCTTATAAAATTTTTGGATCTTAAATAGTTTAAACTTATTCTAGTTCAGCTCCGTGTAAGAAAACATATAGTCTATCAAATAATAGCATTAATATTGAATGCAAAAGTAAAGAGTGAGCTTGATTTTACTTTATTCAACCTTTTTATTTTCATACAAAATTAATTATTCATGTGCTTCTCCATGTTGCGCAAGGCGATCCATGTAACAGACTTTCGACTGATGGATCTCAGACCAGTTGGCCTTAGGTCGCCAGGCAAAAATCCCTTACAGATCTAATCACCCGAACACACCAAGGTTCCAGATAACACATTTATCTATCATTTAAAACTTGTTGCTTTTACTGATTTGGTACTCTTGTGCTTCTCCATATTGCGCAAGGTGGTTCATGTAACAGGCTTTCGACCGACGGATCCCAAAGCAGTTGCCCTTAGATCTCCAGGCAAGAATCCTCTACGGGTCTAATCACCCGAACACACCCCAGGTTTCAGACAACACAATTATACCTTCTTATAACTTTTGGGATTCAACTAACCCTCTTTCAAATTTATTTATTTAAAACTCACAAAATACTTTATGAGTTCAATAAAAAGGCTACTGCCATCAAGACATAAAATAAGAAAAATAAGAAATAAAATGCGAGCATGAACACGAATCAGTGGTCTAAGTATCCATAAATTTACTTGGCAACATACACTTTCTAATTTACCCAATACTAAGGTGATGGAACAGATAAACTTACGATAATAGAATTTCATAAGTGCACAGGGTGTCCTTAAATTTCACTTTAAGTGCAAATAAGAAGAACAAACAATAAGGGAAAATGATGGTGAATGATATTTTGTGATTTTTGAAATTTTAAATTTTTTATGGATTTTCATAAGATGCAAAAGATAACACAAACATGCAATACTGAAATAAACTAAAAGAAAGCAAACATGATGATGCAATACAATAAGCAAATATGATGCATGAAATGCAACAACTCTCAAGCTTGAACTAAACACTGTCCACAGTGTTAGTCAAACAAGGTAAGGAGTACAAGATGAAAGACTCTAAAAGATAGAAAAGAAGAAAGGAAAATATACGACCAGCTAGCCCATCTCCGGAGGCGGTGGAGGAGGCGGATGTTGCCCAAAGTAGTCTCGAATGATCTGTTCAAGATGATCCTGACGGGTAGTGAGCGTCTGAAACTGTGCCTGAGTCTCCTGGTGGTGCTGTTGCATCAGCTTGAGCTGTCGCTCCTGGCCCACGAGAATGGCGGCCAATTTATCCTGCATAGCCGAGACATCAAAATTGGCAAGGGCTGAAGCATAAGTCGGCTGAGAGGTAGATCCGTGCTGAAGTGGTGAACTCGGGGCCATAAAGGATGTCTGTGGGTACTGTGAAGGCCCCTCGTCCTGCAGAGGTATAGGATCCTAATCATCTGGATCTGGATGTGCAAGAGGGTCAGCTATGTGGCAAGGCTCCACCTGTCTCAAAGAAGGAAAGAATGTCTAGTTCGCGCGTCAAAGATAGTGAAGCGATCAGCACCAATGCATGACAGTGTGTCGACTCTATTGCGAAACTTGAAGACCATACCACCTGAAGTCCTCTCGAGAAGGTTCGTATGAAGAATCGTGTCATCCCAATAAATGTGGACTCAATGGGCTCAAAAGCGGATAGGTCAAGTCCCAAATAAAGGGCTATAGGAGTAACCAAGCCACCATTGATAACTTTGCATGAAGTCCTGGTGGCCCGTCTCTGAAAATTATCGACCAAAATGACACCTATGTTGATCTGCCTTCCTTCCACCATAGCCCATAATATCTCCAGTCTGTAGTATTAATGGCACCCTCACTTTCTCCTCTTCCACAGATGGTATAAGAGATGATCATATGAATATATCGAAATATCGGGTTCTGAATAAGACTCGTCTTTGCTCGAGATGGAAGGAAGGGGTCGTCATTTGTTATAGCTTTCCAGAAGGCAGCTCCCTGAAATCAGGAGAAGTAGCAAAAGACTCCAGTAGGGGAAATTCATAAATAGAGTTAAACTCCGGCATAGAAAAGTTGTATTCATTATTAAAAAGCTGGAAGCTAACTTGATGGCGCCGAGCAGAGCACTTATAAGCATATGAACTAAAGAATTCATGGCACAACTTCTCGTATGTCGGCCACCGTTGATCCAGAAAGGTCCACATCCCCACCTCTCAAAGAGTAACATAATATCATCATCAATATTCAAATCTGCCACTATTTTGAAACATGCGTACCAGGTGAAGGTAATAGTGAAGAAATACATTTGTCGATAGCATTTCCATTGGGTAGAATCACGGAACTCGAGACTAGTAGGTCGTGGTGGTCGGTCTTCCTGGTGGGTAGCTTCATTATCATCCACCGAAGAAGCATGGGAGCGACGGGCTATGACTTTTCGACGAGGTTGCATCGTGAAAAATGTGATTTGAAGTACACTGTGCAAGGAACCCAGCCCGGGTTGAAGGTAGCTCGGCCCGGGTCAGTGGTAGATGCAACTGAATGAAAACCCATCCCGGGTATACTGTCGACGCTGCCCGGGTTCAGAGGAGCACGGTCGTTGACCGGATTGCGAGTGGCACGGCCTGAGCTGTCTAAGGCAGTGGGTCGTCCTGAGCGCTGAGCACGATCCGGGTATAGGAAGCGCGGCCCGAGTGCTGGCGGTGGCGTGAGGTGATGTCGGCGACGACGAAGAGCAGAGGCACGGCAGCGTGAAGTGGTCACGACGAGATCTAGCGCATGAAGGAGACGGCGTCGTCAGAACTTAGACAGACCGCGGTGGATGAGGTCTAGTCGCCGGCGCTGGTCGTCGATGAAGAGGGAGGCAGCCGCACCTGTGTGTGGCTGGGCGACTCGTCTGATCGCTAGAGTTGAAGCAGAGAGGCGGCAGCGCGACGGATCAAGGATGCAACCCAGCGCATCCGAGACAAGGAGAGGGTGATGGTGAACTCTTGGTAGCCGGCGTCGGAGGTGGATGGGTGAAAAGATGCTGGCATTGGAGAAGAAGATGAAGAGCGGTGATGTGGTCTCGGAACCCCACCCGCCCGAGTTTTGTAGACAGATCCGACCCGGGTGGTGGCCGTTTAGCTCCGAAAATCATGGAGAATCAATGCCACTCATTGATGAGGAGTAGGTGGCAGCTCAATGGTTCAATTTGCCCTCTTAATGGTGAATCAAGGTTGCCGGAATCATCGCGTGAAGAGAACGGCAAAATAGATGTAGAAGCAGCCCGGTCCGGGTTGTTCAAAAGCGGGCAGAGTTTCTCATGTGATCGTGTCGAGTGGTGTCTTGTGCAGTGGCATCTAACCGGCCCAGTATATAACAGCCCGACCCGAGTTAAATCTTCCTGTTATGACCTTTAACAAGAACCAGCGCGGCCCAGGTTTAAGGAGCTCGGCCCGGGTTTGTCAAAAGAAGAAGTTGAATAATGTAGTAAATTGTGAAGTTAAGATCATTCGCTCATGGGCTAAAGATGAGACTTTAAAATAAGGTAATTAATGGGCTAAAACTTATTGAATTATGCCTAGGACTTTATCTAAAGAAACCAAATCTATAAAAGCAATTTTAAAAGAAAAGTAACAATTCATCTAAGACTCGATAACCTAGACTAACAAAAGGGTATTAAAAAATGCAATAAAGAACAATCTCACCGTGATTAGCTGATGTGCTTATGAACGTCAAATACGGTGATCTGACTAGATGTGAGTGAATATGCAGCCAACCATCTCTAACTTCTGGTAACCTTCATCGGAGATTTTGGCTTTACCTTTTAAGTCAATTTGTGATTTTTCCATATTTTGAATTGCTTTTGGACTCCTTGGACGTCATTGTTGGGATGCGGTTGATGATTTTGATGTTGATGCTATGAATGATGCGGCAATCTCCTTTTGTTCAGGCAGAATTGGAGTCAAGTTCGTAGTTGGGGTTAGAACTTCCGAAGGCCAGCTCCTCCTTCGAACTATTCCATCTTCAATTACATATTCACTTGTCTCCTTTATCCTCCACTTTATAGTCCATGTTGTTCTTTGATAATTTCTTCGTGGTCTCCATCTTTGATAAGAAATTTGGTGGTGGCATGGGCATACAATAATTGGAGGATAATTTTTTAGGCAAACTTTTTGAGATGAGTCAAATTGAGAAGAAAAATCTGCAACCTACTTCTCTAATGCTTGGATCTTTGCCTCCATCTCCTCAAATTTTCTCTGAATCTCGAATGATTGTGGAGGCGGAGGAATATCATTATTGACTTTTACTTGATACTTCAACTGAATCAAGTGTGTCTCTAAAGATTGAATAAGTTGATCCTGAATGTTAAGCTTGTTCTCAAGGCTTGAAATAAATTGGCAAAGCATCCCTTCCAAGTTGGTCCTTGAGTCAATTGATGAGTTATCTTCTCGTAGAGATAAGAGAGCACCATCAATTTCTTGGCCATGTTGCTTCAGATTTAAAATTTGCATCTCCATATTTTGTATGAATTCTTCTTGCGTGGAGATCTTCATCGGCAACGTCCCCATCGTGTGAGTAAGAAGGACTAGTGGGTCTTGCGATGTATCACTTTCGTCTACACATATCTCACTACAAGAAAATAACTTATTACAGACGGTTAGAACCATCTGTAATTTGGCCAGAACCGTCGGAAATGACATTTTTCAGCGGTTTTTTGACGGATAGCGTCCGTGCGAAAATGAGGCGTCGCAAACGATTTGCGACGGTTATTTTTGAACCATCGACATCTTCGACGGTCCAGCTGGCGGGCGCAGCCGTCGAACGTTGAAGATTTAAGACGCCGTCGATATGTATCGATAGTTTGAACTATCGATACTATTGATGGTTCAAACCGTCGAAAATTCATATCGACGGTTTTAGCCGTCGACTCGACAGTTAAGTTTTGATGGCTCAAACCATTGTTAATTTTCGACGGTTAAAACTTGCGACAGTTGAGACCATCTATAAGCTTACACGGACGGTTAGAACTGTCAATAAGTATCAAAAAAATTAATTGTTGATGATTATTTTTTTCTGTTTCCGACGGTTCTAGTCGTCGAAAATAATAAAAAAATAAAAAAAATGGCAGAAATTGGCTGTCCAAACAGATAATACAACAAAAGATCCATTTGGATCATAATATCTAACACAACAATTCCATCACATAATATCCAAACACAACATAATATCCATCACATAAGTCAACACAACACATAATATCCAAACATAAGAAATGCAACACAACACATAATATCCAAACATAATATCCAAACACAAATGCCAAACATTATAATGTTTTGGAAACATAAAAATGATAAGCAAAGCAAAGCAAAGAGATGGGCCGAGCAAAGAGATGTGGTCTTGGTCACGAAGAAGATGGACACATGGGCTGAGCAAAGAGATATGGTCTCGCCTTTCCCGTCGGATCTCAAGAACTTGATGAATTGGCAATTCGATCCACCTTTTCGCAAGGCACCTCGATCATCACTGCACAACACAAAGAGTCGGGAGAGAATGAGTTAAGAGAACAAATATGTAGAACGTGTACGAAACTAGGGGAATAAAGTTAGCACCTTGTCCGAGCGCAACACAACACACAAAAAACTATAAAAGTAAAGCGTCCTCATCGTCCTGGTCGTTGACTTCGCCACGCATGATGTCACGCACCATTTTCTTCATTTCTTTCTTGGTATGACGTTCACGTTCTTCGAACTCCTTTTTTATTTCCTGCGTCACCTTTTGCTTGATCTCTTGCGTGATCTTTTGCCTAATCTCCTGCCTCATCTGATCAAGAATTTGTTGCATACCTTGACCAAAGGAACCTGAACCTGAAGTAGATTTATGACCATATCCAATATCTATAGTACTGACAGAAGATCCGAGGTCATAAATGCAACCCTTCTTCACCTCGACGTGGTCCGTCCAAAGTTGTCTTGGGGTCAGCGGTGTGGTCCACTCCTGCGTGGCTTGCATAATGTGCTCGACTTCTCTTATTTTGTAAGACTCTTGAAATTAGAAAAAAGATAAATCAATGATGCTAAAAAATAAGATAAATCAATGACATCAATAAACCAGTTAAAAAAAGTCTTTAGAACCACACATTAATTTTACGTGAAAGAAAATAAGGGGAATATGGATAATTAATGTTTGTGAGATATGAAAGTTCCACATATCATGACAAAACGAGAATGAAAATTTAATTCCATCGAAAGGACAATTAGACTCTTGATAATTTTTAAAATAAGATGAGGTATACGAAGCTAAAATGTGTACCACTGCCTAATTGTATAAGTAATATGTATATATATATATAGTGTTCATAGGAAGTATATGTCATGGATAATAATTCAGTAATCACATATGATATTGCAAAGATTGGCAAGCCACACTAGTGTAATAGTCAACGCTATCTATGAATTTTTGTGTCAAACTTCTACGACTAGGATTATTTCTATTGTACATCCATCGACGATCATTCAAGTATGACATAATTTATGCATTATTTGCAAGTTATAGTAATTAAAAATTTTGTAATAAAACCAGTCAAAAATTGACAATCAATCCAAAGGTTCACATATTGAACTTTAAATAAAACATCGAAGAAACATCGTAAACACTAATTACAACTAATCAGGAACAAATCATAAACACTAATATGAACTACAAATAATCAGGAACCTCATAAACACTAATTAGAAATAATCAGGAACATCATAAACACTAATTAAAAGTAATCATATTTGCACTATAAAATAACAAATAAGAACTAATGAATGTAAATAGTAATGACTTAAAGACTTACGTCGTTTAGAGTGACAGCAACAACAATGTTATATTCCAAAACCTGCATGTAAATCAAAATCAGAATATATATAGCCTAGTCAAAATCAATTTAATCATAATTAACTTTGAACCAAATGAAAGGTTTGTATATATATCCATGTGTACAATAGGAAATTGGTTGACATTGATTTCCAATCTAAGCTTAGGTTCAGATATATACTTAAATTCTATATGCAACTGATACAGTGAATTAATTACCCATTGCTGTAGGCTGGCAATCTTGTCATGATAATTTATTACCTTTTAATACATTGAAAAGAGCCATAAATTTGGCAGTTGTAATGCAGTCATTCACTTTTATTTAATAAATAGCTAGAAGTCCTCCTTCATATATGCATATGAGAAAAGGGATGTGTGATAGATCCATCCACTAAATATTTTGTGTATTTACACACACCAACAATTTGCCATATTTTCTAATTAACAATCAACATATATGTAACCATAAGCTGCACTCATTAAATATCAATGAAATAAATTATTGTCTATATACATGTATATATATCCCACTACTTGTTAATCACTTGCATATTATATTCATCCTAATTTTACTAAATAGAATGCATAATATATTGTGTTTTCATGTCCAGTGGTACAAAGAAAGAGAAAAAAACAAGGAAGGGTGTAGTGAATTCAGTAAATGTTTTCATGTAAATCAAAATCAGAATATATCCCTTCTTTCCACATATAGTGCACTTTGCTCCCTTCTTTCCATTAGATTTCCATCAATCTTCATTATTGAATATGATGCATGCGTAGGGCGGTTCCGGCTGCCACGGCGATCAGATCTGCCCGGCACGCACGGAGGGCGGCCAGATCTTCCCGCCACGCACAGAGGGCGACCGGATCCAGCCACCGCGGTGGCCAGATCTGCCCGCCGCGCGTGGAGGGCAGCCGGATCTGAGAGGGCGGAGAGAGCACGGAGGGCGGAGGCTAGGAGAGAGGCCGGGGAGCCTACCTGCACCGGAGATGGAGGTTACAGACGCCGCGGCGGGTCGACCTGCTGGCGGCGGACTACGGCGAGCGAGCGCAATGCAGGTGGCGGATACAGGCGCTGACGACCGATGGTCCAGCTGGCAGGCGTTTAGCGGAGCACGGATGCTGGGAAGGTCAATGGAGGTCGCCGCCGGACTTCTCTTGTGCTGGCGATCGAGTAGAAGAGAGGGAAACCGAGGAAGTGATAGTGGGGTCAGATATTAATTCGAATTAAGACGGTCAAACCCGTTGGACGAACCGTTGAAACATTATATAAAGTGAAAGAGAATTATATATAATACATTTGACGGTTCTCCAAACCGTCGAAACTTTCGCGGTTAAAACCGTCGAAACTTTCGACGGTTAAAACCGTCGAAATATATAATAATATATATCAAGTGAAAGAGAATTATATAAATAATAAATCTTCATTTTCGACGGTCAAAACCATCAAAAACATTTAAAATAGAATTAAAATCAGTTAACATTCCGACAGGTCTGACCGTCGAAATATCGACGGTTCCATGAAACGTCGCAACTTTCGACGGTCGGAACCATCGAAAAATAAAATATAGATAACCCATTAACGTTAAGATATTTCGACGGCTAAGATCGCTGGAAGTTTCGACGGATACATGAACCGTCGAAACTTTCGACGGTTTGAACCGTCGAAAGACCAGCATGAAAACGGATCAGTCGGTTTTAATATCTTTGACGGTTACGATCATCGAAAATTTTTACGAAAAGTTTCGACGAATTTTGAACCGTCGTAAGTTCAGACAGCTAAAATTGTCGAAAACTTATCCGACTATATTTTCGATGGATTATTCGATCCGCCGAAAAATCTATTGATATTTCAGATGGATTTTTGCCCGTCGAAAATCGGGTTTTTTCTTGTAGTGTCTGGGGTGGCGTGATTGTCTTTTGTCCTGGAAAGTTTATACCAACTTGTATAATTTTAGGTGCAGAAGCGCCTTCGTGTTGAGGGCTAGATAAAGCTTCAAGTTGTTCTTCTCCAAGAGCTTTGATAATCTTGCTAACATCAATTGGCTTGGGTTGTTATTTGGATTTATTCTTCTTCGTCATTGAAGATTGATCAACTTGTCTTTAAAGTAATTTTCTGAAACACAATAAATAGAAACTCATGAAAGTATATGAAAGGATGAATTCCAAATACAAAATATGCAATAAAATCTTCAAAAGTGCAAGAATAAAAACTTCAAGTTAACAAACAAAAGTAGAAAAATAAAACTAGAAATAGTCCTTAGCAACGGCGCCAAAAATTTGATGCGTGCAAATTAAGCGCAAATATACTAGCAAGTATACTTGATCGTATCAAGTAATAAAGAGTGAATAAAGTGTTGAACCCACGAGGACTAATCTAGATTCTTATATTTCTAACTTAAGTTTATTAATTGAGATAATAACAAGAATTGATTTGAAATAAAAGTAATTCAAATTGATCACAATCAAGGATAATGATGCCTTTAATTAATGTGAGAGAAAGTTAGAACTCAGAATATGTATCCCTATCAGATTCTCTTAATTATCAATACTTGTAGAAAATAGACGAATAAAAAGGTATAGGACTAAAAAACTTGAGAACTTAACTACCCTAGTACGAATATAATCAATGCACGTTGAAAACTCAATCCACTTTAATATATTTTGAACTAAGATGCATTAATATGAAAGGTTGCTTAAAGTAAAGGACTCAAAAAACTCGAGAACCTAACTATCTTAAATAGAAATAAAAATTAAAGACGTCGAAAATTGTATCAACTCCCATCTACCTTATCTAAGATGCTTTAAGTTGCAAACCTCCGTTAATGATACAATTGTTAGCAATTAAAACTAATTTACTAACAAAAATATCAAAATAATAGAACTCAGCCCGGGTCAGATGGAACTCAGCCCAGGTTGACATAAAGGTTTCTCTTCGGCAGAAATAATGAAGGAACCAGGCCTGAGTTGTATCGACTCGGCCCGGATTCTTCACAGAGAAGAATTCGATCGATTTTTGCCTTGCAGAATTATGTGAAATTATAGGAAATTAATGCAAGAAACTAATAAACCCAAATTAAACATGAAGTCCACATCATAACCATGTTCTCAGAAGTCTAAACAACAAAATATATTAAGAGAAAATTAAGGTTCAACATAATCTTCCTCTAACAACTAAACTAATATATAATTGGAAGAATTAACATCAAATTCGAGGGAGAAAATATAAAATAAATATTACAAATTATGAATCAAACTCCCAAGAGGTGGTGGACGTCTTTGGAACAAGCTTTGGCTGAAACTATGGTCCAAACGATCGCCCAAAACCACGAAATCTCTACTTCTTCGATTGATTTGTAGTGACATGCAATAGAACTTCGTCTCTCGTTTCTGGTGCGGCTAGGGCTTTAAACTTCGAGATTGCATGCCCCTTGGGTTCGTGGTACATTCATATTTATAGGGGTGACGGCCTTTTAGGGTTCCGAGTTGAGTTCACGATTTAAATCCAAATTAAAGTCGACCGAAAAATCACGCGATCTGCCAATTTGGCTGATTTGTACTATCCCGGGCCGGGTTTGTTTCAACTCGGGCCGGATTCTGTTCAGATTTTATTTTCAAGCAGAATTCGATTCGGAATTAGTTTTTAACGTCAATCCGGTCCAGATATGATGCCAGCCCGGCCCGGGTACTGCTTGAACTCAATCATATGTGCTCTTTATGCTCCATTTTGCGTCATTTTCCTATTCGATCATTTTGCACCTTAAAAATGATGATCCTGAGAATAAAATCAAATAGAAGTGGGTAGCTTTGGACTAAAAAGAAATTAAGAAAATAAATAAGAAAATAGATACATGCAATGATAAAAATTATGAAAAATAACATAAATAATGCATGTAAAACATGTATAAAAAGGCATGGATCAAGAACCCTCCTATTACATATCGATCTCGCAGAAATCGAGCTCTCTTTTTGCAATAATATGGGCCATCTGGTTACAACGGAACAGGTTGCGTCCAGAATGACCACTGTTACGTAGAAAATATTTGTAATCATGCATGTTTATGTATGATGAGTGGCAAACTTTGTGAGATTTCTATGTTTTGAATGCTCTAATCCTATGTAATATTTGATCACTAGACCACTCTTGCATCATCCTATGGGCCGGTAGGTCCATCAATAACTTCGTTTTTCTTTAAACGATACTGATTGTTCATGCTACAAAGATATTCTTTTTTTAGTCTGGCAAAGTAAGGCTACGTTTGAGAGTGCTATTTGAGAAAAATCTTGCTTTCAGCAAAAGGAGGAAGGGGCCATATGTGAAGAAAAGCACGGCAGTGGCGTATAAATTTTTTTGAAAAAAAGCAACTGCAGTAACTTTTACCAACCATTAAGTGATTAAAAGCGAGCTTTTTGTGGCAAAAAGCCACGCCAAACGCACCCTAAAACATCATCTGAAAAGCTAATGAGGCATATGAGCGTATGACAAAAGTAACACAGAAAACCCAACAAAGGCGACTCCTCATGCAACACCAATCCATCTGAGTGATGTACTACAAAAAATATTCTCCATGAACCTGTCACCACATGATATGATTCTCAGGCCACTCGATAATCTATTCATCATGCATTCCCGGAGCGTATAGGAATCAAATTATTCTGTTACAACTCCTCAAACCCGTCTTCATCTCCTTCATCTTCTATTCTCTCGAAGTGCATCCTCCAGAGCTCCATCTGTGACATTGAAGCAAGAAAATTACAAGACCAAAAGAGAAACATACAATTGAAACCTATGGGAAATGCATGAAGGTTTGCATGTTGAGATCTTGGTCTTGTTGTAGAAACAAGCACTACTTCCGTCCTGTTGGTTACTACAGTGTGGAACAAGGGAATAGTGATTGCCCGTTTCCTGTGAAACTTTAAACTAACCTTGTATGGCGAATCACATTCCATTATCTGAGCTGGAATGTTTGTGTTATCACCATGGAACTGAAAAACTTGATGGAAGTAAGACTTTCGGCTAAAAGAGACCGAGAAGATAAATTTCTGTTGAGTGAAAATCTCTCCCAAATAATGGATACTGCATGACATCCTTGCATAGAGCATACTTTACAAGTCGGCATGGATTGGATCAACATCTTTGGTTCATGACTGATGCCAAGGTTTCTAGAAACATGATGGGTTGATTTAAAGAAACAGAACCAGGGCATACATTAAAACTACAAATTCTTCGTTCAATTTCGAGAAGCCTTTTTTACAGGGGGAGAATGTAAGAGGCAAGCCTTAAATTAGTCCCACACACATGAGTTATGGGAGACATGTTAGACATATATGAAAAAATGATCTTATTTAACCAAACCCTACGGGTCAAGGCTAAAAGTGGATGGTATCACATTCCGCGAGGACCTCTGTGCATGGTGGGTTTGGCAAAACTGTGCGGGTCAATGTCCAAGGCAAACAATATCATGCGCTGTTACCTGTGCATCAGACAAACGCAACTGTTCGGCCATGAATAAGAAATCTTCAGCATCTTCTGATGGTGAATCCAACTTCAAGTTTCTTGCGACCTCATTGTACTTGATCACATTAAGACGGAATCCATGGTTCATAAAAAGCTTTTCTGTCAAGTTGTCTTCTGAATCCTGTCACAGAAAGAACTCAGGGTCCAGCCAAGTGAGAATCGACTATTTGAAAGGAAAAGACTGAAGAAGAAAATGGGTACAAGCACAATGAAAAAACCTCCATTTCATGTTCCATATCCATAAAAGTGGTAGGCAACGTTCCCATGAAAAAACTTCCTTTCATAAGCAAGCTGCTGGCAATGGATAATATATTTCTCAAGCTTGTTAAATTTGCTAGTGGAATCCCCTGCAAACGACAATATGGCTAACTTATTTGCTTGGTTTCTGGAACAAGTTTTTTACAGAGGTCCACAGGCACATGAATATGTAAAGAAAAACGGATATGATAGGAGAAATTGGAAAGACACGACAAGTTTTTAGCACAATTGTTTTTCTTGAACCAGAGGAAGCACACGAATAAACATTTTTAACCAATCATTTCTATCATCAAGCATGTTGGAAACCCGATCTACATAAACAAATCCAATTAGTTAGTTGGTCAAAACTAGTCTGATGCAACTTGAGGTATTGCAGCAGTAACCATCAGGAGCTGTATATATCCAATTAATGAATGTGTACGAATGTCTCTGCAGGGGTTTGATCGCAATGTTAGATATGTTTCGGCATAAAAACTCACCTGGACGACCCATAAGCTTGGCCTACTTCCATCGAAGCCTTTATTGCACAAGGCAGCTTGTATGTCCGAAGATTCTAGTGGAACGTGAACAAGCATACAATTCCTTAAAACTTTAGCCCCCAAACCTGTTAATAAAAATGAACAAAATGAATGTTGGAACAAATAAGTTTCATGGTGATATGAACAGAATAACATAATGTACAAAGAGGTTCCCATATATCATCCAAAACATACAACATTGGTGCAGAAGATTAAAAGCATGGAAAAACATGAAAGCTAACCTTCCATATTGATATAAGACCAGAATCTACAAGGAAAGGTACATACTTTTAAGTCTTCGAGATGACATGTCGTTTATCCTTCTGGGAGAGACATCATATATTACAGACAGGCCAGGCCAATTCAGCCTATACGGGCGAGTGTCCATACCATCTGTGAGCAAAACAATCTATATGGCATAAGAATGAATTTTCATAGAATCATCACATTGGAGAATGACTTTCCGAAGAAAAAAAGAGGAGGGGTTGGAAATTTTAGGTACCTGCCTAAGATCATCGTTCCTGGTCAATAAACTCACCAATGTCTCGTCGATGAACTTTGTCGCCATTCTATAGTGGAATGGGGACAATGCATATGGCGTGGATGAACAATTCACGTCCATATCCTTCTGGGTGAGGTCAGGAGATAGAAGGCCGCCGGCGTGATAAAACATAATTATGAATTTAAAACAATTCTTATTTCTTTCTTTTTCAGATAGAAAAATCCATAAAATATATTTAAAAAGATCAATCCTATTTTTTTTCTGAATATATGATACTATTATGGATAAAATATTTATTAATTGTCCTTTATCAATTTCTAGCAAAATTGCAATATACTTTTCTAAGAAAGTATGAATGTAAATTGAGAAGAATAATTATTTTCTCAAGACAATATTTTTTTATAGTCATTTTAAATATTCTAAAATAAAACTTAACTAACGTAATGTCCTTGTAAAATATATTTTTAAATATGTTTTATAATACAAAAATAGTACTTGATAAATCTTATATTACTGTTCAATTCCAACGCATAATAATAAGATCAGCTCCTTATATTACATAGGGGGTTATTTTTTTAAACACCTCTCACTACAAGAAAATCGCGATTTTCCGACGGATAATTTCCGACGGTTCTAAATCCGTCGCAATTTGCGACGGATTTTTCGACGGTTCAGTTTCTGACAGATTTTTCGACGGTTATGACCGTCGGAAATAATTTATATTACTATTTAATTTTTCGACGATTAGGAACGTCGATATTTCCGACGAATATCCATCCGTCATAATTTCCGACGACTTTTCCGACGGTTACGATCGTCGAAAATAAAAAAATTAAATTATATATTTTTTATATTATTATTAAAAAAATTTCGATGGATTTTTCGATGGTCACGAACGTCGGAAATAAAAAAATTAATTATATAATTTATTATATTATTATTTAATTTTTCGACGATTAGGAACTTCGATATTTCCGACGGATATCCATCTGTCGCAAAATTCGTCGCAATTTCCGAAGGTCGTAACCGTCGGTAAATGTATAATAATATCATATAAAGAGTATTTTATTAATATAACTAGCGACGGTCCAAACCGTCGCAATTACTGACGGTTTTGACCGTCGGTAACGATTACCGACGGTTCAAACCATCGGTAAAATAAAAAATAAATATTATATATAACTAAATATATTTTCGACGGTCACAACCGTCGGTAATTATAAAAATATTTAATATTTACGTTTTCGACGGCCGAAATCGTCGGTAATTAAAATTTCGTTATCCCGCTTTTTTTTTCCTTTTCCCGCTTTCTTTCCACTTTTTCCCTTTATATATATTCCTCCTCCTCCCTGTTCTCTCTCTCCCTCCTCCCTCCACTCCTCTCTCTCTCCCTCCTCTTCTCTCTCTCTCTCCCGATCGCGAGCACCCTCTCCGCGTCGGACGCCGACGACCCTCTCCCGCACCGGCGACTCTCTCTCTCTCCGGCCAAAGGCCGCTGTCGGCCGATCCGGCCATGGCCGTTCGGATCCGGCTCCCAGCGGTCGATCGGCCGTCGGGCGTTCGGATCCGGCCGCCTGGCGACGGATCCGGCCTCCAACGGTCGATCGGCCGTCGGGCGTTCGGATCTGGCCTCCAGCGGTCGGATCGGCCGCCGGGCGTTCGAATCCGGTCGCCTGGCGGCGGATCCGGCCCCAGCGGCCGGATCGATCGGCTGGAGCTGGCCGCGGCTCGATTTAAAATTTTTTTTATATTTAAAAAATTATTTGCGACGGTTGCGACCGTAAAAGATCGACGGTTGCAACGCCCGTCCAAAGTTTCGACAGTTGCGACCGTCAAAAAGTTGCGACGGCTCGAACCGCCGGCCTTTTCCGGCGGTTGCAACCGTCGAAAATTTCGACGGTTCGAACCGCCGGGGACTTTTCCGGCGGTCGCAACCGTCGAAAAATTTCGACGGTTCGAACCGCCGGGGACTGTTCCGACGGTCAAAGCCATCGATATTATCGACGAATTTTTTCAACCGTCGCAAATCCGTTTGCGACGAGCGTTTTTTCGACGGATCGATTTCGACTGAAAAACCGTCGGTAATTGCGTTACCGATTATTTTCGGGCTGATTACCGACGGTTCGGACCGTCGGTAGTCAGCGTTTTTCTAGTAGTGTCTTAAAATATAACTTTTTTCCGCATCTAATCCTAAATTATAAATTTAGTCCCCAACTTATCTAAATTTGACATTTAAATCCTTTAGTTAAATTTAGTCTAAAGTTTATTAAGTTTCTTCTTTTAATAATTATGAAATGTCATTTTTACCCTTATTTTAACATTAAAAAATATTAAAAAATAAAAACATTGACATAAATACAATATTAAATATTGTATAAAAAATATTATTATCAATTAGTACTTTTACTTGTATTGATTATTTTTTATTTAAATTTTTTTATTATAATATGAACATAAGTGTAAAAAAAGTATTTCACAATTAAATTTAATAAAATTTAATGAAAAAAGTAAGTGTCATATTTGAATAAGTTTTGAGGACTATAATTTTTTTTTAAGACGACGCCAGGGGCATCAGTTTTCTGTCAATTGATCTTGGTAGTGTCTTGGACCGGAACAAACCGGTTTCCAAACCCGGTTCAACCCGGCGCGTTGCTCTTGCCTGACTCGGGGATTTCGAGAAAAAAAATAGATCGCAAGTATTAAGGGTGGAGAGAGAAGACTGCTGCTGCTCTCTCCTCTCATTTCATTCCTCCCTTCGGTAACAAGCCGCCGCAGCTGTTGTCGCCGACGACGCCGGAACTGTGGACGGCGGACGACTGCTTCCGGCGATCGGTTCGTCGAGGGATCGGGCTATCGTAGGAGAGGAATTGGGGATCGAGCATTTCTCCTCCCAGATTGTCTGAACCGACAAGGTTCCGCCGACGAACACGACGACGATTGAAGTCGATCTGGTGAAGGTAGGTTGCTCGTGACGGTTTCATTTGCTATTGGAGGATTCATTTAGAGTTGTATGCCAGATTTATTTTTGGATCTAGGTTTTGGTTCTCTGTTTTTTGTTGTAAGTCGCCGGAAAACGGAGGAAAAAAAGTCCGGTCGAAGGTGTCACCACCTAAACAGGTGAGCCGAGAACCTCCATAATAGTTTCTAATAGGTAGATGTATTTGAAGTTGAAAGAAGTTTTAATTGGTTTTCCTATCTTGACCCTCAGTGCCGGATTCTAGTGGATCGTAGTGCTGGGGAAAGAAAACGAAGGATGATCCTCTGGAGGTCGTTATGGTAAGGTGCATGAAATGTTGCTGTTGAAAGAGTCTTGGCAGCGTGATAGATATTTATTTGAATCACGACTAAATGTGAAACTTTTCTTGATACTGAAATAAAATAGGGATGATTTGAAGTGCTAAATCTTGTCATTGATCATCGGAGTTCACTGGAAGTGGAGCCGTCCACGAGCTAGATGAAGACGAGAAGAAAAACTAAGACTGGCTGAAGGAAAAGAGTTGATTGTTTCGCTTAGTTTTGGGGTATGACTCCATGGGACCATGTAGATTATACAAATTAATTTTTGTTCCAAACTCTACTTTTTCCAATACATGAACATCTTCATGCCATTATTTTAGCTCCAAAAGTGACTAGTGGTTAAAGAAAATATATGTTACTATCTTATTTAATACCCATTGGTATGTAATGACTGCAAGCTTGAGAAACAGAATCTTTATATTTATGTGATTAATCATTGTTACATGAAATTAGCTGACTGGTAGAATCTTGTGGTATGGCTGAATACATCATATCTGTAGGATTTTAAGAGTTAAACTTAGTGTCTTACTATTATATGGTTACGATGCTGCTAATAGGTATGCATATGATGGAACAAGAGGTATTAGTTATTAGTTATAGTTATGTCCGCTCAAAAATAAGTCAATTAGTAATAATAGTTATGTCCGCTCAAAAATAAGTTAATTGTAATTATTACTAATTGTGTAGTGCAAACTTGTAATGATGTAATATGTAGCAAAAAGAACAATATAAGGAGGTATAGTAAATACTGTAATTATGATTTTATTAAAATTTCTATTATTAGTGAAATCTGAACTCTAATGAGAAGCATATCAACCTTAAGTTGTTTATTGTGCATTAATGATTTATTCGAGAGTATTTTGATAAATAAGTAAAAATATATAATTATTGCTGAAAAAATAATAAATAACTTAGATTTTATGTAAATTTTGTAATATTCCTTTCGAAGAAGGTGATAACAAGTAAAAACTAACCATCATCGTGAGTGTTGGCGCCTCGCCGCCCTTCCACCTTAGCTGCATTACGCCGGAGACATGGTTGCTGGTCCCGGGCTCGCCTCAGCAGCGCGAGTCTCTGCTGACGATGGCATCCCCTGTTTCGACGGCGTGCTGCGTCCAGTGGCGCCCCTGGAAGGAGAGTGACGGTGCGGTGCCTGCGCCAGCGTGCGACAGGGCTGTCATCGACATCCTTGGCCTCCCTCTTCATCTCCTGCAGCCTGACGTCGTCGCGGCGATCACACGCTCTTTCAGCTGCCCACTGTCACTCTCTCTGCCGGCGATGGGTTCGCCTGACCTGTCGGCCGTCTTGGCGGAGGTGGCGCTGCAGCCTGGCGTCTCCATTCCCCCGACCGTCACCCTTCATTGTGGCACTGCGTCCTTCCTGCTACGGCTCCGGCGTCACGCTGCTACGGCCTCGTGGGCTGACGTTGTCGCGGGCGGTGCTGTGCCACAGGGGCGTGGTCGGACATCACCCACCGAGGAGCATGATGGGGCATGTGAGATGGTGTACGGCCCGACTTTAATTCAAAACACTGTAGCTGCTACAGTGTCAGCTGCTGTACCTGGGACAGCTGTCGAGCATCTGAGCCGGCCCCCTCCCCCACCCACTATTATCCCTCAGCCACCTCATCCAACCACATCCACCCGTGGCACCAATCCGCCCTGCCAGCACATTTCTTTCCCGCCACGTCAGCCCCACCCAACTCCCTCCACTCAACACCCCCCCAAACCCCACCATCGGACCACCCGGCGCACCCCAAGCACACCCGACCCGAGTTCCAGCCGCACCCAAACCCCCAATGCAACCCGGACCGGGCTCCTCCCCCTCCCTTCGACCTGTGCCGGTCGACCTTCCACCCCTCCTTCCCTCGACACTCTCTCCTCCGGTGCCTCCACTGACGCCGGCTCATCTCTCCGGCGAGCTGTTATCCCCAGCCCACTTCCTCCACCAGCCTCCCGGCAGCAGTCGCTCTCATCCCCTCCCAGAGGTGGACGTCGGGCGGCGTCCACAAGGGTCTATGGTCGTCGCCATCGTGTAGACGTTTCTATCGCTGCCGTGCCGCCGGAAGCCACCGCCGCGCCGCCAGAAGCCACCGCGGCACCTATATCCCAGGAGACCCAGGGGTCCTCGGCGAGCAGGACACCTCCTCCTCCTCCCCCTCCGGCGTTACCCCTGATGCCACCGGAGACGCCCCCGGAGGTGGACCATACGGCCCTCCCAGCGGTTTCTGGTGCTCACTCGGGGCGGCCCCAGGCGGCGCGTGGCAGTGGGTCGTGATTCACCCACGGGCGGGATGACTACAGTTTACCTATGAAGATTCTCACATGGAATGTTCGTGGCCTTGGGGACGTGGAGAGGCGTCGAACCCTTGGCCGTTATTTGCGGGAATGGAAGGTTGATGTGGTTTTTCTGCAGGAGACTAAGCTTATGGAGTGCAGCACTCAGATGTGGGAGCAGATTGGTGGCACTTGGCTCACCCAGCACATTTGCCTTGGCTCGGTGGGGCAGTCTGGGGTTGTATCATTGGGTGGCGGGCTGACCAGTTCATTCTTGTGGATTCCTGGACCGCCCGTTTCTCGATGACGGCCCACTTGAGGCGCAGCTCCGACGGTTCAGCCTATCTTCTATCATGTGTATATGGCCCCTGCTCGGGCTCTCTTCGGCCGGTTCTGTGGGAGGAGTTATCGGAGGCCCGCCTCCATCTCCCTGATGGCCGATGGTTGGTTGGTGGCGACTTCAATGTCACCTTGGACATGGATGATCGTCCTTCTAGACGACAGGGGAGAGACCTTGGGGCTGAGGAGTTCAAAGACTTTATTAATTCTCAGTCGTTGATGGATCTCCCGGCAGCGAATTGCCGTTTCACTTGGCGGAGCACGACGGCTCCCTCGTCGAGATCCCGGCTTGACAGATTCCTCGGCTCATTGGAGTTGGTGGAGGCGCACCAGCTTTCTGTTGTTCAGGCTATGGACCGACCTTTCTCGGATCACACACCTCTTTTGTGGAGATCCGGAGATGGGCAACATCTACGTTCCCTCTTCCGATTTGAGAGGTCATGGCTTTTGGAGGAAGGGTTCAGACAGGCGGTGGGCGACCATTGGCGAAGTGTTCCAGCTTCGGACTCTGCTTCGCGGACCCTCGCTGACAGGCTTTTCAGCCTTAGGCATTTCCTTTTGGACCGTCGGAGGCAGATCCGGACGGACCGGGAGGTACGGAGGACCGAGGCTTTGGGGGTCATTGCTTAGCTCGATCGGGAGGAGGACTCTCGCCACCTCACGGAGGCCGAGGTGGACCAGCGCAGGCGGGCCCAGGTGACCATACAGCTGGAGGATAGGTTGGTGGAGATTCAGTGGAGGCAACGCTCCCGGCAGATCTGGATTCAGGAGGGAGATGCCAACACTCGTTTCTTCCACCTGTATGCAAGCTCGCGGCGGCGGGCTAACCGGATTGACCAGCTGGAGGTGATGGGCCAGAGGATCACCGGCCACCACCGGACTGCCATTGCCTCTTTCCACTGGGAATATTCCAGTCGACGTCTTGCCTCGGCCTGGAGTTGGCTCCCCAGGGGTATTACTTGTTTTACTGATGATCAGTCTTCCATGTTAGTGCAGACCATCACTGAGGAGGAGGTCACCGACGCGCTCCACGACCTCAACAGCGAGGTCTCCCCCGGCCCTGACGACTTCCCGGTCTTCTTCTACAGAGAATTCTGGTCCGTGGTAAAGGAGGACGTCATGGCGGTCATTCAGGAGTTTTCGAGTGGGAACCGTGGTTTTGAGCGCCTGAACCGGTTCCTACTGGTTATGCTGCCCAAGCGCAAGCCCGCGGATAGAGTGGAGGACTTTCGGCCGATTGCTTTATCCAATGCCATATACCTCGTGGTGGCTCGTGTACTAGCTAATCAGCTCCGGGAGGTGCTTCCTGACCTCATCCACGGCAGATCCATCACTGATAGCTATGCTATGGCTTCTGAGATCCTAGCACATTGGAGGCGCACCAGCCGACAGGCCTTCCTTTGGAAGGTAGATTTTTCCAGAGCATATGATTCTCTCTCATGGTCTTTTCTTTGGTATTCATTACAGGTGCGAGGTTTCCCTGCGACCTGGATCGCCTGGATGAAGCGGTGTATCACCACCGCTTCTTTCTCGGTCTTGGTTAACGGGTCGATGGCTGGGGGCTCGGTGCAGCCCCAACGTGGAGTCCGACAGGGATGCCCCCTTGCACCCATGCTATTCACATTGGCGGTTGACGGCCTTGCCCGAGCCACTCAGGAGGCATGTCGCTCCAGCCTATTCAGTGGATTTGCTGGAGGCCTCGTGCCACTGCTTCAGTACGCTGATGACACCGTCTTTTTCATCGAGGGTTCAACGGCTCAGGCGAGACAGGTGTTTATTTTGGTGGAGCTCTTTGGCACAACCTCGGGTCTTGTGATCAACCATGCCAAATCATCTTTCATCCCTTTTGGCATGGTGACGGAGGACGCTATGCTGTGCGCGGCGGAGTTGTGCACACCGGTTGGGGCCCTACCTATCACGTACTTGGGGCTCCCTCTATCGGATCGTCATATCGGCTCTCGGAGGTGGACCCCGGTTATTGAGCGGCTGGAGCACCGACTTCAGAGCTGGAGCTCCCGCCTGTTATCTAGTGGCGGTCGTCTTATTCTTCTTCGATCAGTACTCTCATCGTTGCCTATATACTTCATGTCGGTACTCCAGATGCTTGCGCAGGTATTATCGCGGATTGACTCTTTGAGGTGCAGATTTTTCTGGCAGGGGAGCAGTCCCACCCGTCGGGCCCATCTTGTGGCTTGGAGCAGCATATGTAGACCTATTTCGCAGGGTGGATTGGGTGTTCGGGATCTCCGCTGCACCGGTGGGTGGGTCGGATTATGGGACCTGATGATAGTCTATGGAGGGAGGTGTTCTTCTATTGCTACGGCCAGGACCTCTCATGGGATTCTAGGCCTACTGTACTCCGAGGCTCTTCTTCTTTTTGGAGGGGGGTGGCAGCCATATTTCAGCGTGTGCGGCCATTCATGACCCCATCACTCGGCTCTGGAGAGGTTTTCTCATTTTGGCGGCACGACTGGTCTCCAGGCGGGCCACTTGTTGATTCTTTCCCCCGGCTACTGGCTCTATCGGCACATCCTGATGCATCTGTCGCGAAGTGCTGGTTTCAGAGGGGTGAGCCCGGGACTGGCTCCTGGACCCCCCTCTTCAGATCTCCACTCTCGGATCAACGGCTTTCTGAGTTACTAGCCCTTCAAGAGAGGATTGCCCCCTTCCATCCTCACCCGTCCCGATCTGATGGCTGGGTATGGATATCAGGTGCCTTCTCGGCACGCAGTCTATATCTCCGTTTCCTGCCGGCCCCCACCGACTCAGAGGACTTCGGAGTTGATTGTAGACGTATCTGGCGTTCCCGTGTACCGCTTAAAGTCAAGATCTTTGCTTGGCTTCTAAGACGGGAGCGGATCCTTACCAAAGTATATAGAGCGAGGTGCGCGATGCATGCGGATACCTCCAGCGTTATGTGTGAGGAGGCGGCGGAGGATGTCACGCACTTGTTCTTCAGCTGCCGTGTGGCTCGGGAGGTATGGTCCCGGGCGTCCATCACGGGTGGTGTGTTATTGATGGTGGCGGATTTTTGGCAGAGCATGAGGGTTTTGGGTCTGCAGAGGTTGAGCTGGAGGCTTCCTGTGGCGACTTTTCTGGCCGGTGCCTGGGCTATTTGGCTTCAGCGCAACCGGATCATTTTTTGTAGGGAGAGATGACAGGTGGATAACATTGTATACCACATGTTTTACCTTCTTCGAGAGTGGAGTTTTGGTTAGCATTTTTTTGGTTTTTGTAGCTCTCCTCCGGAGAGCTTCCCACTTGTACATGATGTTTCTTTTTGGTGATATATATATACATGGATGAAAACCAAACTGGTGATCATCCTTTCTCCTCTCAAAAAAAAAAAAAAAAACAATGATGCAGTTGTTTTTTTAAGGCAATGATGTAGTTCTTAGATCTGTATAGAACTATTGAATTGAAATATTAAATGAGAATAAAATAAATTGGAAACCAAAATTTCCTTTGTAAAATTATTTATGGATTGACTGATTGAAATCAGATTCAGATAAGTGATATCATAGAAGGCTTTTTTAGGGGTATTTTTCTAAAAAGAGGTGCAACACAATGACTTCCCAAGAGGCCATCCATCTTCGTACTACTCTTGCTCAAGCACGCTTAACTTCAGAGTTTTATCATATAAGACTTGAATGGATTTAAGTAGAATGGATACACATTGCCATCAATAACATTGCTCTATCTGGAGTATAGTATTTCATTATATGCTTTATCATGCATGCTTGCAAATGAATTATTGGGCGGAATGCTGTTGTTTTGATGAGATGACATGAAATATAATGTTTGAAATTGATTATATGACCAAAATGTGAATGAATATTGGCTTCTTGCAAAGCTATGCAGACTTGCGCATATGTATATTTTTCTATTGATGAAAATGTGTTTGACATATCATGCATGGCCAATGTACTGTGCTAGTTTTGGGCTGTATGTAGACGAATATTGGTGTCAATGAGATTTTTGATGATTAACACCTTGCTAGTGATCCTTCTTTCCCTTAGGAAAAAAAATCATGAATGGTCATTGAATAAAACTGTGTGAAGCGAGATTTTGAGATATTGTCAATTTGATCTAATTCCAAATAGACCATGGGGGCGGTTTAGCTTTATGTGTAATTGGCGACATGAAAAGAGCCATATAAGACAACCAGTAACTGGCAAAATGATAAGTGTGGTATGAAGAAAACTGACAAAATGACAACATGATAAGAATTGTATAAGAAAACGGGAAATGAGTGTCTTGGAGTGGTAGGGAGAAATCATGAAATATGGTTAATTCGCAGTTGTAGATTCACCCAAGAAAACCATGGGAATGATGAGCATTGTTGGAGAATTTGCCCAAGTGAGCCGTACAGATCGGTAGTATACGATGATGATAATAGTAAGGAAGTTATTATGATGATGATTATGCACAAATAAAATCTCCTATGAGATTATGACTAATAATTTCTGCAAAAAATGAAGAAACAATGTTTTTTATGCAAGCATGCCATAAACATATGCACATGGTTTTCAATTGCTCATTTCTCACACCTCACAAACATTTTTCAGGTAAGTAACAAGGATGTAAATTTGCTTGTTTAGGATTGCTTACATGAATGATTTTAATTGAAAATGTTATACTTTTATGAACCGTTGATTATTAGTTAGAACTTTCATGCGCTTTTGTATTTTTTATTGTCATTGATCTGTTTCCTCTCTGTTGTCTATGCTTCTATGCTACACTTGAGTAGGACTCAGGTGACATGCTGATGGACTTATCATATGGGGCAATGGTCTTTATCTTTTTTTCGTGGACTTTTCTTCATAAGTATTTGCTGCAAACGTAGATGCCCTCTGTTTATTGGTATAATCTTTCTAATAAGTATTTATCTGCAGGGTTTGCAATGCTAGCTGTCCTTTAAGATGTTCCTCAAGAGCAAGTTCAAATTGGCTGCATTTGTGGGGATAGTCTTATCGGTGTTCTCGTTGTTTGTGCACCTTCTACTTGCAAATTATTCATCGGGGGATTTTATACAACACAAGTTGCGACCAGATGATCTTTACCCTTTTGGACATGTATGGTATTGCTAACTATGTAAATGCTTAAACATGTTAGTTACTTATTGCATGCATGTTGGAAATTGATTTGTAATCTCAATATTGTGTTTTAACTTATTTAAATTCTCTTGAAAAAAGATTACTTCATGACATTTTGTTGTTTCTTTTAATTGCGATGAGAGTTTTGGTTGATAAATTTTTGTTTCATTTACAGAAGATACGGTACCGGAAATTATGGGGTCCTCTGAGATCCTTTGAGACCCTCCAACCATACGATCTTCCAAGGAGTTCCTATCCTGGTATCATAAGGAACATATCTTTCTGATGTTTTATATGCATGCAGTTTTATACCTTTGGTACACCATTTCCTTTCTAAGCATGAATTTTCATTCTTTGCGATGTCATTTCTTGTTTGGTGTGGAAAATTAAAAAAGGAACTATAATTCTTCATTGGGATTTGAAGGCAGACTGAATTGTACTACAATTTTCCTGCTAGGAGAGCAATATGTAATGGTTAATTTGTTACATGTACCTTACATAATAATTGGAGTATGTTACCAAGCATGCTATGAAATGGTGGTGATTGCAGCTTTTGGAACCTTGGTCTAGCATATAAATTGTGTGATCATGATACTCTTATGTTGCCCTTTCTGTTGGCAATGTTGTGAAGTAATTTCCTACATCGTTTCTCTTATACAGTTCCACAGCAGCAGAATGGTTTCGTATATGCAAAGATATATGGAGGATTTGAAAAGATAAGAACTTCGGTAGGTTTTCTCCAGGCCAGAAAGCTTGTTACTTTTTTTATGGCGGAAAGCAGTAATATATTCTGTGCCTTTTCAGATCTGTGATCTTGTTGCCATTTCAAGGTTACTAAATGCAACACTTGTCATTCCAGAGATCGAGCAAAGTTTACGCTCGAAAGGAATCAGGTTCGTGGTACCGATTACTGTAAATGTGCATTTATCACTTTGATGTCATATTGTAGGTCCATAATTGATCATTCTATTGTTTTGCAGCCCTAGGTTCAAAAGTTTTTCATATATTTATGATGAAGATCAGTTCATTTCAGCACTTTCTGATGATGTAATCATTGTAAAGAGTCTGCCGGACGATTTCAAGGACGCTAGAAAAAGGGCTAAGTTTCCAACAATATCACTCAAAAGACCAGTTTCCCCTAGTTTCTATCTCAGAGAAGTCCTACCCAAATTTAGGCAATCTAAAGTGGTTAGATTAATAATTAGTCATGGCGGATGCCTTGAGGTATGACTTCTTCTAGATTTTCCTTTTACCTTTGGATCTTAGTTTCCTTCACTAGTTTATTTCCCTAATATTACTTAGTAAGTCTTTGTTGTATGATCATGGATCAGGCGTCGTATGATCCATGTAGCTGACCCCACCTAGTGGGATAAGGCTTTGTTGTTGTTGTATTACTTAGTAAGTCTTCTAGACGTCCATTTTACCCTAGTTCTTGAAATCTTAAAAATACATTATAATCTGTTGAGAAACCAGATTAAAGAAAAGAACAAATTTCCAATAGTAATTTGTTTTAGTTAGACTCACAAGAATGTTACCTTTAGAATATATTCAAACTACTGAGTCTATGAAGATATTCGATTGCTGTTGTCTGACCAATCATTCATCAACAATGTTTCCTTTGATATCTACTTATTTATCTAAATACAAGTTTTAGGGGTATGTACAGACGACCTTGCTCGAGGAAGCTGTAACTACTGAGCATATGACAAGAGGTAGAAATTGTAGGAGTGTATTTGTTGACTACTTGGTACCACAACAATTTCTAGGAAGTGGAGCTAGAAAGCATATTGAGCCTTGTCCTAATACATTTTTTTTAGGAGAAAAATGAGCCCTGTCCTAGAAAGCATATTGAGCCTTGTCCTAACTATGAAGATGTCATCATGTACAAGCATGGGCTTTCATGAAGAGAGCGACACAAAGGAAATGAGTAGTGCCTACCCAAAACCCCACTCCCAAAGAAGAAAGGAAACATGGTGTACAATACTCTCTAACATCACTCCCCACAAGAAATTCTGTTGCACTGGAGCCAAATGGCCTAGGTACTGGCCAAAAAGGTCGCCAACACTCTCCAACTCTGCCACCCGTCTGACGAGACCGCGGAGTGGTTGCCAGAACGCCTCCGCCATAGATGGGAATGCGTCCATGGCGCTCGTTTGCTGCCAAATCTCTTGGGATACTGAGCACTCAAAGAATAAATGAATGATGTCCTCTGCCTCATTGCACAGAGCGCAATAAGTGTCCATGTGGGGTGTCCATCTCGTTCTGTACGATCTGCTGGGGAGCCTGTCCACCTGCATGCGCCAAATAAGTCTACAGCCTGTCTGGATCTCCTCAGAGATAGAAGTGGCGGGTAGGAGCCGCAAATGGAGATTGTTGGCTGAGAAAGACTGTGATAACCATACCCAACCGATCCGCCAGGAGGGGTCTGGCAAGAAGGTGGTGATCATCTGATGGAGTGTTAGCAGCTCCGAGATGCACTGGTCTGAGAGAGAGGGGATCTGAAAGAAGGGGTTATTTCAGCATCATTTATTGACCAAGTCTTGCTAGATTGTAGTGCAGAGATAAGTTATCAATTAGTGTTACTATTCGAAAATAGGAAAAAGTATTATTTAACGGTCATTCTTTTATTATATTCACATTCAACATCTTCATCATCACCAATGGTTTGAAGCTGAGGCTTTCTTTTTGAAGAACCTAACATATCAAAAGTATAACATCTAGCTTTAGCTTAAAGTAAACATAAATAATACTCAAACATAAATTTATACCTTCATTAGTGCATCAACCAATCTTGGCAACACATTAATGCTTCTACATTCTTTTCACTCAAATTGCTATGATGTGGCACACACTTCCAGTACCAAAGGCAGACTTCAGTGCAACAGTTGAAATAGGAATGGCATAATATCTTTGGGAATTCTTTGCAAAGTTGGATACTTCACTCCAATTGGTTTCCAATAACCCAATTGGTTTGCAAAATTGGGGTCTCATATTATGGGATGACCGGTGTGGGCACTTGTCAACTGTTTTGAATGCTTGGGATGACCGTTGTGGGCTCTTGTCATCTGTTTTGTATGCTTGTTCTTCACGGCATGGATTCAGGGGCCATCTTTGATATGAAGTGGTGTCTTAGAGTGGTGTTTTTACTGTCTTTTTGTTCATGGCCTGGAAGTTTATTGGCCTTTCTATCAAACTTTTTGTAATCTTTACTATTATTATTAATGGAACTTTTGGATGACTACCTTCTTGCTAGTCGTCCTTTCTCGTTTCAAAAAAAAAAAACCCAATATGTCAAATACTTTGTTCGGCTTTGAAAGCAAAACAAACTCCTCTAAGTAACTTTCTAATTTGGACTTCAAGTTGTTCTCCAAGGAAGTATCTTGTGCAAATTGGATATAATCACATTCCCATGCATTTGGTTTCTTTACAGGAAGACACACACACACACTTCCATAAAAAATTGAGATGAAGTTGAATCAGTTAGAGGCTGTCCTTTTATCCTTTGTTTGGTTCTAGTAATCAAAATCTTCACATAACTTTTCATCACATAAGCACTTTCGAAAAAAAAAAAAATCTTCACATAACTTTCACTTGATCAATTCATTAGTGCATTAACTTCCATATATAAGTGGAAAAAAATAATTTAACAATTTCATCTGGTATCTAGGATCCAAAAATGCTCCTATTGCCATCACACCATCAATCATGATCCAATATCAAACTTTTGTATCATGCTTTAAACCATTTTCTCAATGACTTCATTAGGAGAAGTAAGCCAAGATTTTGTTCATGATCTAATTTCAGAAACTTCTGGAAGATAAACATTCAAAGTTGGATAATTGGTATCTGAGAACAACTCAGTTACACCATAAAATACTTCAAATTCTCACGATGTTAGTTGCTATTTTCTGATTTTCACGAGTAGGATGAGTATTGAATTCAAGTTCACAATGTTTTAAGTGATAAAGGGCCACTTCGTATGGCAGGGCAGAAGCAATAATCAAATGTGTCAAATTCCATCTAGTCTTATAATCTTGAATAAGCTTCTTAGAGTATGCATTGTCCAATTATGTACATCTGTCTTCAAATCTTTCCTCACTTTGGTGTTGCAACCCAATAGGCAACACTATACTATTTTCTAAAGTAGGTGTGATTGTAGATGACCCATCTGTAACAATTAAATTCAATATATTATTAGCACAACATCACATATAGAAAAAGGTTCCTCGCAAAATGAAAGAACTAGATGGAATCTTGTCAAAAATACACCCAATCATGGCGTCGTTTTCTTACAGTTGTCCACTGTTAAGGTTTGGCAAATTTTTTTATCCAACTTCCAATCAAACAAGCACTCAACCAAAACATCATGTACTCTTTATTTTAATTACTTGATGCTTGAATGACTGTATTTATAGCAACCCGACTTGAATTTTTATACAAGAATTTCTGACACCTTGGACTTCTCATTTCCGTATAATTTTTTACGCCACTCTTTATGGTATTACGACTTATGAGAAACCAGTTTGAACAAAGATAACATTGTACCACAAGACCTCTTAAACCCATGACGATCAACCAGTCCAAGTGAATATTCATGTAGTACAATTGCATGTTTAAATGAATAATTGCCGATAATAAACGTGTCATCTTTATCTCTTGCGCAACTTGATGCAGCCAAAGTTTTGAGAATTGATTGCTTAGGGCCTCTCTTGGTATGAAACTTACATGCTCTTATGTGATAGTGCAAGTGTTTAGTGCCATTCCTAGTCTCCCCATCCAATTTTCTCTCACAAAGCCTTAAACTTGCCATCTTTCTGTTTTTCAATGAAAGTGTGTCCATGCCATTGAAGTCAATCCTTGCTTATTTGAACTTTTCCCTTCACTTTCATTTTCTGTCCCTGAACTTGCTTGAGTAACCTCATTAACTTCTTGTACTTGCTGTTTCTTGATTTTGAGATAATGTAGGAGTTGCTTGGTTGCTTCCCACAGGAGTATCAAGTGATAGATTATCTCCTAACATTTGACTCATTTTGACAAAAAGAAAAAAAAAAACATAGAAACATGAGACTTACAAACAATTTTGTTTCTGTTGAAATCAAACTTCAGCATAAATCATTAAAATCCAATTTCTGGTTTCATTTCAGAAATCAAACTTGATTTCTCAGAAGTTTGAATTCAGAAATATGATTTGTGAGAAATCAGAAATTTTAATTTCAGGAGAATTCAGAAATTCTGATTTGGAAAATCAGAACTGATTTCTGAAATCAGAATTTCTAAATTTTATTTATTTCATTTTAGAAATCAGGAAATTCTGATTTCATTTCCGAAATCAGAATGTTTGATTTCTACTGATTTCATTTCAGAAATAAGAAATTCAGCATTTCTGGAAAGAAATCATAATTCCTGAAATGAAATAAAGAGAACTCCAAGGACAGGGCGAGGGCAAAACGGCAAACAACTGCAACATCCAGTGGCAGCAGGAGATGGCCTGCAACTACCAGAGAAAAGCAACAACCAGCAGCAATTTGGGGCTGTGAAGGCCAACTGGAGGAGAAGGGGACTGTGGAGGTCAGGACTTGAAGCCGTGCTACTGTGCCTCTGTGGACTTCACTCGACTGTACAGAGCAGCAGATTTTCTTGTGAAATTTAGGGCATCTCCCAATCTAGTTCATCTTGAGTCTTAAGACAATAGAGGAAAGAGGATGGCTAGGGCATCAGGGTTCTCTCTCTCACTCTATATATAACATATATATATGAGTTGTAAAATTCTTAAAAGGGCATACATAAAGAATGGGTGGTGTGGATCCCTGCGGGGCAAGGACACCCATCCCCGACCCTGAAATCCGTTTGGTTTAAATATGGCCTCCAACCTCATCTATGCAGGGAGAAAAATCCCTGAGGTCGGGGGACCTAAGATGGATTCCCCTTCGGGTTAATTCTGTCCCTACCTTAATCTTTGCTATTCAGACATGTTCCTTGTTTTTCATGTAGAATCTTATAATTTCTCATTTTTTATTATCTTTTCTTTGTTTTTCTAGTCTATGCTCCCAGAAAGCATGGTTGAATACCAGAGACTTAGGTGCAGGGTTGCCTTCCATGCTCTTCAGTTCCGCCGTGAAATTCGGGCACTTGGCAATCAGATGGTTCAAAGGTAATGTTCTTAGCTTGGTCATGTCAAATAAAATTTAGGAGCTCCATGAAAAAAACGAAGTTTAAGAATCACTTATGTAGAGAAATCTGTAGCTGAAGTATGATATCCTTACATCAAAACTGTTGGATGAAGTCTCATTGGATCATTCACCTGTCAATTTTGACATGTTATTCATCACACTTCATACTTGACTTTTCCAGTATGAATTTCATTTTTTCATCATTTTACAGGTTACGAGCATCTGGTCCATATATGTCATATCACCCTGGTCTTATCAGGGACACCCTTGCATTCCATGGTTGTGCTGAGCTTTTCCAGGTTGAAATGAAATTTCTGTTTTTCCAACTTCAATCACATAGTCTCTCTCTCAAAAGAAAAAAACTTTGAGAACATAATTTTCTTGTCTTTTCTGCCTTTGCATCTCTGTGGTCCAAGGATTATGTTTGTTATTTGATTTCGATTTTATCACAGAGGTTTTCTGTTTCCATTTTGGATTATGCAATCTTCCTCATTGACATTTTCTCTTTGGTCTGGGCTAGGATGTGCATACTGAGCTTATACAATACAGAAGAAAGCAACTGATCAAACAAGGAAAAATACATGAAGATCTTAATGTTGACTCAATGGATCGAAAGATTAATGGTTCTTGTCCCTTCATGCCTGAGGAGGTGCCTTGCTCACTTGTTTTCTTCACATGACAATTATGTTTCTGATACTTTCTTGCATGACAATCAAATTTTATGACTTTTTAATTATCTACCTGGACCATATACGTGAACGAGTCGGAGTGGCTCCTATTAGTGAGAAAATGGTAGAGAATCGTTTGAGATGGTTTGGTCATGTTCAGAGAAGACCATTAGATGCGCCAGTAAGAAGAGTAGATCAAATAATCTGGAGTCCGATTAAAAGAGGGAGAGGGAGGCCAAGGCGGACACTTGGCGAACTAATAGAGCAAGATCTATTGGTGAATAATATACCGAAAGGTTTGATTACTAATAGAGCATAATGGCGTCGTATGATCCATGTAGCGGACTCCACCTAGTGGGATAAGGCTTTGTTGTTGTTGTTTGTTAATTATCTACCTGCAATTGTTCTTTAATATCTGACATCTTATCTGTTACTTATCTAAAAAGGAACTGACCTCGGGGTTTGGAGAAAAATAATTTACATCATCTATGAAAAGTATCATGCAATGTTTTGTCACCTTAATCATAAAACCTTCCAGTTGGTTGTTCAAGTTATCTTTTAGTGAGATAAAAAGCATTCTGCAGTCAGTGACAAATATGGAACTCTGCATCTACATAATACTTGAAGATGAATTGATTTTATTCTTTCTCGTGCAATTATTTTCAGGCTTACTGTCCAATATAACTGCTTTCTTGTCTTTCAGCTTAAAAAAAGCTCTCCCGCCTGTTGGTCTAATTGTAGCATTTTCGTGTTATTTCTTGTGATTAATTTGTCTCCTCTCATTACTAAGAATTTAACTTAACAAGGTTAGTTCATTGAGATGATCTGCTTGTAGGTTGGCCTTCTTCTTAGGGCAATTGGGTATCCTCCGGATACAATAATTTACTTGTCTGGTTCTGAGATATTTGGAGGGCAGAGGGTTCTAGTTCCTTTGCGAGCTATGTACACAAATGTGGTAGACCGTACTTTGCTGTGTCACAAGAAAGAACTGTTAAATTTGATTGGACCAGAATATCCTCTCCCTCTTCATCTGCCTCATCCCCCACCTGCAAAAAGTGAGAAAGAACTGATTGAAGAGTGGAAGAGAGCTGGTCCTCGCCCTAGGCCCCTTCCTCCTCCTCCGGCCAGACCTTTTTATCAACACGAGAAGGAAGGTTGGTATGGTTGGGTCGCTGAGACTGATGAAGAACCAGAACCATTACCAATGGATCTGAGAATGCAAGCACATCGGGTACTGTGGGATGCTCTTGATTATTATGTTTCCCTTGAAGCTGATGCATTCTTCCCTGGTTTCAACAATGATGGAAGTGGTTGGCCTGACTTTTCAAGTTTGGTTATGGGGCACCGTTTGTACCATTCAGCCTCTGGGGTTACTTATCGACCGGACAGGTAAACTTACTATTGAGAAATGAAACAAGATGTTTGCAAGTTCTCGTTACTTGACACAAGCGTCACTCCAAAATGATTACTGTGATATCATGTCTACACTCCATAGTAAGAGGAAATACTATGCATTGTCCATCTGTATTAAGCAATTGATACCATCATATTTTAAAACCACCTTATTAATCTGCTGATGCTTTAATTATTGATTTATCTTCTACCAGGAAAACTCTTTTTGGGCTCTTCAGCACCATAGGTGATAATTTGTACCATCCAATGCACAACTGGACATTGCTGGTGCGCGAGCATCTGAATAAGAGTTTGGGCGTAGATGGATTTATTAGGGAGGCCCAACTGTCAAAACCTTCATCCTTCCTTTCTCATCCATTTCCTGAGTGCTCCTGTCGGACATCCATAGATCCTGTCATCCCTAGTTCCTCTGTGAGGGGAAGGAACAGTGAAGTCCTCTATGGAGGTGAGGATGAATGCCCTGAATCTTTGAAACGTAAAGTTGCCTTAGATTCCCTGAAGTTCTCTGGTACAAAAGATGAGGATATTGAGGAAGGAGAGTTGCCAGAAGATGATACTGATGCAGAGGGGCACAGTGACTCTGATAATGGTAGCAGAGTTGACATTAATAGGCCCTCAGAGCCAGATGACGAAATGGACCCTGACGACTAGTTTTTCAATGAGTTCATAGGGTTATAAAATTCAGCAATTGAAGTTGGTTCTGCAAGGATGCAAGCCAAAGATCTGATACCAAGTATGTAGAGATGCTATGCAAGTGGCAAGCATTGGAAATTGTGATCTTCCCCAGCAGACTGCTGAGTAAGTAGAAAGACATTGGTCTGAGTTGTGAACTGCTTCTTGCTACGTATCACCTTGGTATAGTCTTCAGAAACTAACCTCAATATTCTTTTTCCTCCTGGATACTTAAATTTGAATGTCCGGAATGATTTGTACATCTGAGTCTGTATTTCATGATTCCATACAAGGTCCTTTAGATATACCACCATCTTTTCTTTTTGTTGTCCAGTGTTAATTGTTTCACTAGTGCAGAAATTTGCTTTTGTTAATGTCACGTCACCTGTTGATTTGAAAATGGTTCGCCTTCTTTTGCCTGCTTCATGGTTTCCACAAAAAAGTTGGTCCTTTGATGCAATAGCAATTCCTCTTTATATATTCCAGTTTGCATATCATGATGTAGAGATTTGATTCCTTAGAGAACCGATGCTATGTGTTATGGATTATTTTTTATGTGCAACAATTATGTGTTCTTAACCAATTCAGTAAGGCTTACTTTGTCTTAATTAATGTGCATTATTAGAACATCCAGAAGTCTATTATTAATTAGCCTATATATTCTTTAACTCTTTTATTAGCTTTTATGGAAGGTCTGCCGGACTTGAAAATGATGGCAGGGAAAAAAAAAGGCTGCATCTGCGTGAAATAATGGAAGTGAAACAGAGGGTTCCTTGTGTTCCCCTCTGTGAGCTCCATTTGATTGCGCAACCAAAAAGTTGGATTCTTGGAAGCCCTCTTCGGGCTCTCATCTCTCTAAGCTCTCATTCTTTCCCCTTCTCTGTCTTCTATCTAATTACAGTGCTTATTTGGCAAGGGAACAACAAGGTGCCCATCGCTGGTCGCCATCATGCAGTGTCCTCTTTGACAACTCACCAAATCCATTCAGCTCATTTTAAGCATCATTATTTTGCCTTTGATGTTGACAAAACATAATATTTTTTAGGGTGTTATGCGTTTTTTCCCCTCTTCAAGTCTCTGCCCACTGAATCTTGTTAATTGTTATTATATTACCTGTTATTTTCCATTTCATGAGAAAGTATGCATCTGAGTGGGAGTTGATTGTCCATTGCCACTCCACTTGATAGAACCTAATCTGTCATTTTCTTCTTTTTTCGTAACCTGTGACACAAGATACGACCTAATATTCTATTGTTCATTTCCCCCTTAAAACAAAGAACGTTAGGATAAAATGATATAGCTTATATGTCTAATTTGGTTGATTCAATTCCAATTGGGGGAAAAGAATATTGGTAATGCATTGATGGATAAGGCTAATGACCAAGTAATTCGGAATTATGAAAATTAATGATTGGTGGAAAGTGCTGGGTTGGGACCTAAGCTGTGTCGTAAGTACTCCCGAAGTATTAGAATGTTACAAGCTTGGGTGCTAGAGAGTGTGATGGTCTTATCAACCAAACCCAGATGTCCAGGGGTTTAATAATTAATTTTGTGATGTGAATGCTGTCCTGTCCATAAAACATAATGGCATGTTGTGCGGGATTCTAAAATCATCAAAAAAAAAAAAAAAAAAAGGAGAAGAAGAAAACTTCACATTATATGAGAGTGAATTTGCTATACGAGGATTTTGGATCGTTTGTATGATATTAATAAAGTTCACACCTAAGCTATCCTACATGATAAGTACATGACAAAAAGAAAAACAAAAAAGAGCACCTCATATCGTTTTTCTTAATATGATATCATAGAAAACACTCAGTATCAGATGTCTGCCATACATTAAATATTATGAGACAAGATTGCAAATATTCTGGTGGCCGACTATTTTGGGCTTCATCCAAGCATGTTATTGTGTGTTATGTCGTAATCCGACGTTGTCTTTGTACTGTTACATTTGTAGTTTGCCACGCCATGGTTCCAATAATTGTCTTAAAAGATTCATTTGTCTATCCTTAATGTTTTCTTTTCTTGATAGAAGAAATGCTTAGCATAAACACTTGGTACCACTTCTTTTGATATTTTCATCTCGAGTCCCCTTTTATAACAAATTCTTTTTGCTAGGAAATCTTACTATTAAAATTTACATATTAGATCACAATGTCAATTATGTTTTAGTTTTCACTTCACATATAAAAAAAAATAGCCAGATTGGCGGAGGGCTGCACTTCCGAGGAGTGAAAAAAATTTGGACTTTGATCACAACCCTTACTAATCATGAATTTATTATGCCTGATGAAATTCTTAAGGAAAAAAGTTTTATTATTTATCCAAAGCATTCCATGCCTCATCGGCTTCCATTTCAATAATCTCAGATTCTTATATATTCAAAGAATTCCATGCCTCGTTGGCTTCCATTTTAATATTATTGTCCGAGGCCAATTGTAATAAACCGTTAGCTCCACAGTTAAATCAGGGTTAGAGAAGTAGATAACTCCCACCCAGTAGCCAATAAGGGGATAGGGAAAAGAGCTCTATAAATAAACCCTTCAATTATCTTTAGATTCGTGCGAGCCTATCGACATTCCGCACGTGGAATATTCCTTCCACCCAATTTTGACGCAGTCCATGATCCAATAAGAGCCCGCCACGTTGCGCGTCAAGAGCTCCCCTCTCCCCGAGACCTTATCCGGACGCCGTGGACTCTTTCCGTTCGGATCTTTATCCAACGGCCCGCAACGATCTTCCCATTTCCTTTATAAATACCCTTCCTATGACCTTTCCCTCGCCTTCTCTCTCCCACTCCGTTTGTGACGGCGGCTCTTCTGTTCGCTTTCTGGAGAGATCTCTGTTTGGATCACTTCCCCACTGCCACTTCTGCTACTTGCTCCCCCCCCCCCCCCCCCCCCCCCATCCATCCATGGGGCTCCTCGACAAGCTCTGGGACGACACCCTCGCCGGACCCAGGCCGGAGACCGGCCTCAGCCGCCTCCGGAAGTACTCGTCCCTCTCCATCCGTACTCCTCCCGTAGCAAGCAAAGGTATCGTCCGATTCGTCGTCCTTGTTTTCCCTATTTAGATCTGGAGATTGATCTGGATGCGATGTTTGGATATCAGACGAGGCGGCGACAGCGGCTACGCCTCCGGCGGTCTCCGAACCGAGGGGGATCGGCGCCGGGATGTCGTTCGGCGGGGAAGACGCCGCGGAGGTGGAGGTGCCGAGGGTCACCAGGAGCATCATGATAAAGCGGCCTCCCGGGTGGTCGTCGCCGGCCAGCGGGACCCCCCCCGCGTCTCCTGCCGGATACACTCCTCCGATCTCGCCATTCTCCGGTAAGATTTAGGGTTTCTGCTTCTTTCTAGAAAGATCCAGAGAAAACAAAAAGACACCTGTATCTTTCCTGGTGCACTATGGAATTGTTAATGAAACAACTCCGATGGCTGGTGACCAGGGCCGTCTTCGGTCGGGAGGGAATGGAACAGAATGAGGAGGAAATCCTCGTCGGACGCGTACGAGAGGCGGGAAACCGCCGTCGGGAGCAAAGACTGGAGCTCCTCTTACCCTCCGTTCGAGGTCTGAGCTCCGCGGCTATAAAGCTTCGTGCCGCGCCCTGCGGCTGCTGGATGAACCGATTCCCACGCCGGAGAGGAAGATACTACTCTGCTACCAGTAGTAGTGACAAGTTAGCGCCACGGATCTAACAGCGGCGTCGTTAGTGTGTAATCTGCAGTGGTTTTGTAGTAACTATGCGCGCATGGTGTCTCTGGTTGATGGCTGTATATATGATATTAGAGCTGTAGCGTGGTCCGCGTAGTGTTGTTGTGTGGAACGAGAGTGAGTAATTAAGAAATAACGCAGTACAAGTGAAGAGGTAGTGTTGTGGGTAGTAGGTAGTGAGGTGTGCTCTCTATGTCTATATGTAATGTGTATATATATTATGTAGGAGTGGGAGTATTACTACTCTGGGTGTTGCGAAATTGAGATGCTTTCTCATAATATGCTCCCTTTGACTCCTTTCCTTTTTCTTTGCTTGGATCTTAGTTCTCTGTTTGATTTGGGAGTTAAAACTGTTCGGCAGGCCAGGAAGAGAGGTGACGAAGCTGTAAAGAGTGTGGAGAGCAGCTGGCCCGCGAGGGAAGAAAGGTCTGAGATATTGAGTGTGGAGAGCAGCTGGATGACTATTCTGTGTTGTGTTTGATTACACAAATTAAAGCAAAATTAGTGTTCCACTGATTAAATACTAATCCGATTTAGGGTGTAAAATTCTCTGAACGTTGTTCGTTAAAATATTATTAATTTTAAGAAGATAAATGATCTAGATATTAAAAAAGGTGAGAAATAGTTCCGGCGTCGAACTATAATGAGATTTTTGAGGCTCCGTCCACTTCCGATATTACTAATTATGATATTATGTCCTAATTTTTAACCGCATAAATCCATATTTCAGTTCGGTTAGTGAATCGGCGACTTTCAAAAACTAGGTATGTGTTGATAGCTCTGGACATTAGTGGATATGCACGATTAAACGAAAATTTCATTGCAGCCGTGCTTTTAGTGATAGATTGTTTAGTGTATTAATGAGAAGCTAGATTGTTAACGAGTTTTAGTAGAGTAAATGTGCATCCATTTAGTATCCATATATAAAAAAGAACACTTTATATGCACTGATATAAAGGAACAAGAATGAAGAATCATCTATAAGTTTAGTTAAACAAAATATTTTATGGTTATAAGTACTCGTATCTAAGCTCATTTAACATCTTTTTTTTATGAGTTTATGTAGATTTGAGTCATAAAAATTGATCCTAAAATTTAACGACCGCAAGTGGGAGATCGAGTTTATTTGCTCGTCTGAGAAGTTGAGAAAACTGTGTGTGACCTTTTCATATGTGCTGTATTCTTTTGTCCATTCACAATATCTTCAAATACGTTTAATCGAGATACATGTGCTCTAACTGACCCATCATCAAGAAAGCTGGTTAATAAACACGCAACACGCTCTTCAATTACTCTTGTTATCACGAACCCTGCTCGCCAAACATGCATCTTCATGCTCAATGGCCGTGGAAGGCAACACGGTGGTGCTCGATGAGCTTGTGTGTTTTTTTTAATGTTTTTGGTATCAAGATTAGATTCTATTCCCCTTCCAAGTTTAATCATACACTCGTGATAGAATGACATATGACTAATCATAAACTCTGACGCAACACTGAAGGAAGTTGCGGATTCAATCGTATTTTCTCTTTGATGAATATATGGTGAATTATCGATTTTTTTTAGGGCTTGAGGATTGTGTGAACTCAAATCAAGTCCATCTATCGTTGATCTGCAGAGTAATTTTAAATTCATTATAAATGTATTTTTTTTCAAAAAAAATTAAATTTAGACTCTTAATTATATAACAGCAGTGTATTTTTTTCAAAAAATAAAAAAAATAAAAAATGTAACCCGCTTCAATGTACGAATCGAATCCTTATCTTAATTCACTTTTAATTGCGAGAACTTGAATCCGTTCATGTGCTGTGTGCTTTTTGACCTATAATTTAAACTGAATGGTTTTGACCCCTTTAATTGAGATCAGATCATCACATGTTTAAAGAGAGAATTTTTGGTCCAAGATGATACTCTTTCTATTCTCCATGTTTTTCAAGTGTCTCTTCTGGTTTCCCTCCAAAGCAAGCACTACAGAAAAAAAAGAGCCTCTCAACGGCACCTTCTTCCCCCCATCACTCATCTCGTTTCCTCTCCGATCGCCATGTCTGCCAAGCTCAAGGTCGGCGAGCTCCGCGTCCTGTTCTCCTCTTGTCCTCGACACCCACCTTCGTAATCTCCCGCCTCTGTCATCCCTCGTTCATCTGTGCGAGCATTGCTTCTTAGGTTCGGAGATTCGACCCCGCGAAAGCTTCGAAGACGACATCGCCCGACGATTCTTAATCTCGCAACGGCGCTGGATATCTCGGCAAGAAGAGTCCCCAGGATTGGAATGATTCTCCAAAAGACGACCTGGAAGGTGCTTGTTGTAATTTCTAATTGTTTTCTTTTTCCTTGACAGTCTCTGGTTGTTCTCAGGTTTGATTGATACTTATGGATTAATTAGAGCACGAACATGCCAGGGAAGCAATAAGTGGAAGATGGTCAAGAGGATCTAGAATACTGGTGGCTTGCTGGGCCAGTACCTTCTAGACCATATGAAGCTAGGGTTCACGTCTTGCAGAAGGTATTTAACTGATTCTTGATATCCTTATGCATGTATGCTTGTCATGCGATCAAATGTAGGTTAATATAGATAATGGTATGCATAACAGTGTTACGATGCTTTTGCATGCAACGTGGAAAAGAACAGAAATGTGATTAATCCATTATGAATTTAGCTAACAGGTTTTAGCTAAAGAACTTCCTTTTTAGCCTCTAGAACTGTAAAAAACTACAAGTTGACTGCCATTTTTCGCTCGATACGACTCGAAGCAGACTGTGTCTCATCTGAAATTTTTGTGTTATCCTTCTGCATTTATTGAATGAACCTTTTTTTTTTTTTTGAGATAAAGAAAGAATGGTCCACAATGTGTTCTCTGCCCACTTAGTAATCCTATATAATGTTATACAACGAGCAAATTTACAGTAACTATCAGAATATCACATATCTTATTCGCAGTCCTTCAACTTCCTCCACATGCACATTCCAGAATGAACGCTAGAATCCTGATTCAGATCTCATGTCCTGTATGTTGTCATCCATCACCTCCTACAGGCATCTGGCCAGCACACATTCAGAAAACCGAATAAGGCACATCGTCTGTATTGACCCTACAAACACACAATCGGTACTTGATTCAGGGGCCTATTTCGCACTATATGCTTTGATAAGTAGTCTTTGCCTAAGTAGCCACTCATATCTGTACCTACGACGAAATTTTAAGATGCTACGTCAGCCTGCAATCAACACTTAAATTCTTCTTGAAAGAGTGTACGCTCATCTTTCATTGAACTGTCCAGATGACCATGTTCACCAATCGATCTAGAATTAACAGGAACTTAGATCTCTATGTATCATTCACACTCAGTAGCTGAGTTACATATTGATCCAATAGTGGATATCTGAATGTGGGCATAAAGACCCTAGTCTAGAAGCATCCTTAACCCCATGCCAGCAACCAGCCACAGATATCTGTCAGTCAGAAGCCAACACACAGAATCTTGGATATGCTGAAGATAGAAGGCTATTTCTGGTCCAGTCATCTTCCCAACATTGAAAAATGGTTTTCTGTCCTAATGTGATTGAGAAGCAGGGTTTAAGAATATACAACTTTCATTGCTCCGCTCCATAAATCTGAGCATCCACGAATTTCTCTTGCCCTCAATTCCGAAGACAATAAATGTGCATGAAAAGCAAGTGCAGCAATGCACCATAGATCCATCTTGGTACCCGTAATTTTATACGTCCATTTACATAGTAAGGTCAATGTTCATTCTTTGGATATTACAAATTCCCAATCCTCTATCATCTGTCAAGTGGCATATATCCTCCCAAGCAACAAAATTTACGCCTTTGGTATTCCTTCAAGAGTGGTCCCAATAAAAGTTACTGCCTCTGGAGCTGATCTATCTGCATCACCATTTGTTCCAGAATCCAAAGGACAAACATGTAATAGACCAATCAAGGCAGTAGCCAGTAAGTTCTCTTAACTAGTACAAGTCTTCCGCCTCTGAGAGAAGTCAAGATTTTCACCTATCCAGTCTTTCATCCTTTCCATCACTGGCACCCAATTCTCAGTTAAGATAGTTTGATCAGAGAATGGCAAACAGAAATAAGTAAAGGTAAAGTACCCAATTCTCAAAAGGGAATGAAGGTATATTTTGAATGAGTGACCTTCAAACCAGAGAAATCAACAATGATTTGCACAATAGTAGCGTTCCTTTTTGCTGTCTCTGTAGCTCCTTCAATAAAAAATAACAAATTGTCAGCATATTGAAGGATTAGGAAAAGGTTTTCTTTAACCATCACTGGAAGAAAATAGCACCCAACATTGCAGCTGCACCCGACACTCGCTAGTCTACCATTTGTAAGAACTAAGAAGGATGTTGTGCACACACATTGTTTCCATGATATCCATCTATCTGGAAATCCACTTTGTTGCAAGGAGAACCATAGGAAAGTCCATTTCACTGAGACATGCTTTCAAGAAATCAACATTCCATAAGAGGTCTTTCTTATCGTTATGTCGCCAATAAGACATGATCTTAGAGGCAACACCAAAACCATCAATGATAGATTGTTCGTTTCAAAAATCAATGATGGATTGTCTACTAATAAAAGCATGTTGTACTGGATGCAACACATTAGCAACAATCAGGTATATCACATTTGATGAGGCAATGTGTCTATAGTTCTTAATGCAATCCGCGGACACACGTTTTTGTATTAAGAAATAAAAAAGAGTATTCTTATTTTAACAAATTCATGATTTCCATATAGAAATTCTTTTATCATATCTGTAAGATCAGGTTAGATCAAAATTTATGATAAAAGGACATTGAGAACCCATCTAGACCATCATAATCCTCAAATTTAAGGCCCCTAATGTCACTGATCACCTCCTCTCTGACATTTTTCTTATCAATTCACAGCCTCTGTGGAGTCAAGTTGTTCCATATCTTGGACCTGCCATTGCCACTCACCCGAGCCTTTCCTTTTGATGAACACTTTGAAGTACATAACAATCTCACTTATTTCCAAACCTGAAGTTCAAGATCGTTGATCTTGAGTCTATGTATGTAGTTGATCCTTTTTCTATTGCTGCATACTTATGAAAGAATATAGTTTCTGAGTCGCCAAGAATATAGCCAAAAAAATTCTGCCTTCTTGTCTTCCTTCGTGACCAGCTAGTTGCAGTGAGATGCTGCACATCCTCATCGTGGTTCAAGTTTGATATTTGCGTCAATGCTGCCAACTTGTTCAGTTCTCTCATTGCTTTAACTTGTCTTCTATACTTCTACAAATATTTTCGCAAATGATCTAGCTTCCCAAAAAGTGTTTGTAGCTAAGCTTCTATTAGGGAAACTTCACCATTAACTTCTAATAGGTCCCAGAATCCAGGGTCCATCAATCAGGCCTTCTCAATCGTGGAAGACATTCCAATTATTTTCCTCTTATTATTTTGTTGTAATAGAGGAGTGTGATTACAGAAAGGACCATTAATTGCAGTGACTCTGCTAACCGAAAGCCTCAACAAATGCAATACATCTAAAAAATCTGTAAGGCCGTGGTCTAGGAGAGGGGTTCCTCTCTGTATATCTACAATTCCGAATGAAGAAGTCAATGAGTCCATGTTAGCTGATCAAGTCACTAAAACTTTCTGCCCCAGTATCTCTATCTTCAAACTGACATCAAATCTCCTCCCAAAAGGCAATTAGATTGGGCAATCACTGTGGGCCACCCATGTCACGACCCCGATTTAAATCTTGAAGTTTGCGACTCATTATGGACAATCAAATAAAATTATAGAAAATGTGTATAATTCCTTTAGATAACACAAGAAAATGATAATACAGATAATCAAATCACACAGTTTATAATTGATCATTCAAACATTTAATATAACCTAAGGTACACCACGCAAAGCCATATAAGATTTTCTTTGACAAAATACAAAATTACATTCAAATATATAACACGTATCAAACTCTCGCTATCGCAACGGAAGGATACGAGTGATATAAACCTTCTATCTATAACACGCGTCGAGGTAGCAAAAGGTATTCACACCCTGCCAAGGCAAGCAACTCAACAATGCCAAAAATCTTGATCTGAAAAAAAATGTAAAACAACAAAGTGAACAAATATTAACTTAGTAAGCTGATAACTCATAGTTCATGTACTATCAATTAATCGATTAAGAGAGACAATAAATACTATGAAATATTTAATACCATATATAGTAAATAACTTTCATATTCATACAAAAAACATAAACATTTTTACATTTAGAATCATTTAACAAATATCAAACAAATGAACGCAATATGCAACAAACTTATATGGATACACATATCACCAACTGAATTGTTTGCATAATTGGTCGGTCTAGAGGTGGCTCCCATTGTGATTTTTCACGATGTAGAACTTAGCATCACAAGACACTTAGCTCCATTTTGCCTCATTCCTGTCGGAGAATAGATCAAAAAGTGATAGGTGGACTTTAGATATGGCTTCTACGGATTCTAGAGGTGGCTTCCATTATGACTTCTCACGATGTAGTACTTATCTCCATTCTATATAATCCCAATTTTTGTGAACAAAGTGATGAATTGAATTCTAGAGATGGCTCCCATCGTGATCGTAATACTTAGCTTCAATCACCATATAGGCAGATGCATGATACAAAGAGATGCAGATGATTGTTTTATCATAGCAATTGTCTCAAATGTCATAAGATAAATCATATCGAATTATCCATTCAAACGAAATATGACGTATTTTATACAATAATTCATAACATATCACATATGTTTTTCGGATGAACAACCAATTGATCAATGACTTCAAACATACTTTTCATAAGAACTTGTCAAAAGACATTCGATACATAAAACATCAATGCTACACTGAATTCAAAAGAGGTGAGTACATAGAATAGGGGAAATCAACTTACCTATAAGTGCTCACCATATTTTTTTTCCTACTTTACTCTTAATAAAGGAGGAGGGTTGTGTTAGGCCCCGACAGCAAGCCTAAAACCCTGTCGAATCTCATGAACATGGATCAACGAAGTCGTATGATCCATGTAGCCGACCCCACCTAGTGGGATAAGGCTTTATTGTTGTTGTTGTTGTTGTACTCTTATGATGATTATATTACTACTATAATTTGAACACTAACATATTATACATGAAACATAATAAGTACAAAGGCTACATGTCATTCATTTATTCAATATTATAGTCTAAGTTATCCATCACAATAATTCATCTTGTATTATGAAAAGTTGTATACTTGGTAAAGCAAAATTCATATCTTTTAACATACATAATCAAATTTCTAATTCCAATGTTGCTTAGTCCCAAATTATAGAGCCATAAAAAGTAAAAGTTCCATATTTTATTTCATTATGATTGGTTCTCAAGAAAATCAACAACAACAACAACAACAACAAAACCTTATCCCACTAGGTGGGGTCGGCTACATGGATCATACGACGTCGTTCCGCTTTCGTTGATCTATGTTCATGAGATTCGACAGGGTTTTACGCTGGCTGTCGGAGCCTAGCACAACCCTCCTCCTTTATCCGGGCTTGGGACCGGCTATAAAACATAGGCGGAGTTCAAGAAAATCAACATTCAACCTAATTTTATATTGTTCCTGTGTAGACTGAGTGAGCTTGCTTTTATAATTTATCAATTAATAAATATCCCTATTATAGCATTTTCAATTTTTCTTAAAATTAGAGTTCCTAAAGTTTAACTCATAAAACTCTTATAATTTATATCATTTTGGATTGAGCATAGTAAACATAGCATCATACTCAATGAAGCTAGATTAAACAAGATCAAGCTGAATTAATTTTGTAATTTTTAGGCAACTCGAAGTTACGTAAATGTTTAACTAAAGTTTTAGGAACAAATTGGCCGTACCTAGGATTTTTTCCTCCTGATGAACAATTTGGGTTTACAGCATAATTAACTAAGATTAAGGATGGAGTAAGATAGAAAAGGCTTAGAAGAACCCTAACTTAGAAAGTTATGTAGTTGAAGTCAACAAAAAAATGAAGCACGGTGGAAGTATTAGGGTGCATTCACAATATGTGATTGCACCATACAATCCCATAGTTCTTGGTTGTCAAATTATGTAGAATCAATAATATATGTATAATCTCAAGTTATGTGATTGCACCCTCACACGAGTGATTGCATAATTTGACAACCGACCAATAATTATATGTGTATAATTTCAAGTTATGCGTATACACATAATTTGACAACCGGCCAATAATTATGTGCAATCACATTACTTGAAGTCAATAATTATGTGTATACGCACCCTCACTATACATAGGGAAATTCGTGTGCAATGAAAAATGCAAGCACGTTTTGGGGAGGGATTTTATCCTCTATTGCAATAAGGAAATCTCTAAGTGCATTTACTATATTTACTATATTTCGTACGAGGAATGCAACTTTTTGGCTTGACCCCATATTTTTCCTAAAAGAGAATGGCTCAGCTATGTGGGATAGCATTAGGGCCCCTTAGAGGTTCTAACCAAGGCCGCCTACTCGACTTTTTATATTAAAGTGTCAGCTTCAAGCCAATCGAGATCATGCTTCTTCTCGTGGACTGGCAGACAAGAAAAGGCCGATGTCAGATGGCAGTCAGACTGATGAGTCGGTCCTCTTTCTTGGAGCTCGTTCTGCCTGCTATGGTCCAGCTTTCATTGACACAGACTAGGAGCTGTATAATTAGTAATGTAATTAAATAAAACTATTAAAACTGAAATTAAAAATTCAAACTGTTAAAACTATATAAAATAAAAGAATATAAAAAGAAGCTTCAAAAAATCCATGGGTAGGTCATTTTAGATTTCAACAAGTCTAGGAGGCCCAAGAACGACCTGTGGTGGGACGGAAGGCACGGACTCCGCGAGCGTCCCGCACCCTTAGAGAAAGAAACTCCTCAACCATCACAAGAAAAAGAAGTATGACGCTCTGTGTCTGACTCTATTGGTCACAATTCCGGGCGAAGCGAGCAAGAAAGTGGCTCAAATCTTCTCCATCTTCCGACTCCAATCCAAAGGCTGGTTCATCCTATTCAGATATTCACGACTAAGAGGTACTGGATTCTCTTTCGGATGGGCCCTGAAAGGAGAAGGCTGCTCACCGGCTAGATCGGACTGTCTCTACCTTTGTAGTCAAAGGAAGTACAACGGGCATTCTGGAATTCCCCTTTGGGGTTGGCCCGCGAGGAAAGCTTTTTCTGTCATTAAGGTGGAGAATTGAACCAAAAATTCTCTTTCTTCATCATCAATCGAATCACTGTTCGTGACCCATGATTCTATTTTCTCATCAATCCAATCATCCGGAAAGGGGAAAAAATGGAGTCTTTGTCTAAAGAAATGCGTTGAGAAACGGAAGATGTATAGAACCTTTCAACGAGACAGAGCACGGTGGCCAATAATTATGTCAATAATCAAGTTTGCTATACAACCAATACAATGTGTACAAATGTACAATGCAGAGAAGTTTAGGGTGTGGTGCGTGCTTCACTTCAGCTTCAGGAGCTCATTCTGATGTCCGAAGGAATTTTTTGTTTATTTTGAGCTCTCATATCAAATAATCAGGTTGTTATTTTGTTTCAGCATTACTTGTGCCTTGACACGTAGAAATTGTCCCGCAGAATCTTATGTAGACTATACCTTGTTTCCTTCTAATAAGAAGTAGGTATGAGATTGCATCAGATTTTACCCTTTTGGTAAATGATTTATTGTCATTAGATGGATGCTTAAGGGTAAGGTGTCCATGGATAGGGTCGAGTTGACTTTAATACTATGTATTGGCGACGGCATTAGATTTAATGCAAAGTTAACAAGTTGGAGTGTGTGTGTGGGGGGTGGGTTTGGGGTGGGAGGGAATTGCATCGCATGCGCATCTGATGGTCCTGTTCATGTACTTGTTGTAATGATCACGACAGCTGTGATTGTGAAATCAACAGCTTGCCATAGCTATTGGCAGAACAAGCGACACTATTCTTTCGTCTACTTCTCTGTTCTCAGAATTGATCCTCAGGCTTGAAAATTTCACAAGTCAAAGGCTTCGGCGTTAATTTACTCTAGGGAATAGAAACCATTCAGTGTATTTGTTGAACCTCCTCGAGGCGGTTATCGAATTTGGACCACACAGGGGGGCAATCGAACTTCCTTACCTTTGTTTATCACTTTTTTTTCCTGTTTCTGGTAACTGATCTTGTCATTCATGCAGGACAAAGTCGACGTGGGAAATCCAAAAGTGCTGCGTTAAAGTCTCCTCCAATCAAGCAGTGTATTGATCTTGCCAACCTTATCATTTAGTTACTTTTGAGAAACAACTTGTGTTATATGTGTAATTATAATTATTATATGCAGCATGTGTTTTGTTCATATGGAATCCATCGTCAACTCTTGAGGTTGGATTCTCCTGTTGTTGTTTTTTGGAAGTAGAGTAGTCCATTTCAGAATATTGTTAATGGTCTCAAGCCTCTGTCACCATCCAATGAATGCATAAATGACTTGCCTATTGGTCTGTCTTTTTGCCAAGCCAGAAGCATAAGCAACATGGAAAAAAAGGCTGATGGATAATCTGATCCAGTTGGCAATTGACATTGCAAGGTAAGCCATTTCCATCACTGAGGGGTGGTCCGTTATGTATTCCAAGTTTTAACCTTTATCGCTTTGAATACCAATTATCACTGTGTATAAAATATTTATAACATACGTAAATTTTAATTAGGTTACTGTATATTTGGCAAGTGAAATTATAATTCCTCTTCTTCATGGTTGAATTGATATATTAATTTTAGATATTTCTGGATGAAATTAAATGTAATATGAGAACTGATGAAAAGAAAAGAAGTGATTCGATAAATTTACTTTGCATTTTGTGTTATTTTGTTTTTGTTGCTTGTTATGTTTTTTTTTTTGGACAAAATTAGGGAGAACAAAAAGGTTGGTCCCCAATATGTTGCATTTAGATCGGCGACACCGAATTGAAAAGCATATTAGAGGAGATGGAGGAGCGGGAGGGCCTATGTCTAATTAGAAAAATCATTTAATTTTTTCTTTTATTCTCCATTGAATTGCGCCTCACAATGTTAAACGTCCGATCTGATCGGACGACTAGGTATCCAATGCCACTAAAATGCACTTATCTTAGTTTCTGCCGCAATGAGACTCTTACAACATCACTGGTTCTACACCAACACCATGGAATTGCAAGATTACTCAAAATAACTAGCGTTTTGAGTTACGTATTAAAATAATAAGCCTAGCTTGACTAATTGCTCATTACGACCATAAATCACACGTAAAAAATATAATACTCATGCCTTCGTGCACTTTTTTGGAGGGTGTTGATTAATAAAAAATATTCAGGTTAATTATACATTTGTCATAATCAACAATTTCTTAGTGGATGCATGTTGCCTCTTGTGGCGGAACCCGGAAGTCGCGGAAGGAATTATTGGTTCCATGATTGTGTAGTTCATTACATTCTTTTAGGTGAGAAGTGCCAAACACGTTCCAGTTCCACAAAGAAATGATCGTGCCAAAAGATGTTTCCCAAATCTGATTCCAGCAGGTAGAGCTACTTAACTAGCTACGGACCTAACATGTATATATTCAATATCAATATGCATATGTAGTGTAACATACCATTCAACTATATATTCATCGAAACATACAGAAGATACAAATTATTTTTCCTTTCGCTGTTTGACATCGATTGATGCGTTATGTATTTATGAATACTCAGATTCTCCATCGTCCAGCTAATGAATAAGTATAATAAAATATTCACCAAAATATTTGTGGGATGTATATATATACATATATACGTACATATACTTAACTAGTTAATATTTGATCTTTTGGCATCGATCGACCAAATAATTTGAAGAAATGCAATGGCTTTGTACATTGGGTCCGTACGTTTCATGATCATCTCATGGAATTGGTGATCATAATCATAGCCATGGCTATTGCTTGGTCCATGCCGGGTTGCACTGTCAAGGTTAAAACGTCTTTGTCTAATAACATCTTGGGCGTCGCTCCGCTCTTTCTGTTCACCTGCACGTACGCATGCATGAGGAACAAATCAATTATTTATCCTCTCTCCATCCAACTCAAATAAAACAATAACAAAATCACTGCAATAATTCGTGAATGTTCGCAATATTTATAAATTTTCAAAAAATTTAAAATGATAAAAACATTATCAATTATTTATTTTTTCCTTGAAGTATATATTTTATTTATAATTAAATAATGAAAAGATGTGGAGAAAAAAAAACAGATGATGATCGTGTACCAAAAGCGTTGATTAATATATTGTCGACTTAGTGTGTGTGTGCGTGTGTGTGTGTGTGTGTGAGAGAGGGAGAGAGAGAGAGAGAGAGAGAGAGAGAGAGAGAGAGAGAGAGAGAGAGAGAGAGAGAGAGAGAGAGAGAGAGAGAGAGAGAGAGAGAGAGAGAGAGAGAGAGAGAGAGAGAGAGAGAGAGATTACCTCGGCCACGAGGCTCTTGTGCGTGGCCATGCGGTGAATCTGGAAACCCGCGTGGTGGCCGTTGCGGGACCAACTCATCCGATAACCTATAGATCGGGGCCAGACGCCGCCGTCCTGGGACGCCATTGACACGGTGCAACTCGGAATTCCCAGGTCTTTTGTGGCCTTGAACAGCACCTCCTGCTTATTACGTCCTCCTCCTCCTCCTCCCCCCACCATCAGCCCGGCGACATCTTTGTCTCCCTTTAGTGCCTCCCAACTCTCCGTTATGTTCAGGATCTGCAGGCCCAAGCACACAATTATTTATTTAGTTGTTTGTTTTCAGTACTATACCTCAAAGGTATATATGCACGTTGCCATGAATATAATAAAAAACATAATTTATGATTACACCGAGCCATTTTATATTCTAAAACTTGAATTAAAATAATTTTGATTTGATGGTAGAAAACACAAGTAATTTGTGTTATTAAATCAAACAAAAGATTCGAAATTTGATATTATTTACATGGTGCAATCATACGTATTGTTCTTGTTAACTTAATTTTGACCCCTATAAACTCATAATCGGTTTACCAATTCTAGATAATTGCTTCATGAGACTTGCTAATCTTATATTTTATGTATGTAGCTGTCTTGAACTAATCATGATTCCGCATTTCAACTCTGCCTTACATATCATGATATTTCCATGTTCTGAATTCTTTTTTTTTTCTGCATGTGGAAAGAAGTGCAAAGCCTAATGGTACCTTGTCATGCATGCATTGATTTGTCTGATAATATTGTACACTAATCTCTGCATATATGTTAAGTGTATATATGCATGAATATGCACAATATTTATTGAAAAATGAGAGAGCCATATGTTCATGAAATCATTGAGACATGAATGGAGAAGGTTTCTTTGGGAGTTTGGTCATTGCAAGTTTGCAAAGAAGGGTAAGGCCTATTATTTACAACATCAAAAGAAGTTGGAGAGCTTCTTAAAATGGATTCTCAGGTGCTCAAAACCCTGAACGCTACATGAACTGACATTTACAGCTTGACATCTCCAATATTAATTGTTGCAAATTCCCTTAATGTTGTAGCTCGAACACGATCAACGGACCATGCCACGCATGCTTCCAATGCATTCATCAACAAATTACTTACTAACTAAGCATGCATCAGGTAGTCAGTGCACAAAGAGAAGGATATATCATATACATGATCGACCAGTAGAAGAACCGAAAGATGAAGTAGAGAATATGTACGTATGCGCACCTTTCTCGATCGCCTGATGGTAATAAGGACCTTCCCGGCCTTGTCCATGAGGACCGTCTCCTGCCTCCAGTTGTGCGCGTAGTTGTCCACCCGGAACACGACCTGGCCGTCGGCGTCGTAGACGGTGTAGCCGTGCCCGTTGAACAGCAGAGACTTGCACCACACCGTGAGCCGCACGGAGGACGTCGCCGAGCACAGCTCCGGGAAGATGACCCTCGTATGATGATCAGCTCCCAACACTTGGGTGCTGTGCGTCCAGTTCATCGCCGCCGGCGTCTTCGGCTTCTTCTTCTTCTTCCTCGACTCGGCGGAGGTCATGGACGACAATTCTTTGCCTGCGGGGCGCCTCCGGGGGGATCGGCCTTTATATAAGCTCAGGAGAAGAGCATCACGGAGACGAAGGAGCACGCGAGTGTATAAGCCGCCATTGCACATGAGAACACACCCAGATGTTTCTTTCGATTGACTATAGACCGACCCTTGTTGTTCATGATCAGATCGTGCCATCAATCCATCCTCCCTTTGCATATTATTCAAACTGATTGACTTTCACAAGCCTCTCTCTCTCTCTCTTTTCCTGGGGGGGGGGTGGGGGGGGGGGGGGGGGGGGGGGGGGAGCGAATATCAACTATTGAGGTGATGACCAGAAGGGAAGTATGGATCTTTACTTGTTATATGTGGTCGCATTTTATATGTAATATAAAGACACTTTATAGTTTGTGCGCCCCTCGACCCCATCAATTATTGCCATTTCTAAGTACTCACTCGGCTGAGTTATATAAAATACTTGATAAATTAAGGTACGAATAAATAGTTTAATAACTGAAATTTATTTTAAAATAAGTAGCCCCATGTTTGATAATAAAAAAATTATAAGTTGTTATTTTAGTCAAGCGACAAAAAAAACTTTAGTATTATAACAAAGAAAATACGTGAAGAAAATTATATATATCGCAAGGACAAAATAATACATTATTCATCAAACTGATTATTTTTTTCTCACACAAAATAAGTTCGGTCTCTCAACTTATTTTTTTTTAACAGGTGCTTATCAATTTTTTTCAATAATCAAATAGAGAAAAAATTTAAAATTGCTTATAAATTATATTGACTAATATATAAACTTAATCAAACGCCCCTAAGACGGAATGGCTCTAAAAAATATAGTAAGCCAATTCTACATAATTTCTTTATGTTTTGTGGTGTGGCCTGGAGCTGTGTTGAGTTGGAAGTTATGCAATTGATCCAATCAAGATTATGCAAATTAATGTATCAAGACGCGTATACCTCTGATAAATAGATCTTAATTGGACATTGGATGCGATATGTATCCTTTTAAATGTTTACAGATTAAGTACATTATATATGTGTTGTTGGTTGGACAAACACACAAAAAAAAATCATATTTGAAGTTGGCAGCTTCTATAATATTGGTAGAAATAGCACATGAGGGATTACTTTAATTTAGGTTGCACTGTCATTCCCAAAAATATTATCACTTTATTTTGTTTAAATAAGAATAAAGATATCTAACACGAATAAGAAAGAGTGACATTAACATTTTTTAAGTGACAATAATTTCATCCTAATCTTATCTTCATTTTTTACACATCCTACTAATCATTTCATCATGATTAATTACTTGCATTAACACACACACAAAGTGTTCATATTTTTTAAAGAAATAATTAATGTCTAATATTACTATCATTTATCTAATTTTTAGTGTTTGAACTTCAAAAATATATAATTTCTGAATTTGAGTCGGGGAAAATCAAACCAGTAACTGGCAAGAAAATTTTAAAAAATATGATTAGAAAACATTTCTATATATGAATATATATGAGATAAGGCAGATACCCTACAGGACCTTAGTTATAGTGAAAATGGGATTTGAACCGTTGGATCGGATGAAATGATGCTTGATCTGATCAACAGATGAACTAAAAATATTGTGATATTTTGATCGGACATCCGACCCGATTTTTTTTCTTTCCCCACTCGATCTCTCTCTCTTTCTCTCCCTCCATATCCACTCTTTTGCTTTTTCCCCTGTGGGATCTCCCTCTCTCGCATTTGAAGGGATTATATGTAGCACCATTTTCTCTACCGTCGGATCGCAATCGAACAACACAAATTTCACTTTGCATGGTATGGGGCGGGTGCTCTTCACACGTTCATTTTATCATATATATATATATATATATATATATATATTGGATTTAATGACGGTGTGAGGATGCATAGTGGAAAGTCTGAACCGATCATTTGATCTTGTATCCGATTTAACATAAAAAAAATCATAAAGAATCATTTAACTATTCACAATCCCTCCTGATTTTTTATCAAGTGCTAGTGCCACCTCCTCTTATCAGCTAAGGACTGATCAACAGATCAGCCAGAACAAAAATGAAAATAAGGAATGAATGTTGGCTGCCCAAAGAGAATCACTTATTTTGTTCTTTTCTTCAAAATTGCTGCATAATATACTATCCATCCATGTATACGTGGAAAAGTCTCTCAATGGTGTCCCCTCCATATGTATACTATCCTTCTCCCTTTACCCTCTTATTCATCCCTCAAGGATGACAATGAGGATGATGTCGGCATCTCCTTTACCTCACATTCGGTAGAGAGAGCGATCTCGATAACACGAACCTTGAAAGGGCCCTAAATGGCAATCGTTTGTGATCCACACTCTACAAGTGAAATCACCATGGCGGCCACACTCCAATGCTACCGATGTAACGCCCCCAAAATTCGATCCCAATTTAAATTTGCCGAATCCTAGGCGACGTTACTTTGATCTTCACCTAATTACATAAAACTTTGGAACAAAAACGTAATAATAAATATAAACATAAAACATCAATTTCATAAACACCATAAGACTTCATCATATAAAAATTTCAAGATACATAAACTAGCACATGAGCCTAATAGGCTCTAACGTATACCCAATGGATGGTTCATCATACATAAATGAGTTCAAAGTAGTAAATGACTCAATAAAAGGCCCATAAGTCATACATACTTAATCCTTATGAGGGTTTATCATCATGATATAATAAAAGTAAGATAACTTGGGCCGTAGCCTGGCAGATCCATGTGCAATGTCTCCGTCACGAGGCTCTCACCGCCGAACCTAGGCCTCCTCCATACCTGTACGGATCCATGGGGTGTAGGAGATTTCTCCCGTTAGAATATATTGAGGTCCATGCATGCTATGATCTTATAACACGATTTCTATATGTCATGGCATATGCATTTCATCATCATGGAACATAAATTGTATGCATGCTATGAGCTACTTATGCATACTATATGGCATGTGAGCATGTCATCATGGCAAGATAAAATAACATATAACATCCTAATCTTTAGATCATACATATCATAACTTACCATCTTACTTATCATTATACTAATGCATATCATGATCTTATCTTACTTCACTTTGTCATTTTTGTTCATGACATCATATGATGTGACAAGTGGACATTCATAATGCATCCTCATAGGTGCCTTAATTCTTCGTACTTCTTTATCATCCTTAACTTTATGTTCCAAGTCATTCATCATTTATCTTTTCATCTTTCATCTTTACTTAGATACTTTCTTATCTTGTTGATTGAGAAGAGTAGTTACTCATAGGTCATAATCCTCCCCGTAGGTGAGGTCTTCATCCTCATCCTTAGATGGTGTCTTTATCTTCTTCTGAAGGCGAGGTCTTTATTCTTTCCCAAAGACAAGGTCTTTATTCTCCCCGAAGGTGAGATCTTTATCCTCATTCATCAACGAGGTCTTTCCCCACCCGTCGGTGGGGTCTTAGTTAGGGTACCGATTGGTCCCAAGTAATAAAAATGTCACTCCTTCATCAATTCGTCTTTTAATCATATTCATCAATACATATAATCATTCAACACATGTTGCATGTTTTAGCCCTATTTAAGGTCATACGAACTTCAAATCATGCTAAGTGTGGACATTCAATTATAACCAATCATTTCCAGAATGGGCGATCGTCTTGGGTTACGGTCGACCGTTGGAGTAGTATCGGACGATCGGTCGGGTTAATAATCGACCGTTATAGTTCTTTCAGATGACCGAAACTGGGCGTTTGGTCGACCGCTAATCACAAAGATCGATGACTCTAAATCGAACGATCGCTGATATATCGGTCGACCATTTTCACGTCTGCGGACGATCGAAACTGGGCGCTTGGTCGACCGCTAATCACAGAGAACATCGGTTCTCTAAATCGGAGGACCGTTGGAATATCGGTCGATCATTGTGGGTCTTTTGGACGTTCGAACTAGGGCGTTCGATCGACCGCTAATCACAGAATGTGATGACTACTCATATCGAACGACCATTGGAAAATCGGTTGACCGCTACATGTCTTTCGGACGACTGAAACTATGTTTCGGTTCGACCGCTAATCACAAAATGTAGCAACCCCTCCGGAATGGTGGACCGATAAGGAATAGGTCACCCGTTTTGTGATGACAGACACACAATTTTTACATGATTTCTTTCTAATTTATCAACATATTAAACACATATTGACTTCCAAACATTACATGAGGTATTTCTTAGCATTCTTAACACTATAATCATGAACCATATAGAATTGTTACATAAAGTCCTTTAACATGCTAATCAAGAGTATAAATGTTAAAGGACAACCATTCTAGGATTTCATAATAAATTAACATAATAACAACAACCATTCTAGTTCTAACATAGTGAGCAATAGAGCATTAAGCTATGAAACACATGACATTCTAATCATGGTTAGCAATAGAATGGAAATCTAAAGAAAACATAAGACATCAAATGCACATTCCCTAATCATGCTTTAGTAAGACCTAATTTGGCCTTAACACCTCTTAATCCATACAAGCACACATTATTAAGAGGGTGATTAGAATTTAGAATCCCCTTAAACATACCTTGATTAGCTGAGCTTAACTCTAATCTTCTTTCCCTAGCTTTAACACCCCTTTCTTCCTCTCTAAGGTTGTTGTTCTTGAGCTAATGATGCTGCTACAGTGAGAGAGAGTAATAAGAGGCTGGCCACTGTCATTAGGTGATAGAAGTAAGAGAAAAGAGGGAGCTTATTGTAGCTACAGTGTTCGGCTACTGTAGCTATGGTGCTGGCCGAGAGAAATTTGAGGGAGAATGGTGAGTATGGAGCTTGCTATTACCCAAGGGGTTTTGGGGTGTTGCTGGTCGGCTTGTAGGTGAAGTGGGGGAGAGGTTAGATGCTTTTAGGTTATGTTAATAATGGTGTTGGGCTTGTGGGCCTTAGGCGCGTGGGGGCTCTACTTTGTCCTTTTCTTTTTTTTTTTTGATATCTACGTTAGATATTATAACCTACCCCCTTAAATAAAAATTCGTCCTCGAATTCTAGTAAATCTTAAATTGCTTATCGAAAAGTTTCGAAAACTTCTCTCACATTTCCTCTTCAAGTTCTCATGTTGCTTCTTGCCCTTTATGGTGCATCCATGCCACTTTGACCATTGGTATGCTCTTATTCTTGAGATGCTTTACTTGGAGTCTATGATCTCTATTGGTTGCTCCACTGTCCTCCTTGATATTCGGCTCTTCGATTCGAATCACGTTTGCTTCATCATAGACATACTTCCGGAGATACATGAAAGACATTATGAAGTCTTGCATATGAGGATGGTAGTGCTAGCTTATATGCCGCTTCGCCAACTTTCACTAAAATCTCAAATGGTCCAATGTACCTTGGTGTTAGCTTTCCTTTTTTACTAAATCTCATAACACCTTTAATTGGAGAGACTTTGAGCATGACATGATCACCAACTTCATAAAGTTGCTCCATTCTTCTCATATCTGCATAATTCTTTTGTCTATTTTGTGCCGCTAACATCCTTTGCTTGATAAGCACCACTTTATCAACATACATGTGGACCAAATTCGGTCCAAGGTATCTTTCTTCTCCAGTTTCACTCTAACATGCCGGCGAATGGCAAGGCCTTCCATACAAAGCTTCAAATGGATCCATCTTGATACTTGAGTGATAACTATTGTTATTATCAAATTCCACCAAAAAAAGGTGGTCATCCCAATTTCCATGCCAATCTAAGGCACAAGCCCTAAGCATGTCTTCGAGAGTTTGAATTGTTCTCTCGCTTTGGCTGTCGGTTTGAGTATGAAACGCCGTGCTAAAATTCAGTCTTGTTCCAAATGCATTTTGGAGGTCTTTCCAAAATTTTGATGTGAACATCGGATCTCTATCCGAAATAATAGAAGCTAGAATTTCGTGCAAATGGATAATCTCATTCACATACAATTCTACCATACTTTCCATGAATTGACTCACTTCCATAGGAACGAAATGAGTCGACTTCGTCAAACGATCAATTACAACCCAAATTGCATCATGCCCTTTCCGAGTTCGAGGTAATCCTACCACAAAGTCCATTGAGATACTTTGTCGTTTTCATTCCGGAATAAGTAGAGGTTGTAATTTACCACATGGCCTTCGATGTTCAATCTTGACTTGTTGACAAACTATGCATTTTGCCACATACTTGGCCACCTTTTTCTTCATGTCTTCCCACCAAAAATTTCTTTGCAAGTTTTTGAACATTTTGGTGCTTCCGGGATGAATTGAGAATTCGAAATTGTGACATTCATCCAAAATCTCTCTCGCCTTGTCTTTTGGTACCCATAATTGGTTCTTGTACCTAATTGCACCATCTTCACCATATCTGAAGCGATTTCTTTCTTTTTAACAAACGTTGATCATTCTAGCATATTCTAGGTCCCTTCTTTGAGCTTTAACAATCCTTCTCACCAAACTTGATTTGGTCACATGATGAGCCATACACATGATCCTTCGACCACAAATGCTTGGGGTCCATTGCACTATGCTTTTCACAATGTTTCACTTGTGTACTCTCAAACATCCAAGTGATCTTTCCCACTTGCGACTTAGTGCATCGGCGACTACATTTACTTTTCCGGGGTGGTACAATATAGCGAACTCATAGTCCTTAAGGAATTCGAGCCATCTTCTTTGCCTCATGTTCAATAGTTTTTCTGAGAACACGTACTTCAAGCTCTTGTGATCCGTGTACACTTCGAAATCTTCACCATACAAGTAATGACGTCATATCTTCAATGCGAACACCACCGTCGCTAACTCTAGATCTTGAGTTGGGTAGTTGACTTCATGCTTCTTCAATTGTCGAGAAGCATATGCCATCACCTTGCCATGTTTCATAAGTACACATCCCAATCCGGTTTCACAAGCATCACTATAAACGAGGTAGCCTCCACTTTCCGAGGGAATGACTAGTATTGGTGTCATTGTAAGTCTTCTTTTTAGCTCTTGGAAGCTTGCTTCACATGCTTGTGACCACATGAACTTTTCACCTTTTCTTATCAACCTTGTCATAGGAGAGACAATTTTTGAGAAGTCTTGGATAAATCTTCTATAATATCCAGCAAGTCCCAAGAAACTTCGAATCTCAGTCATATTCTTGGGCCTATCCCAATTCGTCACCGTTTCAAATTTTGTCGGATCCATTGCCACTCCATGTCTTGATACTATATGTCCAAGAAACATCACTTCTTCAAGCCAATATTTACATTTAGAAAACTTGGCGTAGAGCTTGTTCCTTCTTAAGGTTTCCAATACAATGCGAAGGTGTTCACGGTGCTCTTCCGGGCTTGATGAGTAGATGAGGATGTCATCCACAAATACGATCACAAATTTGTCCAAGTATGGACGGAAGACCCTATTCATCAAATCCATAAATGCGGCGGGCGCATTCGTTAGTCCAAAATGCATAACTAAAAATTCATAATGTCCATACCTTGAACGAAATACCGTTTTGGGAACATCTTGCTCGGCTACCCTTAATTAGTGGTAGCCACTCTTTAGGTCGATCTTTGAAAAAATCGACGCCGATGATAATTGTTCAAAAAGATCATCGATTCTTGGCAAAGGATACTTACTTTTTACCGTCACTTTGTTGAGCATTCGGTAATCGATGCACAACCTTAAAGAACCATCCTTCTTCTTGACAAATAGCACCGGCGCGTCCTATGGTGAGACGTTTGGCCTAATGAATCCCTTGCCTAAAAGCTCTTGTAATTGAATCTTTAGTTCATGCATCTCCGCTGGAGGCATTCGGTAAGGCGGTTTTGAAATGGGCGTGATACCCGAAAGTAGTTCAATATTGAACTCGACCTTCCTTCTTGATGGCAATCCCGCAATGTCTTCCGGAAAGACATCAAGATATTCTCTTATCACATCCAAGGATTCAAATGCCTTGGATTGTGAATCCGTCTTGATGACACTTGCCCAAAATCCTCTTACTCCTTTCTTGATCATCTTGCTTGCTTTGGTTGTTGAAATTAGCACTTTAGCTTCATTGAAAGGAATTCCTCGGATCATTGTGGGCTTTCCTTGATGATCACCTATAAAGACTTTCTTTTTTTTGCAATAGATACGAGCATCATTATATAATAACCAATCCATTCCTAGAATTACATCATAATCTCTCATAGGAAGTAATATGATGTCACATGAAAAATTCTTCCTATCTATTTTTATAGATACATGAATATACGTCATAGTGGTTACCATGCCGGTGGGAGTCACTACCTCTAGTTGACAATTAGTAACTTGGGGCCTTACTTCTAGCATGCTAGCAAATGCATGGGAGATAAAATAATGGGTTGTCCCCGAATCGAAGAGAACATTTGCATGGTGACCGACAATTAAAATATTACCTTGGATCACATCATTTTCTTGGGCAGCTTCATCAACATCCATGGAGAAAACTCTTGCTGGAGCTCTTGATGGGTTAGCAATCATTTTTCCCTTGCCCCGATTGTCCCCTTGCTTCTTCGGGCAATCCCTTATGTAGTGACCCATTATGCCACATTGCAAATATGTCCCGACCTTGAAGCGGCATTCATCGCCATGAGGTCTCCCACAAGTAGTGCAGATCGGTCTTGCTTGCTCCACATTTTTTGAGGAGTGATATGGGACTTTTCTTGAGCTTTTTCCATCATGCGCCTTGATCGCCTTTCCTTTAGCATCTTTCCTTTTATTGTACTTCCTTTCATGTTCAGCGACGAGGTCCACCGCATCCTTCACGGTGGTGTAGCGACCTCTTCGTCCTTCGGAGCTCATTCTCATTGAGCTCTCCATACTTCTCCAGCCTTAGAAATGTGTTCACATATACATCCACAGTCATATTGCCTTGGACGAAGTTCAGAAATTCGTCCATCTTCTTCTCTTTAACATGATGGGGAAAGAAGCGTGCCTCGAACACTTCCACGAAACTTTTCCAATCAACTTCTTCTTTATTCTGGAAGGTAGTCTTCAAGAGTGCCTTCCACCATGCTTTTGCTTGGCCGCAAAGGCGATGAGCGGCATACATCACTTTCCGGTCTTCAGGGCATCCCATGACTCTAAGGATATCCCCTACTTCCTGAACCCACGATTCAGCTAATTCAGGGTCTCCTACTGCATCGAACTTTAGAGGTTGGAGCCTCAGGAACCTCTCAATGGAAAAATATGGTTCGTTAGTTCTTTGGGCATTTTGTGATGCTCAGATTATCCATCAAGGAACGTGTTCCTTTCATGCTCCTCATTAACAATAGCCCGTCTTGGAGGCATCTACATTCACAATTAAATAAACATAACATCATCATTAGCAGTCCAACATGGGAGAACATGTACCTTTAGGTTCGGTGACACCTCATGACGATTGCACATGGACTTTACACTTAAACATTTTAGCCAACCTATGGCTTAAACACATAAGACTTAAGACAGAAGAGCCAAACTATGACTCTGATACCATACTGTAACGCCCCCAAAATTTGGCCCCAATTTAAATTTGTCGAACCCTAGGCGACGTTACTTTGACTTTGACCTAATTACATAAAACTTTGCAACGGAAACGTAATAATAAATATAAACATAAAATATCAATTTCATAACAACGGAAGACTTCATCATATAAAAATCCCAAGATACATAAACTAACTCATGGGCTTAATAGGCTCTAACGTATACCCAATAGAGGGTTCATCATACATAAATGAGTTCAAGTGTAATACATGACTCAATAAAAGGCCCATAAGCCATACATACTTAATGCTTATGAGGGTTCATCATCATGACATAATAAAAGTATGATAACTTGGGTCGTAAACCGACAGACACATGTGCAATGTCGCCATCACGAGGCTCTCGCTATCGAACATAGACTTTCTTCATATCTGCACGGATCCATGGAGTGCAGAAGATTTCTCCCGTTAGAGTATGTTGAGGCCCATGCATGCTATGATCTTATAACATGATTTCTATATGTCATGGCATATGCATTTCATCATCATAGAACATAAATCATATGCATTCTATGAGTTACTTATGCATAATATATGACATGTGAGCATGTCATCATGGCAAGATAAGATAACATGTAACATTTTAATCTTTAGGTCATACATATCATAACTTATCATCTTACTCATCATTATGCTAATGTATATCATGATCTTATCTTACTTCACTTTGTCATTTTTGTTCATGACATCATATGATGTGACAAGTGGACATTCATAATGCATCCTCATAGGTTCCTTCTTCGTACTTCTTTATCATTTTTAACTTTATGTTCCAAATCATTCATCATTCATCTTTTCATCTTTACTTTCTTATTTTGTTGATTGAGAAGAGTAGTGGCTCATAGGTCATATTCCTCCCCGTAGGTGAGGTCTTCATCCTCATCCTTAGATGAGGTCTTTATCCTCTTCCGAAGGCGAAGTCTTCATCCTTCCTCGAAAGCAAAGTCTTTATCCTTCCGAAGGTGAGGTCTTTATCCTCATTCATCAACGAGGTCTTTTCCCACCCGTCGGTGGGGTCTTAGTTAGGGTACCGATTGGTCCCAAGTCATAAAAATGCCACTCCTTCATCAATCCATCTTTTAATCATATTCATCAATACATATAATCATTCAACACATGTTGCATGTTTTAGCCCTATTTAAGGTCATACGAACTTCAAATCATGCTAAGTGTGGGCATTCAATTATAACCAATCATTTTCAGAACGGGCGATCGTCTTGGGTTACGGTCGACCGTTGGAGTAGTATCGGATGACCGGTCGGGTTAACAGTCGACCATTATGGTTCTTTCAGATGATCGAAACTGTGCGTTTGGTCGATCGCTAATCACAAAGATCGACGACTCTCTAAATTGGACGATCGCTGATATATCGGTCGACCATTTTCACGTCTGCAGACGATCGAAACTGGGCACTTGGTCGACTGCTAATCACAGAGAACATCGGCTCTCTAAATCGGACGACCATTGGAATATCGGTCGACCATTGTGGGTCTTTCTGACGCCCGAACCAGGGCGTTCGATCGACCGCTAATTAGAGAATGTGACGACTACTCATATCGGACGACCGTTGGAAAATCGATCGATCGCTACATGTCTTTCGGATGACCGAAATTGTGTTTCGATTCGACCTCTAGTCACAGAATGTAGCAACCCTCCAGAATAGTGGACCGATAAGGAATCGATCGACCGTTCTAGGACGACATATGATTTTTACATGCTTTCTTTCTAATTCTTGCATACATCAATGTATAAATGTACGTGAGCTTGTAAACGATTTCATAATAAATTAACATAATAACAACAACCATTCTAGTTCTAACATAGTGAGCAATAGAGCATTAAGCTATGAAATACATGACATTCTAATCATGGTTAGCAATAGAATGGAAATCTAAAGAAAACATAAGACATCAAATGCACATTCCCTAATCATGCTTTAGTAAGACCTAGTTTGGCCTTAACACCTCTTAATCCATACAAGCACACATTATTAAGAGGGTGATTAGGATTTAGAATCCCCTCAAACATACCTTGATTAACTAAGCTTAACTCTAATCTTCTTCTCCTAGCTTTAACACCCATTTCTTCCTCTCTAAGGTTGTTGTTCCTGAGCTAATGCTGCTACAGTGAGAGAGAGTAATAAGAGGCTGGCCACTGTCATTAGGTGATAGAAGTAAGAGAAAAGAGGGAGCTTACTGTAGCTACAGTGTTCGGCTACTGTAGCTATGGTGAGAAATTTGAGGGAGAATGATGAGTATGGAGCTTGCTATTACCAAGGGGTTTTGGGGTGTTGCTGGTCGGCTAGTAGGTGAAGTGGGGGAGAGGGCTTTTAAGTTATGTTAATCATAGTGTTGGGCTTGTGGGCCTTAGGCGCGTGTGGGCTCTATTTTGTCATTTTCTTTTTTTTTATCTCTATGTCGGATATTACAACCGAAGATTGGGGAGATAATGGATCACAGGAGAGGATGATTTTTTTGTTAGTTTTTTGTTAAACCAGATATAAGAGATTAAATGGAACATTAATCTGATTCAGCCTTCCCCTGTAGATTCTCCATAGGTTGGAACTTTCATTAGTTCTACCAAACACCAAATAAAATTTCAATTGAACTTTCGGTTGCCGAAACTTCGGTTCTGGTGAACGTAGGAAAATTTTCAATAAGTTCCAACTGAAAAGTTCTCATTGCACATGAGAACTTGCAAGTTCTCACTAAAGACGAGAACTCACTTTCTTTCCATTTCACGTTTATGATGTGCCCCTCTAAAAAGCATTTAAATTAATTTTAAATAATATTAGGTATTGCTATGAAAAGGTAACATCAATTAATTAAAAGAATTATTTTAATTATTAAGTTACCAATGATTAAACAAAATAAATAAAGTATTACTTTTGTAATATGAAAGTAAAATAAATTATTTTTAAAATAAGTATTGTACTGTAATATTAAGTACATTATAATAAAGAATAATTAAAATATAGTACACAAAATAATTCTTTTAAGACTTAATAAACATTATAATTATAAAAAAAGCAGTAATAATTAAATAAAATTAATGCAAACATTATAATTACATTCATTGTATTGTAATATAATTTTGTAATTAAGTTTTTTATTATTTTAGAAAAAATATATAATCTAATTTACAGTATATTAAGATGTTATTTTTTCCTCATTAAAACTTATCTATCAAATTAAATTTTTAATTCTCTGTCATTATATTTTCATACAAATATCAAATTCAAAATTTTCATTTGAGAACTAATAGTAACTTAAATTTTTGCATTCGAGCACTTCCCTAAAAACTAATAGATGAGAAGACATGGTGTGTCACATATTATGCCTAGATCGTTTGTTTGACACGTCTCTACTCTCTAATGCATCAGCACATGTAACATCATCCTTAAAGAATAAGAAAACAACATCAATTATTCCTCCTCGGAATAAGAGAAAGAATACCAGAGAGAGAGATCTGATATGTGGCCAAAAGCGTAAAAAGTGCTGTTAATTAGTAAAGGAAAAATTAGACGCGCAGCGAGGAAAAGAAACCATAGAAAATTGACCGGCCAGCCTTTCTTTACTACTGTTCCCATATTCTTTTTGCCTTTTAATTCGTGTGGGATGTGGATGGATGATGGATCGGCCGTCGACTATTAATTATATACACCTAATCAATTGTACTATCCAAATCCAATTAGCATCTGCCCAACAAGTGATGCATGCGCTTTGTTAGATGATGATCTAAAGAACAGTAACAAGATTCGATACTTACGTTTCGTTGGGGGTTAAGTTTACATCGGATTAGCACATATATTAACATTCATTTTTTCACTATTTGTGAGATTAGTTTTTTTTTAAATAGCAATTCTATCCTTTATACTTTTTATGAAATAAATGATATGTTTGATTATAATTCGCGAAATATCTACTTAATACATCAATTAATCCACAACCAAACGTCACCTTAAAGAATGTCTCATGATCAAGTCTAGTAGATCAAGAAATTAACCTCCTCACGATATATGGGCGTTAATTAAATTTTCTTCTTCCTTTTTTTCTTTTTGCTTTTCTTGTATCAAACACGACACTCCTTTAAGAAAAAAAGGCCCAAAATTCTCAAATTATCTAGTAGTGATCCGAATTCAAAAAGAGTATAGCTTTAGTTATCGTTATTGTTGTTTATCAAGTGTCATTCTGAGTCACTGTGACATCAATAAGAGCAAGATTTTTTTAACTCAGGCCTGCTTATGATTCAAAGCTATTTACCGCTGGGCCATTTTAATTTGACTAATTATCATCAATTTTTTTGTAATGTGAGATAATTAAGGCATTGACTTGACTTATTTGTGTGTTCAAAAAAAATTATTATAGAACGTATATATATATATATATATATATATATATATATATATATCCTGGTCAGCTCAGGGCAATGCTCACGAATATCGGGTTGGAAATAAAATAAATCAAATCTAATCAACGGAATCATGAAATAATTATTGTTCTTAATTTTATTTTCCGAAGATTGACTAAATTCATGGTACCTTCATAATGATCTAGATGTTAATTTTGTATTATATGTGTGGTGCGGGTCAAATCCTGCCTAACCCAAGACCCACGCAATCCACGTTCACCTCAAAACAAAGTCCAAAGCCCCTAGTGCTTGGAATTGTAACCAACTATAATAATGTAGGACTAACAGTTACTAAATGTTTTTCTTGATTGTTACATGTATGATATGTTCGTGATCTAATTGATCTATTATAAGAAAGAGTTTAATTTTAATTAATTAATTATGGGTAAAGATTCAAACTTCAAAGTGATCCTAACTAATTGATTCACAATTATGCTCATTCGAACGCAATAATAGTACTTGCAGGAGGAAGATGATATTTCATACCAATTTCATATTTAATATTCTGCATGAGTTCTATAGAGACTACGTAAAAGATTGAAACATTTAAGATCCAAATGTCTACTACAAAACTAAATTAATTTGGCAAATGTTACACATTCAGTTGTCGACCAATTTTCCACGTATAAATATACAACGACTTGAAAATCCACCCTAAAAATTTTTGGGCATTTAGAGCAATTTCACATCGTTAGCCCGTTCGTCATACATCCTTTAATAACGGAAGACTTTAACATTTTACTGAAAGTCACAATAAATGAAACTTTAAAATCTTTTCAACTAATAAATAATGGGACAAATGACTAAAGTCTTCAGTACATAATATCAATATTCAATTAGAATTTATTAAACCTAAACATGTGCAATACTTCATCATGAGCTTGAGCTACCATCCATCAGATACTCTTGGTTACATGCACAGATTCAGAGTGCATGGTTTCCCAATTAGAGTATGTAAATGACACGCATACTATGATATCCTATCACATGATACTACATGTGATGCACAATTCATCATAATAATAACATAACATATAAATATGCATGTCATGAACTATATCATGATCTTTACATGACATTACATAACATTTACATTCATTCTTCATATAATGTTCATGAAACATAAACATTATGGCATATCTACTTAATTTCATATCCATTATCTAGATGTATCATACATTAGAAATATGCATTCATATCATTCATCAGATACATGACATAATATATCATTTCATTTCATTTTCATAATAATGTACATCCTAGAAGTTTCTTCATAACTCCTTGATCCTTACTTCTTAACTTCTTTCATACTTATATCTCCTCAGCATTGCTTTATAATTCTTTGAATCTTCTTTTATTCTTCCTTTCTTTCTTTATTATGTGATCATTCATGTGTCATATTCATCCTTCATCTTTATCACAAAATAACATCTTTACTTTCATTCTATATCATAAGTCATATTTAGGAACACACATCATAATAGTGATGAATTTTATGCCTAGTCATATTTAGGAATATACACACTTTATGATGAGGAACATTGTTTCTTGGAAAGTGCATACATAGATGCATGACTTTACTTCTCAGGCTTAGGTCACCTTGAAGTACATATATAAGTGTAGGACTTTATTTTCTATCTTTACTTCATCATCATCTTAACATTCTTTCTTTGTCATGAGATACTTTAACTTCACTTTCATTTTTACTTTATCTTATAACATCTTTGATTTTAACGTAGTTGAAAGAATCATATCACATCATCATAGGCCATATATTTGGAACATGCATATCATAATAGTGAGGGACTTTATTTCAAAGAATATGCGTACTATAATAGTGAGTGACTTTATTCTGAAGAATACACACTATAATAGTGATTGACTTTATTCCAAGAAATATGTACACTTTCTGATGAGGGACTTTGTTCCTTTAAGAAGCACATACACAAATGCAAAATTTCACTTCGCGGGCTTAGGTCTCCTTGAAGTACATATATAGGTGCAAGTCTTTGCTTCTCAACATTGATGAGTGAGACATTTTTCTTCAACTTTAGGTGTATTATGCTTTGCAATACATCAATCATTCATATTCATCATTCTTCATGTTTTAGCCTAATTATGGCTGAACATACATTTCGTAATCTAGGTGTCATTTACGTGCATCAAGCATCAATTCATAACATAAATACTTGGAAAATAAATTAAAAATATCATATATTCAAGATTTCAGTCTGTCATGACCGTGACGGAGTGGTCACGCCTGTGATCGTGCTGTGAAACGATCCTGTTTTGCTTCTAAGTGTTGGCCACAATCGTGCCCAGTAGTGTCCGGTCTGTGCCTGTTAGTTCCACGGTCGTGCCCATTAGTGTCACGACTGTGAGATAGAATTTTTGTCCATTTGCGAGTTTAATACGGCCTGACCGCATTTTCCCCTTCTAGGTCGTATTTTTGGCCTTTAGGTCATATTGACATCGCACCAAAAAATGTAGGCAGTCCATATTAAAGCCCTCTTGCCCGTATTGTGTTGCCCGTATTGAGCTCGCATTCTGCACATTTTTCAATGAAACTTTGGAAAAATGCAATATCAAGCATCTAAAGTGTCTAGGCTTGATCTATATATTGATATGCATAAAAAACACATGAAAAATACGAAATCATCCATTCTTTCAAATCTAGGATTCATCCTAGATCTCACAACATGGAACCCTAGCACAAGAATCTAACATGGAATTTCAAGAACACGAATTATATATGAGAACTTTCAAATCTAATGCATGTGTGACCCTCAATCAGAATGCCTACTAAAGACTAGGGTGTCCTTGGATCTCTCAATCCAAACATTGAGAGGGGAGAGAGGGGTTGGATTCCCTTTACATATCTATGATTTTGCCTTCCTCAATGTTAATCCTCTTTCCGTTGTCCATGTTCTCTTCCTCTTTTCCCTCTTCCTCTTCCTCGTTCTCTTCCTTTTTCCTCCTCCTAGATTGCAGCCGTCACGTGGGAGAAATAAGAAAAAGAGGAGAGGGAGGGTTTGGGGTTTTTTTATAGAGTCTAGCCCAAGGTATCCTCCAAATGACTTAAATATCCCTATTAAAAAATTAGGGTTGTTACAATATATATATATATTGATTTTATTTCGATGTGATGGTTCTTCTTGTACAAGTTCCTCACTTTCATGTTGAAAGATTTTGATCTTATCTTTTCTTGTGATGATTCTTGGATGCACAAATTTTTTGCTACCTTTCTTCTTTCAATCTAATTTTAATTTAAGACTATCTTATATATATATATATATATATATATATATATGACATTAATGGTAGTGTAACACTCCTTACATGAACATTGTGTAACACCTAAATTTGAAATGTTCGATCTAACAAACGGTGTAGATCTACTAACTCTCTCTCCTCTCTCCCTTGCAACCAATGCCTCTCTTCTCCCCCCTCTCATGCAATCAATGCACCCTCTCCCCTCCCGTCTTCCCTTCCCCCATCCTTGCAAGCGTCAGCCGGAAGCCCCACCTTCCCCTGCCCTTGCAAGCGTCGGCCGGCAGCCCGCAAGGGGGCCAACCTCACGCACGAGCTTGAATCATTGACGGCGGACTCGAATCAATGACGACGTGGGATCGATGTAGATCTTCCCCTCAGATGGAGCAGGGATGGATCGATGACAGCGCGGGCTCGGTGGGCTCGACGACGGCGATGACGTTCGCAGGGATCTAGGTCACGGCGATGGTGATGATGCTCACACAGATCTGGGCGACGATGATGGCGCTCACACAAATTTGGTCAATGACAATGACACTCGCACGGATCTGGGTGATGGCGACGAGCTCTGCAAGAATCTAGGCAACGATGGCGACACTCGACTTGCGGCCGGCGAGATCATGTGGACGGAGAGAAAAGAGAGAGCATGAGGGAGAAGAGAGGGTCGAGGGTGTTGCCGGATGTGGAGATTGTCGCTAGTAGTCGCCAATGATTGTCGGATGGCGGGGAGGAAGGCTTGCAAGCGAAGAGTCGGGAGAAGGAGGCTTGCAAGAGAGAGAGAGAGGAATATTAGTGTGCTACCACACCTTTGTGGTAGCACTGTACGACCACACCTTTGTGGTAGCACTGTACGACCACACCTCCAATATCATCCGATCTAAGATGGACGGACGAGATTTGCGAGTCGGTTCAGGATGGAGGGTGGACGCGGTTCGGCCCACAGTTTGGCGAGTTGGCTCAGCGAGCGGGAGGGCAGTTTAGATGGTGACAGTCCCTCTCTATGCGACGATGGCAGGCGATGGAGCTCCGGCAAGAGGAGATCAGCGAGGGCGGTTCGGATGGCGGCGGCCCCTCTCTGCTCGACGGCTGCAGGCGAAAGAGCTATGGTGAGAGGAGATCAGTGAGGGTTGGCAACAAACTATGTGTCTCCTCCCCCCTCCCTGCATGATGGCGATGGACGATGCCGGTCCCTCTCTACATGACGATGGCGGGCGACAAAGCTCTGGCAAGGGGACATCAACGAGGGAGGGTCGACAATGGGAGATCGACGAGGGAGGATTGGCAAGGGAGGGTTGGCAACGAATTGCACGTCTCCTCCCCTCTCTGCACGACGACGCCGGGCGACAGAGGCTCCCCTCCAGCAACGTTCGGGCTGCAATGATCGTCCTTGGCCCTCTCTACACAACGCTTTCCCTGATCGAACAAGAGATCTTCGTCGACACTCCTCCATTATCGTCACGCCTTCGATTTGCTTCGATCCCCAACGGAGTTGATGCCGACGGCGAGGTGTGCAAGGACGTGCCGGACGCCGCCGAAGATAATGGAGGCCTACCAGTGGCAACGGAGTTCAGCACCCTATTCATTTGCAACGATTCCTGAGCTGTGCTGGCGAAACCATGCCTGAAATGCTTGAACCGCTCTGGATCGCACGCTCTTCATCACGTCCGTCCATCTCAGATCGAGCGATATGGAAGTGTGGTCGCACAATGCTATCACAAAAGTGTGATAACACACTAATATTCCTCATAAAAAAATGGTGTCGGAGGGACTCCATGTATATATATACTCGATTAAATTTAATCTAGTGGTCCGTATCTTCAATCTTGAGTTTTTATTTTGTGAACATGATTTCATTTGCCAAACAATTCACATACGATGAAAAATCAATCAATTTGAAAAACAAAAAAAATATTATTAAATTAAATAAATAAATGGAATTAAATGAGATGTGAAGATTTAGTTTTGCTATGTTTTACATACTTTTTTCATAAAAAAATGAGTATATAGTTTTTTTTTCTTTTCTACCTACTCACTCTTTTTTTACCTATTAGCCATATACTCGCACACAATTACGAGAGCTTAGGATATTACTACTTCCACTCTAAAACACATGCTGAAAATATTGAACATCTTTATTTTAGTGAGATAAAATGAAATGACAATATTGTATCTTGAAGTGTTAATAATGACCTTCTTTTTTTATTGGTTATACTATTTTAAAGAATATGTAACTCCTTTTGTAAGATTTTTTATTTATAAAATGGCAATTTATTCATTTTCTGTTATTTAATAGCATAAAATAGGACGACCAACTAGAAAATATTATTCGTTTGGTTGAGAAAGTAAGATAAGGTTGAGAAAATATTTTTTTTATACTCTTAAATTATTTGCGATCGCATTTGAAAGTAGTATACCGATTAGGTTGAAATTTAATTACTTTTCTAAGAATGTTTGGTCAATTTATTTCGTCCAAAGAAATCGAGCCTGAATTATCAGACAATACCAAAACATTTTGTAATATTCGTTCTATTTCCAGTTGATAACCCCAACCTACTTTTTCCAGCCCATATATAATTCGGAACTCCAACTGGGCCACCTTTGATCCATTTATTTTTGGCCCAAATATTATCTATTTTTTTCATTTTTTTAACCTTGTTTCTTTTTCTTATACAAACAACAATATGCATTGGTGCACACAGAAAATATTTATATGGATCTGCTCACCAGATATTTTTAGATATTCATTTTAGATATTTTTAGATACTTCTAATCAGATATATTTGAAACTATTTCTTTCTTGATTTTATGTTAAAAACGTTCACCCACTTTTCCTCGTTAAAAAATTCAATCCATATATGTCTTTGGAGATATTTTATAAGGAAACATTTTTTTAATGTATAAATTGATATGTTTACGCCAAAATATGATAAATCATCATTTCAAAAGTAATTGCATTTGTAATATTATCATGATTTTCAGTTTGCTACTAGTTGGTGTGGACATAGTTCTTTTTTTTTTTTTTTTTTGTGAATGTGTGATTTCAATTAATCTTTTTTTGTAGGTGCAATTAGGTCACTTGGATTGGCGATTTAAATTCCAAGTCAAAACATGTTATTATCAAATTCAAAGGTCCAAAATCAGATTAATTAAAAGGTTTAGTAATTTTTAGCCACGAATTTGAATTTGGAAATAAGAGAGATTATGATTACACAATCAACGTGTCTCTATCCAAAATAATATTTGAATTCTTTTGTATTTGTTTTTCATTTCTTCTGGTACACCCATATTTTTTTAAAAAAAATTAATTTTAACATTATATTTTAATGGAACATTATTGTCATTTAAAAAATTATTATTGCCATTTTTATGTGAACCACAGATACTTTTATTCTTATCTACTAAAATGAATATTAATAATATTTTTGGATTGGTAATATTATTAACTGTTCTTAATCGTAACACATTAATAGTTTTGTTAGTTTCATTAGGAAAAAAACAAGATTTATTAATTCCTTGGGTAGATTCAAAATTATGATTTGGAGATGTGATGTTACATGGGAAGCGACAAGTTCTTTTTTTCCGTCAAATTCATTGGTGTTCAAAATTACTAGCATCTCATCAATTTGATGTTCGGATGAAAGTTGCATGAATAAACTCGAATTAATATGATTACTTTGAGAATCGAACTTAGGATGTAGCGACCTATGACATAACTCTGCTATCCACATTGGTTAATCAGTGAGACATTTTTTTCGGTCGAGACCCATCAATGTCCGAGGCTACTAGCATCCAACTAATCCGGTGTTTGAATGAGAATGGTATGAATAAACTCTGGTCAAAGTGGTGATTTTGGAAATCAAACTGGAGGTTATTAGCACCCAGCGATTCCAGGACACAACTCTACTACCCGATTGTGCCAACCATCCTTGATTAGTGACACGTTCTTAATTAAGCTATATTCATATACTTCCTTCCCATAACGCATCATAATCAATGAAAACATTTGCACACAGTGAAAGGGAGGTGACTTAAGCAAAAAACGAAAAAGCATATCTCCCAATCAACTCTATAGCATCAAACAGAAGTAGTCACATGGGAGATCAACTAATTAAACTACAGAGATGCCTCATGGCTCGATCTAGTAGAGGGAACATATTTGTAGACCTACTCAGGCAAGACCTCTTGACATTCTAGAAGCAAAATTCGGTGAAGATCATTCACCATCCGAGAAGCATGCGGCAAGGTCTAGGAAGGAACTAGGGCATTATCGTCATCTGGACTGGGTCCATTATCCAAGCAACACCGATATCTGATACTCTACCTTTATTTTGTACAAATCTCTAGAATCATATGAGTTACCTAAACTTAAATAATATTCCTTGAGCAGTGACAAAGGATTTCAACTCTATGATTAACTAGGAGGACAAAAGGGGGAGGAGGGCACAATTTGAACTTACCAAATCTTTAAAATCCCTAAGATCACTAATTCATAACCAAGGGCTAATTTAGGTTGTGATCCTTCTTCTCGTGCACTCTAATCATCGAAGGATGTCCTTTGCACAACTAACCTCATCTTCGCCGAAGATTCTGCATACGAGTACAAACACTCCAACCTCTTTAGCTGATTTAGACTATAGCAAGACATCACGAGCGAGAGGTACCTTCGTTTTTCCCTACTACATGAGGAGCGGATTAAGGTTCCTCCTATTTGTTTATGTAAAGAGGTCCAAATTTGTGTAAATAAATTTTTCTGTGCTTGTCCTAGTGATCACAACTTGAGCACAACTCGTACTTCATAGTATGTTTTCCTTTTAACATAGTTATTATTTTTACTCCTGAAATCATGAAAAGCTAGCATGCAAATGGGTGTTAGTATATATTTGAATGTTGCATTTTCTTGTTTATAATGCACGTATGCAAAATGCACTCTCCCTGATAACTATGAACCCAATGTCACCCGTTACAATTATTAGCTTAAGTTAGGGCATGCCAACAAATATTACAACTATTAGCTTCACAAATCGACTTCTTAATTTAGACATTAGTTTTATGGATGCTACTTCACTATCAATAGCTACTCAACAATGTTTCATCCATACACCGTGCTATGACAGAAATGACACACTTTCTTCTTATGGCATAGACTAAAGTCTCAATGGTACTAGTACCTGCTACAAGTCATATAATTTTATGCGAGAACCCAACCATATGATGACAACTCTTGCAGTTAATACTTTTGCTTCCCATTTTATTAGTTCTGTTTGTCACACTACTATCTATGTGAAATATTGTAAGGATTTAGCACAATGAATCAAGAACTCGGTATCAGAAACAAAGAAGGCTCGTTAAAAAAAAATAACTAAACAATTGGAAAAATGAGTTGGATGAGGTTTTTGTTGGAATCATGAAACTCAAACATCTTGATGGAATCTATGTGAATGGTGTCTTCTCCACCGACATATGGAAGCACATCTTGTTGTGATTCAATGAGATGACAAAGAAGGGCTACGATATGGCAAACTTAAAAAATAAGTTGAAAAACTTGAAGAAGTCCTTTATCATGTACCATTCTCTACTTAATTGAAGTGGATGGGGATGAGATCCTAAGAGGCCATAGCGGTAAGCATAAATATGAACTTTTGGGTATTTCATTTATGCTTCAATTTATGATCCTCATTCATTATCCTTCATCTTCTCTTACATCCATGGGCAAACAAGGAATACTCCAGAACCAAGGACAAGTCCTTTCTTATGTTTGATGACTTGTCGTTCATTATTTTCAAGAACATAACTATTGGGAGTAGGGCCTTCGCTACAACAATGTCTGAGGACGATGACCTGAGTGAAGATGACACTAACGTTGACATTGAGATCACCTTGGATTCTCTGAATTTTTGCCATGGCACGAAAACCAAAGATCAAGTGGACATGAAGGCGTCTATGATAATCCGACATCACAAGCTTCTTTTGAAGACCCATTCACTGATCTGTCGCCCACAACAATTAGTGGCAAGAAGGCTAGGTTTAGTGTCCATAACAGTTCGGAGGCCATTGAAATTATGAAGGAGATAATACAACAAGGGAAGAAGAGACTTCTATTGTTGGTTGAGATAGTACAATGTGAAAAGAAAGCCAACCCCATACTCTAAGACAGAATGTTGGGCTAAATTATATGAGAAGGTTACTAACTGCACTCTCGCATTCAAGCTAGTCATGATGAAAGCATTCAAGGATGAAAGCAATTGTTGGGCTTTTTCTTTTGGCATGATGAAGATGACATGTTGGAGCCAAGATGTTGGAACAAATATAAGAGTACCATAGGAAGAGGCCCTAGTCAAGGGGGCAACCATTTACCTATGGGTGCACAGCTTCAAGTGTGATTGTTGGCTCATCACATTCAATATCAGCTAGAGGCTCTAGAGCTATCCACTTTGTTTGGTTCAATGTTTCCTAGCAATACCAACTTCTCTCTTGCTTTTCGTGTCATCTCCATCCATCCTATGCACCGCTTCTTCCACAATAGTTTCTGTTCGTAGTTCTTTCACCCTGCTTGTGATGGTACTGAATTTGCCTCCAAGCCGAATGTATCCACTTCTATGGGGTTCAATGTCCACTCATCATCAAATGATGGTTCAATCTCTACTAGAGCTTCTTGTTCTTCTTGAATTATATGCTACAAATACTAATGATAGTTCTTAATTATTAGCTTTTCTTTTGGTAGTATGATCACGTTCTAATAGTTTTGATACAAGTGTATATCACCTTTTGGCTCCACAAGTAATGAAGCTATGTTTCTTAATAAGAACTTATTATATACATGTGTTGTGACTTTTTGGAAGAATGGTAACAACTTGTGAAATTGCTTATCTATTATATGTAGTTTTTAAGTATCCAATTATACCCGTGTCTTATTGTACTATGACTACTCTAGTTTCCTGCATTTTCTGTGCAGCTTGTTTCTTCTTATTGCCATGTTTTTCTCCCATTCTAGTTAAATTAGTACTTTTTTGCATAGATAAATAGACATATGTTGATACAAGTGTTGATAGAGGATGAGAGATTCTATGAAGAAATTATCAAAATCATAATGGGTAGTCATACAATCGAAATAGATCTTGGCCGATCAACTCAAAGGGTTCTATGCAGAACTTGACCTTTCACTGCTCGTACTAGACATATTAAAAGGTCACCCCTAAAGATGTTATGACATGTTTTGGATGTCTCTTGTAATGTTTATGAAATTGGAGGAATTACTCACGTCAAGGAGCCTTATACATAGTACTCAACACGTGAGTTCATGCGAGCAATTAACCTTCTTCTTACATTCTTTAGGACACATCATATCCAATAGAATCATTGCAAAGAAATTCCAACATTATGGCAAAACCATCTCTCACCAGTTTAATAATGTCCTTCAAGCGATATGTTTCCTTTCTAAGGAGTTCATTGTCTTACCCAATGGACATGAAGATGTGCATTCACGGATTCGTAGCAGACATAAGTTCTTCTCCTATTTTGTGATAAGTCGACAATATTAGTTCAAGTTTATTGACTTATGACACCACAATAGTGATGCGAGGTGAACACATTTGTTGTAAAATACACTAGGGGTTATCGACAGAATGCATGTTCTTGCGTCAATTAAGAAAGCTAATCAGTCTCATTATAGCAATCGCAAGGAGTTCATTTCTTAAAATGTGATGGCAGTAACATCATTCGATCACTCATCTACCGTTGAGTCTTGCGTTGTGTGTTGAAAATGAAGGATTTGTTATCCCGGAAGGTATACACTTTTTTAATGATGTCAACCATGATGTAGGATGCAATTTAAGGCATAAGTAACTATTTTTTTTTTGTTTGATAGACCACAGGTAAATTCTATTTTGTAGATTTTGAATATGCTGACATTGAAAAATTTGTTGCCCCATATCGTGGCGTGAAGTACCATTTGTCTGAGTTCAACAATCGTCAAAGGATATATGAAAATCCAAAGGAGCTTTATAATCAGAGGCATGCACAACTTATAAACTATGTTGAGAAAAGTTTTGGTATTTTGAAGTCCCGCTTCAAAATTCTTCGGATGATGGTGCATTATCCCATAGGAACACAAGGAAGAATTATCTTATAAAACGATATCAAGGAAACAACGAGTACTTTAATATGCCATGACTTGAATGTGACGACAACAACAATGTGAATGATCCCAATGCAAATGTCCAAATAGGAACCGAAGAAAGTCGAAGGAGTGATCAATTGCGTAGTGACGTTGCAATTCAGCTATGAAACGCTCATCAACATCATCGAGGTTTGTTTATGTTGATTTATCCTTTATTGCTAGAATATCATAGTTTTCTTAGGTGAAATAATCGTGAACTTACTTTTGTTGTGCAACAAATCAAGATTAGTAACATGTACAAGCGTGGATATACAACAAGAATAGGAATATACTGGCATTCTATCTTGTAAGAATATTTATGTATTGCTTGTCCTTAATGTCTTCATTATGTTGACATTTTATTATGTTCACATCACTATTTATCTTTTTGATGTTGTAGTGGTGGTCGTGCACATTATGTTCACTTCCTAATGTGTCTTGTGTAACATGCTTATATTTCCTTGTGATAATGTCTTATGGACTCTTTCTAAAATTTATCTGTACAATGACGAGGCTCATGCATTCATTCGGTTGAGTGGGAAAGGGAAACAATGTGATCTTCTGATGATTGTTATATGCAATGTACTCTTTTTAGATATGAATACTTTCTCCGTTACTTCACTTGTAGTTGTTATACTTTATCATCATTGTCGGTTGTGTGTGTGGAGATGTACAAGATAACGGAGTTACTTGTTATAACCAATGTAGCCTCGTGAATGTTCATTAGATAAAGAAGTTTGATGGTTCTTGGTTTTTAGATGTATCAAATGACTATCCAAATGAATGTATGATGGTTCATATTTTTTCTCCTAGTATAAATTAGTAGTCAGTTAATATATTTTATGAGACATTGATCGGATAAAATTGTTAAGAATATGTAACTTAGTAATTTTGAAGTTGGTATGCATGATATTTCCAACTTGTCATTCGTGCTAAGAATGTCATATGATATGGCTATTATTTACCACCGACCGCTTCATATAGGAGAACATCGTTTGTCGACATGCTTTGAATCTTAGTCCACCGCGCATCACCATTTGCGACTCATTCATGTCAAAAACCTTTACTTGTGGTTAGTGGAAGTCAATGGCCATCTAGTCTCCCTCATTGAACCCCTATCCAATGTTGCATCTTTCACTTATTGCTCCAAGTTGAAGCCATGTGTCAATCTCTTTGTCATGTCCATATTTATGGAGTCTTGTTAGGTAAGGGTGTTATTAACTTGTTGATATGAATATAAATATATATTAATGTATCTACATGTAAAAGTTCTCAGTTAAAAGAAGGTATATATGAATCATGCGCCGCACTGCTCAAACAAGGTATTCCACATTGTGGCTTCAGTTAAAAGAAATTAGGGTCCCAAAGTTATGCGATCATCAAATGGTGAAAAATGGTTCTCTTCAATAATGTAACATTTTAAATAAATTGAGTGTACCACTGCATAATATTGATGAACAAAAGAGGATGGTTCGTATAAGCACACTCAATAAATTACACCATACTGCATTAATGCAACGGGCAAAAGATAATGAACGTGCTATGGTGAGAGCATCAACTACTTATACAAAGTTCACTAACAGAAAATCAAATATGAATCCAACAAGAAAAGTAAATAATCCTCTCGCTTGAGCCATACGATGAGTTCTTCCAATCTTTCACACTTTCTTAACAATCCCAATATGACGATTATGCCACAATTTTCGGTCGGTGGATCACGCCATTTGAAGAACCCACAAGCACCATGTGGACTATTTTTCTATGAAGGGAGACTGTCAGCTAACTTACTATGAATCAACAAGGAGAAGAAATCGAAGATTTGCATTTTGACATCCAAATGTGGCAGACCTAGAATCGTCTACTTGGATTTATGTCGGTCCACGACATTCGCAACGTGCATATATGTTGGCAATGACAAAATGGGGCATCCATTGTTACATTTCGTGTGGCACAATAGACAAGTTCCTTGTTCATAAACACCCATTGTATTTTAGATTCAAACTCCGAACAACGATTGTTAGGAAAAATAAAGGAAGCAATTCGTAACACCTTGCAAGCGAAAAATGAAAAAAACACTTGTAAGTGGTTTAAGGTTATGAAGAAAGAACTCGCATCAACTTTTTCCTTCACCTAAGCAAGCCACTAGGCCCGGTTGGTTGCTGGATACGCCTTCACCTAAGAGCGTCATAACCCGAACACGTTCAGCAACAAAGGACACCTTTGACTTCGAAGCATGGATCCTTTGAACAACTGTTTCGTTCAATCTAGGGCAATGAGGATTTCTAAAAGGGGAAGTGATGCATGGGCTTAACACTGCAAAAGGATTCGTTGATCATTTTGTAGTTACTTATTCGTGTATTAAACCAAATGATACGATGGAATAACCGTCTGCTGCAAATGTGTCAAAGTAGCGAGGATAGACTGTATTCACGTAAATATTTTCACTATTCTCTCACTCCGTATCCAACAACCAAATGGGCTCTTAGGACCACATACAACTAGCCGTTAGCCTATCTTAAGCAAATCAATTTGAAATTATGGAGCAAATCTAAGTTAACTGATAAAAAAATGGAGACAAAAATACTAATTTCTTTCATTTATCAACTAGCATAAGATCCGGGAAAATCTTATTCCAACCTTATCTAATAATAAAGAAAACACTATAACAGAAGAACCTTATATTAGGGGTGCATTCGTACAACACTACAAGAGCTTACGATGAATTGACAATACAAATTTATCCTCAATGCCTTGACCTATTTTACCTACACTTGATTCATCATGGAAACATCACCTGGTGACCTCAATATCTAAAAAAGAGACTAAGGATAGCTTATGGATTTTAGGAGTGCGGAAGGCTTCTAGTTTTGATAGTTTCACAGTTGAATTTTATAGAAACTATTAAAACATCATCAAAAGGATATTAGTAATAGTATCATCTCCTTTTCTCAAAATGGCATTATGCTTATTGAATGGTCAAAAGCATCCTTAGTGTTCATATCAAAGATTGATTTTCTCAAAAAGTTATTGCTTTGAGGCTCGTATCTTTATGCAATGATCTATAGACTAATCATGCACAATATGTTTTTATTTCTAGCAAAATAATTCAAAATAATATTTTGTTATCTCAACAAATTATTCATTCCATTGCTAAGGGTAATTGGAAATATACAATGTTAAAGGTTTATATGGAGAAATCTTTTGATAGAATTTTATGGATTTCACTATACCATATTTTCCTCCACAATTTATGTCACACCCAACTCCGTGACTAAGTTGTAATTCCATTATTATAATGTTAGTTATGTTTATCAATTTCAAAAATAAAATCGGCAAAATCTCCCTCCCTTACTTATCTTGTGTTATTTGTCAATACATACAAGAGATGCATATATATATATATATATATATATTCATCAAAGTTTAAATAAAATTTATAAGGCACGACATTCACATATTATCATCATTGTTTTACAAACCATCTCACATGTAACAACCCCACAGGATCAACTCTTACACAACCTTACAAAAAGTTTCTCACAAACTTAATTACAACATCTAAGACTTTCTATTACACATGCAGGCTTAAAAAAACAAAAGTGAAGGGGAATTAAAGTGCTCCAGCGGCCCGACCTCTTCTATATGTAGCAAAATAAGTTTCGAGTCGACTCAACTCGAGAACTTACGAGTATCTGAAAAATTTAAAATGGGTACTATGAGCAACAATCATTTGCTCAATGAGTGGAATAAAAGTACAACATAGGGGAGCAATACGAGTGTATATAACATTTAAATAAACCACATTTCTTTCATATGAAAAAATATTTAAAGCATAACACATATAACATAACTTGTCAAATCATATGAGCTTTCACATAAGTAAAAGTAACTCAAGATATCATCATTTTCATAATTAAACTCCACACATGTGTCATTGCACATACTCATCATGGGTCAATACGTATTCCTCCATGATTATGTGTCATACAGTTAAGCAGAGCTTCATAATCAAGAGTCATGAATACACAGAGTAAATCATGGGTCAATACGTATCCATCTATGATTGTGTGTCATACAATTAAGCAGAGCTTCACAATCAAGAGTCACAGATATACAGAGCAAATCATGGGTCAATACGTATCTCAATCATGATTGTGTGTCACACAATGATACGCAGAGTAAATCATGGATCAATACGTGTACGCGGAGCAGCTCCCAAAGGGCAAAGACACCCGATATACGCCCCAAAGACTTCATGCATATCGAATGCGGTCCCAAAAACCTTTTTCAAATAGCATGGCTAATGAACACATAGAGTTTAATAATATCAAAATACACATGTCATAATCACATATCATTATCAAGTAAAACTTATTTTCACTTCACAAACATTGTTCCTTGAAAATATTTTTGTATAAGATGTTACTCCATCTCATATGAAATCCTTGAAACATATCATAAATACTTTTCATAGCTCAAGATATGTTTCAATAATAACAATAATAAGCTTTGCTTGAGGTAATACATAAATAAAAGAACTAACATATAACATTTTGCTATGTTGTAAATTTACCAACTCACCTTGTACTTTATCACTTCAAGAAGGTTTATTAGATTTCCTCCCTTTCACTTGCAACTTGATGTTTTACTACAAGTAATAATGCCTTTTTCCTTCTCAATCACTAATAAGGTAATATGCAATGCATGCTCATGATGCATGAATGATTATGCACCCTAAAATTCATATAATCTTCTTTAATACTAATTTCTAATTTCAGGTGTTTATATTCATAAGATATTTCACACTTGGGACCTTTCAATTCTCCAAAGCTTAATTAGATTTTTTTCTTAGGATTTTAGATTGAGTACTTGTCAATAAATAATTCATAATTTCTTAACCATGTGAGAAAATATTATGATTCTGGATTAATTAGAAACTAGACATCCTAAGGTTTCCAACCCCCAAATATCATTATTTAAATCCAAGTGAATAAGTACATCTAAAACAATCTGACCTAGGGTTTGTGTCTAGGCAGACTGTATGTCACTGAAAGATTGATTTATATGTTTCTTTATACTTGTCCATTTAACTAGATCATAATTTTTCTGAAACCTAGACTTCACTAGTATTTTTTCATAAAAAATATAGAATTTAACTCGTTGTATAGCCTTATAACAAAAATAATTAATTCGGATCATCATCTGTCTATGTCCTGGAACCTGACAAAAGAATCACTATGAAATGAAAAATTCATTTCTCCCAAACTACAAATCCAAATAAGATGATTTCACTTCTCACCGAACCCTTGGCATGTAAATTTCAAACCCTAATTCACTTTATTCCAACCGTGCCCTAATTTACAAATTGAACATGTATCAGACTCGGAACAGGATGAGTGACTTGCGAAGATAAGTTCATAACTTCCTCTATAAAACTCTTTTTTAAGTGATTTTAGGGGCCATGGAAATATAATTCGAATGGCTTAACTATACAAAATGTCGTGATTTATGGTTGTATATCAACGAAGAAATGGTCCTCTCAATTAGAAGAATAATTTTTGGATCAAAACTCACCTGGAACAGCCAATGTTCCCGATTTTTCCTAGGTCGATTCGCTTGATTTCGGCCTTTTGTAATTTTTCTACGGTGAAAAAATAATGTTAGGTGGCTTATATATTTTTTTCAGAATTTGATGAAGTTGTATGACGGTTTGGAAAAATATCTTTTTGAACAGCTCTCACCTGTCTGCTTCAGCTGCTTGGAACTTAAGTGATGATCAATCACATTTTTTTGTCATAACTAAGTGTTCTAACCCTAATTAAGCTTACTTAATCCTATTTAAACATGTATATCATAATATTTAGAAATTTTATAATTTATTCCTAATAACCTTATGTAATAACTTTGTAAAGTTTATCGATAATTAAGTAATCATTATTCTCTAATCGAAATATTAATTACTATATACAAATATCACTAAATGGACATCCAAACTAACTTAGTATGTTAATTAAATATATGATTATGCACAATTGATATTTCTAGAACACGTCCGTGACAATTTATATCATGAATTTTAGCTTATGTTCAGTCATCAATATTCGCCTGTACTACATCCAATTCCTTTAGAAGTCAAAGGATATCAAATAGGAGGACCTCATTTTTCTATATGTTTCTAAAGTTTTTATATCAATGATCAATCATCAAGTTTAGTAAGGGGTTATTAGTCTATATTCATTGGGCAATTTCACTATGACCCACTTAATGTTTGCTAATGATTTACTCATTTGTACATGGGTTACAAAATCTAATTTCTTAGACTTAAAACAATTCAAAAAATATGAATGCCTCAGTAATAAGAAAAGTTAACTCTATAGATATGAAATCTTCTCCCCCTTGCCAAAGATTGGCAGACATATAAAATCAATTATCACCATGATCCTCAACTTCAAAGAGGATAACTTTCCTTTGTCTTATTTGGGTGTAAACATTTCCCATAAATATGCACCCAACAACTTTCACGGACCAATTATAGATAAGATTAAGGCTAGAACATCAAGTTGAAAATATAACCTTCTCAACTAAGCTAGAAAATCCACTCTTATCAACTCAGTGCTCACCTCCATTCTTATTTATGCAATAAGTTCTACGTACTCAGCAAATGAGATTCTTGATTCCATAGAAAAACACTCTAGAACTTTTTTCTTGGACCGGGGGAGTGGGATAAGAGGTACTCACCTAATTGACTAAAAAATTATCAAACTTCCTAAATGTCATGGAGGCATGAGGATTAAGAATTTGAGATATGTCATGCCTTCCCTACTAGTCAAAAGGGTTCTAGATCTATTGAACAACGAAAGCAGTCCATGGACACACATGGTAACTAGCAAATATGACAAGTTACATCCATGGGATCCTCTTGAAATATTTAGCAATATGACATGGAACTGGAAGGCAATCATTAACAACTTGCAAGTAATTTGGCTTGGCCTGGACGATAGTCTTGAAAATTTCTATGGCATATTTCTGTGTCTTCTAAATTCATATATCTTTATAAAAGCTTGCACATAATCATTTACTACTTCTGATATTATTTTAAATTTTAACCCTTTCTATTGATTTCTCCTGTAAACTTTGTGGTAGACGTCATGAAACAAATAGTTGTGATTTTTTCTTATAATTTCACACTTCAACTCTAGTCGAATTTACAAGCTGAACTCAATTTTGATTTTATACAATCATAGATTCTGGCTCCTGATTATTAGAGGGACAAAAGTTGGAACTTAGTTCTAAATCAAAGTTATTGTCCATTTTTATTTTTTTTTACCAACCCTCGATATTTGGAAAATGATGTAGATGGTCCAACCAGTGCGACACTAATGATTTTGCACATTGTCCTTTGGAAGTCGACTCATCATTATTTTTATTTGTGTTTGGTTGATAAAATGATATTCCTAATTATTATTTTAGATTGTGTTAAAACATAACAAAAATAATTAGTTAATATATTAATAATATATATATAATTGAAGTCTCATAATTAATTAATCTTTTTAATTTTTTCATGACTACGTAGAAATAGTTGTATTCCATAGATTTTGAGAAACTTGATAATCCCAGACAAACTCCCGACAGATTTAGACATGGCTTGGAATCTGTGCGATCAAAAATTGATGCTAATCTTATTCCATTACATGTTTGGAAACTTTCAATAGAATAAATAGATATTCCACTATTTATTATATATCCAAACGGTCCCTAAGATCACTCGTTGATCCAGTAAAAAGGATTCCTCCTTTAAACCCATATGGCGTCTTTTCTAATGTAGAGGACGTTGGGAATGCCTGATATATCTTTAGAACTTACAATAGCTCTTTTCTAATTATAGGCGTGATCAGGTGTTATGGATTCTCTAATTTGGAGCTCGAAGGTTGGGACATGCATGCTTGAGGATATGATATGAAGCGGGGCCATGCTATTGGGAATATGGATTCGAGAAATTTGACGATCATAATTTCGAATTACTTTTTTAGCGCTAGGCAAATAAGAAACTATATACACGATATAGCGTCACTTCTTGCTACCTTTGATGATTGGAAACTAACTCACTCATTGTTACGACAAGGCTAATTAAATTAGGCAGGTGGTCACCTCGCACCTTACCTTTTGATGGTTCTCGGCAGTGGATATTTTTAGATTCAAAGTCAAGACACTTTTTTGGAAATAAAATAAAATAAAAAAAGTCGACACTTTTTTGAAGAGAAATAAAATCTCTTCCGCGCAGATCCTTTGATGCTTTAAACTTTTGAATGTTATCTTAATAATTATAAATCTCCTTTTAAAAAACTTCCCGTAACGACGTCATGTCTTATTCTCCTGAGGTAATTTAGTCTTTTCAAGATATTCTCGCAATCCTCGTGGCTTCTGAGAAGTCTCCCTAAATCCCCTCGACACTGCACCGAAAGCGGACTCGGACGGTGCCGATCCCCATGTCCCCGGCGCCCACGAACGGCGCCGACCAACCCCCCTTCTTCTCGCCCCGTTTCCGTCCTCTGGTGGTAAACTCCATGTCTCCCGCAATGGCCCGTAAGGTCGTGCCGGACTGGGCGCCGCCGACGGCTTCCGCCGCAGGCGAGGCCGACCGGCAGGAACAGATCTTGCTATCGTCCGCTATCGCCAATGGCGAGGACTTGGAGCCGTTCGTCCGCAAGGCGTTCGCCATTGGGCGTCCGGAGACGCTAGTGGCCTCGCTCTGGCAGTTCGCCCGGTCCAAGGAATCGGAGATCGAGGAGGTGTGCAAGGTGCATTACCAGGAGTTCATCCGCGCCGTGGATGACCTCCGCTCGCTCCTTTCGGCCGTGCACTCCCTCAAGTCCGCACTGTCCGACGCCAACGAGGCCCTCCAGTCCGCCGGCGGACCACTCCTAGACGCCATCGACGCCTTCCTCGATGCGCGCTCCGTCGGCTGCAACCTCTCCGCGGCCCTCGAAGCCGCCAACCTCTGCGTGCCCCTCTTCGGCCTCCTCGCCCGCGCCAACGCCCACATCGAAGCCGGCAACCTCTACCTCGCCCTCCGCGCCGTAGACGCCGTGGAGCGCGACCTCTTGCCCGACGCCCCTCATCCGACCATCCGCCGGATGCTCCTATCTCTCATCCCGCCGTCCGTGATCACGCCGAGCGCTGGATCAACAAGGACTTCAACGACTGGATGGTCCAGATCCGTGTTGCCAGCCGCCACCTTGGCCAGGTTGCTATCGGTCGCGCCTCCGCCGCCCGCCAGCGCGAGGAGGACCTGCGCATCAAGCAGCGCCAGGCGGAGGAGCAGTCCCGCTACGCCTCCGGCCGGTCCAACGACCTCAGCATCTACTCGTTGGAGGAATACGAGGACGCCGACGACATCGCGGCTGCAGCTGCTGCTGTCGACGGCGGCGGCGTCCCCGGATTCGATCTCACCCCGCTCTACCGCGCGTTCCACATCCACCGCACACTCGGTCGCGAGGACCGATTCCGGCACTATTACTTCCCGCAAGCTCCAGCTCACTTCCGACTTCCAGGTCTCGTCCATGACCCCATTTCTCGAGTCTCACCAGACCTTCTTCGCTCAGATCGCGGGCTTCTTCATCATCGAGGACGGGATCCTGCGTACCGCCGGCGGCCTCATCTCCAGGTCCGACGTGGACTTTCTTTGGGAGACGGCGGTCTCTAAGATGGTCTCCGTGCTGGAGGAACAGTTTGCTCGGATGCAGACGGCCAACCACCTCCTTCTGATCAAAGACTACGTCAGCCTCTTCGGCGTTACTCTCCGGCGATACGGGTACACTGTGGATTCCCTCCTTGACGTGCTGGCCAAGCACCGGGACAAATACCACGACCTTCTCCTGTCTGACTGCCGGCAACAGGTGTCCGACGCGCTGGTGGCGGATAAGTTCGAACAGATGCTCATGAAGAAGGAATACGAGTACTCCATGAATGTCCGCTCCTTCCAAATCCAGACCTCAGAAATTGCGCCGGTGTTTCCCTATCTGGCACCATTCTCGTCCACCGTTCCGGACCTCTGCCGCATTACTCGATCCTTCGTTGAAGACTCCGTCAGCGTGATGTCTCACGGGGGCAGCTGGAATTCTACCCCGTCATCAAGAGCAGGTGGCTGCCAATATGGCTATCATGGAGCGGGCTTGCACCTTCTTCTACCGCCATGCTGCGCAGCTCTCAGGCGTTCCACTTCGAATGGCTGATAGGGCTCGTAAGGAATTCCCTTCGAAGAAATCCAAGGATGCCACAATGGAACTTCTATTGGGGTTGCTTAAGAACGAGATAGATGATTTCATGCTGCTCTCAGATAGTGTCAACTGGTTAACCGACAATCTATTTATAAATGGGAATGAGTACTCCAATGAGATTATCATATACCTTGAGACGGTGATCTCCACGGCCCACCAGATATTGCCAGTCCAAGTCATTCGTGGAATACTTACTGGTGTCCTGAAACATGTATCAGAGAAGATTGTGGGTCTCTTCCTTGGTGATGCAGTGAAGAGATTTAACTCCAATGCCTTAGCGGGGATTGATGCTAATCTGAAGATGTTAGAATCCTTTGCTGATAACCAATCACACATGTTTCCTGATCCGGATGATTTGACTGTAGATGAGTTTAAGCTGGCGTTAACGGAAGCTAGGCGATTGGTCAATTTGCTCATGAGTGACCACTCTGAGAATTTCCTTAATCCAGTGATTCGCGAAAGAAGGTACAGTACACTCGACAAATAAGAAGGTGATTGCTATATTGAAGAAGTTCAGGGAATCATCAGATCGCCTCTTTCCAACATTTGGGCCCAGGAATATAAAGCAGACACCAAAGCAGAAAGCAATAGATGCTTTGATAAAGAGGCTCAAGGATGCTGCTTGAATATTTGCTGGAGTACAATATCCAGTAAGAGAGTTTTTTTCCTTTGCTTATTCATAATTCATTCATGCGAATCAGAAATCTTGATTGTTATCCATTTTTTTTTTTTTCTGTGGTTAGTGAGATTTCATTTTTTTTTAACTCCGCCTATATTTTATAGCCGATCCCAAGTCCGAATAAAGGAGGAGGGTTGTGTTATACCTCGACAGCCAGCGTAAAACCCTGTCGAATCTCATGAACATAGATCAACGATGGCGTCGTATGATTCATGTAGCCGATCCCACTTAGTGGGATAAGACTTTGTTGTTATTGTAGTGATATTTCATTTTTTTGTTGTCATCTAGCTTGTAACTTAAGTACTAAATATGCTATAAATATATGGCGCTATTTTTATGTATACGACTTCTGCCCTTTTCAGGACTTATTATACAATGATAGTTGGATTGGGTTAATTGTTCATATTTCCTGATTGAGATTTTCTTTTCATATTGTAATGGAGAAACATTCAAGTCTTTCTCTAGCTGATGATCTTCTGAACAAATTTATTATGAACTTAATCAATTTTTGCTGCCTATTTGAAGTTTCAAATCATGTACCGTAATTTTCTTTTTGGGTTTGTACAACTAGGAGATTTTTTAATTTAAGCTCCATATTTTTCTCATCTAGCATATTGAATAATTGAAGTGGCAGAATTAAATCTCAGCGTCAAGTTCGTAGGTATTCTCTACAGCTTTTGACGAGAAGCAAAAGCGATACGCAAACAAAAAGAGTACCTGCTAAAGATAAATATAGACTCAAGGTAAATGTTCGTTACCCTTGCAATTTTAATCATAAAGAAAGATAAAATAATGTGTAGGCTCAGTTCCATTCGAAACAAATGTACTATCAATCTATCATACAGAATGTAAATTGCCTATGGCCTAGTTCCCTTTGAGGGTCAGAGTGTTGATAAGGGAAAATTATTTATTGAAAGTGAATGGATTCCTGTTGCTAGTATGTAACTAATTAGATGAAATATACAATTATTGGTTAATTTCATATGAACATGCTTGCCTAACAGATACATATTTCATCTCTATTGATCACTAGCTCAGTTAGTTATGCTTGATACCATCTTACTCAGATTCGTGTAATCTGGAACAAAGTGGTTTAAATTAGTGAGGGATCTCATGACTGTGAGGAAGATGATGGCTGATATGTGACATTCCTTTTGCCTTTATTAGTATTCCAACAAAAAGCATAACATTTTCTCTTATGACGCTTCTAAATTATTTCCTCTAGAAATATGGCAAATGACCATTTTTCCCTATTAACTGGACTTTCATGGTGATTCATACTGACCACATGATACATTCTATGACCATAACCATGGTACTGCTGTCATAAATGGATAGCCAATTATTTCTGCCTTTTCCGTAAGCACCTGGCCAGCCACTTGGATTCAGGCTACGAGGATGCTAACTTTATCAAAATCAGCGTGGATGAGTCACCTTCTGTAGTTTGGTTACGAACTTCACTGTTGCGTCAACATGCTTGTCTTTAGAAGAGTGGTCATTATATTTTGTCGTTCCTTTATATCATTTGAAAATTTCCAGGTGGGTCCATGCATGGACTAGATGAGAACTCTTCATTGTTGTTGGTTGGCATGAGACAGACCATGCATTCATTTGAAAACCTATTTTTAATTAGGGGCCATATTCGTTTCAAAAAAAGAAATTAGGGGCCATATAAATTATTGTTACCAAGCCATTTATTCAAGTGTCAGTTGCTTGTTCTACTTCCTATATGCAGATGTATATAATGAATTTTCTAAATTGGATCCGGTATTAGTTCAATCTGATCATTTTAAAAAAGACGTAGTAGTATTTCTTGGCAAGATCTATGGAATCCTGCAACTTCTTTGGGAGATGATCGACTGGCATGATGATGTGGCCACAGGTTTTAGTGATTTTAACCTTGGAAAGGCTTTTGTCCATGCCATGTCTGTTGTTAGTACATCGTTTTTTTCTTGATTTTGGAAGGAAAACAAAAGTAGATATTCGTATAAACCATGAAAAATTTGGAGTACATATTTTTGTCGATCCGTCCTACAGACTCTTTTATATGTCTGTCATAGTGTGTCATATATCAAATTATTAAATGGATCTGTGTATAATTCTCATCCAAATTATATGTATTAACTGCTGTAGACCTTCCAATTTTCATCCAGCAGAGCGCTCGATATCCATGTTTTTTGGGAGTCAAAATTTCATGGATAGTTGAGAGCTCCGTCATCTATTTCTCTGAACTCTCTGCAGGGTTGGCACAAACGACATGAACGCAGAGGGCCGGGCCGAACTCATATCACTTGGAGAGCAAATTCTCCCGCAGCTCGGCCGCATCGACCTCAACTCGTCGGTTTGCCGGCATGTAGTAGCCGGTCACCGGATCGGGGATCCAAGAATTGGCCGCAGGAGAGCCTGCGGGGGCAACAACACCTCCCACCTTGACCTTAATCTTCCTCAGCATCTTTTCCTCAACGGACAGTCCGGTGGCCGCCGCAGCTCCGGCGAAACCTCTCCTGCTTAAAACATAAGTGAACAACGTACGTGAGGCATCGATCGACTCATGAAGCAGTTTGTGTACACGCATACACAGCGAAGGATTCACGGGCAACAATATATAGGGTTCCTCTGTGGACGCACCTGTTGATGAGGAGCTTGGCGCCGTTGGAGAGAGAGGCTGCGAAGGCCGTGGCGCCGGAGAGGGAGCGAGCCATCCGTAACAGAGAAGGTTACAAAGCTAAACTTGCAGTAGAAAGCAGGAGAGACAGAGGAGCCCCTTGTTTGTGTTGTGGAAGAATGAAGGTTGCTAAGGTGTTGATTTATAGAGGAAAAGGAGAAGGAAACAAAGAGGAAAAGGACGACATGCATATGCACGCAAGCCGTCCATCTTTATGTCTGTTGATTCTTTCTCGTGAATCTTTCCTTTTGGTTATCCTTCACGCACGCTGGGGCTCGTCGCTTGACTGACGCCAGACAGAGAAAGATGTTGATTTCAGATGTGTGAATTATGTTAGGGTGTAGAGAGAGAGAGAGAGAGAGAGAGAGATTGTGGAGGTCAACGAGATGGACGGCGGTGTTTCTTCGAATCTTGATGGGTTGGGACATAATAGTAGCCGCCTTCTTCACGACTCTGCGGCCCTTTTTCCTGATAATTTACCGAAACTCAAATCTCAATTTGATTCTTCTTCTTCTTCTTCTTCTTCTTCTTCTTCTTCTTCTTCTTCTTCTTCTTCTTCTTCTTCTTCTTCTTCTTCTTCTTCTTCTTCTTCTTCTTCTTCTTCTTCTTCTTCTTCTTATTATTATTATTATTATTATTATTAATAAGAACGAGCTTGTCTAGTTGTTGTCATGGAATTTTAAAATGGAGATCCTTTATTACAATTAGTTTCGTAAAAGAATAATAATATATGAAAGTGCACTTAATCAAGAATGAGTTTTGAGCACTAAATTTTATCACCAGTGCTCTATCTTTATTTTATTTTATTTTCTTACTCTACTCTCTTTAAACTTATTTAGGAATTTGTTTCAGTCTATATAAATAAAACATGGTGTATTCCACGAATGCATAATCTTTTAGAAATGTTAGCTCATTGACCTTAAACATGATAGATATCGGGATAAATAGAGAGATTCTTTTTTTTTTCAGGTAGAAAAAATCAACAAATTCCAAGTCTTCTAATGACTCAGGCTTCTTTGAAAAGTTGGGCCAATAGGTGATATAGCACACTCGTATTAATTATCTAACAATTTAGATGTCTACCTTACTCGGATGGTAGAAGCGGTCCAAGCTTCGAACTGGGATGCGAGAATAGGAGGTATCTATATAAGTTCAAATTTCGGTAAACAATATGATTGAGAGATATGATGCTCTTCAACCAAATTGAAATAGAGTTCAGTTCGACATTCAATTTGGCATGTCCTCATGGTTCCCCACCTGAGAAATGATAATTTAACTCTTTTCTTTTTGGATCATAATCAAGTATTTATTAGTGTCTAACATGTTGGAGTTTGTGAATACTTCAGGGTCTCTTGTTTCTCACACGAGGTTCGTCCACGTGAGCTTAGGGAAATCTGAGTATTATCCGATTGCCTGTACTACTGACGTACGAATAAAAGGGGGGTTCGGAGGGCGGTGATGGCGGTCCCGCTCGGATTAGGTTTTTTCTCTATTTTAGTCGGGTTTTGAACTCGTTTAGGAGAGGCTTATTTATAGCTTATTTTCAGATGTAATCTGTGTGGCGGCTGAAAAACTTAAACGATATAGTGGAATCTCTTTATAGAACGTAGCCCTAATATCAATGATGAACCTGAATAATTCGTGTGCCTCATTTATTTTTCTACAATTTCTCTGCGATCTTCTCTTCTTGTTTTCGAATTTTTCCATCATAACACACTATCAATCAATATTTCTAATTTAATATGAATGAACAAATTATGATTGAATTAGTGAATCCAAGTTTACGCATGACTTGGTCTTAATCCACATTAATGTGATAATGGAGGAAAAGACGATGCAATGTTTCTTCTGGTGGTTGCTTCACTGTGGGCTCTCGCAATCAATCTGATTCTTGTGGTTTAAGAAGGGAAATCGGTCACTGCCGCCCATGTGAAGTATATATATAAATATATATATATATATATATATATATATATATATGACTGCAAATGAGGCACCAATCTAAAGTTAAGAAAAAAGAGACAAAAGTTGGCATACACCTATCCATCTTTCTTTCTTTTTTTCTGAATGGTTGGAATCTTAATTTTGAGATGAAAGGTTCTATCTTACAAGATAATGGATGTTTTGGGCACTTTTAATGTTTTGCATTATGTTTCTCATTCGATTTATTTATGCTATGACATATGTATTAGGTCTTACTATATATTTTTGATATATTACTATATATGTATATATATATGTCTAGAAGTTAGGAAGTTTAATTATGTCAAGTTCAAAAAATTATGGGAGGGCCATATCATATATTTTAAATATGTACATAAGAATATACATTACTATGTATAATATCTCAAAATGTCACCGGGGGGGCATGCGTCTGTCGCGAGGTCATTCTCGAACACTAGACCACGTGTGATGACTAGGCGGATAGGCACCTAGCCAAACCTGTATTGAATGGCAGCGAAAGTTTTATGATCGAGACGACTATGCCGAGAGTCGCTCTTATAGGCATTCAATCACGAACATGACTAGAGTATTGGACTACTCGTCATAGGTCCGTGGCATTAGCGCATTGAGACGCTAATGCAGGCGATTGGGCACTTAAAGTCCGAAGGGGCAGCGAAGGAACACCGATGTGGGTTGCCACCCCATGCTCAAGACCATGACACTAGAATTAAAGAAAATTTTACTTGTATTAACTATGATGAAACATAACATACAATTGGCCCTCGGAATGAATTAGTGAACTCCTCCCAATGTGTCGTAGATATAAGAGTCTTGTTATGTTTGAAGATGCAAAAGATGTACCCTACAAGAATGTCACCTACTTGGCCATTCATAAAGATGACCTTACAAGATAAATGTCCTAAGGGCGGATAACTTAGTACTCCGCAATATTACGCAGTGCGGGACGGCTGCATGTGTTCCATAGTTTCGACGCTGAGCGGCCGAGAGCTATAAATTAAGTGGCACGAGTGCCACGAGGCTTCACGTTTCGTGTCATAGGAAAACGCCCCGTGACACATCCCCCTCCCCCCTCAAAATCAAGCTAGCTTCATCCCTGTCATTAGCTATCCATGACGATTTGTTGACAAATTTTGAAAAAAAAAACTTTCAAGATGTTGGACTTCAAATTTTTCTCTTCAACATTTATGTACTATCAGATTCATGGACAAACAAAAAGGGCTAAATTGTCTTGTAGATGTAGCTTCAATACTATGTCAATGTTAATTAGAAAGACTTAGCAAAGTTATTCCACATCGCTTAGTTCTCCTTTAGAAGGTGGCAATAAATCAAAGTCCTTTATGAAATAGTAATGGATCACCAATCTTTCAATCTCGATGTCTTTGCTACTACTTATGGTGGCGAAATGCCTATAAAAGGCATACGTAGGATGACATGGCCCGAGTCTGGCTTAATAAAGCGGGACAACACATGAAGTGGTTAGGCATTGCTTGTACGCTAATTTGAACGTCGTCCAAAATCTTCGATTGTGCAGGAAAAATTTGCACAAAAGCTTTGTGAAATGTCATGAAAGTCCATTTATCAAGAATAAGACAAGCAAGGTGATCTACTAGAGTTTTCTCTAGAATTCATCAGCATCCCATCTTCTATATCAACCTACTTAAGTCATTTGAACAAAATTTCGAAGATCCAAAGCACGAAATGGCAAATAGTGCTCCAATGATCATTAGTCAATAGTTCACTCAAGAAGTCAAAAAGGTTCTCATCATTTGAGGTTCAAAATGAAAGGAATATATTGTTTCCATGGAGAGAATGAGTGAATGTCAAAACGAGTTAAGAGTCCACAAAAGAACTTTGATAGCTCAAGTAAAAAATTAAAGAATCTGAACTTGTAGCATGAAGGATGTCAACAACTTGAATTATGGAGAATGTTTCTACATTTGATCAGGGGTGTTGCCTAAGTTATTTTACTTTTTCTTGTGTTTCTTTCGCTTTACACCTATTGTTCTACTTAGCCATAGTTTAGCCAATAGCATTTTTTAATAAGTGCATATACAATTTTAAATATGTTCTTTTATAGAATTAGACCACTATAGCGCAGAACTAACTCTTTTTTTAACGTGATAGCTATTTTTTCAAATATGTTTTTACTTCCCTTATTTTCTCTCTTAAATTTCTCTCAAAAAATAATTTATTTATTAAGTATAATATATTTATTATAAAATAATTAATTTAATTTTATTCATTACTTATCATTTCATCAAAATTTTAATATTTTTTAAATATAAATTATTATATTTAAATAAGAATTTAACAAAAATTTTAATAAAAAATATTTATATTTTTTATTAATTAAAAAATTATATTTTATATTTATAATATATATTTTATTTAAACACTCACTAAAACTGATGTATCATATCAATTTTTCATAATACATTATATTTTAGTTTCTCATTTCAGCCCATCCGAACACACTTCAAATTAATTGCTATTCTATTATTCTATTATACAAACACTGCGATTAGTTTTATGCACTTTTATATTTTCTTATTAATTAAGAAAGAAAATAAATAAAGTATGTAGCTACCACTATATATATAGAGAGAGTTTAATATTTGTGCTCTCTATTAATTGTCATTCAATTAATAATGAATGATAGATTGATTAATTAGACATTTTTTTTATTTACCATTTCCTTAATTAGACATTTTTTTTATTTACCATTTCCATCCTGAATTGAGTAAAGATTAATAGAAGCGTGATGGTATTACCCCTTAAAAAATAGCATAATCATTTTTTCATATATATAAGTTTTCGTATTCTGTAAATAAAATTTCTTATGTTTACGTATATGTTTTTCAACATATGGTGCATAAAAAAAATAAAACCTTATAGCAAGCAAATGATGCTTGTGATCAATCAAATGCCATTTATTATGATCCAACGGACAGAGAAAAAAAGGTTAAAAAATAGCAATTTGTGTTATCCGGATTGGGTCGTTCGAGTCGGGTCAAACAGAGGACGATCCCATCAATTAATACATTTCAACATCTCACAGCAGCGAACGCGCTCGATCGGACGGCTGATTCCCTCCCTTCCGCTCCATCCGACGGCAACCTACCGCTCACGCGCATTTGAAACTTTCTTGTCATCCAAACGGCAAAAACGTCTTTAAAAAATCGTACCTTTTTCTTCTCTCTCTCTCTCTCTCCCCCCCCCTCTCTCTCTCTCTCTCTCTCTCTCTGCAGCGATCGATCAATCGATCCCCCAATTCAGATACAATCCAGTCGAAGGCGGAAAGAAACCTTAATCGAGCAGTGACCAGAAGGAGGAAGAGAAGATGATGATGACAAAGAGCTCCATGGGCGCCATGGAGCCAAAGGTGCTCGACGACATCATAGAGCGGCTCAAGGGCGGGGGCGCCGGTGGCGTGGGGCGGCAGGTACAGCTCTCGGAGTCGGAGATCCGACAGCTCTGCGTCGACGCCAAGAAGGTCTTTCTCTCGCAGCCGAATCTCGTCGAGCTTCGCGCGCCCGTCAAGATCTGTGGTCAGTGTCCGGTTGCGGGTTCGATTACCTCGAATCCTCCTTGATATTTTTATTGATTTAGTGCTGGTGCGCGTTTGAATGTGGCGAAAGCTGTTTTCTTTGACGCGTTTCATAAAAAAAAGGATGCGTTTTTCTTTCGCTTGCCGTTTGATTCGTGCACCGGGTTAGTTCTTCTTGGGGTGGTCGTCCTGGCGATGTTGGCTTAGAGCATGGCGTTTCCAGGGCCGTCATCGTCGGAAATATGTAAAGTTTGCGATGATTACAAGCGTAAAATTTGCACTTTTTACCAGCATTACAGGAAAAAAATGTATAGCAGATGCTCTCCTGTTATTTTAGGTTTCATATTACTTCCCTGCTGCATCATGTCCCAGGGTAAAAAGGAAAGAAATATGCAAAAACCTTATGTTATAAGGAAAATCAGATTTGTCGAGATAATAAGGAATCTGACCACAATAACTCTACTGATTCCAATTGCTGTCTGCAAGGGAAGCAACATCTGGTCTTCATATGACAATCTATGGAGCATTATTAAATGATAAAAAGGGGGAATAAGACAAACTGTATGTGTGAATCTGGATCTTACATGAAATGTCAGGATTTTGGAACTGCAACCAGCAATGTAACATTTAATCTGCACTTTCCAGAGCATTAACTCGTTAACATTTCGGTGTTTTTGTCATTTCCTGATTGATTTCTTCCCTGTGAATCATTTCTGCTTGCCAGCAGTTGATTTTTTTTTTCTTTGACAGGACACTATCCTCCATGTTCACATACCTTTATAATGCTTTCAAGACAGTGAAATGTGGATTCCCTTTCAATGTGATTGCTAGTCCATCGGATTTTTGCCTAAATAACGACCATAAACAAAGGTGTAGTCTTAGATATATGTCAAATTCACAAAGGCTGCTCCTATTTTGGCCAGATGTAGGAGAATCTGTGTTTCTGGGCCTCAGGCGACAAAGGGAAGCATGCCAAGAATTATGTACATTGCAACTCCTTTTTCTTATTTGCTGATGTGATGTTGAAAAGAAAAAAATGTGTTGATTTGTTTTTTTATAAGTTTATCCTTATATTTCTTGAACTTTAAGGTCTTAACAAACTTTACATGTTGACATGCAATTAATTGCCACAGATTGATAAATCATGTTGAGAATGATGTTCTCAAAATGCATAACCTTGCAGGTGATATACATGGTCAATATCAGGACCTTTTGAGGCTGTTTGAAATGGGTGGCTACCCTCCTCAGTCAACCTACTTATTTCTTGGCGATTATGTGGATCGCGGCAAGCATAGTTTGGAGACGATTTGTTTGCTTTTGGCCTTTAAGGTTAAGTATCCGGACAAGATCTTTCTCCTACGTGGGAATCATGAAGATGCAAAAATAAATAGAGTATATGGATTCTATGATGAATGTAAAAGGAGATTCAATGTAAGGCTATGGAAGATATTTTGTGATTGCTTTAATTGCTTGCCGATGGCAGCATTAATCGATGAAAAGATTTTGTGTATGCATGGAGGTCTTTCACCAGAATTGGAGAACTTGAACCAAATCAAGGAGATAGAGAGGCCCACTGACATTCCAGATTATGGTCTCCTTTGTGATTTAGTTTGGGCGGATCCTGATCCGAATGTTAATGGCTGGGGTGAGAGTGATAGAGGAGTGTCAGTTACTTTTGGTGCCGATAAACTTGTTGAGTTTTTGGAGAAGAATGAATTGGATCTTATTTGCAGAGCTCATCAAGTCAGTAAATTCTGTCCCCTTTTACAATTCGAGCTTTCCTTTTTGTTACCTTGTAAATATTGCTGAAATTGGAACTCTTTGCAGGTTGTGGAGGATGGCTATGAGTTTTTTGCTCAGAGGAGATTGGTCACAATATTTTCAGCCCCAAACTATTGTGGCGAGTTTGATAATGTAGGAGCTCTGTTGAGCATAGATGATTCGCTGTTGTGTTCATTTCAGATATTGAAACCACTCGATTATAAATCAACAGCCGGACACTCTGGTCCATTAAGACCAATACCTAAGAAGGTAACTAATGTTATAAAAAGTTCAGAATATTCTGAGTAACTTGAATCTGACAATTGTTATATATTTTAGATTCTTGAGTCTTATTGCTACCTATTGTTGTAGTCATAATTTTTTTTTTTGCTTTCCTTTACAACAAGCAGTTGCCGAAGAATTGAAATAATGGACGTTTGCAATCACATCATCAATCTTGACTGTGCTCAAAGGGGGAGATCTTAATTGTGTGGATCCACCAGAGCTTGGATTAGTTTCTATGGCAAATTCTGGTACTCTTATAATAGGCTATCCGACCCATCCAACAGCTTACGTAAAAGTTAGAAATGAGGCTTATGTATGGTGCCAGGCATTTGTAAATTCTTAGTTTTTTTTCCTTTCCTGTACAGCATTGCAATACGAAATCTTCTTTCTCCTCTAAATGCGTGTTGTGGCTGGTTTGTGTGTGTAAGAGATTGGCTCACTCCTTCTGATGAGAATTCTAGGCTTCCTAACCTTTGTATGAAGTATGAACTGCTTTCTCTCCATCGTTCTGCCTTTCTGGCTTTTGTGATATTTTGACATCTCAAGATAATATCAACTATATTTATGAAATTATCGCAGGCAACGATGACATGGGGCAAGCACCCGTTTGGATGCTTCATAATCCGCAGAATAAGGCATTCCATTGGTTATTTTACTATCATTGGAATATTTTGTTTTCCTTTCTCTTGCAAGTTGCAAGCCGCTTCGTCTGTATGCTTGGAAAGACGGTTCCAATTCCATGAAAAAAATGGAGGTGAAATCATGTCCACCTCTATTTTCTCGGTGTTCCTCAATTCTCATCCAACGCCCGTGACTTATGTTCACGAAGCTGCAGAGCTCTGCGCGGCTGTCCAACAGATTGCGTCAGAATGCACGACGAACTCAGGCGATCTGCTGCAGCCCGACGAATCTTTGTTCCGCAAATCCCCTCCGTTGCACAATACCCAAACTTGGAATTTCTTTTATTTAAAATATAGTAGCTTTAATGCAATTAGTGAATTATTGTGATTGTGGTACTTGCAAAAGTAAGAAAGACTTTGATTTCTGCTTATTTTATCATAATATTTTCTTTGGGTAGTCAGCCTCAGCAATGCCGACGATTCATATCAACTGATCACGATTGAACTCAACTAATTTAAACACTTCAGTGTACCTAAACTCAAGTAAATTATGCCAAATACTTTTCAAATTTGTTTCACCAGACCCCCTTTGCCGCCGGCAAGGTCGCACTGCTCTTCATCGGCACAGGCGTGGGGAGGGGGCCCGCCCCCTTCCCCCATCTCTTCTCTGATGCCGAAGAGGAGAGGGATGGGGCTGGCCACCCCCACCTCTTTCTCCTTCCGGCCGCCGGTGCCCCTCTACTAGCCACCACCAGCGGAGATAGAGGAGGGGCGGCCACCTCTTTTTTTATTATTATATTTTTAATTAATTTAATTTAATTATTTAATATTTATTTTTTATTAATAATTTGTTAATGTGAAGGATAATTTGCGTGGCAGTGCCACGTTGACTGCGTGGAAGAAAGATAACGTCGCCACGTCAACTATACGAACGGAGAACAGACGATCACGATTAAAAAGATATTTGATGCAATGAGTCAAAAGATAGAAAGCATCATGTTACAAATTAACGCTAAGCAAACGTAAATGCATTTGATGTAATTTACTCACCTAAACTCTAATTTGATAACATCGTCTCACGCTGCGTAACAGATAAAGGCATTTGGTGTACCTAAACTCTAATTTGATAACATCGTCTCACGCTGCCTAACAGAAAACTTTTAATAAAAATTTTTTTGCATTGACCTTACTTGATGCAGTCGCTTACCATTTCACTGTAACTTTTGTTTGTCTTAATATCTTAAAATTGAAAAGAGAAATTGGTTGATAAATAAGCATATGAAAGTTCCGAGAAAATGGCGAAGGTATAGAGGAAAAAAGCCAGCAGGGAGCTCACGCAACATCTATTTCCCGTTCAGAATATATCTGGTAGCAAAGAGATAACACAGATAAGCAACAAAGCCATCAACGGATTTGTCAAAGTCGCATGCTTCATTGAAAAGACACTAGAAATTAATTCTCAAGGGCATGAACTGCTTATTATTGTACGTTGAGCAAATTGGATAATGTACAATGTTTAGCACCAAGAAATGTGCCGAAATCAAACAACACAAATTTGATAACACCTTCTTTTTTCATTTTCAGAAATTAAATTGTTGACCTACATATCGCTTCCTACTTCCTTGTATTCGAGTGCTGCTGAACAATCCTAGACTCCAGTCTTCTAGCAGTGCGAATAATGGCTGCTTGCTTTCGGCGATGGGTAAAGCTCTTCCTTTTACTGCAGAGGTGTCAATTAGAAATCAACTTTATAAGTCTTCTGTATTTATCTTTAGCATCAATTTTATTATATATATGGCGATCATGTCTCAGATGCTTTTCTTTTTGGAAGAGAATATCAACAGTACTTTGAAACAACTATTCATTTGGGTTGACTCGGGTGGTTGAGATCAAACTTTTTTTTTTGACCTATGAGATCAAACATTCCATACCAACATAACAAGTTATAGTTCATAACCATAACAACAAAGGAAAACTTCACATTTGTTAAGACGGGGCAGGGTCAAATAGAACACTAGAGAGGATGATCCATTAAACAAATTCAGATTTTCAATAAATACTGTTTATGAACCAAAATCCCAACCCCATGCATCCATACATAGTTTAGTTAGACACACAAACCTTTTGCTTCCCCCATCTGCAAAAAATGTAAATATTAAAATTGCAAGTTCCTAGTGTTTCATGAAAGGAACACAATTTGAGAATCGACCAAAATTGTTTAACATTTTAAGATGAGTCTAACGTAATAAAAAAACTAGCATGCAGTAAAGCTCCAGTACGAAGGAAAGACAACTTTTATAAGATATGACACAGTAAGACTCAGTAGTACTCACCTTATTAAAAGAAGTCCTGCGGTAAGAACCATCCCTCCAACTGCCCAAGACACCATTTCACCTAAAGACATTTCACTTAACCATTGCTTAAAATCATCTAGCGCCCAAGAAGTCAGTGTCCCCGACTCTGACTTGGGTTGTGGACCTTTCCATGAATCAGCAATAGAAGCCAGACTTGTCTTGCCACCATAGCAAATTGGTCCATCAACACTGCTACTAGCTGCCTGAACAGAGAAACCAGCAAGTTGGCAGAGTTCTGTACCATTGGAAGCCCATTCAACAGCCCTACCACAAATGATGTCACCAAATCCACAAGGTAATAAAACCTGAGAAAATGGGAATTAAATAAGAAAATGCCAACCAGCAAAAAAATTAGAAGCACATCACTGATTAAAGCCACAGAAAATCAGATTCTGTTAAGGAACATTATGAAAATACTACGGCTAGATTAATTCTTTATGATACAACGAGAAAAACATACTAATGAGTGTTTGATATGACCTCAATAGCTTGCATTTGTATATCAAATGCAAGCAACAATTTAAGTCTTGTTTGTCATTACTTTTCCTTTCCCCATTTGAGAAAACATGTATAGCCCTGCCATTCCTATATTCAGTCACATATTGATTCCTTAAGCAAGAGTCATACACAAATTCGTGACGCGTGAAAGTTTTATGTTTGTATATCAAACATGTGTTACAAATTATTTTCTGTTTGTTTTTTTTTCTATTTTAACAATTTCATCAAATCAATTTTTAAAACACAACAATGTTTCTACATCAACTAGTATAAGCTCATATTATCACCTATGCAATTAAATTAATTTGTATTAATTCAAATGCATCTTTATATATGTAAGCCAAATAGACCTTGAATAAATTTGTAGTGAGATTTACAATTTTCTTAATTTATGCTAAAAGACCTACCTGAGTCTTGGAATCAATAGAAAAATATGCATTTGCGCAAGCCTGCAGAACCATATCACAGAAAGAGGCACATATCAGTGGTGGTCCAGACTGAACGCCTATATGTGGATCACAAATGGAGCACTCCAACAGTTCCCAGAGATGCAAGCATTCTTGGTTAGCTTCTCCAGAAGAAGCTAGCCTTCTTATTTGTAGCAATGCATGATATGTTTGGGATACATCACAACATGTCCTTTGACGAAAGACCCTGCAGAGTGCAAGATCTTTTAGTCCCTTGCTCATTCTTCCAGGAGGCTTCCCTTCAGATAAAAATGCTGGGAAACGTCCACCAGGAGAAATGCATACTCCACTTGGCTGATCTGTATCAAAAAGCATATAAAGGAATAAGTCATTTGACAGTCCAATCATGTACGACTTATATTTCGCCAAATGAAAATTCTGAAATATTATCATAAAGCAGAACTTTGGTAAGCAGCTATCTAGTGAGATACCACATCTAAACTTGTGGAATGTGATACGAAAAAGCAAGGGCATAGCCATGTAGAATTGCTACCAATTTTCAAATACATATGAAATTCCAAAGCACATACTAAATAAACATTCTTGATTCCTGATAAAAAAATGGCTGAAGAAAAAAGAAAAAATGATAGTAAAGAAAGCCAAACTCCCATCAACAACAACAACAAAGCCTTATTCCACTAGGTGGGGTCGGCTACATGGATCATACTACGCCAAACTCCCATCAGTAAAAGAAAATATAAGGCTACCTAATTCTGAAATGTGGATTATCCATTCCTTTGCCTAAGGGATAGAATTTCAACAATATGGGTATGACTCTAAACTGTAAACTTTTCCATAAAGAATCTAATCTACTAATTACTAACAAACTAAAACAAGAATCAGCAAAAGTTGATTGTCATAACAAACTGTGAGGGTTTGCTATCAGCAAAAGTCTCAGATATTAGTATGAGAATTAGTTGACTGTCAAAACTCTCAAATATTAGTACGATAATCAGTTAAATGTGGATGAATCCTTTCTTATGACAATGACACGACATGACGACAGATCACAGTGAAACTGGTTTCTTTCTTTTTGTTTCCGTTCTCTTCCAGTCTTGTCTCCTCATTTCGTATTATTCTCCTGTTAATATTTTGTTCTTTGGTCACCTTTGCAAACTGGTATTTGACCTCTTACAGTAGACGAACATGAAAAACTAACTGACGTTCTTTTCCTGGAAACCAATGCCGTATGAAGTGTGATTGCGCAGCAAGTAGTGTTCCATGCTAATAAACCAGAGACACGGCCAAGAATCTAAAGGCGTAAACTAAGAGACGAAGAAAGAGAATTGTTCTAAAGGGATCGCGTACACACCCAAGAAAACTATGCAAGAACTGATTAACCTTGATACCAAGGAAGAATTATGATGAAGAAAAAGATAACATAAAAACCTAAAGATTGATAAAGAGAATCCAATGATGGAACTCTAAGTAATTACAAAAAGAAAAGCAAAAAATCCTACAAGAATGAAATCTGGAAAGGGCTTACTCTTGACAGCGGCGGCCGCAGCCTGCGGAATCAGACGACTGCTCAGCAGCAGCAGCAGCAGCAGCAGCAGCAGTGCCCAAACCGGAGAGCAACCTGTATCCATTCAACCTAAGCTCTAAATCCTAGCTTCCGTGGAGAGACTACGTTTTGCAGTTGAGACGAATGGGTGGATACATGGAGGATAGAGAGAGAGAGAGATGTGCAGCTTCCTTTGGAATGGGAAACTCGCTTTTTGGGGGGTATCTTCCTTGTGAATTGTTGAATCGTCAAATTGATGGTTCGGAAGCTTCAAGTTCTTGTTTAGATTATGGGCCCTGTAGATCAGCCCATTTATGCTTGCACATATGCCATCTTTCGTAGTTGTAGAAAATTTCGAACTTTTCTTCTTGACTTAAACCCAAATTTATATGATCCAACATGTTACGAAACTCACATTAATGTTATTTTGATACAGAACAATTTATCAGTGATTTAATGTTTGAGGGATAACCGTCCGTTTTAGTTTATCAATCGTTGGATGACAAATGGACGGATATGGACAGTTCAAGGCGCGATTCAAGGTGATGAGAGAAAGTTGACGCGGTCCATTTGACGTGGATCAAACCCCTCGCGAGCTTCCATGACCCTTGCCAGCGATTCCTATAGATCTTCTGCGACCTCCACCTTGATAGAGATTCTCCACCGCGGCGACCTCCACCATCATTAGTTATTCGCATATCCACAGCGATCTCCACCTTGCCAACAATTCTCTAGTTCCTGCAGACCCCGACAACCTCCACCATCATTGTTGCTCGACCCTTCTGCGGAGGTCTGCTCCTTGTCTTCACGCTACACGAACGTTGTGAATGACTGTAACGCCCAAGACGTCAAGAAAGAAATGATAAAAAAAGATAAAAACCAAAAAGGGGAAAAGACAAAAACTTGAAACAAATATGAGGTAGAGTTGTTTCCAACCGAAACTCAAATTCCTCCCCTATAAATATGAGGCCAAATTAAATAAATCAGCCCATTTTTATTCCTTGCAAGTCAGCCCTACCTTCTCTCCTATTTTGCGATGTTTTCCCCAAATCCTCTCACACCTGATGGCTGCCGCCCACATTGGAGAACAACTAGAGGACGTGGACGGTGGTGAACGAGCGCCAGGATAGAGAGGAACAGTCGAAAGAAGAGGAAGATTGCAGGATTAGTTTCTTAGACAACTTGCAAGGTATGGAACTAATGTAGATTCATCATAGAATCTTAATTTTAGGCTTCAAGAATGCTATGCTTGATCCCTAGTAATAGTACTATGATTTACGATGATACTTGATGTCGGCAATCGTCGAAAAAAATGATATGAAGTTCACTACGTTTTCATGTGGGTTTTTGCGTAAGTGAACCCGGCCCGAGTTCACTGTGACCCAGGCTGGGCAGGTCCATATCCGGACCGAGTTCTCCGGAACTCGGCTCGAGTCCGCCATGGTCGAGAGCTCCAAGCTTTGCGGCGAAGATGAACCCAGCCCGGGTTGATGATAACTTGGCCCGGGCTATAACCATGATAAAATGATCGAGCGAGACGGTCGATCAATCTATCGAAGCCTCGAACCCGACCAGGGTTATGTATTAATTTTCCGAGATGATGTCTTATGAACTTGGCCCAGGTTTCACCCACAATCGGCCCGGGTTCCGATCGGATTAGAATGATTTTTATGATCTTTTGATCCCTGATTCATGTGATTAATCCTGATATAAGTATAATGATAATTATGATGAATAATAAGATGATGAAGAAAGTGAAAGCATATGAACAATGAAACTTACCTTATGATGTTTGGTCTTTGCCACCTTTATGATGATTCTCGTATGATCTTGTTAATCTCCTATTCATATGCTATTTTACTTGATTATCTTTACTCATATTTATGATCATGCTTACTTCCTTCTTATATGATAATGATGTCCTTATGATTCTTGTCTAGTATATCTTATGATTATCTTTACCTTACTTCTATACTGAATTGTAAAATGATAAAATGATAAAACGATAAAGGTGGTCAATGGTGATCGATCGAGCTCGTTGGTGGTTGCACATGGGTGTTGGGTCCTTTAGATTTATGAGATAGATTTTTCTTCTGCAATATTAGATTAATGTATTAGCTTTGTTGGACTCATATGAAGTTTTTTATTAGTCTTTCGCACATTACGATGTTATACTATTTTTAGCATTAATATGATTATTAGTCTTACGCTTTTATTTGATTTTAAGTTGACCAGTCAGTCTTATTTTTTATCAATATGATGTACACGTACGGATGATTCGTAGCATCCTCGAAGTATATTATGCCATGTGGCGGGTGCGATTTGGGAATGTTACAGTTAAGTATCAGAGTCTTTGACTACTATTGATAGTTAGGTAAATTACACGAATGGTCCCCAACTTTGAGTCGATTTCTAAACGTTCTTCCAACTTCAATTTGTAACCAGAATGCTCCCCAACTTTCATTTCCTTGCACGATTAGTCCTTTTGACTGTTGATAGTGGATTTTTCGATTGCCCTATGTATATATCTGCCACCAACATTGTTTCTCACTCATCCACGTCTCTAAAAAAAGAAAATATAAAATGATCCACATGGCAAAAGGGCCAGCCGACCGATGAGCTTGCAAGGAGAGCCCTCCCCCCCCCCCCACCCACCCACCCCCCGAGCTCATCGGCGTGCGAATGTGATGAGGTTGGTTCCCCCACCATGCGAGCTCACCGGCCGGTTCAAGAAGGCAACGGAGCTCGCAATTGTGTGTGATGCTGACATCACCCTCATCGTCTTCTCCTCCATCGGCAAGCTCTCAGAGTTTGCCAGCTCCAAGTAATTAAAGTCGTGCGACGAGCTCAAGGAGGACGCACCCCCCTCCTTTCTTCCTCACGCGTGGCGAGGAAGAAAAAGGGGGGACTTGTGCGAGCTAATCGGCGGGGCAAGCTTTCACAGTGGGGCGCCGACCCCCCCCCCCCCCCACCGGTCATCCTCCTCCTCTTCTTCCTCGTCGCACAGCACGGGCTATTCAAGGCGGCGGCAGAGCTCGCCATCCTCTGTGATGTCGATGATGTCCTCATCATCTTCTCTTCCACCGGCAATCTCTTCGAGTTCGCCAGCTCCAAATAATTAAAGTCGTGTGGCGAGCTCAAGGGAGGCGCCCCTCCCCTTTCTTCCTCGCCGGGCAAGGAACAAAGGGGGGCTACGAGCTCATCGGCGAGGAAGAAGAGGGGGTCGTCACCCCCCTTGCTAGCTTGCCCTTCCTCGCCACCGTGACTTCGCACAAGGGGGCACCACCCCCCCCCCTCCTTTCTTTCTTCCTCGCCGCACAAAAAGAAGAAAAAGGGAGGGGGGTGCCGACCTTGTGCGAGCTCGTCCCACAAGGCCCCTCTTTTGCTTCCTCGTCGCATGCGAGGAAGAAAAGGGGGGTGCCCCTAGCTCGCCGCATGTTGCGAGGGCGTATGGTGGGGGCATCGGCTCCCTCACACTTGCACACAAGCGAGCTACCCCCTAGTTGCGAGCTCATCAATGTGCGAGCTTGCACAGGCCGACCAGCCCTTATATTTTCTTTTTTTTCTCTTAGTGACGTGGATGAGTGAGAAGCAGTGTAGGTGGCGGCCACGTACGAAAGGCAATCGGAAAACCCACTACAGTGGTCAATGAGACTAATCATGCAAGGAAATGAAAGTTGGGGGACCCACTACAATGGTCAAGGAGACTAATCATGTAAGGAAATGAAAGTTGGGGGACATTCTAGTTATAAATTGAAGTTTATGGACCGTTTAAAAATCAACTGAAAGTTGGAGGATTATTCGTGTAATTTACCCCCGACCTTGAGGTAGCGATAGGATTGCAATTCACAACAAGAAAGAATGGACTAGAATAAGGTCCAAATGAGTCAGGCCCGTGAAGTAGAGTCGATTGTTTAGTCTCCACTGGTTTAGCCCCCACCGGCACGAACACCTTGAGTTCAGCCTTCGCTGGCATTGACACTAATTTAGCCTTCTTTCGTGCAGCCTCCGCCTGCACAGCTGGTGCCCTCTAAGAACACCATCCATACATTTTTAAAGCTACACCCACTAGAGTATGATGATATGGGTGAATTTGACAAGGCTGAGAGGTGGTTGAAAATCATAAAGAAAAAGTTATGCTAGTTGGACTGTGGTGAGGATAAGGTCTTGTTTGCCATTAGCTACTTAACTGATGATGCTTTGGATTGGTGGAGGACTATAGTTGACACCAAGTATGAAGGTCAAGATGTCATTCCCTGAGAGCACTTCCATGATGCATTTGAGGCAAGGTACTTGTCGGAGTACCAACGTGCTCAGAAGCAAAGCGAATTGTTCCAGCTAAGCCAAGACCAGATGATCGTGGCTTAGTACCATGTTCAGTTCATTCATCTGGAGTGATATAACACTCTCAAAATGAACGACAGACAAAATGGAGATCATTTTTGCCAAGGCCTGAATCTGACTATCAGGGCAAATACTTTAACAGGCATGTGAAAATCTAAATCTGACGATCGAACTGACGACCATGATGGAAAGAAATTTTGCTAGAGAACAGAAGGAATCCAGAGATGTTAAAAGGAAAGGCCCCCATGCAGTCCCCTATGCAGAACCAACCTCGATGGAATGATCATCGCTAGAATCGGGGAGGACTCGATCGTAGGAATCAACGTCGAGATAATAGGGAGAGACCATATGAGCTCGTGATGCAAATCGCTAGCAAGAACCCCAGCGTCAGGTAAACATGATGAATATGAAGTTAAGATGTTCATGATGAAATAAGATGATGGATGACCTTTGCAGCTCCAACGTCAACAGCTCCAACAGCCTCAGCAACAGGCGTAGGGCACTAGTGCCTGCCCACACTGTAGGAGATTTCACATTGAGAAATGCAGGATGAAAGTTGGAGTCTGGCTACATTGTGACCGGAACAAGGATGAGCAAGCTCTAGCTTTGCGTGGTGCTAGAGGTGGAAACAAACTGGTACAACGAAGAGTCTTCCACATGGAAGAAGATGCATTGTCGGCAGATGCTGAGATAATAAGAGGTACACTATCCCTAGTTGGTCTTCCTACTACCGTTTTATTTGATTTGGGTGCATCACACTCCTTCATATCTAAACCTATGCTATTACGCTGAGTTTACTGTTGCATGACATAAGCTGCCCTATGGAGGTGATCATTTCTATGGGAATGCTCCACGCCACGAAGTACCTCCCGGAGGTACCAGGGATGATAAAAGACAAAAACTTCTCTGCGGATTTGATAATAATTCCTATGACGAACTATGATGTGATTCTTGGTATAAATTATCCTACCATGACATAGTTGTTCTATGTAAGAAAAATAAGGTAATCATCGATATCCAGGGTGAATGCAAAGCTAATGTTCGGGGTACTACAGGCAAAGAAGGAAAAGCCATTATATCTGCTATGAAAGTACAAAAGATGATACAGAAAGGATGTAGAGATTTTCTAACAAGTGTGGTGAAGATGGATGGCCCATCAACCCAACTACAACAATTGGATGTAGTTCGTGAGTTTTCAGATGTCTTTCCAAAAGATATTTCTAGATGGCCACCACGACAAGAGATTGATTTTTGCATCAATCTCCTCCCAAGCATTGTCCCAATCTCCAAGGCCCCTTACAGGATGGCACCGATCGAAATGCATGAACTGAAGAAACAAATTTAGGAACTTTTAGACAAGGAATTTATCAAGCCAAGTGGTTTTAGTCAAGAAGGATGACTTTCTAAGACTCTGTATCGACTACAAAATATTGAACAAAAAAGTAACAGTCAAGAAGAAGTACCCTCTACTGTGGATCGATGACCTTTTCAGTCAACTATTTAATGTCACAGTATTCTCCAAGATCGATTTATGAAGTGGGTACCATCAGTTTAGAGTTGCTGAAGAAGATGTATAGAAGAGGGCTTTCCAATCAAGGTACAGTCACTTTGAATTCTTAGTGATGTCTTTTGGACTAACGAACGTCCCTACAACTTTCATGGACCTCATGAATCGGGTGTTCATATCATACTTGCACCAATTTATCATTGTCTTCGTAGATGACATTCTAATTTATTCAGAAAGCTCAGAACAACACAAGGAACATCTGAAAATTATTTTGAAAAAAATAAGACAACACAACTTATACGGTGAGTTGTCAAAGTGCGAGTTACGACTAGAACATATTATGTTTCTTGACACATAATTTCAAAGAAAGTATTTTTGTGGATCCTTCTAAAGTAGAAGGGGCATCCGACTGCCCAAGACCAAAACATGCAATAGAAATCTGCAATTTTCTCGGATTGGCAAGTTATTATCATAAGTTCATCAAGGACTTCTGAAAGATCGCATCTCCCTTGACGAACTTAACAAAGGAGGGTATGGAGTATATATGGACACATATATGCAAAGACAGTTTCCAAGAACTGAAGACCACTGCACCCCAACTTACCGTTCCTAAATGTACTGATGGGTATGTAGTGTACAGTGATGCTTGCGGTACGGGATTGGGATGCGTGCTCATGCAACATGGCAAGATAGTCGTATATCCATCCAGACAGCTGAAGAAGTATGAGGTGAATTATCTAACTCATGACCTTTGTGGAGTACAGTTTGAGGTATTCACTGATCATAAGAGCATCAAGTATGTCTTCTCTCAGCGGGACCTCAATAAGCGACAACGAAGGTGGATACTACGAGTTCACAATTTCAAGGCGAACTCAGTTGCAGACGCACTCAGCCATAAGTGGGAGAGCTCATTAGCTTATGTAAAGATGTTTTTGAAAATATGAAAGATTGAGCTTATGGAACCTAAGACCTGGAAGGAATGGAGGAGTACTGATGATGCATCATATATAGTTGAATCTGGTTATGATAGCATTATTAAGGCTCATGTTCAAGATTCTAAATATGCAAAGATATTGAGAAGATGCCAGAAGGAAGAAAAAAATTTCAAGCTCTCAACAAATGGTGGGATCAGATACAGAGATCATCTGTGGGTCCCAAGTGATAAAACTCTTAAAAAAAGGTAAAGATGAATACCATAAGTTTGAATTTGCAATCCATCTGAACAACACCAAGATATACAAAGATGTGCAAACAATCTTTTGGTGGAATGATATAAAACGAGAGATTGCATAATATATTTCAAAGTGTCTGGTCTACGAACAGGTAAAAGTAGAGAACCCGAATCCTTATGGAAAGATTACATCCCGTCCACAGTGGAATGGGAATATATCTCTATGGACTTCATAACTTGCTTACCATGTACTCAAAAGGGATATGATGCTATATGGGTAATAGTTGATCGGTTAACAAAGTCTACACACTTCTTACCATCAAATTCAAACAGTGCAGAGCCTTATGGAGCTGTATGTTCACAGAGATTATCAGACTTCATGAGATCTCCACCTCCATTGTATCAAATAGGGATCCAAGATTCACAATCAAATTTTGGTGAAGTCTACAACACTCTTTTGGAACGAGGCTAAATTATAGTACGACAATTCATCTACAAATGGATGGTCAGACTGAGATGACCATTCAAACAAATGAAGACATGTTAAGTGCTTACGCCCTTGATTGGCAAGGCAATTGGGATGATCACCTACCACTCATTGAATTTGCTTATAACAACAGTTACCATTTCACCATTATCATGACTCCTTTCACAGCCCTGTATGGGAGACCTGTATGCTAGAATGAGATAGGTGAAAGAAAATTCTTGGATGCTAAAAAGTTGATGCAAACAAAAGAATATTCAGAAATGATCGAATTAATACAATAGAGGATGAAGGCAGTTCAGGCACGACAAAATTTCTATACCGATAAAGGATGACATGAGCATAACTCTAAAACAAGGGACCAAGTGCTCCTGAAGGTTTCTCCAACCAAAGGAGTAATGAGATTCAGTAAAAAAGGAAAGCTCATCTTAAGATATGTTGGTACATTTGATGTGAGAGGGTGCTTGCAAACAATGTTATTAGGATCGGATCGGACGACGACCTGAATAAGTGTCTGTTTCAGGTCGAACTGGTCGGACCGGATAGACTGGTCTATCAGACTATATAATAATAAAATATTATATTTATTATGATATAGTAAATCATACTTTGATTATATAAATATATATATGATGCCAAAATGTAATTATACAAAAACTAACAATCATAAATATATAATTAATTTTAAGATTTGATATTAAAATTATTATACATTTAATAAATTAAAATCTTATTGAATTTTATTATTATATACAAATTTTCTATCGGTTAACTCTTTTTGTATTTCATATCTTTATTTTTTTATGTTAGAAGCAACAAATACATATTTTTTCTCCAAAATATTATGACAAGATTATATATTTAATAAATAAATATATAGTATAATTAGTAGTTAACTATTTTAACTTGACTTATTAAATATAAATTAAAGAAATTTAAAGTTGTGTATATATATTATTATATATAATATTATACTATACTAAGCATATTATAGTATTGTTGTGGAAGTTTGCACCATTCATTCATAACTAATTTATCTAATATGATAAATATTATATTAATATAATTAATTTATATTATAATATACATTTATGATATTAAAAAAAATTGAATAAGATCATAATCCATAAATTAACGCTTGAAGTTTAATAAATTCAAGACTAAATGAAGAGAAAAAATAAGTGTGTATGAAAATAGTCACACATTGATAGTAGTAGCAAAGTGAGAGTAAAGGACAAGTATTAATGAAGAAGGAGACTAATGGGTCAATATGAATATTTATGGAGAAAGTCTATCTTTGAATATTTTCTAAATTTATAATAATAACTTTTTTATCAAATTATCTTTTAACAAATAAATTAATAAAAAAAATTTGTTCCGGTTTTGTCTAGCTTTTTTTTTTGGTTTTGACCGGTTCAATCAGGGGGTCCGATTTTTGGGCTTCAATTGGGCTGCTTTGGTGGCCGGTCAACAGTCGGACCGGTCCGAGCGACTGGTCCGGTCCTGACAACATTGCTTGCATACTAGCATTATTTCCATCTTATGAACGAGTTCATAATGTATTCCACATTTCAATGCTCTGAAAGTATAAGGATGATGATGCATATGTCATAAAGTATGAAGAACCCAATCTCAAAGATTATTTGACCTCTGAGGAGCGATCCATCCATATTCTAAAGACCAAGATTCAACGTCACAATAACAATAATGTACCATTGATCAAGATGGCCTAAAGCCATCATCGAAGTAACCTGGGAACTCGAGTATGATATGCAAAAGATATTCCTTACACTATTTGGTAAGTCATAACTTCTGACTAAATTCAAGGATAAATTTTATTTTAAGGGGTTTATAATATAACGTCCAAGACGTCAAGAAAGAAAAGATTAAAAAACATAAAAACCAAAAAGGGGGAAAGATAAAAACTTGCACAAAAATATGAGGTAGAGTTGTTTCCAACTGAAAGTCAAATTCCTCCCCAATAAATATGAGGTCAAATCAAACAAATCAACTTCTTTTTATTCCTTGCAAGTCGTCCTACCTTCTCTCCTATTTTTTGGTGTTTTCCCCTAATCCTCTCGCACCTGACAGGCTCCCACCCACACAGGAGAACAACTAGATGACGTGGACGGTGGTGAACAAAAGCCAGGACAGAGAGGAACACCTAGAAGAAGAGGAAGAAGAAGATTGTAGATTAGTCTCTTGGACGGAAATGTGCAAAGTATGGAACTAGGGTATAGAATCTTAATTTTAGGCTTCAAGCATGCTCTAATTTATCCCTCGTTATAGTACCATAATTTACGATGATGCTTCATGTCGACAATCATCGAAAAAGATGACCGAAAGTTTCTTGCATTTTCACGTGGGTTTTTGCGTAAGAGAACTCGGTCCAGTTCACCATGACCCCGCCCGAGCAGGTCCATACCCGGACCGAGTTCGTCGGAACTTGGCCCGAGTCCGCCATTGTCGAGAGCTCCAAGTTCTACGATGAAGATGAACCCGGCCCGGATTATAACCATAATAAAACGATCGAGCGAGACAATCGACCGATCTGTCGAAGCTCTGAACCCAGCCCGAGTATGATCAGAACTCAGCTCAGGTTATGTATTAGTTTTTCGAGATGATGCCTTACGAACTCAGCTCGGGTTCCACCCACACTCGGCCCGAGTTTCGATCAGATTAGGTTGATTTTTATGATGTTTTGATCACTGATTGATGTAATTAATCCTAATCTAATTATAATGATGATTATGATTTTATGTCCTTGTTTTATTCTTCATTATCTTTTCCTATAATTTTGATTTAGTCCTAATAAAGATTAATTAAAAGCTGCAAGATAAAAGACGAAAAATGTTAAATAGAGATCTCTTATTTATGATGGACTGATAACGATCATGTATGGGTTGACTTCTGTCAGCTAAGGGGTGACTATGGTCAGTTATGGGCTGGCTTTATCAGTTATGATGATGATGATGGCGGATTGAGGCAAGCCTCCCCGTGGGTTGAAATATATCCTATGATAAGTCAAAGATGAATAATAAGATGGTGAAGAAGATGAAAACATATGAACAATGAAACTTACCTTATGATGTTTGGCCTTTGCCACCTTTACAATGATTCTCATATGATCTTCGTGATCTCCTATTTATATGCTATTTTACCTTATTATCTATACAAATATTATGATCATGCTTACTTCATTTTTATATGATGATGATGTCCTTATGATTTCTGTCTATTCTCATAATCTTATGATTGTCTTTACCTTACTTTCATAATGAATTGTAAAACTCATAGGGAGATTTCTCCCCTACATATTCTTAAATGCAGGCCCAGGTCAGAATGATGAAGGTGGTCAACGGTGCCCGATCAAGCTCGGTCGCTGCATATGAGTGTCTTGAGTCTTTTAGATTTATGTGATAGATTTTCCTTTATGCAATATTAGATTGATGTATTAGCTTTATTGAACTCATATGAAGTTCTTTTTTAGTTTTTCGCACATTATGATGTTATACACTTTTTAGCATTAATATGATGATTAGTCTTTCGCTTTTATTTGATATTAAGTTGATCAGTCAAAGTCTTATTTTTGTTCAATATGATATACACGTAAGAATGATCTGTAGCATCCTCGAAGCGTATTCTGACACGTGGCTGGGTGCGATTTGGGTGCATTACAATGACTCTCCACATCAACAGATATGCTCTGACCTCCTCTTTGTTGCGTCTGTGCTCCATGTTTGCAACGCCTCTGTAGATCTCGCCCCGGCAACTTGACGATGCCCCTGTTCCAACAACGAGGAGGATTCTAACGTGAGGATTCAAAGGAGATCACTCTCGAGGGTAGCAGCGCATGGCGGCAGGCAGCAATAGCACACGACGGCAAGCAGCAGCGCTCGTGCGAAAGGCGACAAAGCTTGGCGGTAGCGCACGACGACAGGCGGCAGCGCTTGGCGGCAGGTGGTAGGGAAAAACTCAGTTCTTTTTCTTTGAACTGAGGTATACAAATGAATTGGATGCTTCTAAGGCCACTTGAACCCTGCGGTGGTTGATCGGTCATCCATTGGTCATCTAACGGCTGATAAAGTAAGGAGGGCAGTCCTCCTTCCATAAATAGGGAGGACAAACATTAAATCCTATTATCAAAGTGCAATCACAAATATTTTATTGAATAAATAATGTATCACAACCAATAATCGTGGGCAGACCTACACCCCATTAAAATTTAAAATACCTATGATATATATATATATATATATATAGTAAATAATATTATTTCCTAACTCGGAGGGTATGCTAATTTTATTAAAATTGTTTACTATATATTATAATCATCCAATTTCTTGGAAAATATATATGTAGAGTATTTGACGTAGAATGAATATAGAGCACTAATTTTATTTATTAAATTAATAAAATAATTGTATATTAATTTAAAGTATATGCTAAATAGTAAGGGTGTTTAAGATCAAGATGATCATGATCAAGTCATGTTAACAAATATGACTATTCAATGGTTATAATTATTTACCCGTAGATGATACTTTTTTATTATCAAATTACCCTAATAAATATATGTTATTTCATCTAAGAAGTATATAATTTAATTTAATCATAAGTCATAATTATTAAATTAATTAAATAATAAAAATGTGTTCCACACCAAGGTGTAGAGTAGGGTGCTCTACATACTCACTAACCTCCTGTGGAAATATATTCTCAAGAATTCTTTTTCAAATGCTTAATTCTAGATACAAAGAAGAAAGATTATTAGCACTGTCAACTTTAATAATAACATAATTAATGGGCAACATTATGATCACATTGTACTTGATTTCTAATTATAATAATTTAAATAATTAATTAATCTTTTTATGATTAATTTGTTGTAATCTATGAATGATTGTTCATTCTTTTGACCGATTTGTTTGATATAATTGAAAACGAATTCATTACACAAAATATATGGAATATAAAATAGAAAAAGAGAATACTATAATTTATTTTAATATATAACATTTTCAAATAAAAGAGAAGACTAATTATATATTTATCTTTACTTTACTTTCATACTTAGTAAATATAGGCATAACTTGGGCCGAGTTCGTAAATAATTATTTTGAGAAAATTAGGACATAACCCGTGCCGAGTTCAAGTCATACTCTGGCCAAGTCCGGAGCTTCTATAGATCGGGCGACCGTCTCGCCCAATCACGTCGTTACAATCGGGGTCAAGTCATCATTAACTCAGGCCGAGTTCATCCAATTGCAGAGGTTAGAGGTCCTCGGCAATGGCGAATCCAAGCCGAGTTCAGGTGAACTCAGTCCGAGCATAGACCTACCCAAACCGGGTTGCAATAAACTCAGGTCGGGTTCGTAGAGTTTTCCGACAATTATTGGCGTCATGCATCATCTTATTTCATTATACTATGACTAGGGATTAATTGGAGCTTAGAACCTAAAATCAAAATTCTATGATGAATCTATCATAGTTTCATATCTTGCAATTTTCTGTCCAAGATGTCACGTAAACCTTCTTTTTCTTCTTCCCTTCCTCTCTGTCCAAGCACATGGCCGTCAGCACTCACGTCTCCCGATTGCTCTCTTATTAGCGGCAGCAGCCCGACGTGAGAGAGGGAGAGAGAAACACACATCTTCTTCTATTCTATGTTTATCTATCTTTTTTTTTTCTAATCGCGTCTGGTCTGGGTGTCTCCGTGGCATTTTGTTCAAGAGCCTTTTATGCATATTTCTTTTTGTTCTTTATTGAGGGGCATTTTGTACCCAAAGCAAACACGCTAATAAGCTGTGTTACATCCGTTTTGAAATTGTTCTACAATTGGCCGGACGGAAAAGGAAGTGACTTGAAAAAAAAAAGAAATGACTTGGGAAAAAAAAGAATAATTATACATTTTTTTTATGCATCAAGGAAACTATACGGGTCTTCTCGATGAGGATCGAAGTTTTAGTATAATATTTATAACCAAACAATTATTATTACATGTTAAAAGGAAAATGTCCACAAGGCTCTTCACACACTACCTAACAATCTACACGTTCAGTGAAAGATACGTGCAGAAAACTTAACGAAAAGAATGAGCTGTGATCATGCTTCCGCCGCAAAAAAAATGGCACGACCACACTTCTGGAGCCCAGGTAGTTTATAGCTTGAGTTGATTGGTACGATATGTCATATAAAAGAGACAAGAAAGAAAGTATTTATGATATTTCCAAGAGAGACTGAAACACGCATCTGATAGAATTCAACTGTGCCATATTTGAAGAGCATCTTGATTTGCAAATCAGATAACTTACGAATAACTTTTGCAAGTATAAACAGTTCAATCCAAGTTCTCAGAGCTATCATTCATTAAACTGCAGCCATGTTATCGGCTAATGCCAAGATGTCTCTGGCACACTACATAAAGGCAGAACCAATCGTGTTTGCAATTTGTTTACTAGGAACATACAAATACATGTATCCGGAGATCAACATTTTAACCCATCAGAGTCCAACTTTGAATATTTAGCTAACGTTGCCATGAAGGGCAACTGCAATAAAGCACTTCCAATAAAATCAGGAAATTAACATCTCAAACATCAAGAGTGAAAAAGTACACTGAAGACCAGCAAATTTCTGGAACCATGACATCTGTAAACTCTATTTTCTTTTTCATTTTATGGTGGTTCAAGGCACAGGAAATCCTATAGAAACAAAAGACAACTTTTAAATATGTGAGCCAGTAAGCAACCACATCTGTGGCTATTCTCAAAGACTTCGCATTCCATCTTACCAAGGGTTTATCTCCTCCCAACCTCTCCAAAAAAAAAACCCTTCGTTTTGTCTGTCTGGGTTCATTAGATTATGTACAGCATCAACAATGAGCTGGTTCCCATAGCAGAGAACAGCTAATCCAAAATTGCTGCTTCAGGTTGTATCCAGGATGAGAAATTTTCAGCACCAGAAATTCCAAGGAAAATTGTTGGTACCCCCAGAAGAATGCTTGGACCACCACCCTGTTTTTGTTCAAACATGGACTCCAGCAAAGGTTAACCACTTTGTTTGCATAGGACTAGCAGGCTAAAGTGAAGCAATGGCTTTCTCATCAGCCCCGTCAGATATAACAGTCTCCTCTGTTACATATCCATCGGTGATAACACCTTCTGGGTCATTTTTCTTATCTGTCCCACTGAATAACTTATCTCTCAGCCTTGACACCAGCTCTTCACGGACCCCTTCATTCTCAACGAAATATCTCGTCATCGCATCTCTTCCATGTAAGGTTTGTCCATTCAAGTGGTAAAAAGAACCACTTTTCACAATAAGCTTATGCTTACAGCTGAGCTCTATTATTTCTGAATCGCGACAAATCCCTTTGCCAAATTCAAGCTCAAACTCTGCAGTCTTGAATGGAGGGGCATGCTTATTCTTCACAATCTTTACAACAACTTGGCTTCCTAAAGTCTGTCAAAAGATCAAATATGTGATCATTAAGAAAACATCAATAAGAAGACACATTTGACATAGTGGAAACTAGAAAGTATTGCAACGCAATCCGATGGATGATGAGTTTTACAAAGTAGAAATACAGTGTTGCCTGCAGCCAATGATGAATCAAATTACTGTGACAATGATGCAACTTCAGGTCATTGTAGCATTCATTGCCACTACCATATTCATGAGCTAACAAACCAAAATGCTAGATGAATGTATAACCAACACAATTTCTTACTTCTTCGCCTTTCTTCACCAAACCAACTCTTTTAATGTTCATGCGTACCGATGCATAAAATTTCAAGGCATTACCCCCTGAGGTAACTTCAGTGGGTCCACCAAACCCCCCAAACGTGCTCACCTTGGTTCTAACCTACAAAGAAAAGAAGATTTATATAAAATAAGCAGCACATAACTATTAAGATCATACGAATCTGAAATGAATGTATGAATTGCACTTGAATAAACCATGTACCACATTTTGACATGTATATAATTGTCCTTCAATAAGTGGAAAATCTTTGATGATTAATACTCCGAAATCACAATTAAAAATTGCTTTTACAATGCCCACAATTAACCAACAAGAGAAGGAAAAAATCATCAGTTATTATTTTCCATGAATGAAGAATCCAAACGTTGACCACAGAACATGCTATCAGATAGATGAATAGGTACCTGATTTGTGAATAGCAAAATTGTCTGTGAGAGGGAGAGTGAGTGGGTCAACTTGCGAAGAGCTTGACTCATCAACCTTGCTTGGAGTGCCACATGTGAATCCCCCATCTCACCATCGAGTTCACTTTTAGGTACAAGGGCTGCTACCTGGGTTCCACAAAAATTTAAAGGTTACAAGAACAATAACCAAGCAGTAATAAATCATGGCACACTGAATTCGGGGCCACCAAGTGTGCATTAGGGAAAAATTCAGTCATTTGAATTCAGATTCACATGTGCAACATATATCAAGACTGTTCAGGATAAAGAAAACCATCAAAAGAACAAGGTTAATTGAACACTTCATTGGTTTTGACTTACACTGTCAACAACAACAACATCAACAGAACCACTCCGTATCAGTGTGTCAACAAGACTAAGTGCTTGTTCACCACAATCTGGTTGTGAAATAAGCAAGTTCTCAGTGTTTACACCAATGGACTCTGCCAAAGCTGGATCTAGAGCATGTTCAGCATCGACAAAAGCACAATAACCTGAAGATGGAAACTTCAAAGTGCATAAAAAGAGCATCAACTCCTTCAAAAAAAAAGTAAACAAAACCAACTCAAAGATGCTTGAAATATTACGAATCCTGAACGTGTGCAACCACTAGCTTTGGTTTACAAGAGCTTCCTATAATAATACCCATCAGAATAGTCAGAATGGTGTATTATGTATGTTTGCTTTAACTATAGACCCTTTGAGCAGTTCACAGGAAGAGTGCAACTCTTAAAGTATTTTCTAAATTGCAGTTAGGAGGAAATCCAACTATGCCAACTAAATAATTTGCCATGAAACAGCAATACATTAATAAAGACATGTGGATGACTGCCATGTTGCTAGTCATCCTTTGTTTTCTCAAAAAAAAAAATAAGCAAAATTAGTCATCACCTCCTCCTTTTTGTGCTTCAGCAATAACATGAAGAGCAAGAGTTGTCTTCCCAGAAGCCTCTGGACCATAAATCTCAACGACGCGTCCCTGCCAAAAATGAATAAATAAATTCTGTGGCCATTAATACAACATGGTTTATCGATGTTGTAGTCTTCTTCCTTTCACATAAACAATAAAGTAAAACAATGACATAAAAAAAAACTCACCAAAACATTGGGCAAAAAGAAACTAAGAAACAACAAGGCTCATCACGAAACATAACAATAAAGGGAGAAAATTACAATGACAAAGCCTTCAAAAAAGAATACAAAGACAGACCATTCCCACTAACATAATAGATGGTATGTTTTGGTCTGGTAAAAAGTTCTCAAGTATAAAAGCAAAATGGCTTCTAGCTTGAATCATTATGAGGATAACATCAGGACAGAAGCCATTGTTTTGAAAATGTGAGGGAGAGTTCGCAGAACTGGGCCCTGCAGCTGCCCACCCCCTCGTTGGGAGAGTTCGCAGAACTGGGCCCAGCAGCTGCCCACCCCCTCGTCCATGGGCAGGCCTGCAATGTGTTAAATGTGCAGCAAATCGCACTACATCCTGCAGTGCTACATATGTATTTATTTTCTTTTTGGAAATGATCTACCATATTAAAAGTTGAGAAAGTGAAATTAAGTACAATATTTTTTTTCTCAAAGGAATTTAAGTACAAGAATTGGATATAAAAAAAAGATTCTAGAAAACAAAGAATGTTTCCAGCATGGAGCCTGCCACCATTTGCAGAAGGAAAGCACCATAGGTCTATACAACAACAACAATAAAGCCTTATCCCACTAGGTGGGGTCGGCTACATGGATCATACGACGCCATATACGACGCCATCGTTGATCCATGTTCATGAGATTCGACAAGGTTTTACGCTAGCTGTCGGGGCCTAACACAACCCTCCTCCTTTATCCGGGCTTGGGACCGGCTATAAAACATAGGCGGAGTTCACCATAGGTCTATAACTGAAGTAAAAATATTTTTTTCTCAAATATGAATATGCACTTCTTAGACACAGAGGGATAATCTTTGGCACTGTGATATGCTTAGTTTTCTATATGCCTTCATTTAGAATGAGACCCAAATTTCCGAATGTGTGCTTTCAATGTTTTCTAATACAATTATGCAACGTTAATATTCAAGTATGCATCACCTTTAGAAAACATCCAATTATACTTCAAGAACTGATATTTTGTTCATGATAAAAAAACTAAGTCACATATCAAATTCCATGGAAATTAAGATTGATGGTAAATATAATAACCATATTGAAGATAAAGAGCGGAATGGCGTCGTATGATCCATGTAGCCGACCCCACCTAGTGGGATAAGGCTTTGTTGTTGTTGTTGTTGAAGATAAACTTAGAAAACACTCCAAGGGAAACAAATTCTTTAGTTCCACTTTACTTAGCTGTTCATGACAAACCTATTTAATCCATATAGCATAAGATAATGATAATGTCAAAGACAAAAGAGTACCTTAGGAAGCCCACCAATTCCTAACGCCATGTCTAATGAAAGAGATCCCGTGGACACAACAGGGACTTCTCTAGTAGAATGAGAACGACCAAGCCACATGATTGCGCCTTTACCAAATGAACTTTTAATTTGATCCAAAGCTTGTTGTAAGGCCAGGTCCTTCTTGGAAAGGTTTTCTTCCCCCGAGTCACTACCACTAGACTTGGATTTTCTTCTACCTAGAAACAGTAAACATTGTAGTTTCTATTAGGCTCAATCATTAGATAGGAGATCAGACTTTATTCTACAAATGATTTTTTTTCTTGACATGATTTTCAAAATTTTCATTGTTCTCGAGATTACAACGTCTCAAGGAAAAGCTTTACCACCTTTACTAGAGAAGTTGCATAATTGAACGGCAGATGCTCTGGTTCTTCGACAATAAACCTGACAATAGAAATACAGACAAGGAGAAAAAAAGGTTAAAAAAACAACAAAACAAAAAGGAAGGAATAATCGTAAACTCTAGTCCATCTTTGCTGCTCTATGATTTAGTAAAATCATTCTCCTCCTAAATATCCATAACCACATAAAAAAAACATTTTTTTTCTTCAAACATCACAAGGAAACCACGGAGCATAAAGATCATAGACTTAGACTTAGAAAGTATTTCTCCATATCTTTTGAAGTATATTTCTCCAAATCTTAAAATGGAAATACTGCGTAAAATTTGCGTCTCCTTGACGTTCTAGCGGAAGAACGATTCCAGGGAGATTGAAAGAACTTGAGAACGGCCAAGAGGACGAAAGAAGAAAATTACAAAGGGTCAAACCTCCGAATTAAGAAACGCAGAGTTGAGAAGAGCCCCTCGCAGAAGCCTCGCCGTGGCAAATGCCATCGAAGCGTCAACTGCACAGCAACACTCTGGCCAGGAAGATTAGAAAGGGGCGAAAAGCTCGAAATAGACGAAGAAGAAAAAAAGAAGAAAAACGTTGCGACGGGGGCTGGAAGTTCACAAGCCAATCTCCACTGACGCCATTAGTGGAGCGATCGCAAGCTTCGGTTGCAGAAGGGTGACGCAGGGTTTAGGGTTTTGTTGGGGGGACGTTCGATGGTCCCAAGCTACTTCCTTTTTTCGTCATTTTATTAGTTTCGTCAAATATCCGGAAAACTGAATAAAAAAAATTAAACATTTCTTATTTTCTTTCGAGCAAAAATTCTTGCATTATTTTTTCTCAAAAAAAAAGGGAGAAATGCTGTATGTTTCATGTGATAGATTATTGTTGCCTGTATTTTAAAAATAACGAAGATTAATTAAGTTTGGTTGACCGCAAAGTGCCTCAACACCAATCGGAGTATTCGCATTAATTTGATTTTTGAAATGATCAATTTAATAAAGAGAATATTATTTTATTATTTTCACAATTTCGGATTAATAAGATATTAAAACTTTTAACTATCCGGTTTTCGAACAAACTACTCTTTCATTTCCTTTAATAATTAATAAATAAAAATAAATATAGAAGTGGCCAAGTGTACAAGGTTGAATCTCGCAGGATAAACTTTTTGCTACACCCACCAACATTTTTTCACATATATTATATAAGGATAATAATTGATTCATACTCTTTTGCATATGCATAAATATAAGATAAATAAATATATCTGAATTTGATAAAATGAAGGATGCCAACTGCCAAGTCCTTAATTTCTTTCTTATACTTGTATACATGTTCTTTGTGTGTCAGCATGTATGGTGCATGTTAAAAATGTTTATGCGTCGCTAATATATATAAAATGGTAGGATTTAAATATATATATATATTATATATATATATAATGGTAGGATTTATATATATATATATATATATTAACAACGCATACACATTTTACTATATATATGTATAGAGAGAGTCTTGTGGGCATAGTTCTTTGCCGATCACCTTTGTTAACGAGAAAGGGAAAATGTTTATTGAAAAAATGGTAGGATTTTTTAAGCATTTTTTATCGAAGAAAACAGAAAGGAAAGAGAATGATGTGTCCAACTACGAGGCAATTTCTTCACTACACTGCTCTTGCATTAGGACTTTTAAATCTCAAATAGATAAATTACATTAAATATTCTCTAACTTTGAACATTTTTTAGCACTATCCTCAAATAGATGTGTCCAATGGGTGAAGCATGACACCTTCAGAAGTATTATGTTGTGCATGCCACTTCATTTGCGACGCTGACCCTATAGACGAGTATAGTCCTTTAAGTCTTGGAATAAGAGGCAAATAATGCATTCTTTTACAGCCACTTGAGTCTTGTTAGTCACTCTATATCGTTCAGCCCCACAAAATTTGCATTCATTTAGATTGATGTCGTCGCCATAGTATAACATACAACCATCGCAACAACAATCTATTTTAGCTGAGCCAAGACCAAGTTTACTAACCAATCTTTTTGTCCTATAAAAATTTTCAGGAATGCGAGCCTCAGTTTGTGTGACCTTTTTTAAAATATCTAGAAATGCATCAAAACATACTTGTGTAATATTGTGATTTGCTTTCATATTCAATAATCTAGCAGCAAGTGATATTTCTGAATGACTTTCACACCCGGACCATAAGGGTTGGCTCGAAGCATTTAGCAACTCATAGAAATCTCTTGCTTCTGGGGTTGGTGTCTCTTCATCTTGCTCAAACTTAATATTCTCATACTCAGTTGCAACTGCGTCATAAACTAGTTGTTCATATTGCGAAGTAAATCCTTCATGAGGATCAACAAACTGGAGACCTGGATTTGATACGCTTGTTGAAGGTGCTCCTTCACTTAAATCATCCCATTGCCAATAATTTGGTTTGAAACCCCTTCTATATAAGTGAACCTTAACTGTCTCTAGCATTTGTAACTTTGTGCTAACACATTTTAAGCAAGGACACCTAATTGTTCTCTCCCGTTGAAATTGTAAAGACTGACAAGCCACACTAGCGTAGTAGTCAACGCCATCTATGAATTCTTGTGTCAAACCTCTACGACCAGGATTATTTCTATTATACATCCATCGACGATCATTCAAGTATGACATAATTTCTGCATTATTTGCAAATTATAGTATTTAGATTTCATAAATTTTATAATAAGAGGCATACATGAAGAACAAAGATTTATGTGTACAAAACTAATCAAAATTTGACACTCAATACAAAGGGGATCATGAGAAAGCAACTGAAGTTACCAGAGAGGTTAAACAGATTCATAAGAGATTCATGCAATCCCAGAACACACAGGTAGCTCCCATTAATGATCATAAATAAACTAATACAAAATCATATTTTACTTAACATTTGTGATGCCAACAGGCAGGGATAAAATGACTAGAAATAGAACTAAAAACATTTCAAATCATATTTTACTTAACATTTCAAACTAATATAAAAGCTATCCATCATTAGTATTGCTTTCAGCTGCAGTAACATTTAGCAGCATCTGTGGACAAGTTAGGGCACTATAGTGCTGCATGGATCAAGCAATTCATCGGCAGAAGTAATTAACATATGTCTAGATAACCATATGATCAGTTGTACTCAGTATTATCTTTAATGACTTCAAGACAAACAAAGTAATTAACAGAATCAGGCAACATATGTTTCCTTCAAGAACATTAATCACAAAGTAAGCATGGGGCCTACGCGCGCGACCGCATCGGGCCGCCGCGCGTGGAGGGCGGATCTGGCCACCGTCGCGTCCAGATCTGGCCGCCACGCGTGAAGGTCGGATCTGCCCACCGCACGGCGTCGCGGCCGGATCAAACCGCCGAGGTCGGATCGAACTGTCACGGCCGGATCTGGCCGACCGCCGCAAGCACATTGAGAGAGGGTGGAGGGCGGAGGCTACGAGAGAGGCCGGAAGATGGGGCCGGGGAGCCTACCTGCGCCGGAGACGGAGGTTGCAGAGGCGGCGGCTGGTCGAGCTGCTGGCGACGGCGGGACGCGCTCGAGCATAATGCAGGCGACGGACGGTCTCGCTCACAGGCGCCGGGGGCCGATGGTCCAGCTGGCAGGCGTTTGGCGGAGTGCGGATGCTGGGATCGGATTCAAAGAGAGGTCGCCGTCGACAATTTTTTTGCTCGCGATTCGAAGAGAGGGAAACCGAAATAGTGACAGTGGGGTCGGATATTTATATAATTCATTTTCGACAGTCGAAACCGTCGAAAAGTAGGTAAATACAATAAAATATTAATTCAAATTCAGATGGTCAAACCCGTTGGACGAACCGTCGAAACATTCGATGGTTCTCTAAACCGTCGCAACTTTCAACGGTTTTAATCGTCGAAATATATAATAATATATATCAACTGAAAGAGAATTATATAAATTATAAAATTTTGCTTTCGATGGTTCAAACCGTCGAAATGATTTAAAATGGAATTATAATGAGTTAACATTCCGACGGGTCCGACCGCTGAAATATCGATGATTCCGTGAAACGTCGCAACTTTCGATGGCCGAAATAATCGAAAATGAAATTATAGGTAATGGATTAATGTTAAGATATTTCGACGGCTAAGACCGCGGAAAGTTTCGACGGACACGTGAACTGTCAAAACTTTCGACGGTCTGAACCGTCGAAACTTTCGACGGTCTGAACCGTCGAAAGACCAGCATGGAAGCTAATCACCCGGTTTTCACATCTTCGACGGTTATGATCATCGAAACTTTTGACAGAAAGTTTCGACGAATTTTCAACCGTCATAAGTTCAGATGGCTAAAACCATCGAAAAGTTATCCAACGATAATTTCGACGGATAATTTTATCCGTCGAAAAATCCGTCGGTATTTCAGACGGATTTACGTCCGTCGAAAAAGAACCGTCGGAAATCGAGTTTTTTCTTGTAGTGTAATATATATATTTAATTTATTGTATTATAATAGAATTTGTATAGTGCTTAAATTAAACAATTAGCCATATGTCTAATTATGTTATTTTGTATTCATCAGCTAATTTTATCGTTAAGTTTATAAAACACTTATTTGGTACAACCTCTAACTGCTAATCATCCTCCACTACCCGTTATCCGCTAGTTAATCTGCTATCCACTAGTTGAACCGCTAACCGCTTATCAAACCACTAATAATGCCAAGCAGAGCCTTAGGGTCTTAAGTGTTCGGATTTTCTGACTATGATGTTGACATACTTAGGGATGGTTATGTTAAGGGTTGATAGCATTTATTACTTTGCGTTATGGGATCGATATGAATGGACTTGCTTTATTATTACTCATGAATTGATAGTTATGAAAATGTTTATGGTAGTTGCTGAAATGTTAAGTATGATCATATGAAAAGTATTAGTGCATGATATGGAGATGAGAATGATTATGACACCTTCATTATTTATTATGATGAATAGAAAAAAAAATGTTTATTATGATGCATATGATAATGTTATGGACTATGAATTATGCCCACATGCTCCCTATTTATTTAGTTAATGTTGGACATAGTCTAGATTAATTGTAGAATGTTGTGTTTCAAAATTTGGTTGAAAATATAAGGGCCTCGCAATGACTTGCAATTTTGCCTTGTAGGAGCGGTCGGTCGATCCTGGATTGGACGTCCCTTATCGACTCGGTAAAGCTAACGGACTATTCGAACAGACAATCAAAACTCTTTAGGGCAGCCGCTCTTTAGGTCAATCGACTGACTCGATCAATCGACCAATCAATGTGTATTATGTGACTTGGATAGAAATAGACGATCGGTGGACTTTCGGGTGACCGAAAGTTCTAGGCTGAGAGCTCTTAGTTTTATCCAAGGAAGAATCAGATGAATCCAGACCTTTTGGACATCCGATTTGTGCTTGACCTTGGAATGGCTGAGAGACATGTTATGACCGGGCAACCGCTCGATTATCGGGTGCCCGATGAACCCATGGACCGAACGTCCGCTCGACTTTCGGGCGTTCGAAAGTGGACAAAGAATAATTGACCTTAAACACAAGATAGTATGATGATTTACTCCTGCCCATCTGATTGTTCTCATGTCCCATTATTATGGACATTAACTTGGAGCTAACCTTGCTCTCCAAAACCCTTGATTCTTCCTCATGATCAAAAGATAGAATAAAGATAAAGTATGAAATAAAGGAATGTCATGCTTACTTAGACGGGAAGTCTATTGTTTGTTGTGCTTCCCTTGAGAAGCCCCTACCTTGAGCGAGGTCATTCATACGGGTGTTGCTGCCTTAGCGAGGTCATCCATCCCCTTTTAGGGGATTGCCATGGCACTAATCTCTTATTGGCCCATGTCATGACTAGGTAATTGCACCTTATGTGAGTGCATGATATATCCTAAAAAGTGGAGAGCTCTTCCAACCCATCAATAAAATGAAAGATGAATGAACGGTCTATGGTCACATGAATATGAATATGAACATAAAAGAAAGTGAAAAGAAAATGGAAATGCCTTTCCAATTGAAAGATGAATGCTCTTATGAGCCATGTTATTGATCATTGATGATGACCATGGTCCAGAATGAAAGTTAAAGATATTACATGAAATAATGAAATGAATAAACTATTGTTCCTTACATGATGATCCCCATGATTTCTTATGATATTGTTTATGAATTGCTATCATGCTTATACTTTTTTTTATCATCTTTATGACTCATTTGTTATGACATTTAGCCTCATTCTAACCGGAGAGTTTTCTTCCCCTGTGTTGATATGTACTTGATTTACCTGCCATACTTGGTTGATGTGTGTGCTGAGACCTCTGCTCAGATGGTGTGTGTGCACATGGATATAGTAGTTGCTCTTTACTATTTTATGTTGTATGTGAGACCTAGGTGTATTTTGTATTATGACTGGACGACTTATTGTGCCATGTGATGTACTTATTTATATTACCGAGCTTCCGCACTATGTATTCGTATTTATGAACTCTTATCTATTCAGCTTCCGCACTTATGTTCTAAAAACTTATATACTTTATTCTCTAGAGTCTTCTAGTTATGTGGCACCCTTCTTGACCACCTTGGTCAACAAAAAGGTCAATATGACCGAAGAAAAGAAGAACATTGTAGTACCGTTTCGAGAAAAGATTTTATGGTGCCCCTTCGAACAACCTTTTGCATGATGGAATAGAAGAGTCGCGAGACTATGATGAACAAATATGATTATAGGGGATCACCCTGAAGGATCCCGGGTGATTGAGGAATTTGTTCAATGGAGAACACATGGCAAGAAAATGTTGGTGAATATAGGCAACTTCTAATCCAAGTGATAAATTGTGGGGGGGATTGCATGTAAGTAAGGTTTAGGACAACAACCCATGAGAGCTTGTCAAAGGATTTGTTCATATGAGCATTGATTTTGAGCGACCATGGCCAAGGGATTGTGCGACCTCCTGCGCAATTAAGATGTCTTGTATTGATATATTTGGTAAGAAAGTAGCCTGATTGTTATCAACGTTGTTTGCAAGGGTAGGCCTAACAAGAACCTTGTCCAGAAGGTGATATAGGATGTTACATAGGACTATATGCCAATAATTAGTAATGCAGAGGGGTGGAATTTTTTGGGTACGAAGATTATGGCAGTGTGGCATAATGATAGATGTGAAGAATTTTTTAATAGATTTGATGATAAGAGGCCCAAAAGTCATCCAATGGTGGTGATAACAATCGAATGTGAAACCATCTGACCCCGAGGCACGACTAGGGGGCATAGACGATAGAGCGCTCTTAATTTCATTGGCAGTGATTGAGGCCATGAGATGGGAGTGCCAATGGGGCGGCATGGAAAGGAGGGTCAGAGGGTCCATTTCATTGGCAGTGGTCAGAGGGAGGGATCAATTTCTAGACAAGAGTCCCTAGCCAGAGATGTTGATAGTGCTGGACAAAGGCATTTGGTATCTGATGTTCCTCAGTAATTAGGTGGCCACTAGGGTCTTTGATTGAGTTTATCCAGTTAGAGCGGCTTTAAAATGGAGCTTAAATGGAAGAAGGATGTGTTTTTGTCTCCCTCTAAGATCCACTTAATTCATGACTTACTCCACCATTTGAGGTTCAGCTAGCAGAGTAGGATCACATGAAAATTATATACTGTGTGATGTTTGATACATTTGGGTTGAGTCCACTGAGGGAGTCTTTATGCAGGACATGATTTTTGCTTTAACTTTTCAAAGGTGGTTCTCTAGTCTCCCTAAGCAGTCTCGATTCTAGGTAAGGGTGTGGGATTTGATTTTCTTGAGGGAGTTGCCAATGGTGAGGTTTGACGGGTTACCGAGGGTCACTTCCATTCCCATTGTACTATAGTGGATGACTCCTCGTACGCAAACTGGAAGTGCTCATACTTGAAGGGTTTGAGTTTATACTAGTGGACTGAGTGTCTAATAAACTGAGGCACATCTAGATAGAGTCCTCACTTCTAGATTCGAGAATGAAGGCAAAGATGATTAACAAAGGGTCTGTCTAACCTACAGAGGATTCAACCCCTGCCATTACAGTTGTTAAACTAGGTAAAGCGGTTCTAAAAGTGTTTGTGCAAGATAAGGTTAGCCAGGGTCCAAGAGGATCTATTTTCCCTAAAAGAGCCACATTGTTCAAACGCATTTAAAACACAATAAAATCACTCCTTAAAAACCACAAAAAGTTATACAGTGATAAAGACGAGACGAAATTCCAGAGAGAAGATCGTAAAGATGGCGTGGTACCAGCATAAACATTAGAAATTAGGAAAGAGAAATTACCATTTGAGATTACCGCGTGCAGGCTTGATTAAATACTAAAAAGGATAGGACTTACTTGAATAGCTGGAGTGATAGGCGAGCAAGATTCCACCCGCCACACTAGTACCTGCTTAACTCCCGAGAGGAAACTGGTTCTTTCTTTCGGTTACCTCCTCAATATTTGGGAAGGATGAATTCTGCAATAGAATGAATTTTAAATATACTATCTTTTACAATGAAAATTATTCCATTTTTACCTAAAAATATCTATACTATATTTAAATCCTAACTATACTATTGTAATACAAAACTTTTGATTAGAATAAGGGATTAATGAGGGTGCAACACCTTCAATACGTCATGGCGCGACACATCAACGTGATTCGTGGGATCGCACATCAACGGATGTTGTCATTAGCGGTTTCTTTTGAATGGGGATTGGGCTATTGTTCCGCCGCCACTCCTACATGAGCTTCTGCTCCACCGCCTCCAACTCGTTTAGTCTCTCCATCTCAGCATACAGCCATGCGGTTGTCGTAATGTGTCGCTCCATCTTCCTCACCGTCTTCTCCACCGACTGCCCTTGGATCCCAGACCTAGCCACTCAATGCAGACCACACGATTGTAGGCCCGCCGAAGCTGCGGGGCAGCGGGGAGTGGCACTTGAGCCCGAAACATGCAACGACGGTCGCGGCCTGCTCGAGGACCCCGATGAGCTTGGCGCAAGTGAGTTGGAGTAGGAAGGTGATAATCTCTTATTTACTCATTATATTTACAATCCAGAAGCCGTTTCGTGCTAACTTTCTTCCCCTACTTGATAACATTCTGCATAATTGTTTTAAAAACTCACTCTCTCCTGACTCTTTGTGCTGTGCAGTGACGATCGAGGTGCCTTGCGAAAAGGTGGATCGAATTGGCAAGGTGTCAAGTTCTTGGTTTCCGATGCGAAAGGTGAGATCACATCATTTTGCTCGGCCCATGTATCCATCTTCTTCGTGACCAAGACCTTATATGCTTTGCTTTGCTTATCATCTTCATGTTTCCTAAACATTATGTGTTGCATTTGTGTTGGACAATTGTTATGTTCTAAGCTTGTGTTGTGTTGGACATTATGTGTTGTATTGAATGTTGGACAATTGTTGTGTTGTGTTGTTAAACAATTATGTGTTGGACAATTGTTGTGTTACATATTATGATCCAAATGGATCATTTGTTGTATTATCTGTTTGGACAGTCAATTTCTATCATTTTTTTAATTTTTTTATTGTTTCTGACGGTGAGAACCGTCGAAAATATTAGAAAAATAATTATCAATAATTAATTTTTTCGATACTTATCGACGGTTCTAACCGTCTGTGCAACATTATAGGAGGTTCTAACCGTCGCTAAGCATCTAACCGTCGAAAGTTAACAACAGCTTGAGCCATCGAAACTCAATTGTTGAATCGATGACTCAAACCGTCGATATGAATTTTCGATGGTTTGAACCGTCGATAGTATCGATAGTTCAAACCGTCGATACATATCGACGGCTCAAACCATCTTCAAGGTTCGACGGCCGTGCCCGCCAACTGGACCGTCGAAGATGTCGACGGTTCAGAAATAACCATCGCAAATAATTTGCGACGCGTCATTTTCGCACGGACGCTATCCGTCGAAAAATGTCATTTCCGACGGTTCTCGCCAAATTACAAACGGTTCTGACCGTCTGTAATATGCTATTTTCTTGTAGTGTTAATTAAATAAAATTTTACAACTAATCTTTTTGTTAAAATATATAGAAATTTTTATTGGCAATAAATTTTATATAGTGCACCCATGATATAAAAATACTAATTGCAAAATTATTTTTTATTCATTGTTAACAAATAAATAATTTAAAATTAATTAAGCATGAATATGAAAAATATAGTTAAATGATTATAAAATAAAAATGAGAAAATAATAAGATAAGTTCGAAAGAAATAATATATTTGAATAAGGGTAAAATTCGAAAAAATTATAAAATGATAACCTCTAATCGTTAAACACTAGTAGAAGTAGCTTTTTAATGTTTTCGTATGAAATGCTAAAGGCTACTTATTTTTGCCATGTACCAAATAAAAAAATTAACGTTTGAACTGCGAAACGCTAAATTAGGTATTGCCAATCAGAGCCTAAGCATGCATGACATCCAATACGAAATCTTCTCATAATATTCATCATTTCAAACATCCATGGGTAGCAAACATTTCAGCATGCTAATATCAAATTTAAGCATCATAAATAAAGGAACGTAAGGCATTGAACTACCCTCTTCCTAGCATGATTCTAAGCCTAAAACTTCCTTGGAACAACATGCTAAACTTTATGAAAATCCTTATAACTCAAATTTCATTAACACACCTTTTGTCCAAGTTAGATTAAATGTTAGTCCTTCCTCCTTGGTCTTACTTGTTCTCCTTCATCGAAAGCACCTGTAGGGACATCTCCAATGGCTTTTGGCCAAGCCCAACCAGTGGAGCACACATAAGAAAATGATGGAAGAGAAAAGAATGAGAAGATGAAGTGAAAAGATGCAAATGAGGCTTGGCTTATAAAAGACATAGAGGTGGAACTTTGTGCCCACAAAATCTCAAGAGGCATGAACATGAAGGGACACTCAAGTTCCCATAAGTTGGAGTGAAGAAAGAGGAGTCAAAAACAAATTTGACTTCTAAATTTTGAGATGTGGTGGTTGTGCACCGGACACTCGAAAACATTTTGGTCGACTAGTGAGAAGATGTATTTAATATTTTAAAATTTAATTTTTATGAAAATTGTGGGATGCTATAGTTTCAATGTTCATACATTAGAGAATCCAATTGTTACAACCAAAGTACAAGAATGCATGATATTGCCGATGTAAGAATGCCATCTCCTATCACCGTGGATACTCCAAACAAAACTAGCAGGTGTAAAAATGTGCTTGATTTTGTATGCTTCTCAAGATACCTTTTCAGTGATGATGAAGCAAGGCAGTTCGAGTGACCTGGTCCATAATATGTAGAGAGCTATTCATCAGCAACCTGCTGGTTAGAAAAAAGACTCAACCTTGCACGTGCAAAGGAGGGAGTAGATGCTACAAGAAAAAGACATATTTTCGACAGTTGGAACCGTCGAAAATTGTCCAAAAATCATCGCAAATTATATTTTGCGACAAATATTTTGATGGGAGGGAGACGTCGAAAAATTGCTCGTCGCAAATATTTTTCGATGGCTCTACCACAACCATCGGAAGTTCCCATGGCCCGAGCCGTGAGAAATATTTCTTACGACTCAGACCGTGGAAAAATTCCCATGGCTTGGACCCTTGGGAACGTTTCCCACAGCCTAGTCCATGGAAAGTTCTCATGGCTCAAGCCATGGGAAACGTTTTCCACGGCCCAAGCCGTGGGAACGTTTCGAAGTCATGGCAACCATTTTTCACGGTTTGAGCTGAGGAAACTTTCCATGGCCCATGCTGTGGATATTTTACAACAGATATAAGATATTTTGGCAGTCTAAATCATCGAAAAGGTTATTTAAAATATTAAAAAAGCTGCCCCCAGCTGTGGATCTGGCCGTCGACAAGATCGGAAGATATTCCGACCGCTCGCCTGATCCGACGATTGTGAAAGGCCTAATCGGCCGGCTGCTTGCCTGATCCGACAGACCACCACAAGGTGGCAGATCTGCCAACCGCAGACTAATCCGTCTAGATCCGATCGCGGGAGGCCAGATCCGGCCACCCGCAGCCAGATCCAGCCGCCCGCAGCTAGATTGGCCACTCGCAGCCAGATCAGCCGCCGAGCGATTAGATCCAGCCGCTGAGCGACTAGATCTGACCGCCCGCACCCCGATAGCCACCAAGCGGCCATATCGCGAGAGAGGGAGAGGGAACGGAGAGGTCGTTGCCAGAGAGAGAGGACATTGCCGAACCAAGAGGGCGCCGAAGACAGAGGACGCTGTCAGACCAACAGAGTGCCGCTGGTAGGAGAGAACACCAATGAGAGAGCAAATTGTCAAAGAGAGAGAGCGTGAATCCCGTCGGAGAGAGAGAGAGAGAGTGATTCGTTAGAGAGAGAGAATGGGTGGGAGAAAATGAGAGGGAAGTGAAAGATATAGAGGGAAGTGGTGGGGAGGGGCGCGGGAATGAAATTAGAACTACCGTGGCTCGAACCGTCAGAAGTTCTGATGGCTCGGGCCGTGAGAAAGTTCATAATATTATAATACGACGCTCATATTATCACGCTTAATAATATAATATATAACGTGAATCAAAACATGTGCCCGTGGTAGGTTCCCATAGGTGGGGCCGTTGGAAACTTCCCACGGCTCTAGCCATGGGAACTTTCCACGACCGTAGCCGTAGGAAATTCTTTCACGACTCTAGCCGTGGAAACTTCCAACTGCTCGAGCCATGAGAAATTTCCCACGGCTCCAGGCGTGCCAACTTCCTACGGCCAGAGCAATTTTCCACTATTGTGGCCATGGGAAATTAAAATTTTTCCCAAAAAAATAATTCGAGAATAAAAATAAATATTAAAATTACATATGGCATACAAATTAAACCAGATCTGAAATTAAAAATATAGTAATCGTCAAACAACAATAAGCATGATGGTCATTATCAAATTAAAAAAGTATAACTAATTTTGGTCTTTATCATCGTTGTCATCGATGTCTTGCCGCCGGCCATGCATCGCCGCACGAATCATTTTTCTCACTTCTCTTCGTTGTCACTATTCTTGTCGCTCCTCATATTGTTTACAAACCTCTTCTCGGACGATCGTTACTCATTGTTCCCACATGTTTTCATATACTCATCGTGCATCTTCAGTTAAAGATCGGATATTGATTTCGGCCCATAACCAATCTACATGACTAACGGATGATCCAAGACCGTAGATGCGCCCTTTTTTTCAGTCCAACATAATCCGTCCATAATTGTCGATGCGTCAATGGTGTCGCCCCCTCCTGCGTGACCTATGAATGATGCTCGGCTTCTTTTGCTTTCTGACCCTTCTATAAATTTACAAAGCGATATGTCAAGATTCAAGCAAACATGATAATAAAGCGTTACAAAAGTGAGTAACTTACATATGTCTGCCAAGTAAATGATGAAACCCATTCCGAACTTTTTCTCTTATGAGTTCTGAGAAAAATCTCATCTTTTGTGAGTGTTTTACCCATCTCTTTCTCTTATAAATAATAAATGAGGTTAGAAAACACTCCAAGCATTTTTCTTGTAGTGGATTAAATATTTACCAGTCGTCGGGCAATAGTGGACGTCAAAACACAACCACCCACGTGAAGGCATGGTCCCTGATTGGATTCTCGATTCATCTTCGCTTTTTCACACTTAGATTTATATGCCTCAGTACACCACCGAGCTAGTAGCTCGGTCCAAACTGACTCGCCAATCCAATTAAACCGTTCTCCTACAACCTATGCGTCCGACAGCTTCTCAAGTACCTAGAATTGAACGCCCTCCACATCTATTATGTGTGCTCGGAATCCCACCATACATCGGTCCATAAAGGGATCCAAACAATTAAGAATTATAATAGATAAATATTAGCAATTTATTTGACTTCTAAGAAATTAACCTGAAATTCTTGAAATGACATGTAGTATCACATGAAATTAGTACATATATGTCTTCCTTTTGTGCAGATGAATCCGAAAAGTTATTATAGGAACCTTCTTCTGCTTTGGTGTTGTCTATGGCGACTTGAGCACATCTCCTCTTTATGTCAATGGAAGTGTGATCTCCGGAAGGTTAGGAGGGCATCTAAACGAGGACACCATATTATGAAAAAAGAAATTGTTCAACTTTAATGGTCTTTCATCCCCTGTTCATTGAGTTATAATTGATTTCTTTTTTTTATTCTTCATCGAGTGGGAAGTCTACAATGTAGTAACAAAATGGTCAAATGTGAGAATATAAGATTTTAATGTGCAATAATCAAAAGTGTGAATATAACATACTAAAAAAATTAACATAGTAGAATGAACATGAGTAACATGAGATTGTTGTGAAACATTGTGAAACTTGTTGACTCTACAATATCATAAATTAAGAAACTGATTAAGAAAAAATAATTCAAAATATACGTTAAAAATTAGATAGCCTAAAAAAATAAATGAGTAAAGGTAAAATAAACATATGCAACATTGTCAGTTTTGAAAATGACATGTGAATCGTATCATGTGTTATTTTCTTTTTCTTTTTGAATAGTCTCTTACATGTCCTCATTATCCTATTAAAAAATGTTGTAATATCCTTAACTCATACATACATTATTAGATATTAGATGTGTTATTGTAATGTCATATTAGTGGTATGTATTATGATATATAGTTAAGGACAAACTTCAATGTTAATTATTGGTGTACGAAAAGGAACAAAAATTTGTCTAAGGCATGAAAATATAATTTTTAAACATGTGAAATTTTGGAAAAAAAATAAAACACGATAATTGTTCTTATAAATGAAAGGATTTAATGACCATGCATGAAAGTCATATGACCATCATACGCGCGTGTCACAACGGTCAATTCTAATCTGGCGACCAAATTTTCAAACGCGTGAGCCGGCGAGTTCATGCTTTCAATCGTCATATCTTTTCTTTTTTTTTTTTTGTTTCGCCGCTCTCGTTTTTGCTTCGCAAGGCCGCAAGGGGGCAACCCTGCTTGGAAAAAGAGGGGCAACTACCCGACTCTGTTGTGCCTGCCTCGAGGATGAGATTGGAGAGGGGCGTCGGAACTGGCCTTCGATGCGGTGTGCTTTATGCTTATGCCACAAATCGAAAAAAAGAACACGAGCCAGTTCATGCTCGTTGAAAATCTGATTGCCATATTAGATTCGACAGTTGTGACGAGTGCGTATGATGGTCATGCTCGTTGAAAATCTGATTGTCATATAAGATCCGACAGTTGTGACGCGTGCATATGATGGTCATAATGCCATATGACAGCCATTAAATCTAAGAAAGTATGCTTAAAGTGATTTTTGATAAATTTTAATTAGTGCCTTAGGTAAAATGAAAATGCAAAATGAAAAATATGTAAAACTATGATTTTTATTTTTCGAAATTACAAAAGTATAGTTCTCCGTGGGCATTCTAATCGAGTCCATGGCACCTCCATTGTTGGTTCTTCATTCTTCTTCAACCCCCTGAAAATATATTATTTCTTATACATAATCTTTTATTTAATTATGAGATCCATCGTCAGTCTACATTCGGGCCATCACACGATTCGCCGGAGCACTCTGCATAAATTTGAAAGTTAGGGCTAACGCTTTAGAAGACAGGAACAATGCCTAATAAAGTCTAGCAGCGCCTCTGCCTCCAGAGACGGGTCGCTCTTGTAGCCGCTGTGGACTGCCATGGCCAAGGCATGCACCTGCCCTGGACCTGCCGTTGCACTTCCTGGTTCCTGCGCCATGCGTCCTGGCCGACAACATTGTATGGCCAAAGCACCTGATGGGTATGCTCCCCACCAAGTCCGCTGTCGTGCACTCCCACACCTTGGGATGCCACCTTTGGTGCAAGATCTTGAAAGAGCTGTTCTAGCCTCCATCCACAGCCACAAGCTAGCGATCCTCTTCTCCAACATCATGACCTCTTCGGCAAATGTCGCCCAGGACCTGACTCCTAGGGACGACACCTGCGCACTAGGACCAGCAGGCCCTAATGGATGAACCTTCATGCTCGCCAGGTTTCTTTCGAAAGAGAAGAGGTTGAAAGGGGATTGATCCGCTAAGCCTTGTGTTCATCCCAAGGACATGACCTGCTCGTCATCGTCCTCAGCATGGGACTTCTCCGATCTCCACTTTGCTGAAGATCTTGAGACAAGGACTGTTGTCGCTGCCCAACAACTAGTCCGCCTACATCCTTGGGACATGGCCTTCACGCCATCATCCCAGGAACAGGACTGGTGCCTCGAATCCACAGACCTTGCTCTTGTGATGCACCACACAACCTTTGTCCGTTGAACTTCCCAAGGACCTGCATGTAGAATCTTCTTGGCAGAAGTCTTAGATGGGTTGATAGTCTGCTCCACCAACCTGGACGTCGCTTCGCAACATTCATGTCAACTAGTATCCATGGTCCTTGCTGCGCCAAGAACCTTGTGGACGGTCCCTGTTGGCTCCAGCCACCGCGTTCTGCCCTACGGGTCATGAAGGAGGTCCTGCCAGGTGTCCACTTCCTGGCTTGACCGCTTCAATGCGCCTGCAACACATCTGCTCCTCCAGAAGCTAAGGTTGTCCGTAGCCGCCTGAAGACCGCCACTGTCTAGGGCATCCACATGCCCCGAATCGGCCACCGTGCTCCCTGGTCCTTGCACCTCGCGTCCTGGCTGTCAAGTTGGACAACCACAGCACCCGATGGGTCTACTCCCCACTAAGTCCGCCGCCGTGCATCCCTACGATTAGGATGCCACCCCAGGTACAAAGTCGAGGAAGAGCCGCTACTGCCTCCACCAATAGCCTCGTGTTGGGGAATCTCCTTCTCCAATGTCGCTACCCGTCTTGCTGTCCCAGGACATGGTTTGCCACGTCCCGGCCTCTGCTCCTTAAGGACAACACCTGCACCCCAAGGCCATTGCGCCTCGGTGGACGAACCTCCACGCCCGTGCATGGTCCTTCATGGAGAAAGAGAGAACATCCACTGGTCCGTTGAACCTTGCATCACACTTCTCCGCGAGCGACGATCTCTTACCACCAGCTACTTCTTCAACCACATGTCTTTTCTCGTAGTTCCTAGCATCGCGCCCCCAAGTTCTCCTCTTGAATTTGGTTCTTCAAGTTCCTGCACGAACTTGGTTCAACCCAAATTTCTCCTTGAACTTGGCTCTGATACCACTTGTCACGGGTCTACTTTTCGCTTCTCCGAACACCCGTGCGGCACGACACCTCTCCTCCTCGAGACCTCTGTTCAGCCACCAAGAACTCTACTGAAGAGACCCTCTCTGGAATATCTCTCAGCAAGCCACACCTCGATGCCCAACGTGGAACACACATAGAAGAATGTGCATAGAAGATAAAGGGAAGAGCTCTCATATTCAATAATCAAATCAAGATTACAATATGACTACTCTTAGGAAATCCTTGCTTGGATCCCTCATGGATGTCCAAGACCCCTCCTCAGATCACTTCGGATCACCCAACGACCCCATGGTCTCAAGTCCTACTCGACCTGATCCCTTACTCAAGTCCTACTCGACTTAAGGATCCTTCTCCTGGATGGCTCAAGTCCTATCCGACTTGATTAGCACCTCTCAAGAACCCTCAAGCCCTGCTCGGTCCTAGTGGAATTCTAGAGGAGTGCCCATCCTGGATTTGATGCCCTCTATGACTAGATTACATGAGTATTTATAGTGCAAGAGTCCTCCTATTCTTCGTCTAACTCCTACTCCTAATCTCAGCCAATCTCCCAAGATCATGCAAGATCTTGTTACAAGGAAAACATCCTCCTAGTAGCATTCAGCCAGGTTGGAAGATCCGGTCATATGAAGATCCTCCCAGCCCTAGTCGCACTAGGACTCCTCGCTGAACTTCTCCACCAAGCTCCTACTTGAACTCGGACGTGGCTGGCTTCTCTCAAGTCTTGAGCACGTCCCCAAGACTTATCCTCCTGGTCGGACGGCCTGAAGTATTCTTCTGCCCAATATCTGGATGCCTATGCAAGTCCTACTCGCACTAGGATTTGGCCGCATCCCCACCATCCCTACTCGGACTTGGATTCTTGGCAGCACCTCTTCAGTCTTTTGCTCGTTCAAGTACTCCTACTGGCACTAGGAGTTCTTGCTCCCACACGGATCTACCTGCTCGTGTCTCCATGTTGTCGCCCTAGTTCGAATCCTACTCGGACTAGGAATCTGACCGCCCTGGAGTATCCCAAATCTTACTCGAGCTAGGAGCTTCCAGTTGCGCGTCCATTGAAGTCCTCACCATCGGACTTCAGGTTGCTGACCATGCCTCCTCGCTATCCAGCACCTTGCCCTAGTCCGACTCCTACTCGGACTAGGAGTCCTACTCCTACTAGGAGTAGGAGTGCGTCGTGCCTTCACGCCATCTCACACCCACCATGTCCTAGGTATGCTCCGAGACTCCTCCTCGATCTCCTCACATCCTTGGACATCGCTGCTCGTCCCCAAAGCCTCCTGCTTTAATTTCGTGCCCCGGATCGTCACATGCATCCCGGTGCGCCTTGCGTCGCTCGCTGTCCCTGCGCGTCCAGCTTGCAGCCGTTGCATCCCAACCCCATCCAAGGACGTGGCAGAGGGTGAGAATGACATGTGGGAACTTTCCATGGCTTCAACCGTGGTAATGTTCCCACGGCCTACCACGATCGAAGTTGTGGCAACCGTTTTCCACGGCTCGAGCCGAGGAAACTTCCCACAGCCCATGCTATGGATATTTTATGATGGATATAAGATCTTTCGACAGTTTCGGTCAAAGCCATGGCAACCGTTTTCCACAGCTCGAGCCGAGGAAACTTCCCACGGTCTACCACGATCGAAGTTGTGGCAACCGTTTTCCACGGCTCGAGCCGAGGAAACTTCCCACAGCCCATGCTATGGATATTTTATGACGGATATAAGATCTTTCAACAGTTTCGGTCGAAGCCATGGCAACCGTTTTCCACAGCTCGAGCCGAGGAAACTTCCCACGGCCCATGCTGTGGATATTTTATGATTGATATAAGATAATTCAACGGTTTTGGTCGAAACCGTGGGAACCATTTTCCACAGCTCGAGCCGAGGAAACTTCCCACGGCCCATGCTGTGGATATTTTATGATGGATATAAAATATTTCGACGGCCTAAATCATCAGAAATGTTATTTAAAATATTAAAAAAATACTGGTTCCTAGCCGTGGATCTGGCCACCAACAAGCCCGATAAGATATTCTGACTGCTCGCCTGATCCGGCGGCCGTGGAAGGCCCGATCAGCCGCTGCGCGGCCAGATCTAGTCGCGCGCAACTCGATCGGCCAGATCCGGCAGGCCACCGCCGCATGGGCAGATCCGGCCATCCGCAAACTAATCCGTACAGATCCGACCACGGGAGACCAGATCCGGCTGCCTGCAGCCAGAATGGCTGCCCGTAGCCAGATTGTCCATTGGGCGGCCAGATTCGATCGGCCATAGCCAGATCAGCCATCAAGCGACCAAATCTGGCCGCCCGCAGCCCGATTGGTCACCGGGTGGCCATATCGCGAGAGGGAAAGGGAACAGAGAGGTCTTCGTCAAAGAAAGAGGACGTCGCCGGACCAAGAGAGCGCCGGAGACAGAGGACGCCGCCGGACCAATAGAGCACCGCCGGTAGGAGAGAATGCCGACAAGAGAGCAAATCATTGGAGAGCGAAAGCGCGAATCGTCAGAGAGAGAGAAAGAGCGATTCGTCGGAGAGAGAACGGGCGAGAGAAAATGAGGGGAAGTGATAGATATATAGGGAAGTGGTGGGGAGGGGCGTAGGAATGAAATTAGAACTACGATGACTCAAGCCGTCGAAAGTTCCGATGGCTCGAGTCGTGAGAAAGTTCATAATATTATAATATCGCGCTTGTATTATCACGCTTAATAATATAATATATAACGCCAATTGGAACATGTGCCCGTGGTAGGTTCCCACGGGTGGGGCCATCGAAAAATTTCCTATGGCTCCAGCCGTGGAAACTTCCCACGGCTCCAGGCATGGAAACTTCTCATGACTGTAGCCGTAGGAAATTTCCCCACGGTTCTAGCTGTGGAAACTTCCCACTACTCGAGCCATGGGAAATTTCTCACGGCTCTGGCCGTGCCAACTTCCTACGGCCATGGGAAATTAAAAATTTTCCCAAAAAATAATCCAAGAATAAAAATACATATGGCATACAAATTAAACCGGATCCTAAATTAAAAATACATTAATCGTCGTACAACAATAAGCATGATGCTCATCATCAAATTAAAAAAGTACAACTAATTTTGGTCTTCATCATCGTCGTTGTCGTCATCCTGCTGCTGGCCACGCATCACCGTACGAATTATTTTCTTCACTTCTCTTCGTTGTCGATCCTCATATTCTTTACGAACCTCTTCTCGGACGATCGTTACTCGTTGTTCCCACATGTTTTCAAATACTCATCACGTTATTTTCCGCCCATAATCAATATCCGCATGACTAACAGACAATCCGAGACCGTAGATGCACCCTTCTTCACTCCAACATGATCTATCCATAATTGTTGAGGCGTCAATGGTGTCGCCCCCTCCTGCGTGACCTATGAATGATGCTCGACTTCTTTTACTTTGTAACCTCCTGTAAATTTACAAAGCAATATGTCGAGATTCAAGCAAACGTGATAACAAAGCGTTACAAAAGTGACTAAGTTACACATGTCTATCGAGGAAACAATGAAACCCATTCCGAATTTTTTTTCTCTGAGGTTAGAAAGCACTCCAATTAATTGAGCATTCCAAGCATTTTTCTTGTAGTGGATTAAATATTTACCGGTCGTCGGTCAATAGTGGACGTCAAAACCCAACCACCCACGTGAAGACATGCTCCTTGGTCGAATTCTCAATTCATCTTCGCTCTTTCGCACTTAGATTTATATGCCTCAGTAGACCACCGAGCCAATAGCTCAGTCTAAACTGACTCGCCAATTAAATTGGGTCATTCTCCTGCAGCCCGTGCGTCCGATAGCATCGATGACAAATGCCTCGAGCACCTAGAATTGAACAGCTTCCACAGCTATTATGTGTGCTCGGGATCCCACCATACATAAGCCTATAAAAGGGAGCCCAGCAATTAATAATTATAATAGATAAATATTAGCAATTTATTCTATTCCTAAGAAATTAACTTGAAATTCTCGAAATAACATCCGTCTAGTAGCACATGGAATTAGTAAGTATATGTCTTCCTTTGTGCAGATGAATCCGAAAAGTTATTACAGGAACCTTCTTATGCTTTGGTGTTGTCTATGGCGACTTGAGCACATCTCCTCTTTATGTCAATGAAAGTGTGTTCTCCAGAAGGTTAGGAAGGCATCTAGACGAGGACATCATATTTGGTGTCTTCTCTGAACATTCACCTTGTTTCCGTTACTCGAATATGTAGCAATTATCCTAAGTGCAGACGATAATGGTGAAGGTGAGGACATTGATACTTCTTTTTTGTCTCTCTCTCTCTCTCTCTCTCTCTCTCTCTCTCTCTCTCTCTCTCTCTCTCTCTCTCTCTCTCTCTCTCTCTCTCTCTCTCTCTCTCTCTCTCTCTCTCTCTCTCTCTCTCTCTCTCTCTCTCTCTCTCTCTCCTCTTTGAGATATGGTCTTTTGATTTGTTTCCTGTGCTGAGACTTTCTTTGATCCGTATGTTCTAACATATTACTAGCATGTTTTAATATATTATACAATATATCCCTTGACGTCAACACATGGACTCAAGGGGTTACAAAATGATATGCAACTATACATACTATGAAAAAAAATTGTTCAACTTTAATTGTCTTTCATCCCCTGTTCATTGAGTGCTCTCTACTAACATAATTTATTTCTTTTTTTATTCTTCATGGAGTGGGAAGTCTATAATATAGTAACAAAATGGTCAAATGTGAGAATATAAGATTTTAATGTGCAATAATCAAAAGTGTGAATCTAACATACTAAAAAAATTAACATAGTAGAATAAACATAAGTAACATGAGATTGTTGTGAAACTTGTTGACTCTGCAATATCATAAATTAAGAAAATAATTAACAAAAAATAATTCAAAATGTACGTTAAAAATTAGAAAGCCTACAAAATTAAATGAGTAAAGGTAAAATAAACATATGCAACATTGTCAGCTTTGAAAATGACATTTGAAGCATATCATGTGTTATTCTCTTTTTTTCTTTTTGAATAGTCTCTTACATGTCCTCATTATCCTATTAAAAAATGTTGTAATATCCTTAACTCATACATACATTATTAGATATTATATGTGTTATTGTTATGTTATATTAGTGGTATGTACTATGATATAGTACGAAAAGGAACAAAATTTTGTATAAGACGTGAAAATAAAATTTTTAAACATGTGAAACTTTGGAAAAAAAAATAAAACACGATAATTGTTCTTATATATGAAAGGATTTAATGACCATGCGTGAAAGTCGTATGACCATCATATGCACGTGTCCCAACGTTAATCCTAATCTCACGATCAAATTTTCAAACGCGTGAACCAGCCCGTTCATGCTTTCAAACATCATATCTTTTCTTTTTTTTTCTTTTTGTTTCGCCGCTCTCCTTTTGCTTCGCAAGGCTGCAAGGGGGCAACCCCACTGCTTGGAAAGAGGCAATCCTGGCCATCAACAGCCGCAGCTCGGAGCAAATGATTGAAATCAACCAACCAACACCAACTGCAGCCTTTGCTTCCCTTCTGTCCTTCCACCTGCTAACGGTGACGCCCCAACCTTCCTGCCCAATCACGCTACAAAGTCCCCGGCCTACCACCTTATGATGCCCAGGTGCTCAATCCATTGGCTCCTATTGCCAGGGAGGAAGAGCAGGAGGAGAAGGAAAGGGATTGCCAGGGAAGAAGAGTAGGAGGAGAAGGACGAAGAAGAAGAGGGAGGAGGTTCTAGATCCACAAATCGAGATGATGAAAGCGGAGGTGCCGCTCTGCAGCGGTTGTGGCCGGCCCATCGGGTTCTCCACCTCGTTGCCTTCGAAGATCATTGTGGCTTGCCAAGGCTGCAACTACCCGACTCTGTTGCGCCTGCCTCGAGGATGAAATCAGAGAGGGGCGTCGGAACTGACCTTCGGTGCGGTGTGCTTTATGCTTATGCCGCCAATCGAAAAAAAGAACGCGAGCCAGTTCATGCCCGTTGAAATCTGATTGTCATATTAGATTCGACAATTGTGACGCGTGCGTACGATGGTCATACGGCATGTCATGCATATGACAGCTATTAAATCCTACAAGAAAGTATGCTTAAAGTGATTTTTGATAAATTTTAATTAGCGTCTTAGGTAAACTGAAAATGAAAAATATGTAAAACTATGATTTTTATTTTTCTAAATTACAAAAGTATAGTTCTCCGTGGGCATTCTAATCGAGTCCATGACACCTCCATTGTTGGTTCTTCATTCTTCTTCAACCCCCTGAAAAGATATTATTTCTGATACATAATCTTTTATTTAATTATGAGATCCATCGTCAGTCTACATTCGGGCCATCGCACGATTCGCCGGAGCACTCTACATAAATTTGAAAGTTAGGGCTAATGCTTTAGAAGACGGGAACAATGCATAATAAAGGCATCTATACGGAGTCTTACCAGTGGCAAGCCTTTAGCTGCCCTTTCTGCCAGATAAGAAGAAGGCTTAAAGAAATTGCCATATATTTTCGTCCACTCTTCCAATTTCCCATAAATATACTTCGATCCTAGCGTATCAGCCCAGAACATTATACCACCCCTAGTTTGTGGAAAAGGAATGTGAGAGCTCCCAAAAGGCAGTAAATTAAGGTTCTTTTCTTTATAGAGCAATCAAGGAAAGCTATTCCGCAGTAACAAACCACTACGCATACCTGTAAGGAGGGAAACCCATGCCCATGATTGATGCAATATCAAGATCCGATGCTTTGACAGCGATCCCCTCATCGAGGACACGACAGGCCTCGTTCACCACAGGGAGAAATACCATCTCTACTATATCCTTATCTTTCAGCTTCATTAGCTACAATCAAAAGACTCAACATGAGAATAAGAATTGGGAAACGTGCAGTATCCATGCTCATTTACTCAGAGAATAAGAATTGTGCAAAGTACTTTTCAACCGACACACAATCCTGATACCCACGACTAAAATATGAGACCAGAAATTGGATCACGTCTCAGACAGAAAGTTGCATTGCATGTCAAGAGGCGATGTTGAGATCTATTGTGCTCCACAGGTGTGAAAAAAACAATCTTTAACATCCTTACTGAGTTCTATAATAAAGATCAAGAAATATGATTGCGTTATCAGAACCTTCTAAAAGAATGAACAATGTTCGAGATAAATTGCATTTTGATAAAATGACATGCAGAACCAGAATCATAAATGGATTTCAACTCATAAGTGCATCCCTTTCCATTGATTTTTAACAACAATATTCAAAACTACATATATGTAATAAAAAAATATGGCCCATTGGAAACTACATTTTTGACAAAATTGGGGGGATAATATACCAAAAACATCAAAATCACATGAGTTATAGAATAAAGATCAAGAAATATGATTGCCTTATCAGAACCTTCTTAAACAATGTTCAAAATCCATAAGTTGCATTTTGACAAAATAGCATGCAGAATCAAAATCATAAATGGATTTCAACTCATAATTGCATCCCTTTCAATCGATATTTAACAACAATATTCGAACTACATATAGGTAAGAAAAAAATATCCAGCCCATTGGAAACTACATTTTGACAAGGTGTTAGTCATCCAACTTCATTTATCAAAATCATTGGTAAAGCTTACATAGAAATAGAAAAAGTCTAAAAACTGCTCCCTGAATGTTTGTTCTCTCCATTACCCATGTATTCTCCCGACTTGATGGACAATGTTGTCTGCAAACCATCACTCTCCCACCAGAAACCAGAGTGATTGGGTTGTGGCCACAAAATTAGGACAATTAAGATCATTTAATTCTTTTATCAACAGTTTTCTATTTCATGCTTCCATTTTCACATAGTACCAAGAGATGGACCTTAAGAGACAATAAGATTGATACATAGGGTGTGTTTGGTTCATTCTATCTTTTATAAATTCCTAGGGATCTTGATGGGAGTAATGGATTCTCAAGTTTGGTTAGGTGTCACTTGGTAATCTAATTAGGAATGTCACATTCCAATTGGAATGACATTCCTACTAAATCTTGGAATCCCATTACCCCCATAAATGGTCTTCCTCATTCCCACGTCCCCAGACACATCTTGCTGCCACTGCACCAGTCTTCCTCCTCATCCACTGCTGCTTCAACAGTCCGCCGTTCGGCCAAGGCTGCCAACGAACGAATCCTCCTCATCCATTGCCGCTTCAACAGTCGCCGTTCGGCCAAGGCCCCCCTTTAAAGTCAAATTTTTTCCTAACTGTTGCGGCGCCAACGAATCCTAACAAAGGCTTACAGAGCCAGGTGGTTAAATAATGCAGATACTCTGTGTGTCCTATGTGCTGAGGATACGGATCACCTATTTTTTGGCTGCATCATGGCTGGCCAGGTCTGGGGAAGGGCGAACATTGGCTGGCTAGATACGATGTCGAAGGCTGGTTTCTGGCTGTCTTTCTGTAATGGCAACAGGAGAAATTCTAGAAGACAAAGAGCCCTCCCATTGGCATATATCTAGGCATTATAGTTGCAAAGGAACGATACACTTTTTCAGAGGGGTCGCGCCTATGCTGAAAATATTTGTCATAATGCGGAAGCTATTTAAAGAGAATGGAGGAAACAATTATGATGTAGCATTTCTACCCTTTTGGTGTTGGGATTGTCATGTCTACATTTCTTTTATTTTGTTTTAATCTTGTATTTAAACTCCGTCTATGTTTTATAGCCGGTCCCAAGTCCGGATAAAGGAGGAGAGTTGTGTTAGGCCCCGACAGCCAGCGTAAAACCCTGTCGAATCTCATGAACATGGATCAACGAATATGGCGTCGTATGATCCATGTAGCCGACCCCACCTAGTGGGATAAGGCTTTGTTGTTGTTGTTGTTGTTGTTTTAATCTTGTAATTTCACTTCAACGCTAATGAAACTCTAGATGACTTGCCATCTTGCTAGTCGTCCTTTCTCGTTTCAAAAAAAAAACTTAACGTCTATGTGCATGAATATACAGAGGAAGCCAGTATCCAAAAAACCTCGTGCAGGCATTGTACCACTAGGAAAGAAAATTTTCTTAGAAGAGTTAGAAGATGACAAACCTCAGGATTAGGGGTAACACCAGCCATGTTTCTTGATTTCTCGATGTATTTCGTTATTTCAAGGTCTGGAGAGGCCTTTCGTTTCTCATCATACTTATAAAATCCCTTTCTTGTGGCTTCACCTGCCAGAAAGCAACAAAAAGCTTATCAATTATCTTCATGAAATGCCTAAGTTACAAGATGATAAAAGTGCTAATGCGATATATTGACAACATAAGCACCTGCCCTCTTATTTTCAAGCATAATTGGTATCAACATTGATTTATAGACCCTTTCTGGAAATTTCTCAATGTACTGCATTCCTGTAGCTACAGCAACCCCAAAGCCAACAAGATCAGCCAACCTGTGAGATAAAAGAAAGTAAAAGAAAATAAGTTCAAGGTCGATTAATACAATGTGTACAACTGATATTGTAACCTTTACTCAAAATGTAATTAATGGAACAGCATTAACAATATAACTCAACATTTTCGGATTTCTTTCAGTGTTGTGTATTACCTGAAAGGACCCATTGGCATTCCAAATTTGGTACATGCATGATCAATCTTATAGACATCAAGACCATGATTAACCAACAAATTTGCTGACTGACCATAAGGAAAGAACATCCTATTGACTGCAAAGCCTGTGCAAGTCCCAACAACTATGGGGGTTTTGTGTATGTTCTTCCCAACATCAAGCAAGTCCACAATAACTTGAGGAGACGTTTTATTTGTCCGAACAATTTCCAGGAGAGGCATGATATGAGCAGGACTAAAGAAATGAGCACCCACAATACGGTCCTGAGACTTGGTTCTTTCTCCAATTAAGTTCAGATCGATGGTGGAAGTGTTACTGGCAAGTATACAGTGAGGAGAACAAAATTTCTCCAAATCAGCAAATATCTGCTGCTTCAAGGAAACATTTTCTATAACTGCCTGTAGTGATGTATCAAGGAATATAGTCACTAACAAATTAAGATAAAACTTGCAATAGAAATCAGGAAAAGCAAAAAACATGAAGCACAACTTGCCTCGATGACCAAATCCACTTGGTTAAAACATTCATAATCAAGAACGCCCGTAAGTAAGGAAAGTGTTTTCTCGAGCTTCTCTTCTGTCATTTTTCCTTTCTTCACACGACTCTTCAAATTACCTGAAAATACGTTTTCATAAAGCAAGCACGAGAAGAAAAGGTCCTCACTGTTCAGTGAAGTGAAACTCAAAACTACCTTTGACTCTGTCAATTCCCGACGTCAGGAAATTTTCATTCACTTCTTTAAGTATCACTGGGTAATTGCTCAATAGTAATGCAGTTGCTATTCCAGAACCCATCAGACCGCCTCCAAGAATAGCAATTTTCGCAATTTTGCGTGGTTTCAGTCCCAGGTTTGTTACCCCAGGAACCTGTCAAAGTAATCATGGGAATAGCATTTATCTTATATACTAGACATAGAAACTGATAAGTGAAGCCATTCAAAATTTATCAATGCGACTATATTGGAGAACCTCGAGAAAGTTAAGCACTTAAGCCTACTAAGTCATGATCAAACTAACTTGGGTAGCTATTTCCAGTGAAGATTATCTTTATAACTTAGATGATTGAGCACATAGACAAATTAAAATTAGCAGATTGAATGAACAAATCCATTGACCATGACCAGCAGACTGAATAAGCAAACTCATTGAACATGACTAGCAATTAAGAGTAAAGACACCGGTCATATAAGTTCATTAAAATTGTAGAAGCCAGAAGACAGTACTGTAAATCACATTGTATTTGTTTGAATAACATCTATATGAAATGAAGATATAACAAAGGTTTTATCAAAGCTTTATAACGCCCGAAATTCCTTGTCACAACTCAAAATCTTTGACAGGAAAATTCAGCCTACACAAAGGTAGACACACAAAATAATGGATCAAGTAATTTCCAAACCTTGGTGGTTGCACGTTGTGCGAGAAAGACATTAATCAAGCTCTTGCATGTTTCAGATGAAATAAGCATTCGGTTAGAGTTTGCTTCCTGCAAAATTATGCTTCACTGAGTTCAGAAACACATAATATGAACTAACCTATATAGCTGGCAAACCAACAAATTCAAATGTACCTTCCAAAGTCCAGCACGAGGACCTGAGACAATACCCTCCTCAATTACATCAATACAAACCAAAGGGTGTTGGAGGTTGGCAGCCTGCTTTTGGGCTTGAATTCTTGCAAACTTTAGTATCTCCTTAGCCTCGCCAAGGGGCTCTAATCTGTCAGTTCTATAAAGACTCTTGATCCAAGGTTTTCTGAACTCAGCAACATCAAGTGCCCAGTGGCGCGCTGTCTTTACCAATTCATCAGGTGAAACAAGGGCATCAACAAGGCCCACTTCATAAGCTTCCTTTCCTTTTATTGGTTTTGACAACTGTTGTTAGTAATAAAAGTTTAATCGGATGCCATTAATAGAACATATTTCATAAACTAGAATCACCAATTAGCAAAGACTTAAGCTACAAATGAAATATTGTAACAACGTTACCAAAATCATTTCAAGAGCTTTAGTAAGACCAACAAGGCGTGGAAGCCGTTGTGTACCTGGAAATAAGATAAAAGAATTACATTAAAAGGACAAGGAGATACAATACACTAGTTGGCTGTTAGATTTGAATTACAATATGAGAATACTTGAGATAAAAACTAAATGAGAAATTCAGATTAGTACCAAAAACCAGCATTTAACATTGTGGTACAACTATCTTCTAACCAAAAGATACAAGTTTTATCACGTGTCTTTCTAACCACGTGTTACAGGGAAGAAGATTACCCAACAGTAAAAAACTATTCTAATAAGAAAAGATTGTAGCCAGCTTGTTGCACATAGATTCATGCTCTACAGGAAAATCATATACTAATACCTCCAAAACCTGGGATAATCCCCAGCTGAAGCTCTGGTAAACCTAATTTAGCAGTTGGAGTAGAAATGCGCCCATGACATGCCTGAACGTAAAAATATTCTATGTAATGTTAATTATGAAAAGAGATACAGGAAAGTTCGGCAACGAATAGTGAAACACTTTGGATATACCATTGCAACTTCCAGTCCACCGCCAAGAGCAAGACCATCAATTGCTGCAATAGATGGTTTCTTTGCACCTTTTGTCCAAAACAAGGTTGTGAGTAACAGAAATATCATCAAGATTGATAGAAGAGAATCAAATGGAAAGGAGATAACCCCAAAACAATTACCTTCTAAAACATCAGTTATAATATCTATTGAAATATAACCAACTTTTGGTTCAGCCACTGTCAAATCAAAAGGCAAATAAGACATGCAAAGTTAATATAGAAAGGATGCCAAAAAGCAATGAAGCTTAGACATACAATTTCCCTCTCGAACGCCACTAAAGGAACCAATATCAAATCCTCCCGAAAATTTTCTTCCAGAACCTGGCCAACATGAAAATGTCCAAGTAAAGCTGTTGTGTCAAGATCAAGCGACTTGAATATTTATGGACTGTCTTGTGCTCATGACCACCCAACCTGTAATAACTATGGCCTTCACATCATCTCTGACCAGAGCTTGTTCATAATTCTCTTTTAAGCTCATCAACACTGGATTGAAGAAGAAAGCAGTTCAGAAGAGAAAAATTTAGGGGGAACATTAAAAGTGCTATCTCTATTGAATTTTATAAATCATGTATAGGATGTAGCAGGTTGAAGTAGGTCTTTATATAATGAACGAGTCTCTCAGTCCCCGAAAGGAGGAACAATGCAAGAAAACGTTCGCTCCTCTCTGCATCATCAAAAGCAATTCAAACTAGTTAGAATCTATTTTCCTGAAAAATCTCTTTTTTTTTCCACTCTACGATCTCATCATGAAACCCGTGATCTTGTAAGGCATCCAGAGTTGGAATTGGAATTACCAAATTAACATGAGGTTAATTCATGAACGAAAACCGCCATCAAATCATACGCTTTTTTCAGTAATCAAGTTCTTCGACCATTGTTTTTCGGGTCCAGATCACAAATTACGAACAGTTAGACAACTATCTCCGTAAATGAATTGCAATGACCGATCCCGTGAAAAGATTGTACTCGTCGGAATTTAGAATCCAAAGATATCGAAAGGAAGGAATTTATTGGTAAAACATAGAGAAGATCGAACCGTCAAAGGAGAGGGAATTGACAGGAGGGTGGAAGATGGTGATGAGGGCGACACCGTCGGCTCCCACCTCCATCTCCGTCCTCCCCTTGGCCATGTTCGCCATCGCCGTCACTTGCTTCTTCTTCGATCTCTGCTGCTTCGTGTTCGCTCGCGCCGGAGGTTGGGTTGAGTCGTCGCAGCGTTGGAGGGGCAGAGGAGTTGAATTGAATTAAATGGGAGTTTTATGAGAAGGATGGAAACCTTTAAGGGGCTGTTTGGTACGGGACAATCACAAGAACAGCCTCTTAATTCCACTTTTTTTACCAAATAGTCTTATTTTACATTTATGGGTTCCACATCTTTAAATGCTGAAACAAGAAAAGAAGGAGAGCTATTATTTTCTCGTTTCTATTAAGAATACACATGATCCTAATTTATTCTTGTTGGGAGAACACAATGAGAACATTTTTTATTTTAGGAATAAGGTTATGAATGTCAAACAGCCTCTAAATGGACGTCGATCCAAAGGGATTTCATTAAGTTTATGAGACGTTGAATTCGGTCACCCGCGATAAATGACAAGATATTTTACTTAAATTATAAATTTAATTATATGCTAATGATAATATTGATAAGGTTATATTAATCATGACATCTCCTATTTATACTGAAATTTATCAATCAAACTAATCAATAATGATTCAAATCTAAAACTCCAAACATGATGGACTTTATCGTTCAATCATTCTCTGTTTTTTTTATTACCCAATAAAAAAATCGTATTTTGGGGGGGGGGGGGGGGGGGGGGGGGGTGGGTGGGGGGTAGAATTGCCTTCTTTTGGAGGAAATCTATAAAGAAAATGTTAACAGATTAGTTTCCAAGATCAAAAGAGCAAAAGATTAGGAATACATAACGCGTTACTGTACTGATAACTAAATATGACATTTCGACTACATCTACTAATTTTATAGATTCGTCATATATATCTACTCTGCTAAATGTTTATGATTATTTTCCTTTTAAATATTGGCACTTTTAGTAGAATTAATTTAAAGAAAAGAAAAGGTGTGGATGATGAAGGCGAAAGAGTGTCCAGAACTAACTACCGGTCCTACCGGACCTAATCATTAGGCGGTAAGTTCACCCTCCATCCGGAGGCTATGGCGTACACGGGACAGCGGTCTTATCCGCTTTTGCCCACGTTTTTGGGGGGTGACGTCGACAAGGGAGACCTGGCCGCATCTGCGTGCCTCGATTCACGCGTTCCCCGTGCCCAAAACTATAGACATTGGGCTTTATTGGATTGGACTTAAAGCCCAATACTCGATTAAGATGTCCAATCTAATTTAATTTGGGGGCTTCCAGTTGAAGGCCAGTCGTCTGCAGTTGAGACATAATACTTGTAAGTCCGTAATTTTTTAAGCCTTTTTTTTGTTTTTGGACCAATTTATTAATGACTTAGTTTTATTAATATCTCTATACAGTGGTAAATGAGTATTTGTCTAAACTTATATGAGCTAATTTATTATGCAATATGACTGTTTGATAAATTAGATTTTTATAGTTTTAAGTTTGTATCGTCCGCAATATATATATATATATATATATGTAAAGGTAAAAGTACGAGGCTTTGCGACAAGTGGTGTCATGTGACGATGACATATGTCATCTAAAAAGTAATATTATTATAAGAAATTTTATCTTAATGTTAGTTGGTTTCATTAGAAATTTAATTAATTAATTTATCTTGCAAAATTTGATTTTAAATTTTAGTTAATTTTATCTCAAAAATTGGATGAGATAATATTACTATAACGAATGTGTCATAATTAAAGTAATAATAATTATAACCATATTTTATGTACAATCCTAATCTATATCACAATTTAGATTATATGAGATTGTATTACAATATCATATAATTAGTTACGTAAATATATCCTATATTAATTGTAACCATAATAAATTTAATATTGAAATTAATAATAACCATAATTATGTATAATCTTAATTTTAATCTGAGTAGGAGATTCGAAATAATCCTTAGAAATATGATAATAATATCTGCATCCTAATATTAATAATAAAATATCAGATAACATATATATACGTAATTGAAAATTAAACCAATTTCGTAACCAATATTAATCTACTCAAATTCGAATCATACTCTTAATATGTATAAGATCGTCATCTAACAAAATTAATATTTACAATAACAATCCTAATCTAATAGTCATTAGAAATAGGATAATAATATTTGCATCATAATATAGTAATATTTAATTTCTGATACTTTTAAGAATTTCGGATATTTTTAAGCATAAATATTAATAACAAAAGTTAATCATATATGTACAATTTGAAAATATATGTTTTTCTTAACTAATTTTAATCTATTTCAAAGCTAAATAACATTGATAATTACCATCTAATCCTATATGGATGCCACTTTAATACTACAACTAAAACAAATGAACATTATAAATGCCAATATAAGAAAATATAAATATATGGTGATAAAAGTTTCTAGGTAAGGTAGTAATATTTACAAGCATACAAAAAAATTAAAATTTAAACTATTTTGATAAGGAATATATTACGCTAAATTGATTAGAAGTAGGATTTTTTTATAAGCGAACAAATATATTAATATTTTAAAATTTTCCAATAAATAATAACATTTATATCATTTAAAAATAAATAGTATATTATAATTTATTATCATTTTCATTTATTTACAAAAATAATATATATATTAATATTAATATGTGAGATTAAATAATATTTTCTCAATAGGTATTGATAAGGAATATAATATGCTAAATTGATTAGAAGTAGGATTTTTTTATTAGCGAACAAATATATTAATATTTTTAAAATTTTCAATAAATAATAACATTTATATCATTTAAAAATAAATAGTATATTATAATTTATTATCATTTTCATTTCTTTACAAAAATAATATATATATATATTAATATCTGAGATTAAATAATATTTTCTCAATAGGTATTTTTGTAATTTAAAAAATCGATCGCCCCTACAAATTAATATTAATATTTTCTATTTAGAGTTAAATTAATATCAATCTTTTCTTTCTATCAATTTGGGTATGATAAAAATAATAAATTTCCTTTCCAAAAGATAATATGCAAGTAAATAATACTTTCATTTTAAAAGATAAATTTTATTTTCGGAATTTAAAAATAATTTAAAATCAAAATTTCAATTTGACTCAAACTAAGATTAATCTTTATTTTTTTTATCAATTTGAGTATGATTAAAATTGATAATATTTTTCTTCAAGGTAATATGCATGTCCTTTACAAAATCTAATTTACTATTTTCGTAATAAAGATGATTTAAAATATATAATTCAATTTGAGTCATATTAATGTTAATCTTTTTTAAGAATAATTTAAAATACATAATATAATGAGTGAAATTAATATTGGTCTTTTCTTTCTATCAATTTGAGTATGATCAAAATAAATAAAATGTTCAAAGATAATATGGGTAAAATCATCATCCACCTTCTTGTGATAGACGCAATAATCATAAGGGTTCATGTTGAATCCTTACTGATCATAAAACTATCGAATATATGTACCATTGAAGTCATATAATGACTTCTTCAATCTTCAAACTTGGTCTTCTTTTTTGGAATAAACAAACCCTCACTCGTGAGGACGTCTTCTTTCCCATGTAGAAAATGTGTTTTCACATTTGTTTGATCAAGATACAAATTCTGATGTGCTACAATGGCAAGTAGCACTCGGATGAAAAGTGTGCATGACAACTGGACAGAAGATCTCATTATAATCTACTTCCTCTTTTTTACTATAGCCTTTAGTAACTGAACTTGCTTTGAATCTGATGCCTTCAACTTCTGGACTTCCAACATTCTTTTTGAAATTCACTTGTATCCAACGACATTTTTACCTTTTGGTAACTTGACTAACTCCCAAGACTAATTCTTGTAAAGAGGTTCCATCTCTTCACTCATTATTGCAATTCATTGTTCTGATTCTGCACATGTGATAGCATCCTTGTAACTCGATGGCTCTGACGACTTCATCTTTTCAGCTACTTGCCTCAAGCACGTCTAGTAATTAGACTTGTCGTTGCTTCTTCTATTTGCTCCTCAGGTTCTGATTGTTCAACCTAATGAGATTCTTTTACCTCATTCAGAAATGGAATTAATCCAAACTTCACTTGTTTGTTGACATCCTCCTCTGCTGAGTCAACAAATTTTTGCTTGAGTATAGACATCTCATCAAAGGATATGTTTTTACTGTGAATAACATTGTGTTCTGAAGGAGATCAAATTCTGAAGTCTTTTACACATATACCATATCCCACAAAGACATCTTCTTTGACCCTTGGTTCCAGCATTCATTCGCTGACATGATAATATGTTGGACAGTAAAAAAATTTTAATTAATATAATCAGCAAGATTACCTGACCATACCTTAATAGGAGTCTTCAGATCGATTGTAGTTGCAGAATTTCGATTGACAATGTAGCATGTTGTACTAACAGCCTTAGTTCAGAATTACTTGTTCAGATTAGAATTAGAGAACATGCACAGTGTCCTCTCCAGAAGAGTTTTGTTCATGCATTCTGCTATACTATTCTATTGTACTGTATCTCTGATGTTACGATGTTTAGCAATGCCTTCATCCTTGCAGAATCAATCAAATTCAGACGAACAAAACTCCAAGCCGTCATCGGTACAAAGATGTTTCACTTTTCTTAATGTCTGATTCTCCACCAGAGTCTTTCATTGTTTGAAAGCTTCGACAGCCTTGCTCTTGTGCTTCATCATGAATATCCATGTCATCTTTGAGTAATCTTCTATCACACGTAGGTCGAGAACCTCCTAGGTATGAAACACGAGAGGGGCTCCAATCGTCAGAGTGAATGTAATCGAGTGTTGTTTTCGTCTTGTACACAACTTTACTGAATTATTATCATTTTTGCTTGCCGAAGACGCAATGCTTGTATAATCCAATTTCATATATTTTCTTACCACCCAGAAGATTGTGCTTACTGAGGATGTCCATCCTTTTCTGGCTCATACATCTAAGTCTCATGTGTTACAATTTGGATTCTTTTGATTCTGATTTGAATGAACTATCTACTATAGTCATGTCAGAAATTACTATGCCTTATAATATGTACAAGAACTTTTGCCTGACTTCTTTCATGACTTCAACATCACCGTTGGTGACCATGAGAATACCTCATTCAACATCCATCCGACATCCTTTGGAGTTCAAAACTCCTAATTATATTAGATTTTTCTTCAATTACGAAACATGACGGACCTTTGTCAATGTCTTCACTCGATTGTCATGAGTTTTAATCTGAATTGAGTCGATTCCAACTATTTTATAGGCTGCATTACTGTCCATGATGACGTTTCAATATTCTGATAAGTTGAGAATCACTCTCAGTGCAGAGTCATATGGTAGAAATATCCTGAATGTAGAATCCAACTCTCATTCAAACATCTCTGATCAGACACCATGAAAGCTAAATCATCATCAGATTTGCTATTCTGGTGTGCTACTGCAGCAACCATGTCCTTCTTCTTCTTCTTAGGGCAATCCTTCTTCCACTGATTAGGTTCTTTGCAGCAGTTGCAAATGTCCTTCAGATTGACGTTCTTCTTTTTCGACTTACCCTTCTTAGGATTTAGATGATGTCCCTTCTCTACGGTTGTCATCAACCCTACCGCCTGAATCTCCACGGCTTTACCAGATGTCTTATGACGAAGTTTACGAGTACGTAGACTCGATCTTACTTCTTCTAGAGTAATTGTGTCTCTTCTGATGATAACAGACTGAACAAAATTTTTGTATGACAAAGGAAGATGCACTAACAGAAGTTGGGCAGCATCTTTATCTTTAATTTTCACATCTATGTTTCATAATTCCGTCAATAGAGTAGTTATCTCATCAAGATGATCTTTCAGAGGGGTTTCTTCTTGCATGCGGAGGGCAAACAGACGTTGCTTGAATAGCAACTTACTGGTCAAAAACTTGATCATGTAGAAACTCTCAAGTTTCGACTACAGACCTGTTGTCGTTTCTTGATCGGTGACCCTTCGAATCTTTCTTCTTTGATTTGTTCTTTGATAAGTTCGCGAGCGATGCCTAGCTAGAGACTGAAACTATTTTACTTTGTGAATTTCTCGATGTTCACGTTGTGCGATGTCATTTTTATGCCTGACGGAGGATCGACGATGAAACCTCACTTTGATACCAGTTTGTTAGGATTTTTGCACGAGAGAAATTATGCACCACAAGAAAACTCAAAAAATTTAAGACGATGTTGAATTTTATTAGATGGAAAAAATCAGAAGAGGATTATAAGACCAAATTACTTTCTCTTTGGATCTCTAGGGAGTTTATATTTAGGCACTCTCTTTTGCACACGATAGGAATTACAGACTGACCGGACTCTGAATTAATCTCTAAAAATTAGGACACCCTCGTAGTGCGAGGGCGCCTTTTACTTCGGAGTGTCTTGGGTTCAGAGGTGTTTCCAATTAGGGTAGGATTCAAGATATTATTAACAATTGTTGTAATATTTTATTATTTAATTTTTCACTTACGTGTCACTCTTATTGACCATTTGGGTCAACAAAAAAGTCAAAGAAATATCGAAAATAGTAACGAAAGGAAATTTCGTCACGTGGCGGGATCGAATTTTGGAGTGTTACAAAACATTTAATCAAATTAATAACTCTCATTTTTTCCTAAAATAAAATATCTTTCCCTCTCTTATTTCAATTTGTTGTTACTAGAGCAACATTTATCTTGATGACGACACTGACTCCGTCAAATCAAACGAGATCAAAAGGTACTAACATCTTGTGAGAGGATATATTAATCTCTTTTATTTTCTATTATTTTGTATTTAACTAACTTTTTCCCTATATTAAAATGGATATACATTAAATCATATCATCAGAATATTTCTCCAATGTTTTATGATTAAATTAGTTATTTCTTATTTATAAATTTTAAGAGTATGTGAGCTTGCATTTACAAATAATTTATTGTTTATTTTATTATCAATAATTTATCTAAACGTGTAACTATTAATATTTTAAAAATAATTTTAGCATTTAAAATATTTATCAGCAACATAACATTTTTTTGCCTATTCAGTTGTAGGATCATAAGCACCAAGAAGGGGAATGAATTGGTGTTAAATTCAAAATATCAATTTTACAAAAATTATCGCAGAAGCTTAAAATCAATTTATTAATATTTAAACCAATACAATAGCAATCAAATCACATAAGGAAGAAACGGTGGTTTGATGACGAAAATAATAGAGAAAGATAAACACAAGATGCACGGTGGTTTGATGACGAAATTTGGTCACACCTTAACCTATGTCCCCACTCTAACTTCTCGACATTGAGACCGTCAGATATTTCACTAATACCCTTATTTCATTCCAAATGGGGTAAGGAAGAAACCCTTTACAACTCTTGCATTTTTCTCCTTTTCAAGAGGTAAGGCACACATATTTCACTCGTAAGCTTTCGCTCGTCGTTTCTTTGCTCAAGAGGTAAGACACAACTTCTTTTCACTCAGTATCTAAATAACTATTATAATATCACAAGAACATTCTACAATCTCTCTTTTACGATTTGGAACTCATATAAAGAGTAAGAGAAAAAGAAACGAGAGATTTTCAACTTTAAGCTCAAGATGATTTCTTCGATGAACACAAGTGTCTCACTACAAGAAAACACATCATTAGAGAAGAGAAATTTGATCGTTAATATTCAAAATATCTTTGCCTATCTTTTTCTAGGAGGTCTTGGCCTTCTTGACGTGTTTTCGACCCCTTTTATAGCCTCAAGTTTTTTTCTAATCATTGGTACTCAAAACTAGTCGTTATGTACTTTTCTGCATTAAAACAGGCGTCCGTGTTGAGTTTCAATTTTAGAACTAGCCGTTGAAATATAGTCGTTACAGACAACTTTCAAGCACCCGTTTGAGTTTCGGACGACCTTTCTAAAAATCCTAAGTCTCAGATATTTGTGATCACTGCGCCAACATTTTCGAGCATCCGTTTTTATCTCTAGTGGTCGACCTAAAGATTTTCGATCCCCCATTTTGACATCGATAGCCTGATAGATCTGCACTATTTTATACATAACTTTTTGTACACTTATTCAAATGAGACGATTTTTTATTTTACTGAAAGATAATAGAATTCTCTACAATTTTGCTCCCATTCTCAAAACTCTAATTAAATCACACTCAAATATTCAATCAAATTTCAATGTATAAAGTTGTCAAATTCAAATTAAACTTTTTTAGACCTTTACTTTTTTATACATAACTTTTCAAAAGAGTATCGAAATGAGATGATTTTTTATTCTATGAAAATCTAATAGAGTTCTCTACAATTTTGATATTCTTCATTTATCCAAAATCTAATGAGATCATAGTCAAATATTAATTCAAATTCAATACACAAAGTTGTCCATTTCAAATGAAATATTTTAAACCTTTACTTTTTTATACATAACGTTTCGTACTAATATTCAAATGAGATTCTATGAAAAGTAATCAAATATTATCCCATATATATTGATAAAGTAATCAAATATTAAATGAAAGTTCAGCACATAAAAATATCAACTTCAAATAAAAGTTGTCGACCTTAACTTTTTTGGCATAACATTTTATATGGTTGTCCAAATAATATGATTCTTAATTCTGTGAAAATATAAGAGAATTATATATAACTTTTATATTAATCTCTTTATCCAAATATCAACATAGAATACTCAAATGTTAAGTGCAAATTTAATATATAAAAATATCAACTCCAATTTGAACTTTTAGAACTTCACTTGTTTAAACATAATTTTTTATGTGATTGTCCAAATGAGGTGATTCTTAATTATCTACAAAGATAAGAAAGTTATCTATAACTTCTTTATTCACCTCTTAATATAAATCTCGTAGGAACATAAACAAATATTAATCAAAAGTTTAGTGCATGAAGTAATTCATTTCTATTTAAACTTTTTTTTGGACATTTTAAATAGAACTCCATTCTTTTGAGGTTTTTATGATCAAAATATAATTATATAAGGAATGAAAACTTTGCTCCAACAATCTATCCTTTTTATGAAGACAAACCAAGAAATATAAAAAGTATATTAGAGAAAATATAATATTCAAACTATTGTTATGGAGATTGAGATATGAATAATGGTGCGTGGGACCTAGGTGGTATTGATGATATGATAAGATGCTCTCAAATAGAAAATAAAAGTTAAATCTAAAGTTCAAAACAGGAATGGTGAGGATTGGTGACGTCGATTATGTTGATGTTATAGATGTCTATATGATTGCTCAAGCATAAATAATTGTTGTTTTGTTAATGATTAAAGTAAAAGATTATAAAGAAAAATTTTGGAAGTGCACAAGTAAGATTGAAATTTGAGTATGAATTTCTTTTAAGGGTAGAAGAATATAACAATTCCAAATTATGGGCCAATGGTATCTGATACTTTTAACCAAAACCCTTATATAATCATATATCTAACATCCCTAAAAAAATTGATTTTTATCTTCTCTCCTAAGGTAGTTGCATGCTTCACTTCTTCACAAAAGAATATTAGGGTTATCTTGATTTGAAGATCTTTCAAGAAGATTATGAAGACAAAGATTAATATCATTATGGCAAGGTCAAGAAGACTTAGAAGCTTGTAGATGATGAACAAGGATGCAAGATGATTGGGGAAAAAGGATTTTAGATCTAAAACCTAAAAGTATATAAAGGTGATTCAAAACCCTCTCTCATTCAATGGTTTGCATGTAACGGATAGAGAGTTTGCATGTGTAGATCTATTGTTTATTGATAAAAATGAAAAAAAAATCAAAATGCTATAAAACAATCTCGAGGAAATGTAAGGTAAAGAATGAAAGATGTTAAACAATAAGTAAGGATTAAGTAGTTATAAAAAAACTCCTTATATGCTTTCGAATGTATATTCTTGTTATGTGATACTTACAGAAGATGACATCTCTAAAAGAAAGAAGATATGTTACGTTATTTATGGTTCAATGTATGACATGTCAAAGATGATATTTATGATGTATAACATGGATGACAGCTCAAGCTTACGACGAAGTGTTACATATGTCTAGAATTAATAAGTTATATAGTTATAGTTGAACATTGATGATTATTATGTAATAAATTATTTAGGCATTTGATATCTTCTGAAGTATTGTTGTATTATGATCAATAGAAGTTTTTATTAAATATGATTTTTTTAAAAAGTATTAAAAAATTTTGTTGCTAATTAATGTATGACGAACGGATTAAGGATTGAAATTTTTAATGTGAATTTGGGTAATTACACAATCATCATGATTGCTTAACATACAACAAAAACAACGATTGCCCTATCGTACGTATTTTTCATCTCTATGCAATGAATTTTAAAACACTTAAAAGGAGGATTCTTCACTCCAAAAATGTATCCTTCGTGTTGTGCACTCATGATTGGCCATTGTTGCATTAAGCAACATGATAATTATTTAAAAATATTACAATTTTTCTATTAATTGATAAGATTGAAAAAATAATAACAATAACTTTCACATTATTGTTGAACTAATTATTGATATTGGCATTGATTGACAAATGATATAGATAATATAATTGATAATGGAGATTTTTAGTTACTAATTAATCATGTTTTATTGGTGATGGCCAATAATAATGAATTGATAAATTCATAATTAGTTAAAATCATGTAATATTATTGCATATGATTGTTATGATTGTTCTTTTCGTCGAGCATTTGACATGTATTTTAGATCATATGTAATGATTATTTTATATTTAGTATTTTTTTTGTAACTAGATTAATGCAGATGAATAGATACAGTATATAGAGATGAAGAAGATGGTGACTGACTGTTACATGGGTCAAAAGTTATTTTATTTTAGCTCTATTTCGAAATTATAATTAGTTTTGTTAAATATAATGTTGCTTTTGGATGTTGAAGTTATAATATTTTATTTTAAAATATTCCACTGATAACAATCATAAAAAATAATTAAATCATAAAAAATGAGTAATATGTTCTTAAAGACTTTTTGTCTTTGTAATGACTTTTCTGAGCAGGTGTTTTGGGTTTTCTCCCTCTTTAGTAGTCATATATATGTAGATATAGTGGTAAGATTCAAGTTGCTTGGGTGACATTAAATTTTATGTACAAAGCATCATAACCATGAATTAGAAGAAAACATAATAGAAGAAAAGGTGGATGTTAGATGAAATTGGGAGAGCAGTCTCGATCACATCGTAGTCTCCAGGTTCCAATGACCATCTCTATTGGGGTACCAATGGTACAACAACTAGTGCACTGCCCAAGGGCCGAGGCAGGTGGGTTCCTCTGCTGGAAGTGCAGGCACTAGAATTCTATATTAGTAATTACATTCACTACTACTATCATATATATTACTATCAGCTTGCTGTAAGTGACACTTAAGTGTTTATAGACTGTGACCAGGTTTGAATCTCCTTAGCACCACTAATTTTTCATTTCTTTTTTACACTGATTTTCTAAAATAATCATATATGATTGATATTTTTGACACTGGTTTTCTAAAATTATTATATATGATTGATATCTAATAATCTCCTGATTGTTGTATAATGTTTTTACCTTATATTTTTATCCAATAATTAATTCTTTCTCTTCTAGGCATTATATTATATTTTATTTCCTTTAATCATTTTTTTTCTTAATTACATGGTCCAAGTCCATAATTTTTTACCACTTATTTTTATAGTTGATCTTCCATGTTTTATAAATTTTTATAATATTTTTGTTCTCTATTTTCATCTAATTAATTCATTCTTTCTCTTTAGACATTATGCTTTACTATTTTATATTTTTAATTTTAATTATTTTATTTATATATTACCTTTAATCAATGTATAATTAGGTGGTTATGGTATCATTTATACCCAGTTGATTCATAATTATTATATATAATCCATATACATAAATAGTAATGCAATATTGTTTTGTGTTATACCCATGATCTCTTTCTAGCTCTAGTGTTATAATTAATACTACAAATTATTATTTATGTTTTAATATCATAATATAATATTTTAAATTAATTTTGATTCTAAAATTAATATCTTTATTATATACATATAAGTAAAAAATTAAAATTTACGGAAAGAACGAGCGAACTCTTCGACTAGATACATGTGAACGTGAACTCACTCAAAATATTCCTGGCTCCGCCACTGGCACTCCCTCTATGTTATGTTAGTCCTTTGAAAAGCAAATTTATGACATTTTGGTTAAAGAATATTTTTAATAAAAATAAAATGACGAAATATCTTATTTTTGAAAAAAAATAATTATATTCTTATTTTTGCTCATATTTGATTTGAAGAATATTTAATAAAATATAATATTTTATATATTTTATTATAAATAGTGGATAATAATAATATTATTATATGGATAAATAATAAAATACGATTGAAAATTTGTGAAAAGATAACATGTATATTCTTTTGTAATATATGTATATTCACGGGTTAACTATAATGGTTTTACGCTCCTTGAGATGGTTTATAAAAATTAAAATTTGATCGACATATGCTTAATTTACATACTATTTTATTATATTCCGAAAATATCTGATATTCTACTCTTTATTACCAAAACAAACAGTCCGTTAGTGTTTTGAAAATCGAAAATATCACGATCATGAACAGGACGTAAGTATGATTTAGTATACTTTCAAAATAAACAATGTCAAAGGTCGGATTGATTTGAGTTGAACCGGTTTAATTTAAATTTTTATTTTTAAATTAAAAATGCAAAATTGGAATGTTTGAAATTTAAGGAGAAGAATGAGTGAAAATTTTGAGGTGAAAAAAGAGGAAGTGAGAGAAAAAAAATAAAAATATAAAAATAACTAAATGGAAAAAAGAAAGAGAATTGTTTAGTATAAAGTTATGAAAGTTACTAACAGAAGAATAAGTAAATTTCAAATAAAGATATCAATAAAAAAGTAAATAATATAAATACTTTTGACCAAAACAATAGAGGTAAATTTTCTCATTAAAGTTTACTTAATTTTTTATAGTATTCACATTTTTAATAATAAATTTGAATAAAATTATGTGGTTTAACTTTAAACTCTTTTAAACATAATGCATATAGAGCTCCAAATTGACATATTTTTTAATAATGTAAATATTCTCATATTATTTTAATATAACGAACCTATCCAAACATATTAAACTCATCTAAATTTGGAATAGTTTTTGGATAAATTTATTAAATATATTTATTGTAAATATTTATTTATAACATGAAAAATATTTAAATCAATATTAAATAGTAAGAAAAGTATTTTATAAGGTATTTTTTATATTATTTTAATAGTATTATCCATAATAATATCTTTAAAAATATGGTTAAATTACACCAGTTCAATGTCCGGTTCCCACTCTGTGTCCACCTTGACATGCAAAATGAGCCCCCTAATTTATCACCTTCCTATACGGAACTGTCCATCAAAAAAGCTTTTATTTAAAGCAAAATTATGATATGCATAGCATTATGTTGCGAAAAATACAGAATAATATAACTTTTTTTTTGCTTGGTTAACGGGATTGAATTAACATTAAGGTAATAGTTCATGATACATCAATTCAGCAGTTTTTTTTTCTTTTGGCTCATGATACATAAACACCATGTTAATATCCATGATGTAATCAAGTTTAACAATCTAGAACATTTTATTTTCTCAAAGCAATTATTTTCTCGAACCTCTGTAGCTTTTTCAATTATCTGTCAACTATTTAATAAATAATTTACTGCAGAGTTGAAAGAGAGTGGCTTTTAAATGATAAATTTTGTCTCCGTTCAAATGAGAGCATCATAATTTCCACTTGTAGATTGTTTTCTTAATTTAGTTCATGATTTCGCATTTTTCTATTTTCTTGTTGAGGACATAATATATACTTTTTAATGATATGATACTCTTGTTTTTTTCTCCATTTTTGTTGTGAAAATGCATATTTATATAAAGTTCTAGTATATATTATTGCGCCTCCAATATTAAAGTTCTACTTGAAATTGGAAGTCCATATCTTAGTCACAATATTAGATGTTGCACCTTTTTTTTTAAAAAAAATTGTTCTATTAAAAATTAAGAGGCCGATATTATCACTTAAAAATATTCAAAAATCACAATCCAAGAATCACTTTCATCCCCACAAAAAAAATGGTCCTAGCACTTTGTAGAAACAAGCGATACATCATAAGTTTCAACGAAAAAGTTAAATTGCGTCATTATTGCATTGGTTGGAACAAGATCTGATATTTCTGATATGTTGCATGCACAGAGCGAAATTGAAAGGATTCATTTTTTTTAATTTCATATTGTCTAAAAAAAGTTGAGTTTTTGGACAATATATTTGGGACTAAGAAAAACAGAAGGAAAAAAATTCTCAAAGGGAAGGAAAAAAAACAGAGCTAACAATTAAGTAACTGTGTGCAACATGCATGATTATTAAAACAATAAAAGAACAGTAAATACCAAATCTAAAGAAAAGGGGAAAAAGATCGAGTGGCGTGCACCATTATCAATTCGTTGTTGCAGCAACAGCAAAATGTGATGATTCTTTACTCTGCAAGTTGAGGGGGGGGGGGGGGGGGGTGCGTGGGTGGGTGGTGGGGTGCCAAGCAACTCCTGTTTCCTGCAACCCCCTCCTGCAGGCTTAGCACTGTCTAGGGATTATTAATCCCCAAGTTAACTGCAGCACACATTGATTGGCATCTGTTCCGAATGTGGGAGCTCTCAATTATTTGTCTAATGAGTGTGAGGAACTTGTGGCCCCCTCCCCCCTTCCCTTTTGTCCCTGGCACTGCGAGAGAGCATGGCCTGCTCAGCTCCTCACTTGTCAATTAGCCCCCCCACTAATGTGCCTCCACAGTGACCATCCATCCACTTTGTTGTCTCTGGGCATGATCTTAAGAAGAGCCAATTGAACTAGTGGTTCCATTATCAAGACTCACGTTACATAAAAGTACATGCATATTAATTATGGAGAACATGATTCTGTGTGCAAGCAAATAAACAAAGGATCGGCACCGTTCTCCAATGGTGGAATGCTGCTGCCGCAGCACTGTTGCAGAAACGCCAGCTGTAGAGCTGAATTGTAGAGTTCTTACAAATATAGTGACCCGGAGAAGAAGATAAGCACGACATTAGTTTATGTTTCTTTTTCTCACTTGGCATGTATTCATTATTTTGTAATTTAAACAGTCTATATATGATCTCTATGGTAATACTTCACTTTTTTTTTTGTTTTTGTTGAGCTCATAGTATATATAGAAATATATTTATATATATATAGATAAACAAAACAATAATAATGAACAATACAACCAACCTTGGAAAACTTTTCTTAAAGAAAAGAGTTAAAAATAGAGAGACCAAAATAACCTCGTCCCCGGACCCTCAAAGAGCCAACCGACACCGTCAAACGAAGCGAAAAAGAAGGTAAAAAAAGGGAGAAAGCGAGGGTAGTTTCGTCAATCAAAGCCCCGAGAGGGGCCCAAAAAGGAACAAAAAAGAGGAGGAGAACCCTCCAAGGCAAAAAGGAAAAAAAAAACCCTCCACAGCTGTCCGTTCCAAACAGTGTGCTTCCCGTTCTGCTTCGATCCGCTAGTAAGCGAAACCACCGGCGACCGCCCGTCCCTTGCCGCCGCCGCCGCCGGCCTCGGACCTTCTCCGGTTTCCGCGTGCTTCCGGAGATCCCCCTCCGGCGGCGGCTGCCTCCGCCGCCGCCGCCGCGGCGAGCGAGCAGTTGTCCCTCCTCCCACTCTCCTCGTCGATAAATATCTGCCGGCAGCGGCACTCCTCGCTGCAGAACGCCCTGTCGCCCCTGCACACATAATACAAGTCGTTCGATTACAATAAGATCGAAACATGGATCATGGATGACTCTTCCCAGTTCCCACGGAACGGGATCGATCCATCAAGTACGACAACAACAGTCAACAGCTGTGTATGTATACATATAAGTAGCTTATATATTATATGATGCGCGCGCTAAGGCTCACCTGTACATGTAGATGTCGTTGCCTTCCAGGAGCCGCTTGCGGCAGTAGTAGCAGTACTCCAAGAAAGGACAGGCGAGCAGGGAGGAAGAAGCAGGAGAAGTGGCGGAGCAACAGCTGAAGGAAGAGCTCCTGTACAGGGACGTCTTGCTTATGATCTGGGTGCTGTGCTTCGGGAAGTCCTTCTGGGTCTCCAACAGCACGCTCAACCCCGCCATCTCGCCGCCGGCACCACCTGTGCTGCTGCAGGAGAGGGAAGAAGGAGGAGGAGGAGAGGAGGTGATGTGCGACTCTTCTTTAAATTCCTCTCTTTTATTTTTTCTGTGAAGGTGGCAAGTGGGGGAGGATTTAAGGAGGAACTAGGAAGGAGAGGTGTTGGTGTGGTGAGCCGCGGGAACAGGTTAGGGGCGTGGGGAGGTCTGATGGGGATTGGGGGAACAAGGGGATGTGGTGGGGTTTACAGAGGGAGAGGGGGGTCCCTTTTTTTGGACTGGTTCGTTCGCTTGTTCACTACTGCGATTCCGCTCACCTCCCCCGGTCGCCCTAATGAAGCCTATTCTTTTCTATAATAGAGAAATGGATTTAACGGGGGTCCTCAGGGGGGAGGACCCCTCCCTCCATCCGCATTCGCAGGATGGAGATCCGACGGCGCGGCTTTCAATTTTACTTTTTTTTAAATTCATTTTCTTTTTTTTTCGGTTTTCTTTTTTTTTTAATACGTTTTCTATCCTTTTTTTAAAATCCCTCTCCCTCTCTCCGTCTCTCTTCTCCCTCCCTCTCTCCGTCTCTCTTCTCCCTCCCTCTCTCGGCCGGCGTCAGCGGTCAGATCTGGCCGCTCGCCGGCCAACGGCTGCCCGCGTCCGATTGGCCGCCTCAGCGGCCGAATCTGACTGCTCGATGGCCGATCTGGCGCGGGCGGCCGGATCTGGCCACCCAGCGGCTGCCCGCGTCAGATCTGGCCTCGCGACCCCTCGCCACCGCCTTGCGATCCATCGCCACCGCCTCGTAATCCATCGCCGCAACCCTCGACCTCGCCCGCCATTGCTGGCCTCTCCCGCCGTTGCTGGCCTCTCCCGCCGTCGCTGACCTCGCCCACCACCGCCACTCTCGCTCGCCCCTCGACCTCGACCGGCGCCCTCGACGGTCAATCTCACCCTCGACGGTCGATCTCGCCCTTGAAGCCCCCACCGCCTAACCCACTCGCCGCTGCCGACGTCGTACCAAGGGACGCCGAGCTCGCAACCCGTCGCCGCCGATATCGACCAACGACGCGAGGAGATCGCTCATCGCCGCCGAGCGCGCTCCCCTGCCGCCGAGCTAATTTTTTGTTAATCCATGTTAATTCTTCATCCTGTAAATTTTTTGTTTTAATCCATGTCGAGGATTAATTAAGCTTGTGTGGATTTGATACACTTTTACATGTCTGTCATTTGTATTACATTCTTGGAACGACGAAGCTTGTCACGTATCTCATTTTGTAACATCGGACTTAGCTTCGCCAAATTTGGAACGTACTTAGCTGCGATGAATCTTATCTCGCTTTCGAACATATAGCCAATCCTCTTTAATTCTAACATAAAGGTGAATTTCGTTTTGATCAAGGTGCAAGTACATATCATTACATTCCACAAGAAAAACCCTTCAGCGGAGGTGCGCAAGCTCAGCAAAAAAATTGTTACACATCAAATAAATTCTTACACAAAGTCATCAACATATGTACATCAAATTACAACTCAAAAAAATTTTGTAATCTACTCATATCGTACATGGTATTAAACCCAAATTACAATCAAGTTACAACTCCAAATTGTAAATCGAATTAAAAAATTCAGTAATCGCAGATAGCTGTCTTCGATTACTTTGGTCGGCGAGGGTTGTCGGGCGGCCGCACAATCCTCGTGCGGCGGCTGCGAGTGGGCGATGCGGTGGTGCGTGGGCGAGTGGGAGAGGCGGAGGTCACGGCGAGTGGGAGCGAGAGGACGGCGGCGGCGGAGCGAGAGGACGGCGGCGGGGCGGTGGCGGAGCGCGGCGGGGCGGTCCGAGCGCGACGGGGCGGGGTCGAAGCGCGGCGGGGCGGTGGCGGAGCGCGGCGGGGCGGTGGCGGAGCGCGGCGGGGTGGAGCGCGGCCGGGCGGGGTCGGAGCGCGGCGGGACGGGGTCGGAGCACGGCGGGGCGGTGGCGGAGCGCGGTCGGGCGGGGTCGGAGCGCGGCGGGACGGGGTCGGAGCGTGGCGGGGCGGGGTCGGAGCGCGACGGAGGGTGGCGAGAACGGCGGCGGCCTCGACGAGAGCGGCAGATGGGGGCGAGAGGGGCGGCGGCCTCGGCGAGAGCGGCGGACGGGGGCGAGAGTGGCGGCGGCCTCGGCGAGAGCGACTGGGCGGCCAGATCCGACCGCCCGCGCCAGATCGGCCACCGAGCGGCCATATCTGGCCGCCAGATCCGGCCGCCGAGGCGGCCAATCGAACGCGGGCAGCCGCTGGGCGGCCAGATCTGGCCGCCCGTGCCAAATCGGCCGCTGAGCGGCCAGATCTGGCCGCCGACGCCGGGCGAGAGAGGGAGGGAGAAGAGAGAGGGAGAGAGGGAGGGAGAAGAGAGATGAGGGCGAGAGGGAGAGAGAAGAGAGAGGGAGAGGGATTTAAAAAAAAGGATTGAAAACGTATTAAAAAAAGAAAATCGAAAAAAAAAAGAAAACGGATTTAAAAAAATAAAATTGAAAGCCGCGCCCGTCGGATCCCCATCCGACGGGCGTGGATGAGGGGAGGGGGAGGACCCCATTAAACCCTAGATATATATATATATATATATATATATATATATATATATATATATATCAATTACTTCACTTGCTAAAAAAGGCATTAATAATAAAATAGGAACATGATCGAGGTTATAAAAAATGATAAAAAAATCATAATTTCACATCAAAGATTATCAAATTTTATTTATTAATAAATTATTATTAAGATATGAAATATCTATTTTAATAATTTTATTATACTCAAATTGTAACATATTAAATCGTACTTCTTTTATCTCACCATCGGATGATGATAATCCGATGGTGCAGACTACAAGGAGGAAGGTTACATACATTAAATCCATAATCTAAAGATAACAAACTTCGACATATTAATAGGCCAACAAGCTCTTGGACTCCTATCACCAGGATTCATAGTATTTCCCCCATGTAGTAGAGGAAGGAACTCCATTATATTATCTCTCTTTTATGTCAAATAGTATAATATGCATATTATATATATGATTTAATGACCATCTGTCCAAGTTAAGATGGGCAGAATGTCCGCCCAATTATGCTCAATCCTCAGATGCGAATCGACCGTCCTTGGGTGGAATTACGCATTTCGCTCAAGATCTCGATCCTTTTTCTTTTGTCTTGTGGAGGACCAGAGTATGACGGCTGACGGCTAGGGAGTGCGGCAGCAGTGGCTGTGGAATCATAGAAACCCTAGCTAGTTGATGTCGGGAATGGAGAAGTGAAGCGGTGATGAAGAGATCTACTTCGGTGGGCGCCTTGGGATGTTGTAATCACTGGCGCTCTTGCGCGAAGGTTGCGGCGGCGAACACGATGAACACTATGGCAAGCACGGGGGAGCGGGAGAGGCAGTCGTCGGAGATGATTCCCTCTGAGTTCTCGTCGAGTGTCGGCCGTAGGTCGTTGGACAATGACGAAGCAAGGGGAGGCACGCGAAAGAGCCCACGTCGCTAGGGGCCGTGCGAACTGTGCCTCGGGATGGCTAGCGGCAGAGGGTTTAAGAGGGAGAGCAGCGAGCATAGAAGAGGAGAAGAAGCATAGAATCGGACACCATTGATTTTTCACAATTCCGCCAACTTCAATTGGTAGGACGCGCATATATATGCATCTTTATGTCGCGTGTATATACGCGCGACAAAAGATGCATATTAATGTGTAGGCGCACCCCGTAATGACGTTGATTCGGACGCAACCGAGTACGTGACTCCGGTTTTGTAATTCTAATCAGTGAGTGGGGATAAATAAAAGGGCTCAAACGAAAGAGCACTAATTAATCATACATGGCATGGGAAAAGTAGGGGACTCATGGCACCTAGTTTTAGTTAGTTCCGTGTCTGTGATTTGTGGGGGGTTAATTATTTGGGTTTGATTTGTTAACCTCCATTTATTTTATTTTATTTCTTACGTACGTCATTTGATTAATTAAGTGATCCAACCCTTTGATCGTGTTAGTGGTCATTATTAGCTTGATCAAGTACTAGTTAAAGTAGTGATTAATTGGCGTATAATTAATTAATATAAATATATACTTCTTGTTGCTATATCATAAAATATGCGTGATTTGATATTATTTTTCTTTTTATTATTGTTAATCATATATGTATATCAGTTGGCCGAACCGTTGTGCGCTTTCTACGAATACCATGTACGTACTACGTAGTAACATGCATGTCAAATTGGTTGAAAAATAGGATTTATAATTTAAGGCCTCAGATTCATTGTTATTGCTGTATATATCCCAGTAAAAAAATGAAAATAGAACAATACAGACAATAAAAATAGGATTAACATAAGAACAATTGTAGGAAAATAAAAAAAATAATCAAATTAATTATATTTGTCCTAAAATATTAATTCCTATATATATATATATATATATATAACATCCATAAAGAAGTTTTTTTTCAAAATTTTCTCGCTTTTATATATTTGAAAACAAAAGTGAATTTATGCGGTCATTTACATCTTTCTTTTTCTACGTACAATAAATGGATAAAGCCGTTTTTTTCTAAAAACAATTCATTTTAAACTTATTTTTATTTATGTTGGAGATTTTGCTTTTGGTCTAAATTATTATTATTTGGATGACCAAGGAGGCATATGAAAAATAAATTTCCGGGTTGGTATATGAAAACATATATTTTTAATCAAAAAGCATTCATGTACAATATTAATTTATATTTTTAATTAAATATATCAAATGAAAATGGAAAAAATTTGTTTTAAGAATTGAAATCCTGTGTAGTATCGATATTTCTCCAATTTACATTTATCACCTATTAACACGATGGAGTTCTTTTATGTATCCCAATAGAATTTAAGGGGTAGGTAGGAGGCTCCTACCAACAAGTCCTTGGATCTAAATGGGAGGACGGATAAAATATTAAGTGGTTCACTACTTTTTTTTACCAGTTCACCTTGTTTTAAAGAAAAAAGTCGTCGGTTCACCGAAGTGATTAAGTGGTTCACCATCCCTTCTTTTGCCCTAATTGTCTTCTCGATAACCACTGCGTTCCTCTGGTTCTCTACATTTGCCATCGACTTCGTTTGGTGCTTGACTTCGCATGTTGCTGCTCATGGACAAGCATTTTATTTGCTCTCATTTATTCTCACCCTACCTCCTATATATTGACGTTCTCTGCTAGTGTCAGTATTTGCCCTAGCCATCAAGTTCCGCCCCGTCGCTTGACCACGTCAAGTGCTCGACTCCATTCGTTGTTGCTCGTCGACAGGAATTTCCTTTCCTCTCGTATATTTTCAAGGTTGAGGAAATCAAGAAGGTCCTGACATTTGAGTGAAGGAAGCACTAGCTTCAAAAGCTTGTCATTTGCTATGAGATCTTTCCAAAGGAGGAGCCACGACTCAGGATGCATAGCTAGTAGCGACGACCATACGTTGTTTTCTAAAAACTGAAGAAAGCATCAACTAAGTAGTTCCCATTCATACTTTTGTTGCTAATTAATGCATATTAGCAAAGATCAAAGCATGTACTTCCAATTTTGCGCAAGAGAAGTGCATTCATGGAAACATTGCTTATTTTCTTGAGACCTTGTGTTGAAGTGTGATATATAAACAACAATCTAGATAAAAACGTAGCTTTAATAGTGCATATCATGTAACTGATACTCAATCGTGTAGTCATAAAAAATGTAGTTTTGATAGTGTCTATTATGTAACTGATACTCAATCATGTAGTCATTTTTAATATGGCTACCATTATGTATCATTTACATGTATCTTCTTTTACTTAGTAAAATCTATCATGTAATAGACATGAATTCATACTTTGGTTTAACAATGAACTCTGTATCTCTTTCCTCCTGCCTTTCCTTTTGGTATAAGTGTGTGCATGTTTGGAGAACCTTTATTCATGTCATTTGTGTGTCCATTTTCCAATTATGACATAGATGGAGGAGCAAACTTTCGTCCTTTTTCTAACCACTTTGGATGCCGAGCGAGTTAATGGTGAAAATGAAAAGAGGATTTCGCTTTGCGGCGACGGAGACAAAAAGAACAGTCACAATCCTCATATTTTCCACATAGTAAACATCTTTTGTTGCTATTCATTTATATGAAATATCAATTACAATAGTTTACATGATCTCCATATTACACGCAATGTACTAGCTATAATGGAGTGAATGTATTGCGAGAAGTTATTACCTTTGAAAGAGTCTGCAAGATGTAGTCACTTGAGTGCGCTTATATGCCCAACAATGACATGATCCAAGGTGCATCTTGTCACGGATAAACTAACAATGTTGACCATCAAGAGGTTTAGACATAACGTCAGCTAATTGATCACGTGTGGAGATGTAATGAACTTGTAGTTGTTTCATGGCGACTTCATCGCGCATAAAATGGAAGTCTATCTCGATGTGTTTAGAGCGACTATGGAAAAGATCGGGTTTGCTGTTAAGTAAGTCGCTCCTATGTTGTCACACCATAGCGTCAGAGGGAATGCTGAAGTCACACGCATAAGATTTTTTTTAGAAAAGTTGACGTTCAATAAAAGTATGGAATTTGGGAAAATTACACTAACTTCATTTACTAACAATGGAAAAGCTCCAAGTGAACTTAGAGTAGTCGTTTACAAGGAGAAGTAATAAAAATGCCCATTCAATGAAGGAAGCGGTGTCAAACCCCAAAGATCAATATAAAGAAGCTGAAGCAGTACTGAGTTGACGATGGTAGAGGCTAACGAGTGGACTTGTCGAAGGTGCAGGCCAAACGTTTATTTGTTGATTGAGGTGAAAGCACTAGTACCTTATTCTGTCAGAGGATTACGTGAACAACACACTAAGTAGGATGGCCTACCCGAGCATGCTAGATAGTACTATTAATCTTTTGAGTGACATTAACTTGGTTGGTTGGTGGTGATGGTGAAATATGGTATAAACCATCTTTAATTTGGCCTTGAAGAAATGGTTGACGTGTGCGATGATCCTTAATAACAAAAAATGGAAAAGAATTCAAAGAAATAGTCATTATCAGAGGTAAATTTCTGATAGATAAAAGTGGTTTGGTGACATTATGTACATATAAAACTTGTTTCAAATGTAGCTGATGAACAAAAGAAGGAATGATTGAAGAACCAACGTGTTTAATGGGTAAACGTGTAGCATTTCCAACCTGGAGGTGGTGTATGGTTTAGCAAAGGTAAGGGAATGCAAATCTAGGGTGGTGTGATGAGTTGCTCCTATATCGGGGAACCACTCGGAATATGCGCCAAGATGTTGAACTGTGTCAGAGGTTGAAGCAGGTGGTTGTGTTTGAGCATGGTAGAGTTGTGGGTTTGTGGCTCCTGAATGTTTGAAGTGATAATGATATGGGTTGTGTTAGGGTACTCCGCAAACAGGACAAGAGCTTGTTGCACGACGTAGCTGATCACGTTCTCATCCTCGACCTTTATTGCCTCGAGGTCTATAATTTGTTGGCGCTGAACTGGGGTGTTGTTATGAGAATTTGGTGTAATTGACGGATTCTTGAAGAATTGTCTCTTGTGAACGTTGATGTTGAAGCCTTATATCATGACTGACAAGAAGATCGTGCAACTCCGGATATTGAATTGGAGTCGGTCGTATTGTCATTGATGCTATGATGTCGTTGAAATTAGGCCCGATGTTGTTGAAAATAATTGCATTGAAACTTGACATGCTAAGGGAATGGCCTCATCTTAAAAGTTGATCTGCTAAGTATTTGGCATCACGAAGACGCGCATTGAGGAATTGGTGCATCTCCACATTTCAAATTTTGTTGTTGCATCTACAATTGAAGAACACGTGTCTCAGAGGACGCACCAAAGACATCATGCAGCACTTTCCATACCTTTTGAGATGAATCAAGGCCAAACTTCTTTTAACAAAGAGGCTAACAACCAACTTAGAAGAAGTTGATCACGTCGCTTCCATTAAGTAAGAGAAGATGTGGATGCTCCATATGGACAAGTATTGTCCCATCGATAAAAAATTCAAGCTCAAAACCACGTAAAAGAGGAAGCAACTGAGTGGTTCATAATAAATAATTTGTTGATGTCAGCTTCAAAGTAAGGAAATCATTTACTTGATTAAATGGTGGAAGTATTAGAAGAAGAAAGTGGCCATTGTATGTTCTCGTACCATAAGATAATTATTTTTCACATAGTAAACTATTGCTATTCAACTAATACATGATCTCCATATTACACGCAATGTACTAGTTATAATGGAGCGAATGTATTGCGAGCAGTTATTATATTTGAAAGGGTCTGCAAGATGTGGTCACTTGAATGGGCTTATACCTTCAGCAAGAGCAAAATCTATTTGGGGTAATATTTTTTTAAGTTGTGTTTGGTATGAGCAGAACAAAAAAGTTCTTGTTCTTGGAACTAACACAAATTGACATTTTTCAGCCATGTGCGTGTTTGGTGAAGTTCCGATTTCACGAGCACATTTTGCGCTAATTTGATATTAAAATTATCTGAAGTTCTCGCTGACGTTTGGCTGAAGTTCCTATCCAACCTTTGGCGCCAAGAGAATCGAAAAATTCCTATGTGATTTCCCAACTTCATGTTGGTGCCATGTAAACTACCTTATCGGCCAACTGTGCTATTCTTCTACAAATTGGACGGTATCTTCGTTCCCAACACATTTTCGCCAATTAGTCCAACAAAGTTGCAAGCCGTGTCCTAACAATAACATTATATTATAATACTAAAATAGATGCACACATTATCTTCATCATACATATGAAACACACTTCAACATAATTAGTGAGGGGTTCAACATAACGAAAAAGAGAAAGGCAAATACGATTGAAAATGCAAATACAGTTCAACATAGTTATTGTGAAAAACAAGTGGTTCAGCTTTGAAAATTAAACAGGCCGACAAGTAGGAATACAACATAACACCACAAACCAAAACATAAGGACAAATGATGATGTTCAAGCATCCATACAATACTTGCCAATTATAAAACCTAGCGCATATGACATGAAGGCACCCAGCGCCATCACCGTAAGGTTATTCTTACACTTGCACCTACACTTCACGAAAGGAAGCCGATCGTAAAGTTCAATTTCCTCTTATTTAACAAACATGGATTGTGGCTCAATAGTTGACGGAACGTAACGCGTGCTAAAGTAATTTTCCAATGAAGTAGAGGCAACATGTATCAAATTTCTTATACGCACAATAGCGATAACCCAACACCTGTGCTTGACAATCTGCCCACGTCTCATATACTCCGGGTTTGCGACCTTCGTAGACAGCATAATACTTTTTAATTGCCATTCTAATTCTCGATGTCTTGGTATCATGCAATATGAATAAAAATGAGAAAAATCGGACATAGCATACCATTCGACAAGTGACTAATTTAACCTAAAAAAAGGGCATCTAAACAAATAATAAATGATTATATATATGAACTAAACAAATGTCGAAAAACAATTAAGAACAAGAATTATATAGAGAGGAGCATATATAGAAGTTTTATTTTGTCTATTAGGCACCGCACCCTTCCACATTTTGCATTGAATCTGGACTCTTAAATGGACAATCAGAACCATTTTCCCCGCCAAGGGGAGAATTAAACACACAAGGGAGACCTGAGATAACCTCCAATGCCAGTTCAAACACTTTCTAGGTCTAACAATAATGTTATAATACTTTGATATCATCTTTGTATGAAGGTATGTGTCACATTTACGACTAAGTTATATCACTTCAAAAAAAATCTATCCATTACTAGATCAAGAAAAATAAATCTACAGATCAACATCACTAGTCGGATGACTACTTTGTAGTGTTCAATGTTATCAATTCTATAAGTAACATTATATTTAGGCATTAGGGACAGCAAATATGATAACTCACAAGTTATGATATTCATTTAAATGGAGAAATATATTGGATATGTTATCACCATCATAGAACTCATGAGTCAAAGGAGGGAGCTATATCCATATTGTTGTACCTCAGCGGTCATTGGTACCAAGGATGTCGTCACGGGAGGGGAATTCGGGATTGCTCGACCAACTCGCGCTACCTGAAGAAATGTAATCGAAATTACTTTATCACTATGAAATCGTCGTACGTTTGTCAAATTCCAAAAGAGGGAAATGGGGTTTATTAGTGGAAATTACCCAACGAAAGATGACTGAATGTCTATTGGGAGGATCCACGAGTCCTTGATGAGCAGAATCCGTGAGTCGTGGTCGGGGAGAAGTCATCGTACCTTGGCCGACAAAGAGGAAATGTTAAATGAGCAGAACGTAATGGAATTTCATAAATGACACTTCGGACTACGGCGGATGAAATGACAAACTTTCATATCGAAAAAGTACATAGTAAATGAAGAAAACAAAGATTTATAGAAAGCAGATCGAAAGATCGTAAAATGCACTCCCGAATCCCAATCTGGAAAACCTTGGGCAAAGCAATATCTAAGGCAAATCGAAAGATCGTAAAATGCATGCCCGAAATGGAGGACGTAGATTTCATATCAGAACTTAGCAAAGCAAGATATAAAGTAGAGCGAAAGATTGGTCGCCGATGAGCCAAACTACACAAGGAACTTTTGAAAAGCAAATGATAAAATGAAAGCTTCGACTCGACGAAATGCGCTAGAGAGAGGAGAATGTACCTTCAAGCACCCTCTTCGTCGAGTCAACTTGTCGTATGTCCTCGCAAATCTGCCGGAGGATTTCCGGCGGGAAGCCTCACAGTTGTTGAAGGAGCGCGAGGTCGAGCGCAGAAGAGAGGGTGGTGGACGACTCGGTGAAAATGGAGTTTGTGACATCAGTTTTTCCCTTCCTTTTGGCATGGGATTCGAGACCGTTCTCGCGTGAGCAAAAACTTTCCCTTTTGATCGGAACATAAAAACCGGCAAGCCCCACGAGAACTTCCAAATCTGTTTGACGAAACAACGCATTGTTTGCGTGATTTGTTCCCAACCAAACGCAGCCTTGTTGAATCACTCATCCCCTTGTCTATACTCACCAGCCGATGACTTTTTTTCTTTTAGAACAAGTTGAACCACACAAAAAAAGTGAGCTGCATAATATTTCATCCGCCCTCTGAGATCCAATGATTTAGTACCTAGGGAGGAGCCTCCTACATTGTTAAATCCATCACAATATTATTATTTGTTGTAGTTGTATCATATTATTAGGCTATCACATAGTTTCTGCATGCATGTTGTACATCCTCAACGAGCAGAATGTGGAATCAGTGGAATGTAGAGAGAGAAAGGGGTTGTCTGTGTGTGTTTGTGTGCGTGAGAGAGAGAGAGAGAGGTCGCCAGCGCTCTCCACTGCGAGGATGGTGCAATATGTTTGTATCTAACGTATCTCATTGCAGTACATGTTAAGGAGAACAGTAGCAGCGAAGCAAGATGGACCAACAAGCAGCAGGAGGAGAAAGGAATAATGCACTGTGCAGAGACCAGGCAGCAGACGGAGAGAGGTGAAAGGAGAGAGAAAGTAAAAAGGACTGGCACTAATAAGTGGGATTTATGGACGCTTTGTGCTCGATCCCGTCCACGTGTCCTTGCTAGCTGGACGTGGGATTCCATATTGTTGTTGTTTGCGAAGGGCACAATCCTCGCTGCTTTCTCTTTCCTCAACAATTTCTCTCTCTCTCGTTCTTTCCGATCTGACCCCCCGCCTTCAATTCCGGGGACCCATCCAAAAATTTGGCTCTCTCTCTCCCCCTACGTTCAACCCCTAGCTCGTTCCATTTCCATTATTTGGCATATTATACGATTTGGAACAATGTCATGAAGACCTTTTTGGCTTTTTCTACCACGCATGAATTGCTTCTTTTTTTTTAATTTGAATATATACAAAATTACGACAAAAAACAAGAAGAACGAGTTAAATATTAATTGTTGCTCAATCCTTAATCTCTCGAAGTTTAAAAAAATAAAATAAAATGGAAATTATTGACAACTCATTCTGACCCAAAGATGGTGTAATAGCCATCATTGATTCAATTCATAGGTGAATTATTGAATGGAAATTTTCACTGTTGTCAAGTAAAATTATAACGAACCCATGGGAACGTTCACTACTAGATAAATTTTGTTGCCTTAAAAAAAATAAATTGTATAAAATATTTCCTAGTTAGATTAATGAGATATATTAAATCGGTAAAAAAAAGTCTATTAAAATACATTTGATTTTCTATTAATTGTAATATCTCAAATCGTTAGTATCAACAACTAATTGCTATTGTAAGATTTGATTTATCGAACACGTCGATCACTATCCTAAATTTGATTTTGTCAACAAGGAAGCTTCAATGGTAAATTGAATAAACACTGTGCTTTGTTTTGTTTTGTTTTGTGAAAAAATGTTGAATATTGATTCGATTGTTACGTGAGTACGTTGATGAGTCTAATAATTTTAAAATATAAAAGATAAAGAACTAGTATTAATTAAAGTTAGCTTAGACAAACTTAATAATTATATTTAACAATAACAATATGCAAAATATCTCACATGACGTTCAACTATGCGAGTGATAATTCTCAAGTTGATTTTAACTACTTTTTTTTAAGTTACAATAGATATTAAAATTCTAATTATTTTAAAAGTTGGTCTTTAGACCTAAACAGCTATGATGACAGCAAAAAATTGAATTTCTTTTTAGAGTTTATCCAAATATTGAAGAGTAACATGAGTTGTTCTTCGTTACTCTTAATGTTTTACTATTTAAATTTAATTTAATGTTTTACAACTGATAAATGAGAAGACTACGAATGACTTTGAGATAATATCTTTAGAATCGCCACATTAATCAAAATATGCCAACTTCCAATTAATCAGAAGTTGATAATTTTGAACACTTAGAAACCACATGGTACCCAAAAATTTTAGTCATTGACAATTCAAAAGTTTGGTTAAATGAGTGCATAATTTGGACAACATTAATATCTTATAATAGTATTAAATTACTATTTATAATATTTGGAATAAATGAGCTAGGGAAACACATTGGAACTCTTTGGCTTTTACAAGAACAATGTGAGAATAAAATTTTTTGACCCCATAATGTTCTTACGGCAAGAACAAAATGAGAGCAAAGAAGTTCCAAGAGGGGCAAGAACATTTCTAACATGGTTCTTGCAATGATTTAAAGTGGGTCCCACATAATAATGTTTGGATGAAAAAGTAAGAACAAGAGGCTAATTTTTATTTTGTTCTTATACCGAACAGCCTCATTGAGAACATAAACGGGTGAGAACAAATTATTCTTCCTTTCATGAAAAAGTTGGTGTTCTTATTTTTTATTTTCTTACTCGTAAATAAAAATATAAGGTAATGATAATGTTTGACCAAAAAAAATATTATTTTTTATAATATTTAATTATTATTATTATTGGAATAAACCTTTATTTACATCTTTATTCTCATACCAAACATCCATTTTTCATCATTGGGATAAGGATTGGAAAGCAAATTAAATTACTTTTTAAACGATAAATACATCAATAATCTCGGATCCGATTTGTCAGTCAAATATTATCTAAAGTTTGTGTCGACATATAAAATACTTTGGTGACATACCTCAAGATTCCATGCCACATATCTACGCCAAAAATCTTACTCCATGTCCCCCAAGACTCCGGATAAAATGTGTAATTTAAATTCATGTGGTGTAATCAGCGACCCGATCAAATTAATTATTCAATCATGATTGATCTGTTCCATCGAGTTTAATTGGATTGAATCAAATTTTATTAAAATAATATTATCTATAATAATTTTAAGAATATAATATAAGTTTATATGATATAATATATAAATATTATATTAATATATTAAAATTTTATATAATATAATTTTATTTATTAAAATTTTTAATAATGATAAATAATATTTGTTAACATATAATATATTAATAAATTTTATTTTAAATTATTATTTTTTCCCTTTGAAAATTTCTATTTTAATATTAATTAATTTTAAATACTTACATTTTTATTTTATATCACTTTTCCCCCTCTTTAACCTTCTTTATATTTTTTTTTTCCTTTTTAACTTTTCTACTTTTATCATTTTCTTTCAAATTTGAATTAAACCTAATTGAATCAATTGGTCGACTTTTCCTATTGAATCATTTTTTTCTAATTCAATGTCAAAATCAAATTTAACATGGCCGGTTCGCGATTGCACCGATTGAATTTCAACTTTTTCATGTTATTTTAGTTTAGGTTTACCTTTACCTCGTCAACGCTGTAAACTAAAATGAAACAATATATTAAAGTTATAAATTGAGGTCTATGTACACGTTTACAGTGTTTTGTAAGTTCCATCTCTGCAAATAATTTTCAACGTCTTTTTTTCACAAAAGAAATATCTCTTCGGAACAAACTTAAATCATTATATTTGATAAACGTAGCTTTATTTCTACGAAGTCTAATTATATATTTTTTTTTAAAAATAATATAATCATGAAAACATTTGAACATACAATAATTAAAAATAATTCAAATCTAATTCCTATGCTCTGTTTTGCTTGTTTGCGTCCAAGTTTCGGAAATCTATATAATGAATGGAGTTTTTTTTAACTCAGAAGAGATTTTAAAATAGAACTTAGTATTTTGTCCTTTGAACTCTGTACATGTATTTTCATCTGCATATAAAATTTACAGCGTTTGAACTTTATTCTTAAATTGTTCTTTTTGTTTCCATCTAAAAAATATTTTTTACTATTTAAATATCATGTTTTACATGGACCCAGTGAAATCGAATTCTCCAAGATCATATTATTTTAGTGCTTATTGCTTATAAAAGAACATAATTCTACAAGCAAATAAATCGGTGTTTTCCATATATTTTTTCATGTTACAACTTGTATACCATAATTATACCAACATCATTATATGCACAAGTCAAATTTCAGCCACTTCTATATCTTTTCTTAACATTTACTTATCATTTTTTTATTGTCAACATAAATTCATTTTTATATTCTATCTTGATAAAATAATTAAATTGTCTTTATTTTGTGATAAAGTTATATTTTTTAAGTAAATTAAATAATAGAAAAAATAAATAAAGTATTTACTCATTATTGTGTCATGATAATAAGAAAATTATTTATATATGAATGTAATTTATAAATTTTTTACTCTTATCAATTGATTCATTAGTAATAGTTATCAAATACTTTTAATATATCATTATGATTGTCTTTTTTAGCCAACCTCGATTTCTGAATGTTCAATTTCGTACGACGCTATTGAGCACATTGACCGATTGGAGGGTTGATCCATCACTAAGCCTAATTAATTTGATATAGATCACTCTGAATCGTGTATCTGACAGTGACAAATTAAATTTTTAACAAAAATTTTCAGCAGAAACTCAAATTTGAAACATTGCTAAACAAAAAGGAATCACTTATCCTAACCATTGGTATTTTATACTAAATCATTATCAATTTCGACCTTATCAACATAGCGTATTTTATACGAATAAACAGTGAGTATTTTAATCTAAAAATGTTTGTAATAGTATTTTTCTTATTTTTTTTACCATTCATTTGCCTATGACAATATTTAATGTTGACTACATTAAAAAGAAGGACAAGAAGTTGAAAAGTGTTGAAAAAGTAAGCAGGCATGGGAATTACTAACGTCCATTTTGCACCATTAATTTAACGGGGAGAGCCGTACTACGTAACGTTTTAATACTTTTATTGTTCTTTTCGAGGTTTGTGTGTGGATTGTATCCGTTGAAGGGAGCAGGGGCTTTTTGTACCAAAAGATTCCTTGACTCCTTTGTGGACCAAGATCTAGTTTATTATTACGAGCCCCCCTCCCCAGTCAATTTACCATTTCCCAATTTATTATTACTTTTTAGGATAATTTTTTTTCTCTCGCTCTTCACTTCTGACCCCTTTTTATTAAAAAAAGTTATTTTTATAAACGTTCATTAAACTATTATAATTTTTCACATATAACTCTAAACTACGAATTTATTCTTTTGATCCTTAAACTATCATGATTTTTTTTCTCTCGTCCACTTTTGTTACGTTTTCCATTACTTTTACTTTTTTTTTCATTTATGAAAAGACTAAATTATCCTTTCCCTTCAGAAATATATGAAATAACAAAATCGTTGGAGGGATTAAAGTGATAAATAAAAGAATTTATTTATAAAAAAGCTAAATTACCCTCCTCTAATTTTTTTTTATATTTATTATTTGATGTGCTATCAAGGGAGGGATAATTTAATCTTTTCATAAATAAAAAAAATCAAAAGTAATAGAAAACATAACAGAAGTAGATGAAAGGACTAAAGTAGAAAAATCGTGATGATTTAGGAATAGAAAAAAAAAAAGTTTGTACTTTAAGATTATATGCGAAAAATCGTAACAATTTAAGAGAGCTTTATGGAAATAATCCTAAAAAAATGGAAATATGTGAATGTGAAAGTCATTTTAAACATTTGTAGGGCAGGAGTAAATTTTTTTTTTCTAAACCTCCTCTGATTTATAAATTTTTTCACATATAATCTTGAATTGCAAATTTAACAAATTTAATTCCCCAATCTAAAAATATCACTCGAGTGTTTTCTTTTTATATCATTAAATGTATTATTTTTTTTTATTTTTTTATAAAATAAAATACTATAGTGTTCCTTTTGGTCTTGAAATAAATGCTTTCTTGGACTAGGAGGTCGTCATAATCAGCCTTCTTCACGATCCTCGAACAGTAGACATAATACCACACTCGACCTTCAATCGCTTAATGATAAGTGCATCCCTATTCATCATGTTGGCTCGTCAACTGTTTCCTCCACTTCTCATCCTCTTTACTTACGTAATATTTTACATGTGCCTTCTATTACTAAACCTTATTTATTGGTTCGCCGCTTTACATTAGATAACAATTGCTATTTTAAAATTTATTCTAACAATTTTCTTGTAAAGGACCTCACACTAAGGCAACTCTTTTTGCAAGACCATGTCAAGGATGATCCTCTATCATTTGTCTCCAACCTCTAGTTCACCTTCCATTTTTCTCACCACTGCAACATCAACTTCCTCATTGATTTTTAATAAAAGTTCATTATTAAAATAAAAAGGTCCTGCCATGATTTTTAATACTTGAGGTCTCATTGAGCGTGTTGATGTTCATCTCTCTTGTTTAACTTTTGTCACTAATAAATGAAGTATGTTTACTTGCTATAATATAAGAAATATAAAAGATACTAATAAATGAATGTGTGTAAGAGATGTGTTTATTATTTTTGTGGCCTTTTTATTTCATTTATTTTATTACACGAGTTGTTAATTCAAATTTTGCTTTAGATGATTTATTGGAGTTTGTTGAATCATAGTGCAAAGTGGTGGACGCTTTGTAATATTTGATTATCGAGCTTCTAACTCATTTGGTTGGAGTGTTAACTTAGACTTATTATTTTGGGCATGAGTGCACCTCAATTTTTACCCTTATAAATTGTCAGGAGATTAATGTTTCACATTTTTCCCTACAACTTCAAACAAATGTTAAAGAATCCCAATTTATATCAGAAAAAAGACTATCTTACTTTTATTATTTTCTTGCACTTACATTTAATAGAACAATAATCAGATATGTGATATGGGATTCTAACTATATTATTTTCTTGCCTGGACTCCATTTTGGATCGCTTGGGAGCGTGCAAACCTTATTACTGATATTAGGTGCTTATTATCACAAATCACACCCGGACTAATGAAATTCCAACCACGTTGTGCTAACTAGGCAGCACATTTTTTTTTTAGCAAATTAGGATCGTTCAACCAAAGACTTTTTTTAGTAGTAGGGCAACTCACCTCCGAGTCATGCCCCTTTTTTGTACTCTGATAGTTACAATCCACATTGATGAAAGCTTTATTTTCCTAAAAAAAAGATATGTGATATGATTATATTATTTATATTGTAATTACAAACTCAAATTATGCTGAGTTTCATCTAATCTTGTTCCCTTTCCAACTCGAAAAAAAATTAAGAGTTTGAAAAAAATAACTGTCCGGACTGGAATCATTACCGGCTTAGATTGCCCTTATGTTATAAGAAGAAAGAAATGAATTGAACCTCGTGAGATCTCAGGCCCATGGGCCTGCAGAGATATCTTTCAATTTAAAGGCCTATCCAACATCGATGGGAACGCCCATGTATGCAATTGAAGCCCACGTGTTTGGATCGAACCCTTTAGGGCTCTCAGATGAAAACCCTAAATCCCACGTCAGTCGCTTCCCTCCATTTATTTCGGCAGGAGTCCCCGCCGCCGTCCCTCCTTCGAGCCAGACCAGTGGAAAGCTCCCCTCTTCTTCTCCCATGGTAAGAACCCTAATCTTCATTCGCGTTCAAACTCACCTTTCGATTCATTTTGGCATTATTGCGCATTTTGTTGTCGCCAGGGTATCGATCTCGTCGCCGGCGGTCGGAGCAAGAAGGCGAGGCGCACGGCGCCCAAGTCGGATGATGTCTACCTCAAGCTTCTCGTCAAGGTATTGCGTCATCGATCGTGCTGTTTTGGCTTTTTTTTTCTTTTTTTTTTGTCTTTATTTATCTCGTTTCCGCACTTCGAGTTGTTGAATTAGATGTCCTCTTGTTTCTTTCTTCTTGGGATGTCGATCAGCTCTATAGGTTTCTGGTTAGGAGGACCGGTAGCAAGTTCAATGCGGTGATTCTGAAGCGGCTCTTCATGAGCAAGATCAACAGGCCGCCCATCTCCCTCAAGCGCCTCATCAAGTTTATGGATGGAAAGGTGCCTCCTTTTTCTTGTCATACATATATCTTCTCGGCGTAATCACTGGTTACACGTTTGGTCGGTGATTAATGGATCATTTATCGGTTATCTAAACAGGATAACCAGATTGCTGTGATCGTTGGGTCCGTGACCGACGACAAGAGGGTCTACGAGGTTCCTGCTCTTAAGGTGACGGCCCTCAGGTTCACGGAGACGGCCAGAGCCAGGATCCTGAAGGCTGGAGGAGAATGCCTCACCTTCGACCAGCTTGCTCTTCGTGCTCCTCTGGGTCAGAACACGGTATGTTATTTGCATTTTTATATTTCTTCATCACATTTCACGAAATCTGATATTGTTTTTTTTGCGACAATTAGTTGATAGGATGATAATGTTGCAATTGTTTAAGAGATAAGGTCATGGACTTTGATGAAAATTTCCCATTCAAGTATTGATGAAAGTTAAACGTTTGATATTTGGCCTTCGAATTATGTTAGTATGCTTTCCGTTCTTTAAGTTTCCTACACATGGATTAATATATTTTTTTATTTATGCATAACATAGATACTTAATATTTTCTTGACATGAATGAATCTAATTTCCTTATGTGGCCTCTAAAATAGGTACTTAACAACTTGCTGCCTTTAGTTCAGATTTGTACGACTACAATTTACCTGGTATCTTATATATGGCATGAGATGGTTCAAATGCTAGGATTAAATTTGCTAGAAATCACATTCTGAATAGGAGATGATTTCTTATTTTCCTTACTCCGTTTAGAAATAGGTGGGAGTGCTTTGGTTGATAGTCAAGCACATTATTTGACATTTTAAGTGATGCATGTTGTAACATATGTGATAAATAATGTACCTTCCTTTTTTATGTTTATGTTCCTCATCTCAATTCTCTTCAATGCATCACTATGCTTTGCTTGCCCTTCGAATTTAATTTTCTTGTTAGGAAACAGTACATGTAATTCAGTTTTTTTCTACCCTGTTTAATTTTGTTATATTCATAACTGCGGTTAATTTCAAATGAACGTGAGATTGATGAATTACTCTTTTGCCTTAGTACTGACTCAACATTGCTTTCAAATCTCTTGTAAGAAAATACCGTTTTTGTCTCATCTCATGTTTATATCACCCTCCATTTGTATATCAGCGGTTTAAGCAAACTTTGTTTTTTTGAAACGTTAAGTGAGCTTATTGCTTTGCCTTGTAATGAATGCTGTCTTTAGAAATGATGATTGTTAGCATAAAGCCAGATCTAAGAACCTAATTTGATTGACCGAGCAATGTGCTTCTCATGGCTTAGTAGCAACCTTTGCTATGCATATAACTTTCAAGTAGATGAACTGCAAAAGACGTGGGAATTTGTTCATAGAATTTTTTTATATCGCTGTTTGTATGATTTTTCGTTTAGGCCTGCCCTTGGTTTAGTGGTTTTTTCTATGCAGAGTTGTGTGGAAGAGTTGTAATGTCACAATTTAGTTGCTTGGTATAAACATAACTGCTTATGGTTTATTAGACAATGAATGCATACATCTCTCTTTAATCATTTACTACTATTGTACGCATTGTTGTAAGAAAGCTCAAGATTTCACCCAAGTGCATCTTCATTGCCTTCTTATATTCGAAATAATTATATATGTTATCGCTTTGAAATAATTATATATGTTATGTTGCCAAGATTGATTTGTCTCTTTCAATAACTGTTATATGCCAAATTATCATAGTAATTTGTTAGCTTATTTGTTATCAGTAAATTGTTGAAAACAATTCTGCTTACTGTTGGCTGACGAAGTAAGCAAATTCTTTTATTGTTGTAGGTTCTTTTGAGGGGACCTAAGAATGCTAGGGAAGCAGTTAAACATTTTGGCAAGGCTCCGGGTGTGCCACACAGCCATACCAAACCATATGTCCGCTCCAAGGGAAGGAAATTTGAGAAGGCCAGAGGAAGAAGGAACAGCAGAGGTTTTAGTGTCTGAGTATTGTTGGACTACCGCTTTCACTACTCAGCAGACTATTATGAGAGATTATTATCCTGTATTCGTACTATCTACATATGTAATCGGCGTTGTTTTTATTTTTAGCGTAATTTTGTCTTCAGGTCTCATAATTGCTGTTGCTTACACTGTTATTTAGATTGAATGTTGTTAATTTTGGAGTTTTAAGGCATGGCTGTGTTCCTAATTGCTGTTGCTTACACTGCTATCTTTTCTAATACAACAACAATAAAGCTTTATCCCATTAGGTTGAGTCGGCTACATGGATCATACGATATTCGTTGATTCATGTTCATAAGATTCGACAGAGTTTTACGTTAACTGTCGGGGTCTAACATAACCCTCATTTATTCGAGTTTGGGATCGGTTATAAAACATATGCGGAGTTTGTTGCACTACTAATCATAATTCAAGTAAATTCTGAATATGGATATATTGGTTTCATTAGCTCCTCCTTCAGAATATTCTGCATATCCAATTTGCTGTTAATTCAGCGCTGGACTACAAGGGAAATCATTAAAAACCCACCTTTTAACAATAGTCAGCTTTGTAGTTAGCTTTTTCCAGTGATATAGAAACCATCAAGACCATTTTCTGCAAAACATATATAAAACTGAATCACGCTGGTAGCCTTAATGAACTTCATTATGCAATGTGTATAGCACGTTTGAAACTCCCTTCTACTCTCAGCAGCATCACGGAGTTGTACTGAAAAAGAAAGAGCACCAGCAAGAACAAGCCAACCAGAAACTGATCATAAGCATGAATATTTTAGTCCCAAATCCAAGCAAATGAAGATGAGATCAGAAACTCCCTCTCGGTAGAAAATTCATTCAAATTCATTTTTGCCACCAGACAGACCCCATGTTTTAAGCAAAGATCATATTGCTGAATTAGAGGGCTTGCTGGACAATTCTTCTTTTATTTAGTTATTTAGTTTTCTTTGAAGAGAGTTCAGGACAATCATGAGATATAATCCAATATGCAATGAACAAAATTGATTCCGAAATGACAACCGAAAAATATTTGCAAGACCTAACAACAAACAACACCTTATCCCACTAGGTGGGGTCGGCTACATGGATCATACGACGCCTTCGTTGATCCATGTTCATAAGATTCGACAGGATTTTATGCTGGCTGTCGGGGCCTAACACAACCCTCCTCCTTTATCCGGGCTTGGGACCGGCTATAAAATATAGGCGGAGTTAATTCTGAATTGAGTATATTGGTTTCATTTAAATTGAGTATATTGGTTTCATTAGTTCCCCCTTCAGAACAAAATTGGCTGTTAATTCAGTGCTGGACTATAACAGAAAATTGTTATAAACCCACATTTTAACAATAGTCAGCTTGACTTGTAGTCTTAATGAACATTATGCAATGTGTATAGCACGTTTGAAACTCCCTTCCAGTGTTGTCAAACTCGTAAAACGGACACGACACGGAGGGCCGAGAAAAAACGTAAATCGTGAACACGTAACACGACACGGCCGATTCTACCGGATTATTTTTTAATATATTAATTAACACAAAATTGAATATAATAATATAATTTCATCAAGTTACCAAAACATCAAGCAACATGTCAAAGGATCAATTCCAAATTACCAAAACTAGAATAAGTTTTAACCAGATGCCATTTTTCAATACCTAAATCTGTGACTGTAACACTAAATCTATTATTTATGCATACAATAGTAACAAAGCATACAGTAATTAAAATCTAACTAAGCATGCACTTACATAACCCTAATTCCTAATTTAAGTTTTAAATCCTAATTCCGAATCATAATGCTCATCATCTTGGACGAGTCGGCACTCCCTGCTCACGAGCAGGGAGACCTCGGCGCTCCCTGCTCGTGGGTCTCCCTGCTCGTGGGCAGGGAAACCTCGGCGCTCCCTGCTCGAGAGCAGGGAGACCTTGGCGCTCCCTGCTCTTGGGCAGGGAGGCGCTGAGAGGCGGCGAGTCGCGCGAGCAGGAGCAGACCGCGAGAGAGAAAGACTGACGACAGCGAGAGAGAGAGATTGAGGGAGGGAGGAGACGGGGAGTGGCAGGCGGCTGCAACATACGGCGGCTGGAAAACATGGCGGCAGGCGGCTGCAACACACGGCGGCTGCAACACACACGGCAGGCATCAACACAAGGCGGCAGGCGGCAACAACCGGCGAGAGAGAGAGAGAGAGAGAGAGAGAGAGAGAGAGATTGAGGGAGAGAGGAGAAGGGGACTAGGGGTGTACCGATGATTCACGGCGGCAGAAATGGCAGGCGGCAGGGGGCAGGCGACAGCAGAGCAGAGCGGCAGACGGCTGGAAAACATGGCGGCAGGCGACTGTAACACACGGCAGATGGCGTCAACAACCGGCGGCAAGCAGCGGCAAGCCACGGCAGCAAGCGGCGGTAAGCAGGGGCCTAGGGCATCATCGATTTTTTTTCGTCCTTATTGGGTTTGCAATCATGTGACCACGTGACCCGCAAAAAAAAAAAGGTGGGATCGCTGGAGACGTGCGTCTCCAGCGATTCTACGCTCCAGCACGCGATTCTACCGCGTGCTGGCCGGAAACGTTCCAGAGTGAAATCGAGCACGTTTTTCAATGGTAGAGTCGTAAAGTCGTACGTTTTTACGTTCTGAAAAGCGATTTTGACAACCATGCTCCCTTCTACTCCTCTCAGCAGCATCACTGAAAAAGGATGAGCACCAGCAAGAACAAGCCAACCAGAAACTGATCATAAGCATGACTATTTACGTCCTAAATCCATGCAATTGAAAATGAGATCAGAACCTCCCTCTTGGTAGCAAATTCTTTCAAATTCCTTTTTGCCAATGACAGACCCCCTGTTTTGAGCAAGTATGGTATTGCTGAATTAGTGGTTAGTGGACTTGCTAGACAAATCTTTTATTCATTTATTTTTCTTAAAGAGAGTTCAGGACAATCATGAGATATAATCCAATATGCAATGAGCAAAATATTTTGAACTCCCTTCATAAAGAGATACGTATATTACGTTTGCAGCTCCTTATACTCCTCTCCAATCACCTGTATCCAGAAGTTGTACTAAAAAAGAAAAGTGACAGAAAGCACATGTCAACCGGATAAAGCATACGTTGAAGCCTAGCTGATGAAGATTAAAGCCAGCTTTTGTTAATAAAATTGTTATGTAACGTGCATAGTATTGAAACTTCCTTCTATTCATCTAAAAATAATACAAAACGATAATTTGAATCCCCAATTAGCTGGTTCTAGGACTTGCGTAGAAATCACCTGAAATACATATCCACCAAAATCTCATCGTAGTAATGAAACTTAAATCTACAGCCTAATTCCTATCTAAGAAAGAATAGGACCTCTAATTTGCTGCTCCCACACCTTAGAAAGTCTGTATGATAATGAACCTGTAAGAACTCCTGAATTTCAACCCCCTCTAGAATTTAAAACCATTTGTTCTTTCCCTCAAAAGATTTTAACAGTGCTCAAATGGGTCTTCTAGAAAAAAATATACGCTCGAGAAGAGAGGATATCAAATTAATTCTGAAAAACAGAATTTTCCGGTATGCCATAACATTATGCCGCTGGCTTCATCAAGTCAAATGAAACTCCTCAATCATATATCATATAAAGAAGGTCCCACCTGCACTAAAATGAACCTTGAGCGGACGAATATGAGAACCAAACATCAAAAACTTCTTGGGAACGGATACTCAATCCAGCTTATATCATCTATACGAAAGTGATAGAATCGACTCAGCTTAGAAACCGTGTTTAGATGTCCAATCCACCCATAGGAAAAAGAACTGTAACCACTGCCGAAAGTTTTCAGATCCGAATTGTAATACTTCTCGAAAAAAGAAATGAGGAACCTAATCAAATAGGCAAAACTTGCGAAAAATCGAGCACCCTCCTCTCTTTGTTCGAAGTCAATAGTTTCTTCTGCGAGAAGAATCAACTGCAGACTGTACTTCTTTTTTTTTTACGATTCTTCAGAGGTTAAAATAGATCGAGATGGCCGACATATACTTCGGTGGAAAAGAAATACCGGCATAACTGAAATCACATGTCAATCAGACGCGTAATTCACTTTGAATCTCATGAGACGGATGGCAGAAACAAGGAACAAGGATCAAATTCTTCATTGATCTACAGAAAGCGGCCACACCCACCCTTCAACAAACAAGGAACCGAGGCAAAACCGGGAAGAGAAAACCAACACACGATCGATTTCAATACCGATCTCCTGACGCAATCAACAAAGGGAGGGACAGATCCGATGAAACCTGCTGCCGATCGACGCGAGAAAAGCTAAGCCACAAGCCGCCCGGGCGGCGACAGCGGTCACATCTGTGAAATCATGATGTTTCAAATTGTTATCTAGGTTCATTAGTAACTTTTTGAACATTCTCTCGCGTTTAATGTTCAAGTAACTCATCCGTTTCTTGGTCCTGTTTGCGTTTGATTGCTGACTGAACATGTAACGCTCTCAAAGCGAAGTGAGAATACAACTCAGGGAAGTTACTGACTATGTTTTTTTACTAGATAAAATAAATGCAAAAGATTTATAAATTAAAGGTAAAAATATTCGAGGAGTGGAGTTCAACAGTATTTCAAAATAAGTCTTTCATAAAGAAAACAAAAGACAACGAAGATAATCAAGGAACACTTCACGTGCACATCAATAATCAAGGAACTTCATGTGCGTTCATGATTGTACATGAAAGAAATAATTAATGCAATGCGATCTTTGAGTTTTATTTTCAATGCTTTACCTAAATAGGATAATTTTGCAATGTGAGAAGCTGCTTTCAACTTTTGAATCATTCATCTTTCTATGCAATGACATTCTTTACGTTTTCATTGTAATGATGTGCCATATACTTCATGGATGGCCTATGGTTATGCATACCACGACAAAGACCCTCTTTTTGGGTAGGAGGATGCACCATCCTTGTGTGAGATCCTCTTCCGTGATACGATGGGGACCAATCGAGTAACGAGGGCATAGCTGAACAACCATGCGATGATCAACTATGCAATGAACTCCCATCGATCCGTATCATGGACACCTTGACTTTTATCTTTATTTATTTAGGTCATCGTCTTCGCCCGATTGGGACTTTGGATTAACACTATGCAATGTGAAGCAGTAAGGTTCATCTTAAGATTAATGCGATGAAGATAAATGATCAGCTGGGATTAGATATACTCTGATCATAATAGGAAAAATAGAGGATTAAGAGATAGAGGAGTTTTTGGATGTCCGATGAGGGGTGCGGTCATCCGTTTCTTAGACGTTTGGAGGTTCGGTCGTTCGATGGTCCAGCCATATAATGGCATCACAAGATTGACTTGCTGAAGAGAGACTCAACTTTTATTCATTCTGCAATAACAATACATATGAATAATACAACATGAAATATAGTTACCATATGCTTAATACAATAAACTTCTTAAGACTAAAGTACTATATACATACTATTAATGAGGAAAATGATTTATTAATCAAATCCTAATTGTATCTCAGAATTTAATTAAGAATAATGATCACATGATAAGGTTAATATCTGATCCAGAATTAACATAACATAATTTATGTTAACCGATCACAAACTACTGCTCACTATACATGTTCCTTTATGTACATGTTCCAGAGGTTCAATTATGCAGCAATTAACCGTAGGAAAAGTAACAAGACAATCTGGTTCTAATATACATGTTACTTATCTATCGATACATAAGTCAAAAGATTTGCAATGAATTGAGAGAGCATACTACTACTGGACTAGGTTCACTCAATATGCATCCTGTTATGTAGAACCCAACATAATCTAACATGAATCACATTATTATACGAGTCATATGTATATGAAATTCAATAGTGGACAGCAACATAACAATATGTGAAACTAATTAAGATTGTCTTGATATTCCTACGGGTGCTAAAATTGGGACTAAAACTAATAGGATGCATTATTACAGAACCTAAGTTATTTCATAGACATTACAACAAACATGTGGAGCACGATCACAATAACTCAGGCATAATGGAATTAGTACTACATCAATTAACATATCCCTATACATCAATGCACCATCGTTGAACATGACGCCATTATAACATGCACATTCATTTATATCAAAATGTATAACCATAATATCTGAGCAAGTAGCACTTAAGCCTTTTTAATAACCTCTTAAAAATGCCCATGTTACCTTCTCTATGATGACCAAACGTAATGCACAAAACACAACACATAATCATCATATTCTTTCATTAATAGGGGATCGAATAATGCCAACGAGCACAAAATAAATTTGGCCTAATCATCTTTTAAGAACCGATACATTTTATTCCTCTCGTGCAAGGAGGGCAGCAAATTATTCAACGATTTTGAGCATGATCAGTAGCATATCAATATGATATCAGACTTAGGCTCTATTAAGCATTATTAGCAATTTGACAAAGGGATAACGATTTAACTAACACATTAACTAGCGGATAGCGGATGAGGATTAACAGTTAAAGGTTGTAACAAATAAGTATTTGGTAATCTTAACGGTAATATTAGCTGATAAATATAAAATGACGTAATTAGACATATGATAAATTATTTAATTTAAGCACTATAAAAATTGTATTATAATACAAATAAATTAAATATTTATATCTTAATAAAATAAAATAAAATTGTACAACTATTTTTTGGTTAAAATATATAGAAATTTATATTGACAATAATTTTTATATAGTGCACCCATGATATAAAGGTGTTAATTGTGAAATTATTTTTTATTCATTGTTAACATATAAATAATTTGCAATTTTGAGCATGAACATAAAAAGAAATATAGTTAAATTATTATAAAAAATGATTAAATAATAAGATAAGTTAGAAAGAAATAATATATTTGAATAAGGGTAAAATTGAAAAAAAATATAAAACGCTAACCTGTAAATGTTAAACGTTAGTTGAAGTAGCTTTTCAATATTTTCATATGAAACATTAAACGCTATTTATTTTTGTCATATGAAACATTAAATGCTATTTATTTTTGTTATTTACCAAACAAAAGAATCAGCGTTTGAATCACTAAATGCTACTTGAAATACTAATTTTAATGTTGCCAAACAGAGCCTTAGATGTAGAGGTAAACATAGTGCCTTAAGTTGATTTATACATCCAACGGTTGATCCGACATATTCACCTGCCTTAGTGTGCTGCAAGTCTCATGTGTTGTCCTCTTCATGATCAAGTCTCCCTTCCCTCTCCTGCAACCCTTCCTTCTCACCTTGAAGGTTTTTTCTCCCTCTGCTTTTTGCTCTCTTTCGGACGCTTCGTTTCGGTGCCCTTTCCAGCGAGTCAAGTGGAAGGAAAGAAAAGAAATGGTAGAAGGCTTTGGATTGTAGGAAAAAGGAAATTATGGGTGAGGTGGAGTAATCAAATTTATTTTATTTTAATTCCAGCATAATTAAAATAATGACACGATTATTTTGGCAAATAAAATTAGAACCATGCCCATTTTGATACGTCTATTTTGCATTTTTTTGGGAACCGCTGGGTGTTACAAAACATTTGATCGAATTTTACATTTCTTAATCAAGTCGTGTCTTGTTCTTTTAAAATTTGTTGACTTTTTCAATGATCTGTTTGGCTTGTCCCGTTGAATGCAAGCTTTGGATAAAAAGTTGATGTGTGTTGTAATAACTTTTAAATAAGATCATTGTATAATATATCAGTTAAATTAGGGTGCGTCGTCAGATTGGCAACGGTTTACAACACAAGCAAGATCCAAACACATCAATTTGACGGTTCTTTATAATAATATATATTAAATGAGAGAAATAAATAGTATATATTAATGAGAAAAATAAAAGGGTAAATCTTGCAAATGTCTTACTTCTTCGGCTGTGAAAGTAATTTTGTGCAATTTACTGACATGCATATTGAGAAAAAAGAAAATATTGTTCCAACATATTTCACTAAAAAATCTCAAATTGTGATCTCTATTCATGTTTGGATATCGATAGGGGATGGGGGTGAAAGAAGAGAAGAATCTAGTCGGGGAAAGGATAATGGATGCTGCAATCATTCAACGTAATTTTGGCTGAACTAATTTTTGTCAGTGGCGAATGAAAAATAATTTTTATGTCAATTGTTATTTCCCCTTTATTGTTGTTTTTCTTCCTTTAATAAAAAATGAAAGAGAAGCAATGATCCCAAAGTCCTTTAACAAATCTGCTAGTTGAAATCTTGAAGGGATATAAAAAGTTGATATACCTTTTGAGTTAAAATGATGCCGAACAAAATGACAATCAATTTCAATGTGCTTTGTCCGCTTATGAAAAACTGGATTCCGAAGAATGTGTAGTGCTGATTGATTGTCATAATAAATACTCATAGGTGCATGATGAGATATTCCAAGAGAGGATAAAAGACTATGAAGCCATAATAGTTCTGAGGTTGTAGCAGCTAAAGCTCTATATTCAGCCTCTGCTGATGATCGAGAAACGGAGTGTTGCTTCTTCGATTTCCAGCTAATAGGACTACTACCAAGCATGACGAAATAATCAGTAACGGATCTTCTTGTCATAGGACAACTAGCCCAATCAGAATCACTATATGCAGAAAGTGTCAAGGATGATGGTTTTAGAAAAATTCCTTGTCCTGAGGAAGACTTTAAATAATGTAACACTTGCATTGCAGCATCCCAATGACCCTGTCGAGGAGAGTGCATAAATTGAGAGAATATATGGATGGGATAACTTAAGTCAGGCTGTGCAATTGTCAAATAAATTAATCGATCAAGTAATCGACGATAACGACCAGGGTCAGAAAAAAGTGGTCCTGAGTCATATGCTAACTTGTGATGTTGCTCCATAGGAGTGGCAGAAGGTTTACATCCCAACATACCACATTCATCAACAATGTCCAATGCATATTATGTTGACATAAAAACAAACCAGAATTGTGTTGAGCTATCTCAATTCCGAGAAAGTAGCGAAGGGTGCCAAGATCCTTGATTCGAAACCGACTGTGTAAATAATTCTTAAAAACTTGAGTATGAGAAGAATTATTACTTGCAAGGACCAAGTCATCAACATAAATAAGAATGACCATATAAATATCACCTTTTGAATATGTAAATAAAGAGTAATCTACAGTAGACTGAATGAAGCCAAAAGAAAGCAAAGCTGTGGTGAATTTAGAAAACCAATTTCTGCTTGTTTAAGGCCATAGAGAGACTTTCGAAGCCTACAAACAAGGTTTGGATTAGGAGAATGGAAACCTGGAGGTAAGGACTTATACACTTCTTCTTCTAGATCTCCCGGAAGAAAAGCATTATGTACATCAAGTTGATGTAACTCCCAATTTTTTAAGACTGCAATAGCTAGAAAACATCTTACATTAACTAACTTTGCAACTGGAGCAAATGTATCATGATAGTCCACTCTTTCAATTTGAGTGTATCCTTTGGCCACCAATTGTGCCTTATAGCGCTCAATACTTCCATCGGCATTTTTCTTTATTTAATACACCCATTTACAGCCAATGGCTTGCTTACCATGTGGTAATTGCTGCAAAGTCCATGTGTTATTAAGCTCCAAAGCTTTAATTTCTTCAGTCATAACCTTTTGCCAACATTCTTCTTGCATGACCCTTTTATAACTGCGAGACTCATGTTCAATATTTAATGCTGCCAAGAAAGCTTTATAATTCGAAGAAAACTTATTTGAATCTAAATAATGTGCAAGAGGATACAACACACCCGAAGAATCGAGTGAATTTGAATGATTGCGAGCAGCAGTATCAATACACACAGTATGGCACACATATTCGTTTAGATAGGAAGGTGGCTTTCGCTGTCTAGAAGGTCTGTCAACAGGAATTAGAGGTGCCAAATTTGAGTCTGTAGAATTTGTAGTTGTGTATGTAGTTGGAGCAAAGACTGTTTGAGATGGTTCAGGAATTGTGGTGTCATAATTATGACCATTCTCCCCTTCAACAGAAGGAGGACCTGAACTTCAACCTTTATCAAGATACACAATATTGGAATTTGATGAGTGTGACAAATTAGGTTGATCAACAACAAATGGGAAGACTGTTTCAATGAAATGTACATCTCGTGAGACGAAGAACTTATGTGAATCAATATCATAGAGTTTCCATCCTTTTTTCCCAAATGGATATCCGACAAACACACACTTTCGAGAACGAGCATCAAATTTGTCTTGACGAATAGCCTTGTTAGAATGTGCATAGCAAAGGGAACCAAATACACGCAGATTTTTATAATCTGGTGGTTTGCCAAATAAAAGCTCAAAAGGACTACGATTGTTCAATAACTTAGATGGTGTGCAATTGATTAAATGTGCTGCCATAGAAATTGCTTCACCCCAAAATGTTTTTGGTAAAGATGCTTGTAAAAGTAGTGCTCGAGCAACATTCAATATGTGATGATGTTTGCGTTCCACTCTACCATTTTGTTGAGGAGTATATGTACAAGATGTTTGATGTAGAATCCCGTGTATATGAAAAAATCTTGAAGGCAACTAGAAAGAAACTCGGTCCCATTGTCACTTCATATCATTTTGATAGATTTATCAAATTGGGTTTTAATCAGATTATAAAAATTGACCAACACATAATATGTATCTGATTTTTCTCGCAATGAATAGATCCAAGTTGCCCTGCTATGATCATCTACAATAATGAAAAAATATTGAGCACCAGAACTAGATGGTGTTTTGTAAGGACCCCAAATGTCAATATGAATGAGCTGAAAAATATCATCTGCTTTATTACTGCTTAAATAAAATGGATCTCGAGTTTTTTTGGACTAAATACAGATATCACAGGAGTGATTCAAAAGTTTATTTGTTGCTAAAGGAACACCCTGTAATGGAACATAATAAGATGGATGTCCGAGCCTCATGTGCCATAAAATTGGATCTTTTGAAACCACCGCTTTATTAGCCAACTGAATATGTGACACTCTGCGCAGATGATATACTCCTCCTTGCAACTCACCCAGTCCAATCATCTTCTTCGTGGTGAGGTCCCGTATGGCACAAAAGGAAGAGAAGAATGTGGCATAACATCCCATATCAGAACATAATTTTCCTATGGATATGAGATTACAAGTTAGCTTTGGTATAACCAAAACATCTTTAAGTAAAATGCCTCCTCCAAGATCAATATTTCCTGAATGCGATGCTCGAATGGACATGCCATTTGGTATTTGAATTGGCTGAATATGAGAAATAGGAGCTAGACTAGTAAATTCATCAATTCTACTAGTCATGTGCATAGAAGCCCCAGTATCTAGAATCCAATCAATATTAGAGGAGAAAATATTATCAGAAAGCGGCTGGATTGCAGCATCATCTGACCCGAGAATGCTTAGAAGTCTTTGAAATTGTGCCTTAGATAAATCCCCAAATGTGGCAGGACTATTGCCTTCAATTTTGGTTTGTGCAGAATTTGCATAAGGAGAAGCAGGTATGACCTTTGAAATAGGGTCATTAAATTGCTTGTTGGTGTTAGGCCATTTGCTTTTACCCTTGGATGGATCCCAATTGGGTGGGTATCCATTCAACTTGAAGCAAGTGGATCTAACATGGCCATCCCTCCCACAATAGTCATAGTGAGGCCTCTTGCCATTTGATGCCAAGGGTGCCGCACCATTGAATTTGGAAGCTCCAATGTTTTTGACAACAAAAGCAGCAGGCAAAGGATGGATTCACGAGCCACCTTTCTATGTTGTTCTTCATGAATGACAACTGAATAAATTTTACTAAGAGAAGGAAGGGGATCAGAACTTAAGATGTTAGATTGTACAGTTTCAAAGATATCAGAGTTAAGACCCATAAGAAATTGATGAATCTTTTCCCTTTCCCTTTGTGTGAAGAACTTGATAACACATGAATCACATGTAATAATTTCAGTGAAGTTATCAAGATCATCCCAAAGTCCTTTCAACTTGGAATAATATTCCAAAACAGTTCTTCCATCCTGCTTTAGAAGACATATCTCAAATTTTAGTTGATAGATTCTAGTTTCATTATCTTGCAAAAATCTTTCCTTCAAATCATCCCAGAGAACTTGACATCCTCTGCATATGCCACACTGGATTGAAGCTCTTTGTTTAACGAATTAAAGATCCATGCGATAATCATGGAATTGCAGGTCTCCCATCGTTCTGCATTCGAATCATCCATGGCTGGCTTTTTCACTGTGCCATCAATGAAGTCAAGTTTGTTCTTCGCACGAAGGGCATTTCGCATGGCCCTTGACCATGTGAGATAATTCATGCCGTTTAACTGGCATGAAATGAGTACATTGCCTGGGGAATCAGACTGCCCCCAAGGCATAGATGGAAGCAGTATCAGCTTTCACCGATGATGATGCCATCTATGAATAGTACAAGATGGATAAAGATGGTAGATGAGTTTTCAGAATCGAAGCTCTGATACCATAATAGAATTCTAAAATAAATCTGATGCCAAAAAACCATCTCATTCTTTATCATTATCTAACATTTATGCAGATTACAAGAGAATCAAAATTAAATCTGTTACATAAGATATATATAGAAAATTGTAACAATTATTGATATATTAGGATCTCGTATTGTTGCCTAAGTTTGTTATAGTGTGTGAATCTGTTATGCTGGTGTGATATGCAGATATCAACTTCTAAGAGAGGATAATCCTTTCGTTCAATTATATTTTGCATAATTTATCCAAATAAGATGACTCGTCTATCTTTTTTCTATTAATATTGTATCCAAATAAGACAGAAGGATGTTAGATTTCACCTTTTCCTTCCTTGTCTTATTTTTTTTCACCTTTTTATAGAAAAGGCAAGAAAACCTATTACGATATAAATTTTAAAATAAAAAATACGTGACTTTCATGGATGAAGATGGGCTAAACCTTTAGACAAAAGAGTGTGGTCGAGTTGGGTGGTTGTACTCTAAATTGGGCTTATATGGGCTCTAACATCGTTGTTGTTCCAGGGCCCATAGGTTGCCAGCTGATGGCTCTGCTCATAGAGCCATCGACGTGCTTTGCCAACTTGTTCTCTCTCCCTTGTCAAACTCGCTTTCTAGACTCCGGAATCATGGCGACGGCCTGTCACAAGCTGCTCAGCGTCGGTACCAAGATCGTCGCCGTCGGCCGGAACTACGCGGCCCACGCCAAGGAGCTTGGAAACGCCGTACCCAAGGTCTCCGCCACCGCATCACCCTCCTCCCCCTTTCCTCCTCTGACTCGTTTCGCTTCCTGTTCGCCTTCTTGACCCTTTTTGTTGCGGTTTAGGAGCCCGTGCTCTTTCTGAAGCCCACATCGTCGTATCTCCACGACGGAGGCGCCATAGAGGTTCCTCACCCTCTCGAGTCCCTGGATCACGAGGTCGAGCTTGCCGTTGTCATCGCCAAGAAGGCCCGCGCCGTTCCCCAGTCCGCGGCCATGGACTACGTTGCTGGTTACGCGGTCGCGTTGGATATGACCGCCAGGGAAATCCAATCTGCGGCCAAGGTGATCGTTTATATTTGCCATTTGTTCTAGCATTCGTTCCACTTATGTTGTTCAGCAGAAGAGGATCGAATTCCCACAATAGTCTCTGATCCAATTTTCCCTCTTGGTCTTAACCTATGCAATTTGTCTTTATTTTGGGATGACATATCTAAACATGAATGGAGTATACACTCAGTAATTTACTGGCAGATTAGTTGTCAATGTCCTTCCGCTTTGAATGTGGACTTGTTTGTAGGGCTTCCGCAAAATTTCTGTACAAAGCCAAATAATTTTACCTTCTTAGTTCTATGAATTTAATTTTATTTCAATTTATCTGATATAAATTGCGTGGTTTTTCTACATTATTATCAAGCCTACCATTGATCTCGGAAGTTGATTCTGAATTCTGAAAGCAGTTAAGCTCATAATTTGTTTGCAGTCAGCCGGTCTCCCTTGGACAATAGCCAAAGGACGGGACACATTCACTCCAATTAGTGCTGTTGTGAGTAAATACATTCACTTTTTGCAATTTCTTTCTCTACTTCCTCATGTGTCTTCTTGATTTTGTTCTGTATTAACTTTCTCATAGAATATTACCTGCCTTTGTGGAAGTGGAGACCATATGCCGTTTGATATGCATTAGGGTGTAGAGTTGAATTCTTTTGGGTATTGTTTTGCCTTTCTATAAAGGTAACTTATTTATCATGTCTCCGTTGCTGGTCTTGATGTAGCTGCCCAAGTCGATGGTGGTCGACCCTGACAATTTGGAGTTGTGGTTAAAGGTGCTTATGTTATTCTTTTTCTCACCTTTCATCGTTTGTAAATGTGGTTGTTTTTTTCTTATCCTGTCGTTTCTATATAGGTGGATGATGAGTTGAGGCAGAAAGGCTCAACCAAGGACATGATTTTCAAGCTTCCTTTTCTTATTAGTCATATTAGTTCAATTATGACATTAATGGAAGGAGATGTGATTTTAACTGGTAATTCACTTCCCATTTGCTACATCTACTTGGTTCTACATTGTTAAGGATGCTGTCCAATCGGAAAATTATCATTTCTTCATAACACTATTGAAAAATTTTCATAAGACCTTAAATCAAACAAAAAAGCAAAACTTATAGAGGTAGCACCAAGAATGTGTATTGACAGATGTGCCAGCTGCTTTTGTTCTAGAGAAATGTTTCAAGCTTTGTGCTGTTCTTTTAGTGTGTTGTGGCCTTTGCTATAACAATAACAATAATGATGAGTTTTGTCTTGACTATTTGAGTAGGTATATGGAGGTATCAATTGTTATACAAACACAGAAGGTTAATACATATGTATATTTTGATGATTCTGGACGTATTCTTTTCGATCTTTTGAAATTCTATTGTGCTCTCCTCATTACTAAAGCAGTTGCATGTAAATTCTCATGTGAAATGACATTTAGAAAACCACTTATGTGGTTTAAGGTTTTGGAATAAAGTTTGGCTATGCAATCATTTGTGATCATTGATGAACATTCTAATTTGGGTTCATCCAAATAATCGATGTCATGGTGGTACTTAAAATTACAGAATATTAACAATATAAGTACTAATGACTTAAAATGTTCAAAATTAGATTGGGATCACACACACAAATATGTAAATTCAAAGAGAAGTCAAAATATGTATATGCATCTACTTAATATACAAATGTTCCTCCTGCGATGCCTATTGATTACAATCATAATCCCATGTTTCTCATAGTCTCATGATTTCATTTCCATATTCCATTATTTATTTATGACCAAAAAAAAGTATTTTAAATTATCAAAGTGCTGTTTATTTGTCCAATACATTTGCCTTACTTGGACTATGCATAAACTATGTACGGAATTGCATCTCATGGACTTAAAACCTCGTTTTCCTTACTATTCTGTTCGTACACTTATATAGGTACTCCTCAAGGTGTTGGTCCCGTGAAGATTGGTCAGAAAATCACAGCTGGAATAACAGGTTTGATCGATGTTCACTTTGATGTCCAGAGGCGCCAAAATCCATTGAGTTAGAAAGCTAAACTTGAGTTAGCAACAAAGGTTGTAATTGATACTTTGAGTCCAATGATAAGCTGGACGTTTTCTTTTCGGTATAAGCTGGACTGTTTATTACTCGGATTCCACTGTTTTTTCTTTACATATTTAATCAAATAAATGATCTTACTCGTTGTGCATGTTTTCTTCTTCCTCGGCGAATTAAAATTTCACTTGTACTCTCATTCGTTTTTCTTTTTACCTGGTACCCTGATGTGGAAGGGGAATCAATTTGTTTACAGACGACTGCACTGGAGCTTACATGAGTTATTCACTCTAATATGAAACCTTGAAAAGTCCAGTATGTTTGGATTCTCTCAGAATTTTAAGTGTTCCTCAGATCACCATAGATAAAATTTGACATGTAAAAAAAGAAAAATGAAATCATTCCATGAACTTGAGAATTGAGATTGTGAAGATACTCTGTTTATGTACTATTCTGAAAAGACAGGGAAAGGTACATGCACGACCCATCTCATTAGAACTGTCGGATGAAGTCGAAGATGTGTTGGGTGACTTCCCTTGCCCTTTCCTGGTTGATGAAGTGAGCAACTCCATCCATCACAACCACATCCAGCACGAGGGGAACGAACAACTTGAGGCCCCCGAAGTTGATGTAGATCTGCGCACCGGGTAGATGATACGTCAGGTCCTGGTCTCCCACTATAAACTTGGCCGGAACTCTCAGTTTCTCTCCCGTCCACGGCGCAGTCAGCTCCCAGTTCCTGCACATTAACTCAATATCCTAGCGCGTTACCGTGCGTGCACACACAATTGGAAAAGAAAGAAGATAAAGCAGTATGAGTGAGACCAACAAGTCCAAACATCTGTAATAGTTGATCGGACCCGTGAAACCGGACTTGTCGAATTTGCTCGCGTAGTAGTCGAGGTCCTCTTCCGTCAGCCATGGAGGCAGCGGGATGTGATCCTCAGGTGAACCCCAGCCTTCTCTGGGGATGAAAAGGGGCCCTGGTTCCCTGTATGAGAAGAACTTCCTCATCACTTGTTTAGTTCCCAATCGAGCGAATTCTGCTTCAGCTCCCCCCGGTTCCTACCACGATTAGATTGAACGTGTTACATCCTATGAATATTTCTGAAAGAAAAACAACATCAGAAGCAGCAGCGGACGTCTAAATTGAATATGTTGGATCATCAGATGGGACCAAAGTATCTGATGCAGTGCCTGAGGAGTTCATTTGTGTACCTGGAACCGGGTGATGTAGTAATTATCGCCATAGAGAGCTCTGAAGTACTCGACGGGCTTAATTACGGAGTTCCTTGGAAAGTATGGCACGCTCAAGGCCACCACGGCCTTCACTCTATCAGGCTTGAAAATGCACAGGTGCCATGCCACCCACGCCCCCCAGTCGTGCCCAACCACAAACACCTAATCATGCCATCGACAGCGCAAGTTTAACTACTTCATCCGATCCTAGCTGCCATTACAATCCGTAGGTCCTGTGGAGTAATTTATAACCTGCTTTTGATGGAGGGCGTCCATGAGGGCGGCCACGTCCCCGACGAGGTGGAGGATGGTGTATGAGGTGTAGGAGGGCGGGACGGAGCTGTCGCCAAAGCCGCGGAGGTCGGGGGCCACAGCATGGTATCCGAGGGCCGCGAGGCCGGCGATTTGGTGCCTCCAGGAGTACCAGAGCTCGGGGAAGCCGTGCAGGAGGAGCACCACGGGACCCTCCCCTGCTCAGCTACGTGCATGCTGATCCCGTTCACTTCCACGTCTCGGTGCCTGATCCCCTCCAGCTCAATGCGTGCAGCACCCAGTGCTTCAGCTGCTGCACAGCTCGATCCCTAGTGGCCTTTTGTTACGTATGAGGAAGAGGTGGTATGGAGCGCGTGATCGCTCTTGCGTTACAGAAGAAGCACACAGAGGAGAGAGTCGCCGGTGGTTTCTTTTACGACAACATAAAAGATGTATATATTCATACGCAAGGAAATGGGGGGAACACACCTTATGGCGGTTTCATATGATGCCATTTACCTTGCACTTTGTGGGTGCCTGTGATGTACAAAGATGAGACACGTGTTCACTTTGCTTTTGCTGATATAATAATAAAATCCGGTGGTCTAAGGCGCCAGACTCAAGTTCTGGTCCTCGTGAGAGGGCGTGGGTTCAAATCCCACTTCTGACATTTTTTTACCTTATTTTTTAAAGTAATAATAGTATTTAAATCACTTATGTATACTATTTTTTAAAGTAATAATAGTATTTAAATCACTTATGTATACTTTTGTTTTCCGATGAGAACGTATACCACGGTACCGGTTCTTTTTGTCCTTTTGTTTTCCTTATTTTTTTGCTGATAAGAACACCTTTTTTTCTTTTAGTTTTAATACAAAGTAGGAATTTTAGCTTTCTCACCTTATAATACATTTATTTTGTTATACTATTCCATTTCCGATCTAATGATACACCAGGGTCCAGCAACATTAAAAAAAAAAACAAACCACCAAGAAAAAAAAGCTACAAAAGCTCTACTAGTTCCCTTTTGGGTGGTGATTTTTTATATCCACGTCTACTACTTATCTCCCTCGCATAATAATATAACACCTAATTATGCATATATGTTTTTTTCCCTTATTTCTATTCTTGTGTGTTATTTCATGCAAGATTAAAACCCTGTTGCCAAGTTACTGCAACTGGACTCCTGACTGCATGCCTGCCGTCGTTCCATGTCAGCGAGCCGAACTCCGTCCGCGACCTGCCCGGCGGCAGCTTAACGCCGTCGGCAAGTATCTTCGCCACGAACTCCTGCCTAGTTCCTTTGGCGGAGAACACCAACGTCTGCGGCTCCACCGTTATCTTCACGCCCTGCGGCTCGATGACGCTCACCGCGTAAGTCGACGATCCATCGGCGACGCTTGTCAACGTCCTGTGAACCGTAGCCTCGTGCTTGGTCTTTTCCGGCTGCTTTAGAACCACTGAGATGGATGGGTAGTTTATGTCCCATGGCATATTGATTCCGGAGGAACAGTTCACAGGACTCCTTGCGAGCGTCCGCAGCGCGGCCTCCGTGTAATTGCAGCTGCACAGGAATGACAGGTAGTCTTCGACCGTCAGATCGTAGACGAGGCCTGGGTCGACTGCCTTCTCGGGGTCGATGTGCCCCGACCCGTGCGCCCACGGCGTCGACCGATTGCCGGAGTTCTCGTCGGTTATCTCCTCGTCGAGGTTGTCCGTCACGTAGGCCCTCGTCATCATGGCCGACCGGACCGCTGCAGGCGACCAGTCTGGGTGCGCGGCCTTCAGCAAGGCAGCCATGCCGGAGACGTGCGGGCACGCCATGGACGTGCCGGACAGCACGTTGAACTGCGTCCGGCGGGCGTCCGATGCCAGCCCCGTGGGTGACACCACGTTCGTCCAGGCTGCGAGGATGCCCACGCCTGGCGCGATCACGTCGGGCTTGATGATGTACGGCGACTGGGTGTTGGGGCCGCGGCCTGAGAATGAGGCCACGACGGGCGCGGGCTTAACGCCTACTTGGGTGCCATGGAAGGTCATGCGAACGCGGGGCTCCGAAGCGGTGTGAATGTACTCCTGGACTCGTTTCCCGGAGGAATAGTTGATGGAGATGGCAGGGAGGAGGTGCGCGTCCGGAATGACTCCTTCGCCGTCGAGGAACTGGTTGGCGACTATCATCCCTGCGCCGCCAGCCTCCATGACGGCCACTCCTTTCTCGACGCGCGCTATCCCGCCGCGTTCGCAGAGTACCACTTTCCCGCGCACCAGCGCCGGGTCCAGCGACCCTCGCATGCAGAAAGGTGCCAAGGACCTGATTCCGACACGGGAAGCCGAGGCGTTTCCTCCGTAGACTAAGGGAAACCACTGCTCCTGGGACCCGTTTCGTGAGTCCACGTACAAGGACTCCCCGTTCAAGACGTTGCCGTCGCCGAGCACGACATCCGCAGGGAACCTACGGTCGATGGTGCCGGCGCCAACTGTGGTGATCCATGGCGCCACGTTAGTTATGGTCATCTCGCCTGGACCGTCGTTGCCGGCGGAGGCCGACAAGAGGACTCCCTGTTCGACAGCGCCGAAGGAGCCGATGGCGATGGGATCCATGTGGTAGGGCGCGGGGCCGGCGCCGATGGAGAGAGAGATGACGTCGGCTCCGTCGGCGACGGCCCGGTCGATGGCGGCGAGGATATCCGAGTCGAAGCAGCCCGATGACCAGCAAACCTTGTAGGCGGCGATTCGAGCCTTGGGCGCGATGCCGGACGCGACACCAGGGGCGTAGAGGTCGAGAAAGGAGGTGTTAGGGACAGGAACCCCGGCCGCGGTCGACGCCGTGTGGGTGCCGTGGCCCTCGCTGTCGAACGGAGATAAGACGTCGGAGTAGGACGTGCGGTTCCTCGCCGCGGCTTGATGCCCGAAGGAGAAGAAGCGAGCGCCGACCAGCTTCCTGTTGCAGGACGTGGCGGGAAACTTGGGCCCGGACTCGCACGCGCCCTTCCACGTACTCGGCGGCGGCGGCAGTCCGGCGTCGGAGAAGCTTTGGTGGTCCGGTCGGATGCCGGTGTCCAGAACCGCAATGACGACGGACGAACCCGAGTCCA